>CM072074.1:3847500-5047500 GCA_036785405.1 Coenonympha arcania
CTCTTATATTATATAAAATTCTCGTGTCACAGTGCTTGTAAGTTGTAAAATAACTCCTCTAAAACGACTTGACCAATTTTTATGAATTTGTTTGTGTAAATCCAGTAGGTCTGAAATAGAACGTTAACTATTTTTCATACCCCTAAGTGAAAAATAATTTATATGGCAAAACGACGTTTGACGAGTCTGCTAATATAATTTAAAGTTATATAAATAAAAACAAACTTCGAATTTTGGACCAATGTTCTTGTCATTTAAGTAACAACTTTTTGATATTTTGTAAATTACAAGTCCAACTTTTTTGTGGACGTACGCGTGTTAATTTCTCTGTAACGGTGCGTCTTCTGCCCAGCGGCAAAGGACACTGACATTGCGTTCAACCGTATTTCGTTACACAGAGTAGTGACGTGTTAGAGAAATCAAATTATTTCCTAGTATGAATAAAAATTAAACAGCATTTTGAGAAAGGAATTGCATCCCGAATATTTCGGTGTTTTTTGTTAATTAAACATATAATTTATATTTCAGAATTAACGAAAACAAGAGAAAACCATAACGCACTGCTAGAGACGAAAGCAAAAGAAATACATCATCTACAACAAGACAACCAGACGCTTCGCAATGAGTTAAACGACGTCAAAGTACAACTGGACGTCAGAGTGCACTCTCTCAAGGACAAACTGCTCGACAATGAGACAGTGACAGATA
Organism: Coenonympha arcania; assembly: GCA_036785405.1. Taxonomy (NCBI): domain Eukaryota; kingdom Metazoa; phylum Arthropoda; class Insecta; order Lepidoptera; family Nymphalidae; genus Coenonympha; species Coenonympha arcania. Next base: position 3,848,209 of record CM072074.1, read on the forward strand.
AGTTGAAGTGCCAGATTGATAACTTGAACACCATGATCACAAAGTTGACCAACTACTTGAAAGAGAAGACGACTGAAATAGAGACCTTGAGAAACGAGAAAGAAAGGTTGCAGCGTGTGCTAGAAGATAATAATGCAGGTAACTTTAAAAATATCTATAGTTCTACTTGTATGTATAAAAAGATAGGTCCTGGCTTGCCCAGACTTTGTGATGAAGACAAGGTATAAGAAAATATTTTTTAGAAATTTCTAAAAGACAAGGTCTAGACTCTAGATAGTTAAGCTAGTCTTTGTAGAAATACTATTTTATTGTTGTCTTAATACCATTTACTAGGCTTGTATGTCTTCTCAAAACAAAAAAGATTTACTTATTTTTCACCATAATGACAAACTGTGGATTGGCAAGATTTGCACATGGATAACTCTCATCAATGCAAGTTTTCCTTAATACTAAAGCATGTGATATTCATTTACCATTAACGCACATAACTCAGATAACTAAACCTTTGTTCGTATAACTTTAAATAAATATGTATTTAATTCTCAATGTTTTTTATAGCAATCAAAATCCTAGAAGAGGAATTGAAATCTGAAAAACAAAACAAAGAGAAACTGATGAGCGACTTTGAGTCGGAAAGACTTGTCCTAAAAAACATGGTTACCGTAACAGAGTCCGTCATGGAAGATCAAAAAGTAAGCCTCAACAAAATAATAGCTGATCATGTAAAAGTTAATCAAAATCTTGAAGAAGAGGTGAACAACTTAAAGCAATCCGTCGAAATGGAACGAAAAGACGCAGAAATAAAACTTCGGGATAAAGGAGAAGCGTTTAAAACTGTATTCAATGAACTAACAGACATCCGTAAAGAGAAAGAAATACTGGAAAAAGAATTGACCTCAGAAAAAGAATCATATGAGATAAAAGTTACTAGTTTGATTGATGAAATCACTGAGAAAACGAGTATAATACATACATTGACAGCTGAAAATAAAGAAATTCGTGATAAATTGATAGAACAAACTAAAGGTAAGTCTTAATTTTATGTTATAGTGTGTCGCAAATTACCATGAAACGCGTAGAAATCGTGTCATTTAAAAATTAACGCTCCTCCACTACATTATTCTTTCAACGTGTAAGCGTAAAACACGTGGAGAGGCGTTCATTTATAGATTTGATAAGGTACCGTAGTTTTGTCTTCATAACTGTAAAATATTAATGTGATGAAATGATCTTGAATTATATTAATTTGTATCATGTTTTAGGAATGACAGCATTAGAAGAACAAAATAATGAATTGAAAATAAAAAATGATGCCATCGAAGCAGAATTTGGCTCAAAAGTCAAAACATTGCAAGAAGATTTAGATGCTCAGTACAAACGTACCAACGAATTAGAACTTTTGATAAAAAGTAAAGAAACCGAAAATAAAGAATTAGTTGACACCATAAACAAACTTAAAATATCGATTGCCAGTTTGGAGCAAGAAAAGTCGGTCATTGAAAAAGAAAAATCTAATATTTGTCAAACTATCGTGGAATTAAAAGACGCACTTGCACAACGTACACATGAAAGCGATTTGCTACTATCACAATCGAAGAATGAAATTACAGAACTAAAAACGGCTAACGAAAATATGAAGACAAGTATGTTACCTACTGAACTTTGTTGTTTTTGATTGTTCTTATGTTTCAATTTAGAATTGCAAAATTGCTCATTAACTTTCCTTATGTCGTTTTTGAGTATATATCCATAAAGACCCATATCAACAGCAAAACACCATCAATTTTATTCGCACTAAATGAAATTTCATGGTGTTGACTCTAGTTTTTAGTTTATTTAAAGGAATAGACAGTAGAAGTTTTAATAATTGATTTATTTATTATTTTACAGGGATCATGTATTTAGAAGAGTGTTTGCAATCAGAAAGACAGAGGCTTGAAGCGAATGCCAACGAAAAAGTAAATACAACAAACAAATGCTCTATTCTTGAAGAGTATCAGATGAAAGCCGAAATTGAATTAGAAGAGCGTCGAAAAGAAATTCAAACCCTAAATGATGAATTGAGTGAAAAGAATGGAATAATTGAGACGTTGAAGAAAGAAAAGGATGCAATAATAAATAAATTTAACAAAGAGTTGATAGATGAAAAGGAATGTTTAGAAGTCAAGGATTCTGAAATTCAAGCGTTAAGAAGAAAGCTCGACGAAATAAAAAATAACGAGGAAACTATTAATATTTTGAAGAACGAAAACGAAAAACTAATTAAAGCTTTAGGACAAAGGGAAACGAGTGAGTTTAAATTTCTTCTTTATCTTTTGATGAAATTAGAAAAACGCACCAAAATTCGAACGTTAAAAAAGTGCTTGTTGAATCCGCCTCTCTGCTTGACGTCATTTATATGTAAAAAAATTGGTTGCCTGTAAAGTCGGTTTACTGACGATAGTTGAACGTGACAACGTCTTCTTTGTCGCTCGTTCCGCGCTCGCGAGGTAACGCCGGTAACGTCGCATGAGCGAGGTAACGCCGGATGAGTCATGTTTTTTCGTGCGTGCAACCGGCTCTATCGATTTATAAGACGTTGTCACGTCAAAAATAAAATAACATTTTAAGTTACTAAAAATGAGAAAAAAATTGGTTGTCTGTAAAGTCGGTTTACTGACGATAGTTGAACGTGACAACTCTCGCTTGCACTTCAAGCCTTACATGAAACGCCTCAGAGCGAGGTAACGCCGCATGAGCGAGGTAACGCCGGATGAGTCATGTTTTTTTGTGCGTGCAGCCGGCTCTATCGAATTATAAGACGTTGTCACGTCAAAAAATCAATGCTTTAATATGCTAAATAATGACAGTAAATGGTTATTTTGGTGTCTGTGGATCAAAAGCTGTTAAAAATAAATGATCCATTCATTCCATTTCCTGAATAAAGCTTTAACAAATCCATTTATTAAAGCTTTATTCAGAACCATCTTAATAATCCATAAAGGCTGGATGGAATAGCACGGACATGGACTAATTTACCTAATTAAAACGTTTAAAAAATGTTATTGATGAACACGTAAATAAAGTTATTCAAATCGAAATGCATTTGTTTTTTTTTAATTTACACAAATCACTGATACTGATCGTTCTATAACTTGAAAGAAGTTTTATCTCTTTTTATATATAAATGACGTCAAGGCTTGTAACCGAGACTGCGAACAAATTAAACTTGGTAGTTAGTCAATGGTCCAATAAAACAATGTTGTTTGCAGTTGCCGTTGCCAGTCTCGAAAGTCCAGGCTCCCAACAACCCAGACTATTAGAGCATCATGAACTTCAGCGACAGGTAGATACCACTTCCACTGACTACTCCTCTATGGAAAGCAGCAAGACCATTACCGACCTCGAAAAAATCATACAGGATAGAAACAGGACGATCACCACACTGCAAAGCGACATCACATACCTGAAATCACTAGTAGCAGAATCTGAAAACAAATACCTAGACGCGGCTAAAGAACTGGAAATGAGCAAAGAGAATTGCCATCAGCTCTCGAGCCAACTCAAAAAAATCGTCCACCAGAAGAACGAAGAAATAGCGGACCTCAAAAAACAAGTCACCAAAATGAGCGTCACGGAAAATCGCGCGTCGCAAATAATCAAAGTCTCCGCCAAATATCAGGCGATTATTCTAAAGAGGATCGCCGAAATTAAATCCAACACGGTGTTGAAGGAACTGACGAATTTCGGGAATACGAATTGCGACACCGATCTGAGGAAAAGTCTAACAGCAGGCACCATAACTATGGAAGATCTAGAGAACTTCCTAGAAACTACAGAAAGGCACATACGACGCTGCTCCGAGAAGCAGATCGCTTTGCAGAAGGAGAGGGACAGGCTCTCTGAAATTAATAGGATAAACGAATCGGAGATTATAAACATAAGGAAATTTTTAACCGAACTGTCGGTTAGCATCAAGACGTTTAATTCCGTCAAGGAGTTATACACTCAGAAGTTGAGTAGAGTTGTATCCTTACAAAGGACTGTCAGACGAGAGATATTGGGTCTAGATGGACGGTTAACTGATGCGGCGATGGGGAGTTTGGAGAGGGGATACTCAGCAGTGATGCAGGATCTGTTTGAATGTGCAATGAACTTGGAAAGGTGGATCGAACGTTGCGTATCCAGGACGATATCTTCGGAGAAGATTAAGCAAGCGTTTAGTAGTGAAGACGAGCGCGCGTCACTATCATCAGCGAGCTTCCAGAACACTGGGCTCGAAATCCAGATGGAGGAATTACAGAACTCGTTCCAGAAGCTTCTAGAAGAAATCGCGCGCGCCCAAAAGGGAGAAGGTGCTAAGGACGTTCAATCAGTCACCATTATGGAGGTCCGAGCCGAATATGAGGACAAACTCAACAGGATGAAGGCGAAAATGGTCAGTATCCTCCCAATACTGTTCTTGATACTTGTCTACCAGGTTGTATGGTGGTTCTACTTGCAAATGGATTCTTGGTGATTGATTCAGTACCCCGCTGTGATGACTTGTAAAGTCTGTATTATTTATTCCCAATAAAGGATGTTTTATTGGATGCTTTTGTTTTATTTCTTTTTTTTGCGATCATTAAAATTTAAGGCCTGGTAGTAGTAATATTGCTTAATCAACAAACCGAGACAGGAAAAGGTAATTTGTGTTTTTGTATATGCGAAAGCATGTTGCATGTTTGCGTTTTTTTTTGGGGAGCTTTTTCGCATGCGCTTAAATCCAGTTTTTTGTACTTATACATTTTGTTTGAGCTCATTAAAATGCTTTCAGAAACAACTGTACCAAGAGCAAATTTCGATGTTCAAAGAGAAACAGCACGAAGAGATAATAAGGTTGGAGTCTGAGTTGAAGAAGACACAGAGCAAGCTGCGAGAATGCGAGGCACACATCAAATCCCTGACCGCTGAGCTGTGGACGGTCGGAGAGAAGTACATCATGAAGAAGGATGAAGCTGAGTGGCTGAGGAAGAAACAACGCTCCGGCTCGTTGATGTCACTTCAGCATGTGCATTCTGTATGTCTCTCCCCTTATGTTACTTTTTAGGGTTCCGTTCCGTTAAGTAGAAAAAAAAATTGGTTGTCTGTAAAGTCGGTTTACTGACGATAGTTGAACGTGACAACTCTCGCTTGCACTTCAAGCCTTACATGGAACGCCTCAGAGCGAGGTAACGCAGGTAACGCCGAATGAGTCATGTTTTTTTGTGCGTGCAGCCGGCTCTATCGATTTATAAGACGTTGTCACGTCAAAACGGAACCCTTACTAGATCGCTTTGTTGACTATTCTAATTTTTAAAATTTGTTGCTATAGCAGCAACAGAAATACATCATCTGTCTGTCTAACTATCTGTCTGTCTGTCTGTGTGTCATGACCCTTAATTTCAGTAACTATTAACTATAAAAGAGTTTTTGCTTGTGTATTCTAAAACTGATTTTAATTTAGTGTGGTGCGCGTTAGTTTTTAATTTTTAAACTCGGGCCTATAGTACTTAGAATTTCTTGATAGAAAAACCCAATACTTATAATAATATTTTATTGGCCCGAACCGGGGATCGAACCCATGGTCCTCGGGATCTACAATCTTACATGATCACTACTAGACCAACGCGGCAGTTACGAGGTAGATATAGATATTTCAATCCACGATGACGCGCCCCACTTTGTCAAACTCCATACGAATCGAATGAAACAAGAGATTTTAACGAAGTGGGCGCGTCTTTTTTTTTATACTATATATAGGCTAGCGCTTGACTGTGATCACACCTGATGGAAAGTGATGATACAGTCTAAGGTGGAACGCGCTTGCCTAGAAGATGCCTATTCACTCTCATTTGAAGGCACCCGGGTTGTAAGTGGCAGGAAAGACGCTGCCTGGGAGTGTTTTCCAGGCCTTTGCAGTCTTCGTGGATTGAAAAATCTATAACAAAGGCCTCCTGAAATAGGAATAATTTAATATTATTCCTATTTTCATATAATAGAATCACAGCCCGCATGCTTGTACTTGTATCCAGCGCCTTTCCGCGATGTCGTCAGTCTATTTGGTCTGAGGTCTGCCAACACTGCGCTTCCCTATGCGAGGTCGCCATTCCAGCACTTTGGGTCCCCAACTTCCGTCGGTTCTACGAGCTATGTGCCCCGCCCATTGCCACTTCAGCTTCACGATACGTTGAGCTATGTCGGTGACGGGTCTGATTGCGTAACACAAACTTATTCATCGTTATCGTTTACAAATTCTGCCCACTGATTGGTTCCCTGACTTACGTCAGCTAATCGGGGGGTAGAATGATAAATACGTTTTTCTTACACAATCTAGGGGTTGGATCTCCTCATTTCTAATTTTATCACGCAGTTTTGCGTATGAGGCTGCAATGCGCCGTCCCAGAGGGTTCTCTCAATAGGGGAAGGGATACTGAGTACCTACGCTATTTATTTCCAGTCCGGCCTCGTCCCGCCGGTCGAGGAGCGAGGGCGGCCCTCCGACACGCACTCACTGCGCTCGCTGCCTGCCAACAACAATAACAACAACAAAGGTGAGTCCAAAGTTATATCTAACTATAGTAGTGTTATCTACTATATAAAAATAAGTCGGGTTTTTACTTCCTGACGCTGTAACTCCAGAACGCACGAACCGATTTCCACGGTTTTGCATTCGTTGGAAAGGCTCCGTGAGGTTTATAGCAAAGAAAATTCAGGAAAAATTTCAACAGAAACGCGGGAAAATCTTTTTAGCGGGAAAGCCATCTGGTAGCGAAACGGAGTTCGCCGGGTTTGCTAGTTGACTATATATTTAAATACGAATCAATATTTCACTCGCAGTGAGGTTTGAACCCGCGTCCCCCAGCTATCGCGGCTGGGTGCTCTAACCACTGAGCCATATCCCTCTGCGATGAAATTTTGATTCGTAATATTAGGTCCTTAGGCAGAACTAGGTGTTATTGTCTCGCTGCAGACTCGGCCGTAAATCATTCGAGTGTTGCGCTCTCTTTCCCACTCACGGGCCCTATGGCACGGCTCCTGCACAGCACAACTAAAATAGTAATACTAAATAGGCTAAACATATTTGCTAATTAACCGCTTTTCATATAACTTAAAACGTAAAAACACATTAGTTTTTTTTAATAATTAGTTAAACATATTCGTGCCCATTAGTTGCATACTTGATGAATGCAGTATGTTTACGATTATGATTTATGGCCGAGTCTGCAGCGAGAGCGAGATAGAAACACTACTATACCAGACGTCCGCGGCTCCGCCCGCGTGAATTTCGGTTTTTCGGTCACATTTCAGTCGGAACATTTCAGTCTTTGACAGTTTTTTCGTTACCGTTTTCATAGATCTAAAAAAAAAAAACACGATCTGGGATAAAAACTGGGCGGGAAAGGGGGGATCACCAATGATTTCTCGAAGTTACTTTTAGAATGGGTTATTTTTGCCCAACTTACATGCTTACCAATTTCATGCAAACCGAACTTCTTTCCGAACCTGGCGGTAGACTTTGACTTTTCATAAGAGCCTATTATTTAGGCCTATGTGAAAATAAATATTTTCATCTTCATGCTTTCTTCCGGATGGGACTGAATTTCAAGCTAAGGAACCGTAATATTAGGGCTGGAAACTCTAACCATATGAAAGTTTGTAATTTTGAATGCTTGAAAGTGCTTATCATCGGCCTTTTTACATTCTATTTAGGGTTCCGTACCAAAATGGTAAAATGGAACCCTTATGGTGCAACTTTCTCCGTCTGTCTGTCTGTCTGTCTGTCCGTCACACTCGATTATTTCAGTAACTACCGGAGCTATCGATATGAAATTTGGAATAGTTGTGTATATTAGTGGCCCAATGACACTGGAATAAAAAAAAATGGAAATTATTTTTGTTCTTATTTAAAAAGGGGGGAAAATCGGAGGGTTGAAATTTAAAAGTGAGATAACTGTACTGTGTGGGGTATCATATGAAAGGGTTTACTTTGTATATTCTAAAACCGATTTTTAATTATTTTTAGTCATGATAGTTTTGGATTTATCGGGGAAAATGTCTAAAAAAATACCGTTCCCCCCCTTATTTCCGGAGTTTACCAATCGAAAAATGTCAAATAATTATGGTCAATAGGAATTGACGTATATTTTACAGGAAAACTATAGCCAATGCTCTAACTAGCATAGTTTTTTTGATATTAACAATAAACCTCTACAAACAAAGTTAGTTTTGCGGTTCATTAACAAAGGTAATTAAAACGCAAGTTCTTCTAAGTACTCGTCGTCAAATAAACATATTGGTTTTTGCCCGATTGTTTTGCTTCAGTAGGTACTTCTTGAGTACGGAACCCTCGGTGCGCGAGTCCGACTCGCACTTGGCCGGTTTTTTTAAGGTATAGATTACAGGCATTAACATTCTATAACAGCACATGAGACACATACCCTGGATAGAGCGGAGGGCGCGAAAAAATGTCGCCAGTTTATCGGTGCCAAAAATGCTTTTTGCCACCAACAGTAAAGCCACACTGTAGTTCGCTCAGCGGCCAGCGGCCATCTATAGAATTTTGACAGAAGGCGCTACTGTGTGCTCGTATGAAAAAGGTTTACGTAAATCTAATCAGTGGATAGCACCTATGTGCGAGCTAGGACGTTACGTCGCCATATTCAATGACATATTCCATCGATAAGTTACGTACCTAATCAATTGGTCGATAGTAATGATAGTAGGTGTCATTCCCATAGATTTTTTGAATTTCGTTCCACAAACATACAAAAAGCAATCTTCGTAATAGAATAGGTAAGTCTTATGGCTTAGGCTCTTGGGCTGGGCCACAGATATGGGGCTGGGCGATGGTCAGTCAGTGAGTAGGTATAAATGGGGACTTTGGGCTTGACGACCTCCCTGGCGCAGTGGCGGTGCGCTCGGATTCGAGTGGGAGGTCGCGGGTGCGATTCCCGCCACGGGCCATTTTTGGATTTTATAATTTCTAAATTGGCTCAGGTCTGGTCTGGTGGGAGGCTTCGGCCGTGGTTAGTTACCACCCTATCAGCAAAGACGCACCGCCAAGCTATTTAGCGTTCCGGTGCGATGCTTGTAGAAACCGTTGGGGTAAATTTACTAACCCTTCCAAGTTAGTGCAATAACATCTTAGGCTGCATCATCACTTACCATGAGGTGAAATCGCAGTCAAGTAGTAACTTTTATAGAGTAAAAAAAAGGGAAATGGCAAAAACACAATTAGCGAAATCCAAAATAACATTTCAATTTGGCGAGCGTTAAGTTCGCTTTATGTTAAGCTATGGGTTAACCCACCCAATCATATTTTAAATTCAATAATTCTATACTGATAGACTCAGCTATAGACTTATCGAACTTTCCAAAAATTTTTGATAGATAACAAATGAAGAAATGTGGTGTTGTCGATTTCGGTTTATAATTTAAGACATTTCTGAGCACCAAACGATACCTTGTATATTTCTGGCACAGCGACATCTACTATCATATTTATGAAAGAAACTTCCAGGCTGTGTTTTGTAGAGAATCGAATAAGGAACAGTCTTTAACAGTTTTTTCGTAGCTTTACGAATGAAAACGTTCATAGAAATTAAAAAAGAAAACACGATTTGGGATAAAAAATGGGGGGAAGGGGAAAATACCCTTGCAAGTTAGTACGAAAACATCTTAGGCTGCATCGTCACTTACCATGAGGTGAAATCGCAGTCAAGTACTAACTTGTATAGAGTAAAAAAACCGGCCAAGTGCGAGTCGGACTCGCGCACCGAGGGTTCCGTACTCAAGAAGTACTGAAGCAAAACAATCAGGCAAAAACCAATATGTTTATTTGACGACGAGTACTTAGAAGAACTTGCGTTAATGAACCTTTGTTAATGAACCGCAAAACTAACTTTGTTTGTAGAGGTTTATTGTTAATATCAAAAAAACTATGCTAGTTAGAGCATTGGCTATAGTTTTCCTGTAAAATATACGTAAATTCCTATTGACCATAATTATTTGAGATTTTTCGATTGGTAAACTCCGGAGATAAGGGGGGGGGGAACGGTATTTTTTTAGACATTTTCCCCGATAAATCAAAAACTATCATGACTAAAAATAATTAAAAATCGGTTTTAGAATGTACAAAGTAAACCCTTTCATATGATACCCCACATAGTACAGTTATCTCACTTTTAAATTTCAACCCTCCGATTTTCCCCCCTTTTTAAATAAGAACAAAAATAATTTCCATTTTTTTTTATTCCAGTGTCATTGGGCCACTAATATACACAACTATTCCAAATTTCATATCGATAGCTCCGGTAGTTACAGAAATAATCGAGTGTGACGGACAGACAGACGGACAGACGGACGGAGAAAGTCGCACCATAAAGGTTCCATTTTACCATTTTGGTACGGAACCCTAAAAAAGGTAAATGTAGATTCTTGGCAAAAACACAGCGAAATCCAAAATAACATTTCAATTTCGCGAGCGCTTTATGTTAAGCAACAGTTAACCCAATCATATTTTAAATTCAATAATTCTATACTGATAGACTCAGCTATAGACTTATCGAACTTTCCAAAAATTTCGAAGAAAACTGAAGAAAGATGGTGTTGTCGATTTCGGCTTATAATTTAAGACATTTCTGAGCACCAAACGATACCTTGTATATTTCTGGCACGGCGACATCTAGTATCACATTAATAAAATATTTTAAAATCTTGGCTGCACTGTTACGAAGTTATCAAGATAACATGAAGGGGTTCGGTCACAGTTTTCAAAAAAATTCAAAATTCAAAATATCTTTATTTCTCATAGGCCTTACAGGCTCTTGTAAAACGTCAATATGATATTTGTCGCATATGTATGGTGATAACTAAAAGTCGACTTAAAACTATGTTTACGAGGGTTCAAACGCGATCTGCACTGAGAAGAAGCCCACAACAAACTCAGCCGGGATTAAAGATTTATCTTAAAACTGTGGTTTAAGATGTAGCGGCCACGACAACCTACCTACCTGATTATTGAGATTCATCATATCTCTTAGGACCTGGGTACCGAGTTTTGCTGGGTAGTATTACAGCTAACCACTAATAGATGGCAGCAGGAGTTTACTGTAATAGTTTTACTTTATCGCCAATAGATGTCAGGTATAGATTTATATATTTTTTTTGGTAAATATGACATTTTCTAAAAATGAATCTTAGCAAGATCAATTTATCGCCCCCAAAACCCCTTGTATACTAAATTTCATGAAAATCGTTCGAGCCGTTTCCGAGATTCAGATTATATAGAAATATATATACAAGAATTGCTAAATAAATAATATAATATCTAGCGTTTTAAATATAATATTATGAATAAAGATAATATCTAGCGTTGTCAAACGGACGGATAAAGACGGACATATAGATATTTTAATCCACGACGGCGCGTCCCATTCAGTCAACATCGCTTATGTTTTGTTCGATTCGTATGAAGTTTGACAGAGTGGGGCGCGCCGTCGTGGATTGAAATATCTACAGCCTTTTTGATTGCGTGTCCGGCCAAAACAAACGGTGACCGGCTTGTCAAGGTTTTTACGTTTCGGAAACGAGTTCGAATCTTAATCATAAATATTATTTATGGTAGTAATTAATAAATTATCATTACATACAATTTTGCTGTCGTACAGGGGGGCTATTCACGTTACGTGTCGGCTACATTTTGTGATATGTTTGAAAAGGTGATGGTATTTATGTACATAAGCAGACGATATTGAATTCAAAACATTTTTTGCGAACACTGAAAAATTAATTTTAATATCTCGCAATGCACTCCTTTCACACAATCCATCCGTCACTTCTTACTCGCTTCGTTGTTCTTTGTGATAAAGAAATGTGTTGGAACAGAGGGTCGCGGCCTGCACATGTCCGACGAGGAAGGCGAGGTGTTCGACAACCGCTGGCTGCGCGAGCTGACCACCACGCCGCGCCGCGACAGCGAGGCGCCGCCCGGGCATCGCCTCTCGGAGCTGCGGTACCGGAACTCGCTGTGCCCGCCGCACCTCAAGAGCTCCTACCCGGCCGAGACGCAGTTCGCGCCCGCCGTACACGAGGAGGACATCAAGGTGAGCACTTAGCTGAACACCATTTTTATTGGTGCCAAAAATGCTTGTTTTGTCACCAACACTGTAAGACCACACTGTAGTTCGCTCAGCAGCCACCCACAGAATTTTGACAGATGGCGGTACCGTTTCTTGTACGAAAAGGGATGCCCATATCCTAAGGTTTCTTATCGGAGTAATAGTTATTGGAGCGAACTAACACTTCAGTGGGATTCAAAGTCAAGGGTACGTTTTGGATGCCATTCGACAAATTCAACCTTTATGCAATACATAGACAAAAACGACCGCTGATTCTTTGTTTTTAATTCTTTTTTTACCTAGAAAACATCTGGCGAATGGCGGATAACACGTCGGGATGCAGTGGTAAAAAACTAGCCGTCCGGCGATCACCTACCTGCGAACTGTTCAAGAGGGTTGACCAGCTTATGTTTATGAAATACAAAAAAAGTGTCATCAGTAAACGTAGTCTTGAATTTTGGAATCTTTCACATGCCGGATCTATCGATGTGATTTTTTTTTCACAAAACCCGCGAGGATCATGTTCGGTGAACCTTTGAGTCGATATACCTACAATCACCCTACAATTTGCAAACGATTCAAGATCCCTTGCAAACATGTATTATACTTTCAAGTTTAAAGTACATGGCAATTAAAAACATACTTGCAGCTAGGTACTTCAAGATAAGTTTTGAGTTATCTAATTGCCAGGAATAGGCAGTACAATCGAGACTTTGTTTGCCATTAGTCATTTCTATTTATGTTCGCGGAATAAATTAAAAAGTTGCTTTCCTGAACAAAAACTTTGCTTCGAATAATTGGTATAGCCACATTCTCTGTTAAAAAATACATCTAATATAATAGTCTAAATAGTGAGTCACTATAAATACAGAAAAGTAATACCTAGTTAAAATTATTATTAAATGTTAGCTTTTGTCCTCGGCTCCGCCCTCACGGAATTCGGGTTTTCACAAATCCGTCGGGAACCGCGATAGAAAGTGTCAATCCAGGATATAATACGTCCCTATTTCTCATTTCACCCAAATCAGTATTTCAATAAAATTCAGTAGTTTCGACGTGAACGAGTACCTAACTACTTTTTGATACTTGTCATACTATTTCACTAATAAAATTCTGACTTGTCCAGCCCAAACCCTTGTTCCTAGAAGATAAATTATGCAGAGCTGATTTTTGCAATGATGAAGTCTAGGTTGGAGCGCGCTTGCCTAGAAAATGCCTATTCACTCTTCTCTTGAAGGCACCCGCATTGCACTTGGCTGTTGGATGTGAAGCACATAAGGATGCCACAGCTCTCCGCGTCTTGCGGTCCTATGGTTCCACTCAATACGTAGACAAGGGATAAGGAAGGATTTTCCGTAATTCCCCCGGGACCCCCAGAGCGAAATCAGGCCACGCTCACTTGTCACGTGATCAAGACGCTATAGGTAGATGGGGAGCGCCACGGGAGCGCCGTCAAGACGGAATGGTTTCAGACTACCGCGCGCCGACTAGGTTGCACGCGTAAGTTCTTGTACGGTCTATTTCACGCGCTGCGTGCGCTTGATTACGAGGCAGCTTTAGTACGTCGAAAGATTTTTAGTTTCTTAAAAGATTGTGCTCTCTTTCTATCGCGAGTTACGCGATAGAAAGAGAGCACAATTTTAAGTGCGTAGCGGAGGCGGTGCCAGGCACTGTTGCGAACTGAATTGCACTTTTTGTGTCTGCGCTAGGATCGCTATTTCTTTAAATTATCTTACGGAGTGAACCTTCTGTATCGATAGGTACTGTTATGTGTTCCATGCCTATGGTTTCACTCATGACGTAGACAAGGGATAAGGAAGGATTTTCCGGAATCCCCGCGGGACCCCGGAGCTAGGTTTTAACAGTACTTATATGTTTGTTTCAGTGCTCGGGCAGCATGTCCCTGGGCGGCAAGCAGAGGAAGGAGGTCGGCATCACCGCGTACAAGAAACCCGGCCCTCCCACGCCCAGCAAGCAAGCGGGCCGCCTGTCCGCCACGGTATATTAAGCCCCTTTACACACGGCTCGTGTCGTATACAAGTTAGTACTTGACTGCGATCTCACCTGATGGTAAGTAATGATGCAGCCTAAGATGTTATCGTACTTACTTGGAAGGGTAATTAAATTTACCCCAACGGTTTCTACAAACATCGCACTGGAACGCTAAATCGCCTGTCGGTGCGTCTTTGCTGGTAGGGTGGTAACTAGCCACGGTCAAAGCCTCGCACCAGACTACTCCGCTACTAGAAGAGATTCTGTATGGTACAATATGCAGGAACACTGCCCACATGAAACACCACACACAACTTTCAACACTTTCTTCGACCCACGTTTCGTCCCGATACGGGGACATCCTCAGGAGATGTTGACTTAACAGTGCGAAATCGTAGACTAGAATTCGCATTGGGAAGTCAACATCTCCTGAAGATGTCCCGGTGTCAGTGTAGGCACAGTGTAATGTCCTGATACCTATATTTATTTATTTAATTAATTAAAGTGTATTATATTTTTTAATACATTTGCTCAAAAAGTTGACATTTCCATCATGTGTGTTTAGCGTGCGCAAAGTTATCTTTTCCGCACTAGTGCTTTTGTGTTTTCCTCCTACGCGGCACCGGAGCGGGCGCACCAGGAGCGCATGAACACGAACACGGCATGCAAACACGGAGCAGGCAAACACGTAAAACCAATATATTTTTTTTCGAAAATGTATTAAAAAACGTCGTTCAATGCACGTGCGGTATTGTCATTTTTACTCGTCCTCATAGTTGACCCTCGCCTTCGGCTTGGGTCAACAAACCGGGACTCGTAAAGAAATGACATACTTTCCGCACTTATATTGAAATGTACTATTGTGCGCATAGGACTCGGAGCTGCGCGAGTCGCTGCGCATCGAAGCCGACCCGTCCGCGGCGCGCAAGACTAGCACCCCCTCCCGGCTGCGCGCGCTGTTCCGCTCCAACAAAAACGACACCGTGGAAGTAAGTGCCGATATTGGGTTATTAAAGCGTGAAATTAAAAAAGTGTAAACTAAGATGCCGTCAAGACTTCCTCGCCGCTGGCTGACGGGCGCCCTCCGGGACATCACTGGCGGGCACGACCTCGCTGAGCGGCGGGTTGCAAGCTACCACCGGACTTACCCTCACTCCGCTGCCCACGCGGGCTCGAATCGCAGCGCGGCGGAGTCACCTGATCTTTGACACCTCGGACCAGAAATGGTTCCCACCCAGTGCCCCGCCTGTAGTTGCAGGTGGCGCTGATATCATTGGAAGGGGCCATCGCCCCGATCAATCACCCCGGGACCCGCAAGGGTCCGCGTGGACGACCAGCGGAGAGTGTAAACTATAGGCGTACGGCGTACCCTAAATTGGATTTTAGACTCCAATTTTTTCATTACTTTATTATAAACTGGCTGTCTATATATCACGTGAGGTTCGAAAGGGGGGCGGCAAAACTCACGAAATATCACAAGAGGGGTGAGGGGGTATAGAAAGATATCGCGTGTAATTAAAAATAATATGAAAAAAAATTGGTTGTCTGTAAAGTCGGTTTACGGACGATGGTTTTACGTGATAACGTCATAATCATTATTTTATGTAATACAAAAAAGGAGTTATCGTGCCTCTCTATCGCTTGTTGCGCGCTCTCGCTTGCACGCACAGGCTCAGGAACGTTACGCGGAACGGCTGGTGTTCATCAATTTATAAGACGTTATCACGTCAAAAAATATTTTTAGCAACCCTAACTGTGCTGTCAACAAAGCGAAATACACTTTTCATTATTCCCAGTTCATTCATATTGATTGAGCTGTTTTTAGGGATTTATGGTACATTTTTGAACTCTCTATAGTTCCCTCACGATATGAGCTAGACTTTTTTGATAATTTTTCATGCATCGTCCCCGACTTATGGCTTTCGGCTAATTATGGCAAGTAACCTGTATAGATACATTATTGACATATCAAATAATTATATTGTTTTTTGTTTCACAGGGCACGCCGCGCAGTCGAAGACTAAGCAATATGTTCAGAAAGAAGTAATTCGCCAGTTTCCACCCACCGCCTAATTATAATGCTTTTATTTTGGTCGATTAATACATTTTATTAATTTATTACTTCATTATTGACTTTTCATTATTAGATTTAGCCTTACATGACAGTTATATAAACAGTGATTTAGTTTTACATGATACATGACAGTTATATAAACAGTGATTTAGTTTTACATGACAGTTATATAAACAGTGGATTTTTTAAAAATAAAATCCCATTACATCACACTTCACACTAATATTATAAAGGCGAAAGTTTGTGTGTAAGTGTGTGTGTGTGTAAGTGTGTATGTTTGTTACTCCTTCACGCCGCAACTACTGAACCGATTTGGTTGTGGAACATAGATAGCTTATAACCCGGATTAAAACATAGGCTACTTTTTAACCCGGGAAATCCATAGCTCCCATGGGATATTCAAAAACCCTAATTTTCAACAGAAATCTATGGCTACAGCTATAGGTTGATTACTTTGACAATCTTTCCTGAAAGTAGGTGTAAAGGTCATTGAAAAGAAAATTAAATTTTTTCTCGGGATTAGTAAAAAATCTAAATTTAACTTGAGTATAACGGTACAAGTAGGTAGGTACTCTCTCTGTCGCTGTCTGCCTAACTTCTTAAAAAAAGCAGTAAAAAAAGGTTGCATTCTTGATGTAGGTACCTACTACTGTGGTAGTAGTATAGAATAGTTTGGAATATCTTAGTTATAGTAACTATACGTAAACTAATTAAAGTAACTACTATAAGTAAGATCGTCAATACTACAGCATTCCCAAACTTTCAGTGTATGATGACTCAACACTGAACACTGTGGTGTGTAATGGCGTAGTTGACTTTCTTTAGTGCGGTAACTTTAACTTTATTGAGTACCTACAATGCAGCGTGCTCTTTGTACTGGGGCCGTACCACCATCTCTTAAAACAGTATTATTGTAATATTGTTTTGACATTTCCATACAATGTCAGTATAAAAAATTTTAAAACAATATTACAATAATACTTGGTGCTAGGGCCCCTGTTAAACATTGCACAGCCCATAGAGTATATCTAAATACCTAAATATTGGTAGGTACCTATATAGTACCTACACATCTACAATTCAAATTTTAGCCAAATTGGTGCAGTTTTATATTGTGTGGAGCAATTAAACGCACATTCAATCTTTAGCCTTTACAATATTACTGATTAGCTTGGTATGACTTTGAATTAAAATTAAAAGACTGATCTACTTACTTATCACTGAATTTGCAGTCAGAACTGAACACTATTTATTATAATAAAGTAATATTATACAGGGATATAAGAAAAAATAAAATAAAAACCACTTCATTATTTTCACATATTTACTTCCATATACTTGAACCTTAGCGTAGCTAAGTAATAATAAGTTTGTACTTATTGAAAGTTTACCATTTATGTAATGGGTACTTATACCTTTAGCAAAATTAAAATTAATGTTTAAGTTTTATAAAAGAACTAAATAAAAAACGAATCTTCCAGAAAAAAAACCATTATAAAGTAATTTTGGGAAGAATCTTCAGCTCTATAGTTGCACTAGTAGAGCCTCTCCCATTCATTGGATACACGCTTGTAAATATCCATAGCAGCCTTCGCGTCCTCGACCGAGTCGTGAGCTCCCTCTTGAATGTAGCGGCCAAGGTACTTCTGTGCCAGGAATTGGAGCGAAGGAGGTTGGCCATTGTTCAGCTGAAAAGAAAAACATAGAATTTCTTCTTTAGGTAGGTACATTTAGGTGTAGGTATACAAACACGGGATACCTACTACCAACTACAAATAAATAAATATTTATTGTACTGGCTGAAATAATTGTTTATTGTACTGTTTCCTCCTGCTAAAAGGAGTTCGGCGCACTGTGGACTATCAGCTGTGGTATTGTGGAAAATGAAAGCCTAAAAGGTATCAGGTTTGACAATAGATTCCCGAAATAGAAGCTTCTAAACTGGCCAATTAAATGGTGTGTCTATCTAGCAACCGGGTATGGCCAGTTAAAATATATGGACCTAACCTAGGTATGCGTAAAAAAGAAATTCCAAATAGGTAAGTGCGAGTCGGACTCGCGCACGAAGGGTATCGGTAGCCGTAAAATAATACCCACAAAATAACAAATTGCTCTCGGCCTGTATTTGACTTTTGCTCTACTTTTTTTACTCCATAATAATTCTCAAAATAAGAGTAAAAAATGTCGTAGAGCAAAAGTTGTTAGTTTTAATGTAAACAAATACAGGCCGAGAGCGATTGGGTATTTAATACGACGGACGGACAGCGAAGTCTCAGTAATAGGGTTCCGTTTTTTACCCTTTCGGTACGGAACCCCAATGATGATAAAGTCTTACGGCTTACCTGGAGAAATGGTTTATATTTGGCCAAGTCGCGAAGATTTTGTTCCGGGTGGGTCAACCCGAGTGCATCGAGATCGAAATGAAGAGAGTGACCTATTAATACGGCTCCACTGATCTTATTTCGGACCAGTTGTTTTACAAAGTCGAAACTGCGTCCGTTTTCCAAGTGCTGGTGCTTGATGCCACTGACGCAGGTTCTGTACTCGGTGACCGGTGCGTTTGGCTTCACATATTCGTCAATTATAATCGAGCCATTTTCATTAACTAGGCTCACCCTAGCCAAGAGGCTTTTATTCCCACTCCCGACCATTTCACAATCAAGCGCGTATTTAACCATATTTATCTACTTTTGTTGTAATATGTACTTAAAAAATAAAAAATATTGATTACTCCAACCAACGCTCTAGGACTCGAAAAATTAAAATGATGCAACGGCGGGCGTCGCTTGGGCTTTATATAGGCACGCTTTTTGACCGTTATCAGGAATTCTACTCCAACCAACGCTCTAGGACTCGAAAAATTAAAATGATGCAACGGCGGGCGTCGCTTGGGCTTTACATAGGCACGCTTTTTGACCGTTAACAGGAATTCCCGGACCATAAACAATCACAGATTTTTACGAGGTGAAGTGCACAAAGATTTTATACACTAACAAGATTGAGTACCAAACATTCTTGTTAAGCTAAAATGAGACTTATTGCTTTCAAATTAAAGTAGCTATTTACTTATAAGTGGTAGCTAGCTAAAAGCGGTCGGTGGGCGAGAACGATCCCTCCGGTAATGTGTCCTTGTCTGACATCTTGCCACCATAATTGGGTTTGGTAGAAATGGTAGAAAAAAAATTTATAGTTTGCAATGATGAAAGATTCTAACTACTTTCTATTACGATCTATGATAGTTTGCTTCTTTATCATAGTACCTATATTTTATAGGTGCAATTCTTGTATATATATATTTCTATATAATCTGAATCTCGGAAACGGCTCGAACGATTTTCATGAAATTTAGTATACAAGGGGTTTTGGGGGCGATAAATTGATCTAGCTAGGATTGATTTTTAGAAAATGTTGTATTTACCAAAAAAATAATTTATATAAATTGGCCATAAAGTAAAACTATTACAGTAAACTCCTGCTGCCATCTATTGGTGAGTAGCTGGTCACCCAGATATTAGCAGTTTTGATTTTTATTTGATTTGAGTTTGACATGAAAAGTGAACATTTTTATGCAAAGATTTTTACTTACATAAAAGATTGCGGGATTAACTTCACAATATGTTTATGTGCTTATTTGCTTACAAATAACTAAAAACTGAATTTGGCGGGCAATCCGTTGCACTGAGCCTTGAAATAAAATTAACCTTTAAGTTTCAACTTATTTAATTAAAGAAGTACACCACAAAACCACTATAGCACCAAACATTACATACAAAAATGTACAAAATTGTGCCTAGTTGTCACCACCACGGGCGCTCATCCAGTTGTACACGACTCCAAATTAAAAAAAAAGAACAGTTTATATAATATATAAGACTTTTTTATACAGGGTTATTTATAAATACAAAATTGCTCTCGGCCTGTATTTGTTTACATTAAAAGTAACAAGTTTGGTTCCACGACTTTTTGTTACTCGATATTTTGAGAAATATCTAATATTCAATATTTTACAGGATACTCTAAGTACTTGTTCCTACTCTGTAATGAAAATCGGTATGACTGTGGCAACGGCGCGGCGCGCGGCGGGAAACCGCAACAGTGCAATGTCAGAAATAACTTTTAATAAGAAATAAATTTTTTTGTATGAAATAAATGTTGAAGAGTCGTGGAACAAAAATTGATAGTAACTAATATCTTTTTGATAAGTGTTTTACACACTTAGGATATAATTCCTATAGTAAATTTATTAAATTTACGAATCAAAATTTCACTCGCAGCGGGATTTTGAACCAGCGTCGAGTGGCTGCTGAGCGAACTACAGAGTTACTGTTCGTTACAAAACAAGCATTTTTGCCACCGGTAACAAAATTATACCCGGCAAGTTAAAAAAATCATCAAATATTTGATTAAGTAGAAAACACAAAGTTGGTCTTATTGTTTAATCAAACAATAAATTAAATTAATGAATAATAAATACAAAGGTAATTCATGAATTCATGTACAACTGAATCAGCTACAATATTCATAATTACATAATATTTATAAGGTCATCTAAGAACTAAATAGTTGACATAATTTGTGATTATAGCGTGTGATTTGAGTATTTAAGATTTATTTTGAGTTTTTAATAACAGTTTAAGTATTATTACACATATTCATTCGCTTACTCAATTAAACAGACTTTTTCAAATAATTATTATAAATAGGATAGAAAAAAACGGATGCACTAATTACAACCATAATAACATAAAATGTACATAAAAACGTTGGAAAAGGAAGACCATAAATCTTATATCTGTAATCTGATAATGTATATTTGTATTAAATTGTGTTCCAACTAAATAAGTTATATGACAAGATGCAGGCAAGATAGGAGCGGAATAAAAAAAAAGAAAATAAAGAGAACAAAGTTGCAATCTTATCCACTTAACAAAAAATGTTGAAATTTAGATGATTTCTGAGATTACACCTTATATTATAAGTATCAATATCAAAGTACATTAAAAAACACTAAAATTGGAATATTGAATTCCTATCGGATTACTAAATGATTGTAGTATAATTATAGTAGTTTATGTAACGGTTACATAATGGGGGGTATTAAAATACGAGTGTAAGTTTAAAAAACGAGCCGCAGGCGAGTTTTTTAATAGTATCACACGAGTGTTTTAATACCTAATTATGTAGAGTTTCATACACTACTTTATCTACGCTCATATTATTATCATAAATCCAAATCATAAAATCTTGCTAACTTTTGTCGTAAATCATTGCAACTACTAAGATGTCAGGTGGAGTGAAATTTTCTTTAGTAGGTTTCACTACTAGACATTTTTCAGCGCAAAGTTTTGACTAAGTAACAAAAAAAATTAGTTGTCTGTAAAGTCGGTTTACGGACGAAAGATTTACGAGATAACGTCATAATCGTTATCGTAATCGTAATCGTAATCGTAGTCGTAATCGTAATCGTAATCATAATCATAATCACAGGCCCAGGTGGAACGTTACGCGGAACGTTAGACATTGTGTTGTTGTCTATGGTCAATCATGGCCCATCTATACTCTCGGCAATGACTACCAACTATACGTTGTCTGTGGATTCACTTAAAAAAATATTACATAAAAAATATTACCTACCCCAGATAATAATTGTAACCGTTAACCGTTGTATTGCCGATAGCGGTACTGTAATCAATTCCTTCAAAACCCCAGATACAAATACAGGAGTCCAGAGCCGTGTATCGTTATGGATATTATACAACTTTTCTTTAAATATTTCCATAGTAGAGCGATGTTATTATGAATAACTTTTTAATAATTATAGAAGTCTGTGAATAAAGTAGGTAATTATTTGACACATTTCGATTTTATAATTCGAACTTTAAGCAATGAGCGTAGATAAAATAGTTAATAAAATCAGTAATTTTATTTCTTGATGCCTGTTGCTTTAATTCATAGGAATATTATCCGCATATTATTATAGGTAAGTACGACACGTTTAATTACACACAATTTATTATGAGTTACCGTGGTTATTGAATTGAATAGTAAAATGTAAATGATTTCATTTATAATTATGGTGTAAACTGTAAGACACATTGTGCAGTACACAGGAAAATAGCAATTGTGATTTAAATGGCAGTCAAATAAGAACCTAACTAATTTAATTAGAATAATTAGAATTATTAAGTTATTCTTATAATATACAATTTAGTATTTTCATAATAATTATATTATTGCAAGTACATTTCTCACTTTAGCTTAAATAACAATGTTACAGAGTTAGTATACAATCTACGAAGAACTGTACAAATATCATATTAAATGTACCTAATTGTCACCTACGTTAAATTTAATAATTTATTATTATGTACAAAAAACCTAAACTAACACTAATAGAGGGAAGAGTCGTTCCACACTGTTCACAACAAAAACATTTTCGAGCTATCTAACTAGCTACAATTTGTAAGACTCTTATAGTCTTTTATTAAATCTAGTTTTGTGCGAGTATAGAGGGCGCCAGCGCACGGCATTCAAAACTTATAAATAATCATGTACTTACGATAAAGAACTAGACTCAATAATAAATTATTAATTGCTATGAAAATATACCAAACGGTCAGTGTCGTAGCACTGATTCATCAATAAACAATATTTATTAATATAAAGAACTGCAACTAAAATTTGAATGTCGATCCACTGTCGGATGTGGGCGTCTCTAGCAGTACGTCTGGTGTTAACCGCCCGTTGTCTGGTGCGGTAGTGCGGCGCGGTCGCTCAGCGCTAGAGGCAGGCGTGCGGGTTGTGCGAGCACCAGCGCGGCCACAGCGGCGCCGCGTGCACGCCGCGCGCCAGCAGCCGCGCGCGCTGCGTGTCCAGCCGCAGGTACACGTCGGCCGTGGCGCCCTCCGCGCGGTCCGACCACAGCTGTGGCGGTAGTGCGGCGCGGTCGCTCAGCGCTAGAGGCAGGCGTGCGGGTTGTGCGAGCACCAGCGCGGCCACAGCGGCGCCGCGTGCACGCCGCGCGCCAGCAGCCGCGCGCGCTGCGTGTCCAGCCGCAGGTACACGTCGGCCGTGGCGCCCTCCGCGCGGTCCGACCACAGCTGTGGCGGTAGTGCGGCGCGGTCGCTCAGCGCTAGAGGCAGGCGTGCGGGTTGTGCGAGCACCAGCGCGGCCACAGCGGCGCCGCGTGCACGCCGCGCGCCAGCAGCCGCGCGCGCTGCGTGTCCAGCCGCAGGTACACGTCGGCCGTGGCGCCCTCCGCGCGGTCCGACCACAGCTGTGGCGGTAGTGCGGCGCGGTCGCTCAGCGCTAGAGGCAGGCGTGCGGGTTGTGCGAGCACCAGCGCGGCCACAGCGGCGCCGCGTGCACGCCGCGCGCCAGCAGCCGCGCGCGCTGCGTGTCCAGCCGCAGGTACACGTCGGCCGTGGCGCCCTCCGCGCGGTCCGACCACAGCTGTGGCGGTAGTGCGGCGCGGTCGCTCAGCGCTAGAGGCAGGCGTGCGGGTTGTGCGAGCACCAGCGCGGCCACAGCGGCGCCGCGTGCACGCCGCGCGCCAGCAGCCGCGCGCGCTGCGTGTCCAGCCGCAGGTACACGTCGGCCGTGGCGCCCTCCGCGCGGTCCGACCACAGCTGTGGCGGTAGTGCGGCGCGGTCGCTCAGCGCTAGAGGCAGGCGTGCGGGTTGTGCGAGCACCAGCGCGGCCACAGCGGCGCCGCGTGCACGCCGCGCGCCAGCAGCCGCGCGCGCTGCGTGTCCAGCCGCAGGTACACGTCGGCCGTGGCGCCCTCCGCGCGGTCCGACCACAGCTGTGGCGGTAGTGCGGCGCGGTCGCTCAGCGCTAGAGGCAGGCGTGCGGGTTGTGCGAGCACCAGCGCGGCCACAGCGGCGCCGCGTGCACGCCGCGCGCCAGCAGCCGCGCGCGCTGCGTGTCCAGCCGCAGGTACACGTCGGCCGTGGCGCCCTCCGCGCGGTCCGACCACAGCTGTGGCGGTAGTGCGGCGCGGTCGCTCAGCGCTAGAGGCAGGCGTGCGGGTTGTGCGAGCACCAGCGCGGCCACAGCGGCGCCGCGTGCACGCCGCGCGCCAGCAGCCGCGCGCGCTGCGTGTCCAGCCGCAGGTACACGTCGGCCGTGGCGCCCTCCGCGCGGTCCGACCACAGCTGTGGCGGTAGTGCGGCGCGGTCGCTCAGCGCTAGAGGCAGGCGTGCGGGTTGTGCGAGCACCAGCGCGGCCACAGCGGCGCCGCGTGCACGCCGCGCGCCAGCAGCCGCGCGCGCTGCGTGTCCAGCCGCAGGTACACGTCGGCCGTGGCGCCCTCCGCGCGGTCCGACCACAGCTGTGGCGGTAGTGCGGCGCGGTCGCTCAGCGCTAGAGGCAGGCGTGCGGGTTGTGCGAGCACCAGCGCGGCCACAGCGGCGCCGCGTGCACGCCGCGCGCCAGCAGCCGCGCGCGCTGCGTGTCCAGCCGCAGGTACACGTCGGCCGTGGCGCCCTCCGCGCGGTCCGACCACAGCTGTGGCGGTAGTGCGGCGCGGTCGCTCAGCGCTAGAGGCAGGCGTGCGGGTTGTGCGAGCACCAGCGCGGCCACAGCGGCGCCGCGTGCACGCCGCGCGCCAGCAGCCGCGCGCGCTGCGTGTCCAGCCGCAGGTACACGTCGGCCGTGGCGCCCTCCGCGCGGTCCGACCACAGCTGTGGCGGTAGTGCGGCGCGGTCGCTCAGCGCTAGAGGCAGGCGTGCGGGTTGTGCGAGCACCAGCGCGGCCACAGCGGCGCCGCGTGCACGCCGCGCGCCAGCAGCCGCGCGCGCTGCGTGTCCAGCCGCAGGTACACGTCGGCCGTGGCGCCCTCCGCGCGGTCCGACCACAGCTGTGGCGGTAGTGCGGCGCGGTCGCTCAGCGCTAGAGGCAGGCGTGCGGGTTGTGCGAGCACCAGCGCGGCCACAGCGGCGCCGCGTGCACGCCGCGCGCCAGCAGCCGCGCGCGCTGCGTGTCCAGCCGCAGGTACACGTCGGCCGTGGCGCCCTCCGCGCGGTCCGACCACAGCTGTGGCGGTAGTGCGGCGCGGTCGCTCAGCGCTAGAGGCAGGCGTGCGGGTTGTGCGAGCACCAGCGCGGCCACAGCGGCGCCGCGTGCACGCCGCGCGCCAGCAGCCGCGCGCGCTGCGTGTCCAGCCGCAGGTACACGTCGGCCGTGGCGCCCTCCGCGCGGTCCGACCACAGCTGTGGCGGTAGTGCGGCGCGGTCGCTCAGCGCTAGAGGCAGGCGTGCGGGTTGTGCGAGCACCAGCGCGGCCACAGCGGCGCCGCGTGCACGCCGCGCGCCAGCAGCCGCGCGCGCTGCGTGTCCAGCCGCAGGTACACGTCGGCCGTGGCGCCCTCCGCGCGGTCCGACCACAGCTGTGGCGGTAGTGCGGCGCGGTCGCTCAGCGCTAGAGGCAGGCGTGCGGGTTGTGCGAGCACCAGCGCGGCCACAGCGGCGCCGCGTGCACGCCGCGCGCCAGCAGCCGCGCGCGCTGCGTGTCCAGCCGCAGGTACACGTCGGCCGTGGCGCCCTCCGCGCGGTCCGACCACAGCTGTGGCGGTAGTGCGGCGCGGTCGCTCAGCGCTAGAGGCAGGCGTGCGGGTTGTGCGAGCACCAGCGCGGCCACAGCGGCGCCGCGTGCACGCCGCGCGCCAGCAGCCGCGCGCGCTGCGTGTCCAGCCGCAGGTACACGTCGGCCGTGGCGCCCTCCGCGCGGTCCGACCACAGCCGCTCCGCCAGCGCCGCCGCGCGCGGCCACACGCGCGCGTCCAGCCCGCCCGCGCCCAGCTGCTCCGTCCACTGGCACGCCGCGCCGCCGTCCACGCGCCACGCCTCCGCGCCCGCGCCCGCGCCCAGCGGCTCCTCCGCCCACGGCCGGTGCTCGTACATCTGCTGCCACGAGCGGTACGGCCCGCAGTGCCCGTCCGAGCTGTCGCGCCACGACCCGAACCCGCAGTCCAGGTACCACGCGTCCACGTGCGACAGCACCGCGCGGTAGCCCGCGTCCAGCACCGCGCGCGACTCCGGCCAGCGCGACGAGCCCCAGATCTGCACGCCGAAGCGTTTCCTGTCCAGCCGCTCCAGGTACGGCGTGTGCGTCAGCCGCGACGACCACAGCAGGGTCAGCTCGGGCAGCTTCCCGCCGTTGGCGCGCTCGAGGGCGCGCATCGCGCGCTTCGTGAAATCGAACCACAGCTCCATCGGGTCCGTGTCGTTGAAGTGTTGCGCCCAACAACGCTCCGACACCTCGTCGCCGCCCAGGTGGAAGATGTCGTCGACCCCCGTCAGTTGGATGATCTCGGCGTACACGCGTTCTAGTATCGCATAGACGTTAGGGTTTCGGGGGTTCAGCTGGCCGCAAGGGGGCTCCCCGCAGTACGTGCTCCACGGCTCCACTTCGACGCAGTGCGCCAAGTGCCCCAGCCCCGCCATCGGCCCCCAAGTCCAAGCTCTACCGACGTGCGCCGGCGCGTCCACTTCGATGAGGACTCGGATGCCTCGTAACCTAGCTCTTCGGACTATAGTTCTGACGTCGTCGGTCGTGTACACGGCTCCGGGCCCGTACGCGCCGTGCTGCGCCAACTGCGGCGCGCTGTTCAGTCTCAGAGGAAACGACTGTGAATCGCTGACGTGCCAGTGGAATGTGTTGAGTTTACACGCGCCCATGGCGTCTATCGTTCGTAATATGTCACTCACGGGGAAGTAGTTCCGTGCCGTGTCTAGCAGGAGTCCTCGGTAGCGAAACCGCGGCCCGTCCTCCACGGTCGCAGCTTCGAGGATCAGAAGGGATGCAGCGTAGGGGTCCAGCCAGATCAGTTGGAATAGAGTCTCGAAGCCATGTCGCGCGCCCGCAAAGGAGCGGGCGGTTATATCTACCGCGAGCGTTTGTCCGGCGGGTCGGAGCGACAATTTGTAAGTTTCGTCGGTGTCCAGTCGCATGCGCGGGTCGGCGGTGCCGTTGACGGTGACGCGGACGAGGACGTCACGAGGCGTTCCGGCGCTAGGTCGCCTGTTCTCGAGCCCGGCGTTCCGTTCCAGCGCCTTCAAGTCGTCGAGCATCAAGTTGAACGCGTCGCCCAGGTGCTCCTTCACCTCTCGGGAAGGGGCCGCGAGCACGCGCAGCGAGAAGCCGGCGGAGCGCACGTGCGCGGCGGCCGTGGCGAGGCTGACGGGGCCCGTGGGCTGCGGCCACAGCTGCGTGGAGGCGCACAGCATGTTGCAGGTGGGCAGCGACTGCAGGATCGGCGTCTCCGTGGCGAGGAACCTCTCGCAGCGGTCGTTGCGGCAGATCCATGACCATTGAGGGGCAACATTTCTGAAAACAAAATGATACTCTTATTAGTTTGGTAATAATTATAATATTTCTGACATGAATTGAATTGGCCTATACAATAAAAATTGCACGCTGAGTCGTTGGTCTGCCGTAACATAGGCAGCAGCAAGGCGGCAGTAACAGCAACAGCAGCGAGCGGCAGCGGTGCTCATAACTATATGTTATCAACTTACATGTACAGAGTGCAGCGTTGAGTGCGCGGAGTCGTCGGTCTGCTGCCGCCAGTACAGCAGCGCGGCAGCAGTGCAGGCAGCAGCAGCGAGCAGCAGCGGTGCTTATAACATTATTACTCAACTTACGCGTAGAGAGAGTGCAGCGGTCGGTGCGCGGAGTCGTCGGTCTGCTGCCGCCAGTACAGCAGCGCGGCAGCAGTGCAGGCAGCAGCAGCGAGCAGCAGCAGCGCTCGTCTCAGCCGCCCGACGCGCGAAAAATGTGAAGACACACTCCGCCCTATCGCTTCCCCCCAGGACTTCATCTTCTAAAGGCCGTCTTTCAACTGTAATTAAAAAAAAAAAAAATTTAATACCGTTGTATTTTTTGCTTCATCAACATTTTTAACAACCCTAATTAATTGATAATAATTGTTAGGATAGTTAAAATTATATTGTTATCAATTTAACTGGGAAATAGGTCAGAACTACGAAGCTAGAACACTAGCACTTTTCAGTTTTGTATAAAATATACAACATAGGTAGCTAACTGTACCTAATAATATCGTAAGATGGAACCTAAACTGCATAACGTCTGGGGAGCTTGTGAGAGACGGGGCAAATTGGTACAGAGATAGATATCCGACAGTATTCCTGTAGCAGATGAGCTAAGGTGCCCCAGATGGTTTTGTAGGTCACTAAGATGCTTTTTTGCTAATAACTAGAAAACTAAAATTGATTTGACTTGAAACTAGGGATGTTATTGATATGATATTTCGGATCTGGGTATAAGATTATATCGGTTCGGATATGTAATTTTAAGTAATTAACAGTAAATGCAAACTATCGGATAATTCGACAGTTTTGGTTACGGTTCCGGAGCTCCACATCCCTACTTTTGTCAATATAAAAGTCATTCCTTGCTCTGTGTCCCTCCTTGAAAGTTGAAACTATTAATGAAAGTTACTCATTATTTTTGTCTTTATATTTCTTAAATTCATCCAATTATGAAATGGATGAATTAAAGAAATAAACCCTTGCCCTAACTTCCGTGGTGGCCCGGGGGCTCCACAAGGAAATCAGTTAGGGAGGCAACAGGCGACCCTCGAGCTTTCTCGCGCAAAGAATTTCTTGTGCTGTTCGGAACATGAATGCTGCCTGCGTAATGGGCACCCTACCTAGGGTCCCAAATTTTGATAGGTATTTTAATTCTCAGTTTAGTTATTTTAATTTAACTACATTTATAAGTAAAGTTTTACATTTAATAAAATTATGAAATGATATATTGTGGGAAAAACTTTTCTTAGTTGTCAATCAACGGCAGATCATCGGTCTGCACGTCTGCACAAAGTACCCGACATTCCCTAATTGAGCATTTGCTTGTATATTTGAATTGCGATAGATATATTTGTTATACAGACAAAAATGGCCTAGATGCACCGATAAACTTTTTTCGTACAGGCAAACAGTAGCGCTAACTGCCAAAATTGTATAGGTGGCTGCTGAGCGAACTACAGGTCACTGAAACCTAACGCTTACGCCGTTAACGATTGTGTGTTTTAGTTGAGCCCCGTAGTTGAACTTATACTGATTAAGGACGCAAGCGGGAAAAGCAGTAAAACTACTAACCCGATTTTTATTTTAGTTGTTGTAGTAGTTGACTGTTTATCTATCCCGTATGCTACTTTTTAACCCAGAAAATCCTTGGCCCAGAAAATAATTGTAAAAGCCCGAAATTCACGCGGGCGAAGCCGCGGACAAAAGCTTTGTCATATTTATTTTTGAAAAGGCTCATGCTTTTATTGAATTCCATGAGACGATTTTGTGCAACTTGTACTTTGTGTAATTTAGTAAATTGATAAAAGCCTTGTCGATGATATAGTTCTATTTTCTATCAAACAACGGGCTATGAATGTCCGGTCCATATTAAGGTCGCAGGCAAGCAGGTCAAAGACCTCGTAGGTAGGTAGCCAGGTATTCCATTACAAAAGGTGCATTTAACTGAATTACTTTCTATTCAGGGAACGTCCCATTATGCGTCCTTTTCTTCATTCACTGCGTCAATGCAATTCAAAATGTTACAAAACGCGAAATTTGTATGCGGGGGATGGCTGGAATAATTTTGGAAGACAACTGTATTGTTTCCTGTTGCCCTAGTCACCTAGAAGGTATCTAAATAACATAGTTTATCTACAGAAAGTCTAGGTTTATTTTCAGTTTCAGTCTAGTTTTATTTTCAATTTCCGGCTAGACAAGCCCAAGGGATGACTCTAGGTAGGCGTTGGTGCGTTCTTATTTCTTAGGATATCCCGAAGCATCACTAATCCCAATCTTTTCAACCGACTTCAAAAAAGGAGGAGGTTCTCAATTCGACTGAATGTTTTTATGTTTGTTACCTCATAACTTTTGACTGGGTGATTCGATTTTGATGATTCTTTTTTTATTAGTTAGCTGACGCTTCCTGTGTGACGCTTGACACTTCCATTTCAATTTAGTCCAGTTCTTGATAATGGTATCCACGACAAAACCATATGTCTTAAAGTTTTAATTGGACAGGACGTACCTATTCAACAGTAGTTTGATGAGAGTTGAAGTCCGTTTTTTTTAAGTTTAGCCATACAAAGAGGATACAGCGCCAGCGTCTTGGGCACTATGCCCATAAATGATCAGTTGGATGGTGTATATATTTTGTAAATTAGGTATATTGTAATTTATTATTTTTTAATCATGTATTTTATGTTTAGATTTATTTTGAGTCCCTTCATTGTATAATAAATTAAGTTCTATTAAAAAAAAATCTATTGAAACTTTTCAATTATTTTCGATAATTTTATAATAAAAGTACAGTGCCGCCAATTTCTCTGTGAACTGTTAAAAGGAAAAACTAGACTTCAATTACTTGTAGAGAATGCTTGAGCTTGAGAAACGCTGTCTGGGAGCTACAAGGTAACTTCGTATGGCCAGAATACCAGTCTGGCCATGGCCCATGTACAAAGTGGTATCTATCCCAGAATTTTAGGTATCGTGCCTATTTTTTATTTGATTATTATTGTCTACAATTTTAATCTTCTAAGATCTCTATCAGATTTTCACATAGCAATGGATATATACTATTAAAATCAATCGGCAAGGAAAAGCTAACGCGGGCAAAACTACTCAGCTTACAACATCGACGCAATGTTGCCTGTTTAGGGGTTTTTTACAGGATATAATAATTACGTTAGTGAGTGTGCTCAGGAACTACATAACTGTGTGGAATGCTCTTTCAGCCTCCGTGTTTCAAGCCAAGTACAATCTGGGTCCCTTCAAGAGGAGTGAATAGGCATTTTCTAGGCAAGCTCGCTCCAACCTAGACCTCATCATTGCTTTTCATCAGGCATGATTGTCGTCAAGCGCAAGCCATCAATCTTCAATAAAAAAAAGGTCAAAAATTTACAAAGCTATGAGCTAGATATCCTTGAAACCATATTCGTAGCGTTGATTTGATAACCTTCTTTTGTTTTTTGTAAGTCGGGTATAAAGGCGACATTATTGCTAAGGAGCTTTTTTACCACGCAGCTAGGATAAGGAACACTTTGTATCTAAATAACAACTAACTTTGTATCTACGAGTAACGACTAACGGTGGTAAATATTGTGTAAAAGACCCCATTCCCCATGTAGGTACTTCCCCTTATTCATGCGGCACGCCAATAGAGAACATTGTAAACTGTGTAACAATTTGTTTGCTTTGTTCATTATTTCGCATAAAAGGAATTTTCACATAATTTTCCGTAAGCCCCATTGTGATGAATACTTGTACGCTTACAAAATCATGCTTTATGGAAAATAGCTGCGCCTGCTTTATGCTTAGATGTCTTATAGAATGGATTTAGTTTTTTTTTTTAAATTCAGAACGTATTTATTTATAAACTAGTACCTATACAAGCTGACCCGGCAAACGTTATTTTGGCACATAAATTATTTCTCACTTAGGGGTATGAAAAATAGTGTTCGTACCTACTCCGCTCAGACCTACCGAATATACACAAAAAAATTCTCAAAAATCGGTCAAGCTTTTGTTAAACATTGGTCGGAGCTTTATGCTAAACACTATGACACGTGAATTTTATATGTAACAAAGATGAACCGGTTTCGCTGGCAATTCTTAACCGATAAGCATGTTAATTTTTTTTTATAGATAGAACAGTCAATTACGAAGTATCTGAAATAAAATGACTCTCTTATTATATAACAAGCTGACCCGGCAAACGTTGTTTTGCCATATAATTTTTTTTCTCTCGAACGGAATAAATAGATCCCTATGTCCGTCTCCTGGCTCTAAGCTACCTCCTCACCAATTTTCAGCCACATCGGTAAAGCCGTTCTTGAGTTATAAATAGTATAACTAATACGACTTTCTTTTACATAAATATATAGATATAAATATATAAGATATATTAAGATATATAAGATAACAAACTTGGGATTAAAAAGCAAAAACAACAAAAATAAAAAAGCAGAGGTTTCAATGAGTTTAATTTCTAGCAACACAATTTGGTGGCAAATAAAAGATTAATATCCTAAACATATTTACTACCGACGCGTCTAGCGCATAAGTAATTTTACTATTTTCGGGATATCGGCAATAATTTTTTTAAGGGCTGACCTTTTTCTATATTAAATATTTTATTATCATGGCGCATGACAACTTGTCGGTTACAAGTCTAACTCAAATGTGTATTCGGTTTAAATTACGATGGCAAAGATGATGGATGGTTCTGCATAAAACTGGTATGCTATAGGTAGGTACCCAAACACCGTCAGTTGGTGCGGGAAGTCTCCGGTTCGATTTTCGGAACCGGTAACTGTGAGGAATTAGGTACGTAATTACTAAATTTGCCCACGTCTGGTTGCTTTGGTCGCTGCTGGTTCCCATCCTACCGGTAAAGCGATTAAGCGTGTGATGAGGAGTACCATTAGGAATTACCCTTCCAAGTTAGATAAGTTAGAAGTAGGAAAATCTTTGGCTGCATCTTCACTTACCATCAGGTGAGATTGCAGTCAAGTTCTAACTTAAGCGATCGCAAATATGTCATAAGACTGCAGCAGCTCTAGCCATTATGCCCATCCATGCGTTTTTAGGGTACCGTACCTCAAAAAAAAACGGAACCCTTATAAAGGTCTCGTGACAGTGAAAAGTGATTTTGGTAAAAAAGTGATTCTTCTCTTCTACGGAACCTCCCTCTGTGCGTGAGGCCTCCTCGCACTTGGCTGTATTCATTTAACATTGCTATAATTGCATTCTTAATAAATGTATTAGGGACAACCCTTCACCACCCATGGCCCAATCAACCTCGCGGTTATGTGGGCCGAAACGCGGGAGGGCGCCCGTTCGGTACTTGCTCTTGGCGTGTTCCCGGGGCGCCTTCTTGACTCCCTACAAGTTGTTTCCTCTCGCTCCTTTTCCCTGAACTCACTCTCCCCATTCTGGGGCAGGACGATACAAAATACGGACTCGCCGCGCCCGTCGCTGTCCACAGCATAAATTCTCTGTGTCACTCCAAATTATTATGAATGCGGTCACATAATCGTGACCAATTTAGCAATTCTTTTCATACACTTTTCCACTTCTATCCTTTTAGTGCATCAAAAAATGCCATATGGCCAGAGGTGTGTGTTATTTTTTTCCATAAAAAACATAAATACAGAAACTTCCTCACGTCAACGTTGCAGCTTCAAATCAATTATTAAATACCTTTTCAAGACGACAACACGGTCTTTCGTTTTTTCTAAAGTGACCTATATAAAGTATTCAAAGCAAGTTACGAAGTTTCTCCACTCTGAAATGCACTATAGTGAATCTAATATTAAAGCAACTTTATCCGGGTCGGGTCATACAAAATTTTCGTTGTTTCCAAGTTTTCACTTTCACGGAAACTGATCATAATAATTTATCATGCTTCTTAGTTTGAAGATGTTTTCGAGTTACCTTAAAATGTAGGATGGCAACTGAAAATTTCGATTTTTTCGGTAGGGTCTGATGTACTAGCTAACCCGGTAAACGTTGTTTACCCATATTTAAATTATTTCTCAATTAAAGGTACAATTAAAGGTATGAAAAATAGTTTATGTCCTGTTCTCAGACCTACCGAATATACAAAAAACATTTCATGAAAATCGGCCAAGCCGTTTCGAAGGAATTCGGTTAAGTACAGACACTGCGAATTGAGAACTTTATATTTTAGACAAGATAATATATATCGATTAACACATAGGCTATTTTTTTATCCTGGAGAAATTCATGGTTCCCATAGAATTTGAGAAAAAAATTGGTTGCCTGTAAAGTCGGTTTACTGACGATAGTTGAACGTGACAACGTCTTCTTTGTCGCTCGTTCCGCGCTCGCGAGGTAACGCCGGTAACGCCGCATGAGCGAGGTAACGCCGGATGAGTCATGTTTTTTCGTGCGAGCAACCGGCTGTATCGATTTATAAGACGTTGTCACGTCAAAAATGAAACTAAATTAATTAGTATGGGAAATAAAGTCACGTAGAAACATCGTAGAAATACGTCATCGCAGTTTGACATAGGTACAGTGTTTCGATTGTTGGAGGACTAAAAATAGTAGATACAATCGAACGACCGAGTTCAAAGTTCAAAAAAGGCTCGGAGAAACAATAAGTAATTAAATTGTCCCTACGCACAAAGTAATCGATCATGACATTTCCACTTATTGTATTACCGACCGTGACACTCGTCTTTTTGAAAAATATAACTGAAACAAAGTTTCTTTTCGAAGGGTATCGAGTAGGGGACTAGGCGGAAGAAAATGGATTTTTTTCGTGACGAAAAATCTAAAAATCTTCGAAAATCTAGAATGAAAGTTCCTCGCTTACTAGTCAACAGAATGGCACGCATACAATCACATTGAGATTTGGTATTGAACTTGTTAGTGCGAGCTAACTGAAGACAGCGCTATCTATCGAGTAACGGTCCGAATCACTCATGAAAATATAAAATGGAGTTTTGTTTTAGGTGCTATTCCAAACTTTGTTTCTACCCAGTGTCCTATGATAGGTACTTAAGTCTTTTCCAACTATTTTATGATTAGGTTTTGTGAAAGAGTAACAAACAACATATACACGCAAACTTTTGTCTTTATATACAGCGATCATACATTTGTTGTAATTTATCGACGTTTTCAGTACTCTTCAGTACTTCCAGGACCTATTACAAAGTACCAAGCCAGCATAGGTAATGAAGCAGTGACCGCTGACGTGGCTGTGTTGTGAAGTGCGAGCCACGTGGACATTCACTAGGGAACCGACGCATGATGAGAAATGTATCACTCATTATAAAGTTATGTTTTAAATTTTCAGTAGGGCCCAAAAATACAACAACACGTTAAAGTCGATTAAAATATTGTATTTTTAGTATTAAAATAATATGTATATGTATACTTAAGTATTTAAATATATAGTAGTAGTATAAACTCACGCGTATTTAATCACCGAATTAAACGTTAATACTGAATTAATTCCACCTAGCAGCTATTAAACACACTACTGTATTTATTATAACACTAACTCTCGTGATAACGCTAAAAATTGTATCAAACTCCAAAACCTGTTTTATATACTTGTCGACTCCCACCGACACGACAGTCGCTCCCTACCGACCATTATTAGTTCAAATGTGGTGATTCTTGTCCGTTCAACAGGATGTGACGTCAAAATACTTTAAATAATAATTAAAATTCTAACAGTAAGTAAGTATTATTGTATTCAACAGGTAGTAAGACTTTATCAGCCGAACTAAGACCGAACAAGATTTTGTGATTTTGGCGGTACCTCCAGCTACTCCAAAATTTCATTAGATGGTGAAGCCCTACCTGTCTGTTCTGATTTTCGGTACCTCGGTTCGCTCTTCCAAAGCGATGGCAATATCAACCGAGATGTAAACAATAGAATGAATGCGGGATGGATGAAATGGCGACAGGTATCAGGTGTCATATGCGATCCAGGAATGCCTCTTAAAGTTAAGGGGGAAATTTACCTATAAGACGGTCGTCAGACCTGTCGTGTTGCAGTATGGATCAGAGTGTTGGGTGATAAAAGGGACAGATGAAAGAAGAGTACGACCGAAATGCGAATGTTGAGATGGATGT
This sequence comes from Coenonympha arcania, assembly GCA_036785405.1. Classification (NCBI taxonomy): domain Eukaryota; kingdom Metazoa; phylum Arthropoda; class Insecta; order Lepidoptera; family Nymphalidae; genus Coenonympha; species Coenonympha arcania. The sequence goes on from CM072074.1 coordinate 3,884,037, forward strand.
GTGGTGTGACGAGAATGGATAGGAGAAGGAACAAGTACATAAGGGGAAGTTTGAAAGTTGCGCCAATAACAGAAAACATGAGGAGTAAAAGGTTAGCGTGGTATGGACATGTTATGCGGAGAGATGAAAGTCATGTCACTAAAAGAACGATGAGTATGCATGTGCAGGGACGAAAAAGTCGAGGAAGACCGAAGAAGAGATGGATGGATTGCGTGAAAGAAGATATTATGATTGTGAAAGGAGTGGATTGCGAGTTGACGGCTGAAAGGAGCGAATGGAAGGAGAAGACATTTGTGCCGACCCCTGATAAAGTGGGAAAAGGCAAGGAAGAAAGAAAGAAAGGTAGTAAGACTTTATTGAAAAGTTCGTCCGTTTTGGCACCACTGCAGTGTCAGATTCGGTTTTAACGGCACTGTAGCGAACAAAATTAGAGGGCTTAATACGACTTAAATACTGATGCTTCTGCACCGAGAAGAACAATTACGAAACTCAGCAATTGCTGTTTTTTAAAATGCTATAAGTAAGCATTATCTTATAGCATAATATTTGTTGCTTTTGTAAAAGGTACACCTAAATTCACCAACAAGCACAAAATAATGTACAAGCCATGGATGGTATTCTATGGAGTGTACGCCCTATTTAGAAATACGAGTACCCCTCCATGAAAAAACGTTGCCATGGGTCAATAAGTACGGTTGCCTCATGGGCATTGTAGATCTATCATCTATGCATGGGGCGTTTCGTAAATCAGGTATGGCTTACCGAGATACCGGGGTAAAACATCACCAACGTACTACCTGACTTATGCAGGTACCTATCTGAGGAATAGGTACAGGTATTTCATACATTTACAGCCAGCGCCATCTATGGACAGTCGCTGACATACGGATGTCAATAGATGGCGCTGACTGTAAATGTATGGAAAATTTCGATTCGTTTTTACGATGCGAGTCGACTCGAAATTCATACAAAAACCTGTACTAACCCCTCTGAACCATTAACCGTATGGATTAGGTACATTTACGATTGTCATAGTGTGTAATCAGCGACTCAATATTTATGCAATAAAGGCCACGGCATAATTTTAAAGCATAGCAATTTATGTCGTATTTCAATAACGAAACGTTTGAATATTGTTCAAGCACTAACAAACCTCCTTTGAAGGATACATATTTTATTATACTTTTTTTCTTACTCAAGCATTGACTTATGAAAAATAATATATGTCAATTCGTAAACAACAAGAATAAAACGACCTATGGAAAAAATTGTTTTATTTTCGCTACAACATAAAAGTTGGTCTATTCGAAGCCGGATCTAATAATGAAATCGCAACGAATTAATACGCTATAATATTATTAATACGCTATACAATTATGGTGGTGTAAATACGCAAAAAAATAATACGCAAGAGAACTACGAGAAGACCAGCAACCAGCATACATACGACGGGCCAAGCGCTAAGGAACGTTGCCGATCTAAGTGTAACGTGTTCACCTGTCGGGATTTGTGTCGGGTTGTCTGGTAAGTTCCAAAATTATACGCATACACCACCATAATGACTGACGAAAAGCTCAAAATACTAAGCAAAAGTCGAGGTACCATTAAGGGTCGTCTGACCAATTTTAATAAATACATCAATACGCTACAAGATGAGCTATCTCAGCAAAAACAAGCAGAACTAAAGTTGCGCTTGGAAGGGACATCTAAATTACTCCAAGAGTTTAATGATATTCAAAGCAAATTTTTTTTTTTTTTTATTCTATACAAGTTAGTACTTGACTGCGATCTCACCTGATGGTAAGTGATGATGCAGTCTAAGATGTTATCGTACTAACTTGGAAGGGTAAGTGAATTTACCCCAACGGTTTCTACACAGCATCGCACCGGAACGCTAAATCGCTTGGCGGTGCGTCTTTGCTGGTAGGGTGGTAACTAGCCACGGCCAAAGCCTCCCACCAGACCAGACCTGAGCCAATTTAGAAATTATAAAATCCCAAAGTGGCCCGTGGCGGGAATCGAACCCGCGACCTCCCACTCGAATCCGAGCGCGCCACCACTGCGCCAGGGAGGTCGTCAAAAAATAGAAGCATTAATTCCAGATACAGATTTAGAACACCAACTCAAAATGAGAGATAGCTTTGAATGTGATTATTATAGTGTGTTGTCGCAAGCACAATGTAAGCTAGGTAGCACTAAAGAAAATAGTCGTCCGAGCACTCTTTATACCAAAAGTTTCAAACTGCCTACTATTTCTTTGCCCTCCTTTGACGGATGCTATGAAAATTGGGTTCAGTACCGTGATACCTATTTGTCATTGGTACATAAATCTAAAGATATACCTGATATCCAAAAATTCCACTATTTAAAATCTTCTCTAAAGGGCAGCGCGCAAATAGTTATAGACGCTGTAGAATTTTCAGCCGACAACTACAACATTGCTTGGGAGATTTTAATGAATAGATACAACAATAACCGCTTACTTGTGCACAACCATGTTAAATCTTTATTTTCGCTATCCGCAGTTACTAAAGAATCGCCAGCTGCTTTGAGACAACTTATCGACAGTGTCTTAAAAAATATACGCGCTTTAAAATTACTCGGGGAGCCCACTGAAACATGGGATACTTTAGTTAATTACATTATTGTTTCTAAATTAGACTCTACTACTGAACGCGAATGGGAGTTACATAAAAGCACTCTTCTGTCAAATTACGTGAATGATTCAAAGTCATCAATTAAGACTGATGATTTACTAAAATTTATACGCAGTAGGGCAGATGTGTTAGAGACTCTAAGTGCCTCACATACTAAGGCAACTTTAAACGCAAATATAAACGCTAAGGTCGAAAATAAAGTAACGTCTCACAATACGCAAACTGTTTCTAAGGTACATCATTGTTATGTTGCTACCCGAAAACACGAAAATACGCATTCTAAAAAGTGGTCATGTACTTTGTGCAAGGGGCCACATGCATTATACTCGTGCCAAACATTTATAGGCTCGACATTAAATGACAAATTGAAATTCATTAAGGAGAAGGAGCTATGTGAAAATTGCCTCAGGTCTGGGCATGTTCCTGCAGATTGTTTCTTTGGACCTTGTCGCTATTGTAATACGAAACATAATTCTCTGGTCCACAGGGATTCTGTAGACGATAACAAACCCACGGTGTCACTTCATGCATGTAGTGAGCCTGGTACTACAAAGTATATTGAAACTTCTTCAACAACACAAAATATCAGTTCACCTGATCCTATTGATGCAAGCAAAAAAGCGTCAAAGCTTACATTAAACGCTAATAGCTTCTCTAATAATTTAAAGGTACTCATAGACGATCGAATTTGGTGCGGCCGGACCACGAACGCGGTCCGCCACCGGACCATATTCGATCGTGTGGCGCACGGTCCGCCGAACATTATTATTATTATTAACGGTTCGGCCGGTTCGGAGCGCTTGCACATCGAACGCGGTGCGGTGCGGTGCGGTCCCGAACCGCGTACGATCGTGTGGACGGCGCACCGAAACATTTGTTGGTTTAGTTGCTATTGTGCCACCATACGCGCGACACGTTGCAACGTGTTCGCATCAATTAAGATTCGGAGTGCCAAGAAGATCACATTGTGTCCTCTATACGAAAATCTTCATTATCGAGATCTTTAATGAGACTCATATGACTATACTGTTATCTGTTTTTAAGATAAAACTTTGCCCATTCTTTTCTTCTTCTTTTTGTAGGTAATGAGGATGTAGCAACAACAGTTGCTACAAGTAATGCGACTTTAGCCTGTTTTGATAGAACAGGCGGCATATTGAGACGTGTTCACGCACTGCTAGGATAAGACAACTGAACGGTTCGGAGTTCTGTGCGGTCGTCTGTTTTGTAGAGCGCACCGCACGGTCCGGTGGTCCGGCCGCACCAAATTCGATCGTCTATGAGTACCTTAAACGTGAATCTGTCAAATACGAGCAATGTGTTGCTGTCAACTGCCAATATAATGGTAGCCGATAACGTTGGCATTTACCATAGAGTACGCGCAATTTTGGACAGTGGCAGTGATCGGTGCTACATCAGTAATGCTTTATGCAAAAGACTAAACGCTAATATTATACAGTCCACTCAACAAATAAACGGTGTAGGGAATTCTGTTACGAAAAGTACGCAAAGTTGTAACATAGAATTCAAGTCGATGAACAATCTGTTTCACGCTAAAGTTAATTGTATAGTGCTGCCACAAGCAACTTCAACGCTTCCTAGTGTCAGCATGAAACGCAGTCAGTTTCGGATTCCGCACAATATAAAATTAGCAGACCCAAAGTTTTTTAAATCTCAACCTGTTGATCTCATTATAGGAGCAGATTTATTCTGGGATCTATTAAATAAAGGCAAAATTCGCTTAAGTAACGGGCCTTTCCTACAAAACACAAAGTTAGGCTGGATCGTTTCTGGGCCTATAAATACGCAAAGATATAATTTAAATACGCATAAATATACGCAATGCAATTTCACACGGCTCGTAAATTTGGACTCTGTGAATAATCAATTATCACTATTACGAAGCATCTATCTGTCCTAAATTGGATGAGATTAATACTCGCAACGAAGATGAAAGGAAAGGTGAGGACTATTGTAGTAATACGAAAAAGCGCATTCCTTTCAAATATCGGCCTGATTCATAAGGCAAATCATACGATCAAGTTCCATCAGATACATCGATTCCATAAACGCTAAATCGTAACCAACTGATTTGAATTCGCATGGTTTACACCTAGATGCACCACATACATGCTGCTTTGTATTATCAACAGTCAGAACAAATACGAACGGCGAAGCGACGTGCTTCTACAATAGTTTTCCACTTCATCTACACTAATTACACTATAATACGCACAAGTACGCTGGAATTTGTTTTTCGATGACAAAAGAATTACGAATTAAAGGACGCAATGAATATTCTCCAGTGTTTATTAGTATATTATTATCTCACTATCATGTAAATATTATCTCACTGTTCTAATTTTTCGGTACAAACAATTTTTGCACGCTGTTCTTCAACACCTATTATATAATACGCTTTGGGAAACAGAATCATGCGCTTGCGCAGCACAACTCTATGTCCAGCTATGGGCAACTTTAACACTAGGGTTTCCTTTTTAATATCAGGTGTAGATTATGCAGAAAAATATTTATATTAAATCGCAAAGGCAGACGCGCAATTTTATTTGTTTATTAAAATGTTTTACCATGTTATTTGTTTAGAATTGGTCAGTCAACTTTAAAACGTATCTAAACGCACACGATACGTATTTTCACAAATATTTAAGTACATCTTTTATATTTCAATACGCTAGTCATTGTGGTGGTCTATGTGGAACTATTGACCAATGTCAACAAATTCTGGTCATATGCTGCCACTCAGCCCGGCACACTTCTTGATTGGTCGTCCACTTACTGCACTTGTGAGCGCGGACTTGGATAACGTTCCTACTAATCGATTGACGCGCTGGCAAATAGTGGAGCAGATACGTCAGAACTTTTGGACGAGGTGATCCAAGGAGTTTGTTTCCGAATTACTGATAAGGACTAAATGGAAGGTGAAATCTGAAGACCTGTCGCCTAACACCCTCGTTTTGATAAAAGAGGATAATTTGCCTCCATTGAAATGGGCTATGGGTAGAATCATAAAAACCTTTCCTGGAAAAGATGGTATTGCCAGAGTAGCAGATATAAAAACGGCGAAGGGCATTATTCGAAGAGCGTTTTCTAAAATATGTCCACTGCCTGTACGGATGGATTAAATTTTGAAAGAGCCCTCTTTCAAGGCGGGGAGAATGTTCAAGCACTAACAAACCTCCTTTGAAGGATACATATTTTATTATACTTTTTTTCTTACTCAAGCATTGACTTATGAAAAATAATATATGTCAATTCGTAAACAACAAGAATAAAACTAAACCTATGGAAAAAATTATGTTTTATTTCGCTACAACAAATATCCATTGGTGAAATTGACATCCCGTGACGTGCCCAGTAGCTATGTCATTTTTTATGTATAGCTTGAATTTGTACTACGTTGGCTACATCGTAGCTCGTAGCACGGTTCTACCGCGTAGCGCGTAGCCGTTGAAAATGAAAATGAAAATGAAAATGAAAATGAAAATGAAAATGAAAAATCTTTATTTTCACATAGGCCCAATTAATAAGCTCTTATGAAAAGTCAAAACTCTACCGCCAGGTTCGGAAAGCAGGTTTGCACCGAGAAGAACTGGCAAGAAACTCGGCACTTGCTCTTTTCAAAAAAAATGTCATTATATACAATTTCTTAAATAATATCAATAATTAATACATAATTTTTAAGATATCTCGTGAAGAGATGGAAATATATCCCTATCATTCCAACAATTCTTGTCATTAAAGAATTCTTCAATAGTATAGTAACCCCGACTTATTAGATGTTTTTTGACAGTGACTTTAAACCTGTGTAAAGGTAAGTCCAAAACAGACTTCGGGATCATATTGTAGAAGCGTACACTCAACCCCACAAAGGACTTCTGTACTTTACGTAAACGGTGTGGTACTACAACTAACTTGTGTCCGCCATTTCTAATTGGACGGTTACTTACATCTATACGTTGCTTATAATTATTAATGTTTTGACGTACAAAGAGTAAGCAATTATAAATATATTGAGATGCCACTGTAAGAACACCTATTTCTTTAAATTTTTGGCGAAGAGATTCGCGTGGCTTCATTTTGTATATAGATCTAATTGCTCTCTTTTGCAATACAAATATAGTTTGAATCTCAGCAGCTTTGCCCCATAATAGAATACCATAGGACATAACACTGTGGAAATAGGCATAATAGACAAGCCTGGCTGTATCAATGTCTGTTAACTGCCTAATTTTTCTCACAGCATAGGCAGCTGAACTAAGTTTACCTGCCAGAGTCTCAATATGAGCGCCCCATTGTAGTTTATCGTCTAAGGCAGCTGTTCCCAAAAGGTGTTCCGCGGAACCCTGAGGTTCCGTGAAAGACCCTCAGGGGTTCCGCGAAAATTCAAGATTTCCATATTGTAAATCGTTTCACTTGTGATAATATTAAATTGACGTAATTTATTATTCATTTTCAATCAACTTGTTTTAAAATATTGCATTCCAAAATTCCATTTAGGCGCCATGTAGGTAGGTAGGTACGCTGTGCGTGTCACGTGTCGCGTCGCCCGGTCGCGCCGCTCGTCGTCCTCCCACCGCCCGCGCCGCTCGTCGTCCTCCCACCGCCCGCGCCGTTCGTCGCTCTCCCGCCGCCCGCGGCATACCGCGGCAGCTTGCGACCATTCAGTTGAGTCAATACGATTACTAGGACTGCACGTGATCAAGTTTTTGATACCAAATTTTAAAACTCGAAAATAAGCTAAGAATAAATTCCGTACCTAGATAGTGATTGTTTATACTTTTATAGTTTTACGAGCACTGTTTTAAGCAGGTATGTTTTTATTATTTTTACGTATTATAATGATAAATCAAATGCTACTTATAATAGTTCCACAAAAACAGGTCGTTTTTGTTTTAGGCCTAAAATATTGCTGTGTTTTACTTACAGTTCACGATGGATAAATGGCTAAAACCTGGGATTGCTAAGGGGAAACGTGGTGCTAGCTTTGTGGACAGTAATGTTAATACTTATCAATCTAATCAAGCTTTTGACCAAGTCTCATCTTCACCAGAAGGAGAGACAATTGAAAAAAAAACGGAAATTACCAGTGGTGCTAGTTGTTCAGTAAGAACTTAATTCTATTTTTTATAATTTATTTCAATTTGTTAAAGTTACACGTATGTGTCCGCGCTTATACGAACTGTTTTTTATTGCATTTTTTTTTCAGGGTATTGATACGGAAGACACTTTTGTTGAACAAAATCAGCAAAACACAGTGATACCATCTACTACCGACCATACTGAACGTCAAGCGGGAATATCTTCAAAAAAGAGAAAATATGATGAGTCCTATCTGTCCTATGGATTTAAAATGTGTTGTTTGCAGCAAGATTTTGTTGAATAGCTCCCTGGCACCTGCAAAGCTTAAGCGTCACCTTGATACTAATCATCCTCACCTCAAAAATAAAAACATTAGTTTTTTTGAAAGACAAAGAGATGTACATCAAGCAGGTGTGACCGCTTTACAAAAATATGCAAAATAATGAAAACGCCACGAAAGCCTCATTCATGCTAAGTTATAAGATTGCACGAGCTGGAAAACCTCACACAATAGCCGAGGATTTTTTGAAACCATGCATGACTGAAGTTGTTGCCTGCTTGCTTGGAGAGGATTCAGCTAAGAAAGTGGCAACGGTACAGTGTTCGAACAACATCGTATCTGACCGTATTCATAAGATTTCAGACCACATTGAAGATGAATTGATTGATAGATTGAAAGAGAGCAATGCATTTGCAATGCAACTGGACGAAAGTACGGATGTTGCCGGACTAGCAATACTGCTAGTTTTTGTCAGATATCCATACAGAGAATCTATCGAAGAAGATTTGTTTCTCTGTGCTCCTTTGGAGGCCAATACAACTGGAGAAGAAATTTTTAAAGTTATTGATGAATACATGAAAAAAAACAAAATTGATTGGAATAAATGTATTGATGTATGCAGCGATGGAGCTGCAGCCATGATTGGTAAAGTAAAAGGAACAGTGTCAAGAATTAAAACTGTTGCGCAAAATTGTACTAGCAGTCATTGTATTTTACATCGTCATGCTCTTGCCGTGAAAAGAGTGCCATCTGATTTAAAACAAGTCCTTGATCAAGCCGTACAAATCGTCAATTTTGTGAAAACACGTCCACTGCAGTCAAGGCTATTCAAAAAAACGTGTGAAGACATGAAAAGTCAGCATCAATCACTCCTTCTACACACGGAAGTGAGGTGGCTTTCCAGAGGAAGGGTTTTAAACAGATTATATGAATTGCGCGATGAACTGAAAGTTTTCTTACAGACCCTTCCTTCGCCTGCAAGTGCTAGCTATCTTGAACTGTTACGAGACGAGCGATGGTTGATGAGATTGGCCTATTTGGCTGACATATTTGATAAACTGAACACAGTGAGCAGCTCTTTGCAGGGAAGAATGATAACCATATTTACAGTGAGTGACAAAGTATCTTCATTGAAAGAGAAAATCGCCTTGTGGATTGAATGTCTTGGACAAAAAAGGTATGAGTGTTTTCCACTACTTGAGCAATTTCTCAAAAAATATAATCATCTTCAAATCGCTACAGACGTAGAGATAAGTATACGTGAACATTTGACAAACCTAAAAACATCTTTGGAGGAATATTTTCCAGAAGAAAAGCTTCGGTTAAGGGAAATCGAATGGGTCCGAAATCCATTTAGGATTAGTACCAAACCTTTAACACTGACTGTATTGGAATATGAAAATTTAATTGATATTAAAAATTCATCCACACTCCAACAACTTTTCGAATCTGAAGCTATCATGAACCCGAGTCAATTTTGGATTGGCCTGAAAAACGAATACCCGGGCATTGCTGAAAAAGCTATCATAGCATTACTCCCATTTGTGACAACTTACAGATGCGAGGCTGGGTTTTCAGAGTACGCCTACACGAAAAATAAGTTTAGGAGTAGGTTGAATGCTGCACCAGACCTCCGCATCCAATTGTCGGACATAAAACCTGACTTCGATGTAATTTTAAGGAAAACTATGAAGAGATTTCATTCATCACATTAAAATTTTTGTAATTACCTTTTCTTCTAACTAAGTAAATATTTTTATCTTAAAAAGTCTTTCTCTTAACATCAAACTTTGCGGACACCAATCCAAAAAGCCTCAGATGGTGTGATTTCACGAAAAAAAATGTTGCTGTTAAGGCGGAAATATACTTACGTGGCGTGGCATGTCGTGGCGCGCCAGGATCATACGTTTTCATACATTTGACAGGACGTGACACGACAAGGCATACAAGTATGTCTTTAACCATATTAAATGTATGAAACCGATATGCTTCTGGCGCGCTACCACACGCCACGAGATGTAAGTGTATTTCCGTCTTTAGTTTACTTCTTACTAAAAGCTAGGGTTCCGCCGAAAAATGGTGAAACAAAAAGGGTTCCGAAGCCAAAAGAATTCGGGAACCGCTGGTCTAAGGTTACCCCCAGAAATACTGTAGAGTTTTCCATTTCCAGTGTTTCACCATTCACAATCACCTTTTTGTTGGTAGCTACGTTTTTTACGTTTGGTAGTGCGAACTCAATACACTTAGTCTTTTTTGAGTTTAAAAGTAAATTGTTAACAGTGAACCAATGCGATACATGCGCGATAGCATAATTTACGTCGTCAAAGTTGTCTTTACCTCTATCAGTTTTAAAAATCAAAGAAGTGTCATCAGCAAACAATACTATCTCGCAAATACCGTTTACATGGTGCGGCAAATCATTTATGTACACTAAAAATAGAAAAGGTCCCAATATTGAACCTTGTGGCACACCCATTATGGGGGAACAACCCTGCGACTTTATGTCATTTATGCATACCTTTTGTGTTCGATCACTTAGATAAGAGGCAACGAAATCAAGAGCTCTGTCTTTGATGCCGTAATGGCTAAGTTTAAATAGTAGTGTCTGATGTTCAACGCAATCAAAAGCCTTGGACAGGTCACAGAAGACTCCGATGGCATTCTGAGACTGTTCCCAGGCATCATAGATATGGCTTAAAAGCTTGGCACCTGCATCAGTTGTATTCCTACCCTTAGTAAAACCATACTGTTCGGAGTGAAGAATTTTGTTAGAATTAAAATGACTAAGGAGTTGGTCAAGAATGATTTTTTCAAATATCTTACTCAGAGTTGGTAAGATTGAAATAGGTCTATAGTTATTGAGGTCCTGTTTATCCCCAGATTTAAATAGTGGTATAAGTTTACTATGCTTCATTAAATTTGGAAAAATTCCTAGGTCGATACATTGGTTAAATAATACAGCCATATAAGGGGCAATGGAGTCAATTATGTTAAAAACTACTTGCACAGACATTCCCCAAAGGTCACCAGTTCTTTTAATTTTTATCAGGCGGGAGGTTTTTTTAATGTCTGCTGCAGTGACATGTTCAAATTTAAATAAGGCAGAGCACTCTTTCACGTTTTCTCTTAAAAGTTTTTGAGCTGTTGTTGGCGATGACTTTAGAGAATCCGTTAACAAAACAGGAACATTTTGAAAATAGTTTTCAAAGGTATTCGCGACCTCCAAATCGGATGTTATTTTATTACCATTTGCAACTATTTCAATCTTCGGGTTGCGCGATTTGGTTTTTCCTGCTTCCCTGTTGACTATGTTCCATGTGGTTCTTATCTTGTTATCGGATTGAGTAATTTTTTCTTTAATATGCAGTGATTTAGCTTGAATACACACATTTTTGAAAATTTTTGAATAATTTTTAACCTGTTCTAGGAAAATTGCAGATTTATTAAATTGTCTTTCGTCATAAAGCTCATATAACTTTTTTCTACTTTTATGAATCCCGATAGTTGCCCAATCGCTGAATTTTAATTTATTGTTCATAATATCTATCTTTTTAAATTTAAAAATATTATTAAATTCCGAATCTATTGCTTTAAATAGGGTTCCATAAATGCTATCAGGGTGCTCATGTTCAAAGACTAAGGCAGGAACTGTAGAAGATATTTTATCTTTGAACCGCATTAACTTATTTTTAGTTATAGGTCTGCATGTAACTATTTGCTTGAGTTTAACAGAACTATTCAAGACCTTTATTTGTTGACCAAAATGATCAGACCTAAGCTTATTTACTATAGCCTTATCCACAATCTCGCAGTTACAAAATATATTATCAATGCAGGAGGCTGAGGTTTGTGTTACTCTAGTGGGCTCCTTGAACACATTTTTTAGATTAAAGCATTTAAATAAATTAAGCAACTGAACAGTATTTGAATTACTCAATAAAATATCGATATTAAAATCCCCACATACTAATACTTTTTTAGTTGAAGTCGACAGTCGCTTGAGTACATCCTCCATTATATCCTCAAAAAGTTTAAGGTCACCTGAGGGGGGTCGGTAGACACAAACCACAATATATCTTTCCATCTCAACACAAGATAGTTCTGCAATGCGTTCTCTGGAAAGACTGACAATATCTTTTCGTTCCTTACATTTGAGATGGTTATGTGTTATTATTAAAGACCCACCCCGGATTGCTGTCTTTCTTGAGAAGGCACTTGACAAAGTGTAATTATTTAAATATATTTGCAATTGGCTTTTATTTAGCCAATGCTCAGTAAGACAAAGAATGTCAATATTGAATTGATTAACAAACATTTCTATTTCATATTCCTTGCCGGGTAAGCCCTGAATATTTTGATGGACTAAACAGATTTTACAGAGCTTATCCTTTGTCGAATTATTTAGTTTAAAGTATTATTTTGGTCAACATTTACAATAGTAGGATTACTATAAATAGAGGTAAAAATAGGTAAATTAGTATTATTACTAATTATGTCAATATTATTATTTGTACAACATGTACTTAAGTCAACTGGCTTCGTGCTAAATATAGCCGAGTCCACAATATTACAAGCTACAAGAGTAGCTATTCGTTTCTTATAAATAAAAGGTAGGTACATCATACCTTCTGTCATATGAATTTTATTTACAAATTTATTTATATCAAAAATGTGAAAAACATCCCTATGACTCAATGCCAAATTATACAAGGCTGCATTGAGCTTGTGAGCATGCTCATTTTGTTTCTGGGTCAAATGGTCTGAGTAGGGAAAAGTGCATATTATGAATTTGCACCCAGATTTCATTTGTAAGGAGACCAAATACTCAAAACTTTTGATGATTAGTTTTTTAGTCACATTCATACTGTCTCCTATCATTAAAACAATAGTTGAATATGGATTTAAAAGGTCAGCTGGAATATTTTCAATTAAATATTCATAAGAGGCCCCGGGACAACATAGGTTACTGACTTTTTGGTCTAAATTATTACTCAATAAGTGGCCAAATTTTTTGCCAATATTGTCTGAAACAACAAAAGTCTTACGTTGCACGGTGGGAGATACATTTTTACTTCTATTACTTTTGTTTCCCACAAACTTACTATTATTTAAATGCTTAGGACTACTGTTAAAGCGTTGATGCTCTGAAGTGCCCACCGTTGGTAGCTTCCCTGAGCACTGACATTTGCTCACCATAGAGTCAAACCTCTCCATGTTATAGTTACCAATAGTAAGCAACTCATCAGCAGCTCGTATGTGCTCCTGGATCTGAATTTGGGAAAGCTCATATTGAGCTGACAGATTTTCCAGAGAATTTTGGAGTTTTTCTATTTGGTCGTTGAGACTGTTTACATGAAATTCATGTTTTTTCTTATTTTCATCGACCAAAATGTGGTATTTATTTAATTTTTTGAGCATCCGGCGGCGCTGGTTTCTAAAAACAGTTTCTTTCTTTTTCAATTGTAAAGATTTTTTAATAAATTTATTTATTTTGACATATTTCTTAAATTTTTTATGACTAAGGTGATTTTTAACCAACTTACTATGGAGATTCGATAGTGTTGAGCTTTCACACTTCAGATCCAAGTTCACATTAGGGGTGGTGGAGGGTAAATCGAGTAACTCAGAATCACACACCGCATATTCATTCGGGAATAATTCATTATATAGGCAGTCCGTCTGCTGAAGTGCATGATTGTCTATCTGTGCCTGCAAGTCCAAAATCAACACTTGAGCACTGTTAAGTTCACTCTCTAGCTGGGATATCTTCGACAACGCCTCCTCATATGTTTCCAGACATTGACTGAAAGAAGAAACCGCTTCCCGCAGCTGATCTCTTTCAAGAAGGACTGCGGAGTGGGTGCAGTGCAGCTCAGCAAGCTCTGCCTTCAACTGGGTGTTCTTGTCGATTGTTTGTTTAATTTCCAGCTCACTGTGTTCATGTTCAAGCATTAGTTGGGTGCAGTGCTCCCTCGAAGCCTTCAATTCTTCGAGGGCATTTTGAAGTTTCATCTGCATTTCCACACCGGCTGCTCTGCGGGTCTTCATTGTGTTATGTTACGTTATATCGTTGCTACGAGTTTCAAGCTATGAGGATGGGTCATTAAAATTTAGCAGCAACATTAAACTTTAACCTAACTTGTTATGAAATGATTAGGATGCAAAAGTTTCTTCGTGAAATAAAAAATATTTGGCGGATGTTAATACTTTTGAGTTTGTGCGTGGCTCTTTTTTCAAAATAGCGCATAATATTTTGATTGGTATAAATTGGTAACTCTACCTGATGATATGAAAAGTTCGTCAGCGTGAAATGGTGCCATAAAATACTAATTCCACATTAACCAGCCAGGCTTTCTTGCCTAAAAAATAGTCACTGATATTTTTGAAAAAAAAAAAATGACCGGAATGTTCTTATACCGTGTCATCTATACATATAGTTTTTATGTGAATCGTATTTTTTATGTGAATCGTATAACTGGGACATCAGTAACACTTATGAGGTACCTACTACCTGGCTGATCGATGGACGTGAATTATTGAGAAGGGCCGGCGCTTCTAAGACCACGTACGGTTTTATGTGGCGTTACTGCCCTGGTGGCTTTTTATGAGGAACGCGATAGCTGGCTTATTACTAGGTATTAATAGACAGACAGTGCTAGTTTATTATTTATCGTTCTAGAAAATTTTAATCAATGGCAGTGGTGACGTATTTAAATGCAATATTTTAAAGTAGTCCCTGATTTCATCAGAGCAAATTTCCGATTATTAAACCCTTGGATATTTTTATTCTAGTTTTATTTTATTGTTTAAAAACGATCACCAGCCTAGAGTCGACATTGTTTTTTTTGTTCCTATGTTTTATGTTACTTTTTATAGTGCAACAAAGTGTATCTATAAGTGTATAAATAAAGTGTATCAATAAGTGTATAAATCTACTATATAAAAATAAGTCGGGTTTTCCTCCCTGACGCTATAACTCCAGAACGCACTAACAGATTTCCACGGTTTTGCATTCGTTGGAAAGGTCTCGGGCTCCGTAAGGTTTATAGCAAAGAAAATTCAGGAAAAATTTCAACAGAAAAGCGGGAAAATCTTTTTAGCGGGAAAGCCATCTGGTGGCGAAACGGAGTTCGCCGGGTTTGCTAGTAAATAAATAAAAATAAAACATCTTTTTCTTTTCGTACCTTATTGTTTCAGTCTAATTACTAATACCCTTGAATTAACTTGAATATTTACTTAAATGCAAGATCTTAGCCCCTATTTCAAAAACCTCCAAGCAGCAAACATACGTATCCCCTGATGTTTCGAAAAAAACGGATAAAAGCAATCTATTTCTATAACATTACCAATCATCACTATTTTCACTATTACATTTTATTTATGAGCCGTATTAGGAGGTTTCACACCAAAACGAACTCACTTTTGTGAAATTCCGGCGAGACGTATTAATTATGCACTTTGCATGCCTTGGTATCAATCAAATCAAAGAAACCAGAGCAAAGTTAAGTTCGAATGGAGGTTAAGGAAAAATAGCAACTAGCTACCTTATTAAGAACTTCCAATATCGATCTTTATTTCCACGATTGTGATATGATAATAATATGAGCATAACTTTTTCCCGAGGCCCTCTTCGCCCCGCCGTTTATCTGAAGCCGAACCAATTTAAATGCAAACTTTCGTTCTATTCACGCACGCATCGCATCTTTATTTGAAAGGCTGCCACAATGGCTGGATAAGAAAGATTGAAATTCCTGCTTCGGTGCATTGTTGCAAAGAGTCCATTGGGTGGGTATGAAAAGGAGCTTTTCTACGTTTGTCTATTCAAAAGTACCGATATTTCGCAAATAATCGGTAACTATTAGTAGGTAGTTTGTATTAATCAGTGTACATGGTATGTATGCGTGAAATGGTCGTAGATATAGGTATTATCCGCATTATCGGGCTGGAAAGACAGACCGATTCATTATACAAATTGACCAGAAGCTTTCGTCGCTTGTAAAATTGCGAATCCTCAAGTTTTTTGGCCACATTTCAAGAAGGGCAGATACCATCGAACATCTGGTGGGACAAGGGCGAATGGAAGGCACGCGTCCACGTGGTCGATCCCCAACGAGGTGGACAGATCTAATCCGGAGTCCTACAAGTTCCTCTATTATTGAGTGCTCTCGCAATGCCGCCAACAGGAGCCGTTGGAGAATTATCGCTAAAGCAGTCAACAAACAAAACATCGTAAAAAGTATAACCACGACCACTCTGTCAAGAGTGACCGACTAAGAACAAGAATGAGTAGACTATTTACATTGTACATAATATAATCTGATGTTAATATACGTGTACCTACATTTACATAGTTCCCAGCTATTATATAGTTTTAAATATTATTATCGTAAGTTTCACGTTAAAAATATCCCGACGGATAAGCTCTTTTTACTGTTACAGCTAAATTGAGAATTTATTTTCTGATGTCTTGTCCGTGTCCGAATGTACTTGACAAGTGGTCAGTTTCGAGGAAATTCCAACTTTAAGAAGAAAATAGCGTAACATGTCAGCCACAAGATTTGATTTAGCGGCGGCAAGCCTCAAAATACTCGAGGATGTCACTCGTCAAATAAATGAGTTCGGAACTCGCACAATGGTTCACAAAAAGTGGCCATCTTGAGAAATGGCGGGACGCTATGTGACGGGAACTTGAATTAAGGTCATAGACAGTTTTTATTCTTGGCCTCCACGCACTTAAAAATACGTTGGTGGGTGCGACAGGCTGCAGCATTATGGGAAAATACGGCGGAAGAACGACGTTTTACCGGGACTACCAAATTACTAAACTAAGCCAGTTATCAAAAATATGTTTCAAAGCGTTTTTGGATATTTTTATTACCGAAACACTAAAACAAAAATTACAATTACATCCATTTTAGTTTCCGATAAAAATTAGAAAAACTGAGATTTTGGAGCACCTTTTGGGAGAATTTTCTATCGAGAAAATTTTATCCAATCGTGTTTCTGCTTCTAAGCGATTTTAGATTAAAGACCCATACCTAACGTTTTCAACTAATTATCTTTTTGATTAGTGTTTTCCACACTTAGGAAATAATTCCTATAAATTTAAATACGAATCAAAATTTTTTTTTCTTTTTTTTTTTTTTTCACTCGCAGCGGGATAACGTTTTCATTTGAAAGTAATTTTAGTCTTTATAGTTTTTAAATAAAACTCCCAGAATCGCTTAAATACGGCTTCTACGCCGTTAATTTCAAAAAGCTCGTAATATGCGTTGGTATAAATAGAAACAAAATTACGCCACACAGTATACAATCGTGTAGAACCAGATTAGTGCGGATGGGTAGTATTAAGCTTTAAGGTTGCGATACACCAGGCTCTTGCCGCTTAGTATGTGTCCAACCTATTATACAAGGCGGCACGCAAGCGCGACTTTAGGAATTCCTCAAAACAACCAAATATACGAGTACTTTCTAAGCGGTAAAGAAAACATTTTTGAGGGGGATGGCGCGAAAATTCAAATTTTTCCTCGAAAGATTATTTTCTACAGTTTCCCAGCTTTAGTTCCAATGGGAGCTAATATGAAGTAAATGAGTATTTTTGACAAATTTTGTACGCCTACGATGTATAATTAGTCCACCTATTTGCAAAATAGTTTGGTCAAAAATATAAACTAAATAAAATTTAAATTTTCGCGCCCGGATGGTACCCATCCACCGTAAGAAACTCTCAGAATAAAGTCTCAGATAAATGCAAGATATGTAAAACCTGCCAATTTGCAATAATTGACCAACATGCTGTGGGTCCGTAGACCTCACGATAAAAAGAAAATAAGACCATAATAAGAAAATGGTTCATAAAAAGAAAATGACACATTTCTTTACATTGTATACTTTACACTTGGCCGTTTATTGTAAAAGTGAAAGTGAGTTAAAGGAGTGCTATAATAGTTGAATCTTAATAAGTTGTTCTGGACGTATTCTTATAAGTGAATTTTGTTTTTGCATCAGTCTCTGTCTTTACACTTGAGTCAGACAGAGAGAGATTTTATAAAAAAAGCACGCTTTATTGCGTTGCGGTACTAAACCTTTAATTAGTCATTACGGCCCGCAAAAGCATCAGGCATGCTCCTGCGCGTTAAGGGGGATGGATGGGTACTATCCGGGCGCGAAAATTCAAATTTTATTTAGTTTTTCGCTAATATTGGGCTAATAGCATAAGGCAATGAGATTACCATTTGATTTCGTTTTGCGAGATTACCATTTGTGCACCTACAAGTCTATAATAAAAATAAAAATTTCGCTCAAAAATACGCATTTAGTTTATATTGGTTCCCGATACTGGGAAACTGCGAAAATAATTTTTCGAGAATAAATATGGGGTGAATGGGAATCTTCGAGGAAAGTTTTTATTAAAAACATGTTGATGTATAAATATTATGCTCAATACCTTCAATGTGTAGCTAGTGTAATACGAGTATTTGCGAAAAACTAAATAAAATTTGAATGTCGCGGGCTAGTAGGGCCGAAATACCTAAAGGCTATGTGTATCACAAGCTTTAATTTCAAACGTCCTTGGAATAAGGTCGAAAATCGCGTGACATAAGGCTATTAAGGAACACGTACGTACCTTGCGGCGCGGGGGACGGCCACGGGCGGAGTGACAGCAAAGTTCAAAAGTTGGGGCCAACTGGACAACCAACGCCAACTTGGTCTAAATGTTGGTCCATTTTCACAATCGCGTTCGTTTAATTTTTTCACGAAATGAAATGGAGTCACGATTATAATTATCTAATTATGCGATTGAGATTTATTGAATGCGTATTATGTTAATTATATGATAAGTGGCTGATCGAGACCTGGCGGAAGCGCGGTGAATACGACAGTGAATCCCGTACTTCCGCCAGCGGGTCCGTTGTGGAAACAGACAGTTTTAGTGGGTGCAACATAACCCTTCCGTTTCGACGGAGGGGTATGCGTTAGGCATTTTCTGTCAATAAAAAAAGGAGGTTGATAATTAATAAGTATTTTTTAACATTTTCCTAAAATACTGTGTAAAACAAGTTTAATTGAGTATACATTTGGAGTATACATTGAGAAGATGTGTGTTTTGTGTGTTTGTTAACATTTCCCCGAGAGATTGTTTGGTTTGTTTGTGTGTGCCTCTTGGGTTGAGAGATGGTGCGAGGGTTCTTAACTTCTTCTAACAGGAGACATATTATACTTTGGAGGGGGGATTTTTTTTTCAATTTGAATGTGTTTGGTATTTGACTACGATGGTATGATGTTTAAATTTTCCTAAAAGAAAAATAATGTGTTGACCTAATGCACTTTTTTACGAATATTTCACCACCATTACTACACAAGACGTAAACTTTCAAATAATAATTATTAGCATTATCACAAACACCTATTACCAAATTAACCGCTTATTGTGAACGGTATTGTTTTTCACACCTTACATGTTTACACAAATACATTAACACGTCCTTAAAATACGTCCACGACAGTAAACTGTATGTTTGACTTTATTATGAAGGTAAATGTACCTATATCATGTCATAATATCTTACAAACCAAGATAACGTCAATGTTACGTAATAATATTGGATAGATTACTTTATCACATGCCATGATTAAATATAACAAAAATCAATGTGTGATAAAATATTTTTAAGGAAAATCATATTAGTTTCATGAAAGGTATTTTTAGAATAGCTAATTTGTTTCTTCGATCTACAGAATACTTTGGCCGAATAGCCCTAATTTCACCAAGAATTTTTAACCCTCGGTTTGTAAACCGTTGTAAGGCTGTCCAGTTTAGGCAGATCCCATTTTCAAAATAGAAAGATAGAAGAATGTTTATATAAATCTAGAGACTAAGACTATTACGTAGTATTTGATGAATTTATAAGTATTTTTATGCACATAGTAATTTTGTATAGATTAAGATTGACTATGACCGCGGTCTAAAATCTTTTAGTATTTAGATTGCAGTAAATACAACGACTTGAAAGTTTATAGAAGCGAAATAAAATACTTGGAAATCACCTCACTTGTATCAATTTCATCAAAATATTAACGTGAGGGTAGAATTCAATATCATAAGTACAAAAGTTTTGGACGTAACTAAAATAAACGTGAAACGAAAGTACACAGAGCCGCTCCGTCACAGTTTCGTACATCCATTTATAGATTTGTCCGCAGAAGTTATTCAATTTCGCCACTCCGATACGGCAATAAAGTTTAAAAAGTTCAGTTTCCAAGGCTCGATACGATACGATCAAAGCTTGCGTTGGGCCAATATTGGCGGCGAATGTTTGGGGGTGTGCACTGTGGAAATTGTGAGTTCAGGCCTGAGGCTGCATTTCAGCACTTTCGGCGCTAGATCTAGCGCTTTTTTAATATGTCTGGCGCGCATCACAGAATTTTAGCGCCTAGCGGACAATTTAGCGCTTTTTGACTTTCACTATTTTTGTTGAATTTTCCGAGCTAAAGGGACTACCCTTGTGTTAATCTTAGTTTTAACAATTTGTCTCCATTTTTAGTCAAATCAGTAGTTTCATCGGGAAGAAGTAGCCACTTAGCTTTCGCCTTAATAAGCCAGTTATGCTCCCCTTAAAGATCTACTAAGCCATTGATATTAGTCAATGATGAATAACGCTAAAGCTGTATAATCAATGACCATAATTTCCAAAATTCTCATATAAAAAATCTAGCGGAATCTAGCTCTCACAAGTAGGTACATAATACATTTCATAATGTTAAAAATTGCCTTATAAAAAATCTAGCGTAATCTAGCGCTTCTTATGTCGAGTTGCACGAAGTGATACTTATACTATTTTAATCCCAATCAATGTCAAAAAATGTATGAAATTTTGACATTTCTCGCGATTAAAATTAGTTTAAGTAGCACTTAAATTTTAAATTTATTTCGTGCAACTCGGGGTTAGACCCACAAACTTTACCCAGTCTAGCGTTTTTCGTGTCGTTTTAAGCGCTGAGTAGGCTTTTTGATCTGACAGCACAAGCCAGAGGGTGATTTCCAGTCGGTGGCGGCATTCCGTATCCTTGTGTCCGAAGCGCGGGACGTATCGCGATCGGTTCAGAAAGTTTCCCGCGCGCGTTTCGTGAACTAACTCGATACGATATTTACGAAAGATACGTATACCCGGGTGTTATGTTGGCGAGTTTAGCGCTAAATGACTCTACGTAGAGTGGATGTATGCTTTTTGCAGGTATGACCATCTTTTTTTAGTTATAGAATTTTTAAACTGAAAACTTTAGGCGCGTTGGGAATTTAATGTCTTGGCATAAAACCATTAAACTCGCGTAACTGACAAGTTTTCACGTCTACCGGCACTTTCGGAATTGCACGTCATTTTTGTAAAATACTTGGATGAATTGGTACATTTGGAATAGAAGTTTTGCAGTTTTTAATTTACTTATCAATTATCACATTTTCTTTTTAATTACAATTCACTTATTTATTGTTTTTACTAAATATGAATGATATTCAAGAAAGTATTTAACGAGCAGAAATCGTAAAATTTTTTATTTTTTATTTTTTTTACAGTGTGTTAATAAATTAGATAAGTACTTAATACATTATACTGGATTCGCCTATCTATTACATATTATATGCCTTTTTATTGATTTTTAACTCGGCTCATGCTTTGATTTTGTTATAATAATGTCAGTAATTTTTTTTTACTAAAAATTATAGAAAAAAAACATTTACTTAAATTACTACTAATTTATTAACTTAGTACGTAATTTTTTTTTGAAAACTTATGAAACATCTTGAAAATGTATAAGCTACAAATAAATTGCTTGGTAAGAAACAAAAATTCACACAAACTATTCTTAGAGTTATCTACGTTCAAGCTTGCAACGGCAATTTCGCCTAGACGAAAAGTCTTTAAAATTTCATATATGTGCTGTGCTCAGTAACTAAATAAAAGAAGGATATAGGATGGGTTTCGTGTCTAATTTTTTTTACGTCATCCCATAACACAAGCTTTGCTTGCGATGTGTGTAATGTCCTGAATCCTGATATATATTTAATTATATTTATAATTTTTTTATTCACAAACTCACATTTTGCACGGCACAACGACCAATATTACTGTTTATCTCAATATAATTTTAGAGTTTCGTACCTAAAGAGTCAAAATTACGAAGACTTCGCTGTCCGTCTGTCCCTCCGTATGTCACCAGGCTGTATCTCTAAAACCGTGATAGATCCAGACTTGAAATTTTCAGAAATGATGTATTTCTGTTGCCACTATAACAACAAACACTAAAATATATAATAAAATAATTATTAAAGGAGCTAAATAATTTACTTAGCTTAAATATACAACAAACGTGAATTTTTGCTTAATTTTGGTCCATGATCCAGTAGTTTAGTAGTAGGTAATTGGCTTTTCTGGCTTTTGCATCATGTAGCTAAACATACAGATAAAATGGTACGGAACCCTTTGTGCGCGAGTCCGATTCGCACTTGGCTGATTTTTTACTACTAAGGCGATTTCAGTATTATTTAATTATGCGCTAAAACTAGAAGCACAGACTCCAGTATACCCTTCCCGCCGACGGTCTTTCAGCTCAGTTAAGTTAATCACAAAAGAATTTAAAATGCCCTTTGTCTAGAGCCAAGTTCGCGCCAAGACTTTAAGAAATCTTCGCTGCTGAATAGGAACCATAAAAGATAAAGACTGTATAAAGTGTCTAGTTCGCATAATTAATCATGGTTACTATATCATTGACGAATTTCTCAACGACAAAGATTCTTGGAATGATAGAAATATGCTTCCATCTCCTAATCAGATATCTTAAAAATATGTTATAATTTTTCATACTTTATAAGAAATCTTGTATTATAACAATGACATTTTTGAAAAGAGCAAGTGCCGAGTTTTTTGCCAAACTCGGTGCAAACCTACTTTCCGAACCTGGCGGTAGAGTTTTGACTTTACATAAGAGCCAATTATGTAAGCCTATGTGAAAATAAATATTTTCATTTTCATTTTCATAATCTATTTAAAAGATTTTTTAATTCAGACAAAAAGGAAAACAAAGACATATCTAGAACTATTCCAACTATGTGATAATAAGCTGGTATTTAGCTAGTTTTACCATATTTTATTTAATAGATAATAATTATATTATTGGATCTGGTACATTTAGTTCAAGCTAGACTCTTAACTTCCTATTTTTTGTTACGAGATTCATCGTATAATTATTTATAATTATTTTAATATTATGTCTTATTATTTTTATAATTATTCACCTTTCTTCTACAGATGATCGTTAACGGCCTAAAAGCCGTATTTAGGTGATTTTGAGTGAAGTTTTACGTAAAAACTATAAAGACAATTACTCTCAAAATTAAACGTCATGTATTTTGGGTCTTTAATCTAAAATCGCTAAGAAGCAGAAACACGATTGGATAAAATTTTCTCGATAGAAAGTTCTCCCAAAAGTTGCTCCAAAATCTCAGTTTTCCTGTTATATATCGGAAACTGCAATTGATGTAATTGTAATTTTTGTTTTATTGTGTCGGTAATAACAATATTCAAAAACGCTGAGAACCGATTTTTGATAACTGGCTTAGTTTTTGAGTAATTAGGTAAAAGGTCGTTTTTCTGTTATATTCTTCCGCGACGCTGCATGTCGCACCTACCAACGTATCCGTGAGAGTGAGAAAGACAAAAATAAATTCAATGAATCCCCTTTAACCGAAACACCGGCTCTATACCAGCCCGCAAAATTGAAATCTCATTTAGTTTTCGACTAAATACCTATAGATTATAGACTAACTACACATGTAGTCGATTCAGTTGTGCAAAATCTCTAAATTAATAAATAGTGCTATCCTTTTCAAACTGCTCCCTAAGGAAAAAGATAGCACATTTTTTTTAAATTAGTTTAGTTTAGAGATTTTGCTCAACAGAATCGACCTTATTGTACGTTTATGGCAATGAATACGTTCGGTACGTTTATAATAGAAACTTTGCTCGAAAATTCCCACTTACCTCATATCGCTTCCCGAAGGATATTTTTTGCAGTTACCCAAATTTCGAGCTATCGGGAACCAATATGAAGTACCTAAATGAGTATTGTTGAGAAGAGTTTTTATTAAAAATATGTAGATGCATAAATGGTGTGACCGCAAAACTCATTGAAATAAGCCTACGATATTAGCCCACTATTAGCGAAAAACTAAATAAAAATTGAATTATCGCGCCCGGATGGTACCCATCCCCTTTAAATCCAGTATTAGAAGTAGATACTCCAGAGTTCAACGGCCGGGGTTGGAAGTTCGAAATAACGACCTTTCAGATTTATTTCTTTCAAAGAATTAGCAATATAAGTAGGTACTGAACTTTTCACAGCTTACTATTGTTCAAAGTTAATTTTACATACCGAAATTCCCGTGATTTAACTGTTCTATGCGTACATACCAGATACTGTCTACGCATATAGCTTAAATTATGAAAAACCAAACATAATTTGAGAACCGCCTAGTTCACTTTAAAATGTTTTGTTTTTTTCTTTCGAGCTGCTATGGTCAATTTATTAAATTCTTGCAGCGTCTTTAGAACAAGTCATTAACAATATAAGCAATAACTCGGCGTAATTGCTAAGTTGCCAGCCACGAGTCGGGGACATTTATTTTCTAAATGTATTCATGTAGCTTTCGAAGGAATGTTAATGAAGTCGCTTAGTTACTAACTGAGGGGTTAGTATAGGTTTTTGTACGAATTTCGAATCGAATGCCTCCATACATTTACAGCCATCTATTGACACCCGCATGTCAGTGACTGTCCATAGATGGCGTTGGCTGTAAATGTATGAAGGAATTCGATTCGTTTGTGCGATGCGAGTCTACTCGAAATTTGTAAAAAAACCTGCACTAACCCTACTGTTCTTTTAAACGCTCAAGATGTTGATCACGCACTACCCAACATTGAAAAGCGTCTAACACTGAATAATTTACGCTAATTACACTAATTTATAAGTGCTTTCTGACTTTCTTTAATTAATAGCAATTTTCTTTGACCTTCAATATATACAAGTATCTACTACTTACTAGCTTTTGTCTTGTACTGAGACTTGAGAGTGACGCCACAAAAATTAAAATCTAATAATTTTAAGGACTTCTATCCATATAATTATTCGCATCTTTTAATCATGTTCGATGGGTCCTATTTATACTAAGTATATACTGTATTTCTCATAACTTTAAAAGACGATAAAATGAGCGAATGGTTATAGTTCAAATTGCAATCAAGAACTAAACGCCATTTTTAAAGTTAATAGATTTATGATAGCAATCCATGACCACCCGGTATGCCAGATCCTTCTTTCGCGCACAAGCAAACTACAGAACTAGCTACCAGCCAGCAGGGTTCCCTAGAAGATTAAACACGGGGTTATTCAAGGGGCGGATAAAAATATTCTTATAAGATACTCTACGATTTCGAATTGTGAAGTCAACATCTCCTGAGGATGTCCCGGTGTCGGGACGAAACGTGCGTCGAAGAAAGTTTTGGAAAATTTGTGTGTGGTGTTTCATGTGGGCAGTTTTCCTGCATATTGCACCATATTGAATCTTTTCAAGTAGCGGATTATAGCAATAAATTAATCTGTCCTGCTAATATTCTTATAAGAGCCGGCAACGCATTTGCATTTTTTTTGGTGCTGCATAATGTCCACGGGCAACACTAAAACACGTTTAAAGATTTTAAAAAATTGAGTACACCACCAGCCGCGGTGTTTTAAGGGCCCAAACCACCGGTGGTCAGGGTTTCAGAGTGAGGAACCTCCTCACAATGCGTGCCGTCTTTAGGACCATTGCCTTCTGTATGCGGCCCTTGATCCAACAGCCAAGCGAAAGCTTCTTAAGATGTTGGTCGAAGCTTAACTGAAACGACTATCGGAACAATAAATAATCGTCACGTCCACATCCCACGTGGTGGTAATCTCATGAGCTTTGATAATAATTGTTTGACGAGGAAATTTTATTGTTACAGATGTACCTCAAAAGTGGCGTGTCAGAACCGAGCTGATAGAAACCTAGATAGCTGTCTGAAAAGCATGTAAACGTTCATCAATTTAAAACTAAAAGACAAGCTACAAATAAGGCGCAACCCAGACGCGCGTCAGTCTAGGTGGATCGCGGCGGCGGCGCCGTGGCTCGCTGGTGCCACTGGTGCCACTGGTGCCACTGGTGCCAGCTGTGGGTGGTGGCGAGCGCGGGCGCGCAGCGCAGCCCGCTCGGCTGGGCCATGGGCAGCTCGCAGCGCATGGCGGCGGTGGCGGCCGTGGCGCACGCCAAGCACTACTACAACCACACGCGGCCGGACGCGGTGCAGACGGTGCAGGCCACGCACTACACCGTCAATATATTTTTTGTGAGGTTAGTTTTTTTTTATTCAATTACGTGTTAGTATTAGCAGGGGGGCTATTAACGTTACGTGTCGGCTATATTTCGTGATGTGATATGTTTAAAAAGTGACGGTATTTAAGCAGACGATATTGAATTCAAAACATTTTTTGCGAACACTGAAAAATTAATTTTAATACAATTAACATAGAGCGTCAAATTGAATGTAGTTAAAACGCCATATTGGTCGACAGTTCCGAGATAGAAATTACTTAAGCGCATCATAGTCGAGCATTGTATTTCCTATGATGAAATACATTCATTTTTACACTCTAAGCCAATAGCTATAAAGTTCTTTTTTCAGTGTTAATATTTTTCTTTTTCTTGTTTCACATCACTGAGTGTGTGAAAACGTTACGAGAATGTCATAGCAGGCCAGGTTTACTTCTTACGTGATCGAAGAAATTACAGATACCGTCTCGACGTACTAGCCGTGGCTAGGTTGCAGGAGTTTTTGTGTCAGCGCTAGAGTCACTATTTCTTTAAATCATCTTGCGGAGTAAATATACCTAATGGTGCAGAATACTATTAGGTATACTAATGTATTCCGTGGTATAAGTAACTCAACTGCAAATCAATCTCATCTGTGTTCGAGACCTCAGTAGTAAGATCTCGGAAAGACTCTTTTTTTCGTTACGTTTCTTGTAAAAACGCGATCTTCCCAAAAATTACCAAGCATAGCTCTAAGTTCCAAAAAAAAGATATATATTGACTACTGGCTGGATTAGGTGCCTACACTATTTAAATCATATTAAGTGCACGCTTATAATATTTTGGTATAAAACAAAAATAAACTTTTACTAGTATCTTATGATGCTTGTAAAATAGCTATAAAGGCGTGTATGCAATAAACAAGTTATTGCGCGTGCGAGTCGAAAATATAAATTTTAATGATACCGAGATGTAACTGCGTTTGATAATAATAAATGAATATTAGATAATATCATTATGATGTAAGAGAATAACGTAGACATATCTTTCGACATAATATTATTACAGAGGGCAAGGGTAAACCTAAAATTACTGATTCTATTCCATAGGTATATAGGTAAATTAACGGAAAAGTAAAAAACGTGATAAAAAACTTATAAGTACACAGTAGGTCAATATGATCCCGAAGTTAGTTACACTATGATCTCGACGTCTGTTTTGGACTTTCATTTGGACAGGTTTAAAGTAAAAAAAAAACATTTAATAAATCAGGGTTACTATACCATTGCAAGATTTTTTCAAAGACAAGGATTCTAGGGATATGCTTCCATCTTTATAACATACTTTATAACATAACTTGTATTATATATATAATAACATTATTAAAATTAATAAGAGCAAGTTCCTTCGAAACTGGTGACAGAGTTTTGACTTTTAGGTATTTATTATTTAGGCCTGTGTGAAAAATAAAGATTTTCATTTTCATTTCCATTTTTTAACAAAAATACGTATACCATATCAGGGTGAGGCCTTTCCTGGTTCCGACTTCCGGGCCATGGGTATCGCGAAATCCGTCAGAGCTGTGACGTTAGTTATCGAGAAAATCAGTTTTAGTTTGTTTTCAGTTTTTGGCACATGAACATGATAGGTATTGGTTGAATCGAATTTTATCAATTTGTTTATTGTTTGCTCAATTTCAAGGTGCCATTAATTCCTTTACTAATCATCCAATAGGAGAAAAATAACGTATTTACCATAATTCCTTGAGTGGGCTGCATATAATATCATTATTTTCCGTATATTCGAGTACAAGCTTTTTTGCCCGCGTCATTGAAGAAGAGTTTCACTTATCACTTGATAGAAGGTACTGCTTTCAGCTAGCTCGCGCTAACGAGGTCAATACCAAATGTATATACGTGATTGCATGTGTGTCCATCCAGTTGACTAGTACGAGAAGTTTTTATTCTAGATTTTGGAAGATTCTCGTAGATTTTCCTCGTAACGTTTCGTCACGCACAAAATCCATTTTCTTCCGCCTAGCCTCCTCCGCGATACCCTCCGAAAAGAAACTTTGTTTCAACAATTTAATCGTACATTTATGACCATTTAAAATTTTAATATTATTAACAAAAAGGCCTTTAGAGCATGTTAATATTTCGATAAGTTGAGTAGGCAAAAATGTTAACCAACAGAATATACATGTCGACTAATATATTATGAACTCTTTTAAATGCGAACAATTTCACCGCCAACTTAATGTCAAAATAAATGTGGTTATGACAAAAAGGTTTCATTTTTAAGATATCTTTGGTACCTACATAGGTATATAATATATTAGGTACAGCTCTTCCGCAGCCCATATATTGATATTCATCTTTGCGAAAGGTCGTGATGCTAAGCGGCTAATAATGGCGGCCCTTAACCTTTTCACCTTTTGTGCGAAGGACATTAAGTACATTAGGCACGAGTGGAATTCATTTATTTATTTATTTCCAAAAATGTCAAGCATAATCTTAGCGAGATTATCTGGCCCAATATGCGCGACAAGAAATTTTAATCGCGTACAAAAAGGTCATTGTCAATTCTCATATAATTTGATGGATACCTAGTCTCTAAATTTTATAAATAAAAACTAAGTATGAAGTAGAATCATCATTACTTTTATTGTGCACTAAGTATCAGTATATATACGTATATGTACATAGGCAAATCGTTTGCTAAATTTCACAAAGGGGTTCGCTTAATTAGGTTCAGATTAAGTTATTGAAGTCTTTGCAAACTTTATATAACTTAGTTAACTGGTATAGGTGTATTATATGAAGATGAAAATATTAATTTTTCACATACGCCTAACTTAGGTACAATTTTATGTAAAATCAAAAATCTACTGCCAAGTTAGGAAAGCAGTTTTGCACCAAAAATAACTGACAAATATCACCGTATTTTCTCTTTTAAAAATGTCATAATTTACAACTTTTCTTACACAAAGATACCAGATAGTATCTCGTGAGCAAACTGAACTGTATGCTTGTATAATAATCATTCCAAGCATCTCTATCATTTAGGAACTCTGCAATGGTACAGAATAGTAGTACCCTGAGAGTATAAAATCTTCATCCATTTGTCTGAGAGCACGGTTCTTTTCCGCTTCTGATGGCTGATTATTCAGTTTGGTGGCGAGGGGATACCTCAGTGGAATGATGCTTATCTTATTGCTCATTTTGTTCGGTAAAGGCTTCGATGGAAAGGCATTTCACGGGTAACTAAATATATGCTTGCCATCGTAAATTACTTCTGTATGGGATGTATGTAGATTGTAGCAGTAGATAGGTAGATATAGGTGTCTCATCGAATTGATAAGTGGGTATAGTGTTCTTCTTCATCATCGCTTTGCTCTTGGCAGAGCGGTCGTGGTCATCATTTTGAAACACCGTTTGAGGCAGATATTATTTTTCAAGCCACTACAAAAAAGGAGGAGGTTCTCAATTCGCCTGTAGGTATGTTTTTTATGTTTGTTACCTCATAACTTTTGACTGGGTGAATTCCCGTGTGGTCTCATTTAAGTTAGTCTATAGTTCTGATGATGGTATCCATGTGAAAACCGTGTATGAGAGTTGAAGTTTAATTAATTAACAAAAAAAACCGAACTTTTTAGTTGCATAGACTTCACTAATCAGATTAAGCTAGTAGTATCTTTATTTTTGTATGGGATTGCGCAAAAAAAAGAGAGACCTATCCGTGGTCGTTAAAAAAACAAAGTGTACTTATAGTCGATTAAGCTTCTTTTAAATTAGACTCGACCCAGAAAATTGCGGGCACAGTTGGGGCTAACTGGCTCATTTCAGCCCGAGCGGATACGTTATGTAGTTTACAGACAAAAGTTTATAGAGAACGGGAGTTCGTGTTTGAAGTTATATGCGTTTTGTTAATAGGTTTCTAAAAAGTTACTGGAAAAAATCGACTAATTTTTAAAATAATTGTACGATCAAAACTTCTTCCGTATAAAGACATAAAAATTGGTGAATGTATGTTTAGGACGGCTATGATTACATCTATTTGGGGTATTCTTTTTTACGATTTCTGGACAAGGTTTTATGAAAGAAAAATCCAAGGGAAAATGCGCGACAGTATACGAGATGTGCAGGAAATTTATTCTTTCTCTTACTATATACTAGAGATACCATCTTGATCTACTGCCACATATTTTGACAAATAATAATTTCAGGAAGAAAAATATCCAAGTGCCGGGCTTTATTCTGAAAATCTCTATAACTCTCCCAACCGATCCTGTCCACAAGTAGTATCATCCACCCTAAATAAAGGCGTTAAGATTCAAGGTGCGGCATTTAGCTGGAACGACGTGACGGTATAATTCGCACATTACAGACTGTTTCCGCAACTTATCGACTCTGCGGCCACGCATAATGATTTGAGGGGATCAGTGTAATGTCGTGTTATGTTTGATGCATGGTATTCGGAACTATAACTGCTTATATCATGACCTGAGTCCTGAGTGTGTATCGGATATTCTACACAAGAAGACCTGCGTCCATTTAATTATTTTTATAACGATTTTCCCTCTCTAAAATTCAGAGCTCAGCTTCATTAAAATAACAGGTTTTGTCGTTCTACAGTGCTACACTGTGCGGGGTTTTGGTGGCAGTGTGCGCCGCGTGCTGGCGTCGCTCGTCGCCTGCCCGCAAGCCGATCGACGCGGCCGACTGCGGCGTGTACACTGTCAGTGCGGACGTACGATTGACGCAGGTGAGCTCTACGGCGTCGTATCATTCTTAGTGCAACACTGTGCGGGGTGTTGGTGGCAGTGTGCGCCGCCTGCTGGCGTCGCTCGTCGCCTGCCCGCAAGCTGGTCGACGCGGCCGACTGCGGCGTCTACACTGTCAGTGCGGACGTGCGATTGACGCAGGTGAGCTCTACGGCGTCGTATCATTCTTAGTGAAACACTGTGCGAAGTGTTGGTCGCAGTGTGCTCCGCGTGCTGGCGTCGTTCATCGCCTGCCCGCAAGCCGGTCGACGCGGCCGACTGCGGTGTCTACACTGTCAGTGCGGACGTGCGATTGACGCAGGTGAGCTCTACGGCTTCGTATCATTCTTAGTGCAACACTGTGCGGGGTGTTGGTGGCAGTGTGCGCCGCCTGTTGGCGTCGCTCGTCACCTGCCCGCAAGCCGGTCGACGCGGCCGACTGCGGTGTCTACACTGTCAGTGCGGACGTGCGATTGACGCAGGTGAGCTCTACGGCGTCGTATCATTCTTAGTGCACCACTGTGCGGGGTGTTAATGGCAGTGTGCGCCGCCTGCTGGCGCCGCTTGTCGCCTGCCCGCAAGCCGGTCGACGCGGCCGACTGCGGCGTCTACACTGTCAGTGCGGACGTGCGATTGACGCAGGTGAGCTCTACGGCGTCGTATCATTCTTTAGTGCAACACTGTGCAGAGTTATGCTGCTAGTACGCGCCTCCTGCTGGCATTGCACTTCCCGCAAGACGGTCTACACTGTCAGTGAGGACGTTTGATTGACGCAAATGAGCTCTTCGGCGTGAGCAGCTGAAATGTCTGCTTAGAGTAAACTTAAATTGTTTTGATCTTAATAAACCTTTGTCTTAAATTCCCCCTAATATATCAGGGAGATCGTTACAAATATCACAGAGATTAATATCTTAAAAAGCAAATTCTGTAAAAAGTAGTGCCCTGGCATTGACATTCGTTGGCACTTACACTTTCGAGAGCCGCTAATGTAGAGCCATTTTATGCACGGATTTAATTGGATCTAGAAATACGTCGCGTCTCACATTCCGACACTTAAGCGCATCAAACTTAATTAGTGCTCGTTGTTAAGTCGGATTATTGGGTAAAAGAATGAAGAGGCGTGGAGCGTTTTAAAATCACATTTGTTTTTCGCAGTTTTATTTTTATTCGATACAAATAAGGCAACATTACAATTTGGAAGACATTTAATTAATCGTTTTTAAAATTCATTTGCCCATTTTGGTGGCAGGATTAATAGTCAAATGTCACCAACATGCGGGATTTTTTCGCGGTTAACCAATGGTGTTGGCCGAATCGTAGCTTGTTTTCAATCGTTTATAATGGAAATTATTATATGATGATTTTCAGTCGAAAGTACAATACCTACATTATACTTGATTGTAGAGGTCTGTATATTAAATTTTTCCAACTTTACATAAAAAATATTTTAATATTGACAGGAATCTAATATATGTACAGATTCCTGTCAATATTAAAATATTTTTTTATGTAAAGTTGAGGAAGTCCTCAGGAGGTCCTCAGGAGATATTGACTTCACAATGCAAGATTGTAAAGTGAAGTTAACATTTCTACGCCGTCTACGCCGTTAATCTCCCCTGCTACTTATAGATTTCCGCAAAATAACGCCAGTTTCTATTCATTTTTTTGTATTAATTTCAGCCGCGTGAATTTCAAACTTTCAAACTCCTGTACGAACGGTGTGTTTTGTAGAGTTATAAAAAATGCCTATAGATAATAACTTTTTGTTTAATCGCCTGCCTGCCTGCACTGAAGTTTCACTGCAAAACCGCTACGTAGCAAGTTAACGAGCTAAAACAGTTATTTACGCGATTCCAAGTGGTTAAAACGTCATGTATTTTGTGTTTTTAATCTAAATTCGCTTGGAAAAACATGATTGGAAAAAATTACGATATAAGTAAAGTTTTTCAGAAATGAGGAGATCCGCAAAAGAACCAAAGTAACCGACATAGCTCAACGTGTCGCAAAGCTGAAGTGGTAATGGGCGGGGCACATAGCTCGCAGGACCGATGGACGTTGGGGACCCAAGGTGCTGGAATGGCGGCCACGCACCGGGAAGCGCAGTGTCGGTCGACCTCCCACCAGGTGGACGGACGACATTAAGAGGGTCGCGGGGAGTCGCTGGCGCCAGGCGGCGCAAGATCGTGGTGTTTGGCGGTCATTTCAGGAGGCCTATGTCCAGCAGTGGACGTCCATCGGCTGAAACGACGAAGACGACGACGAAAGTTTTTCAATAATTTGCTCCAAAATCTTATTTTTGTTTAATTTTTAATCTTTTCTTTTAATATAAGTATGTCGCCAATTATAATTTTCAAAAACGCTCCGAAATATTTTTTTCGTGTAAATTTGTAAAACGTCGTTTTCCTGTTAGGTAAATTCTCCCGCAATGCTGCCTGTCGCACCCACCAACCTAAGAGCTAGAGGAAGACAAAAATAAAATCCGCCTTTAAACAGCTTTCTCACCCACCAACGCTTTCGTAAGAGGAGGAAGATAAAAATAAAATCCGTCTACAGCCTTAAATAGCTTTATTTCAAATAATTTAATTGAAATCCGTAAATACAACACAAATAAAGGATCCGCGACAAGAATAGCGATTCGTTAAGGCGAAATCAAATTTCCCCGTTTTTCTTAATTCGGCTGTTGTGCGCTTTTCGCAGGCGTCCAAGTAATGCAATCCGCTCGCTATCTTTGTTTTGTTTGTTTTGTTTTGTTTAACAGTTAAAGACTGACTGCATAGCTCGAGCGCAGTGTTTGAGATGCTCACACTGTGCAAACAATGCACTCATTTATAAAAATGCTTGCACAAGAACTATTGCCTACTTCCTAAAACAAACGGGTGTGATTCTCGAAAATATAAAATTGTACATCGGCCAACCATCGCCGGTAACCATAACAACGCAGCTATCACCAGCCAATTCGCGCCTTGGCTGCATAATTGATGCAAGCATTAACCAATCAGCTGTGACAGATGTAAGCTCGTCGCTGCTTTATGTATTTTTGCAGAAACAAGAGGCAGAAACAATTTCAAAGATTGTTTTTAATATTTTTGATCCCGAGGAAACGTCCTTAATTGTTTTCGATAAATATGATCCAGTAGACTATTATATTGATTGATATATACACATTACCTTCTATAGCAACCGAATAAGAAATATATATTTATATATATTTTTTAACCTAAATATAGTAGGACTCGCTTAATATGATCTATATCAAGCGGACTATATACGGACAACGAAATTAAACCGAATACCTAACACCCAAAAAGAGGCCCTAAATACGAAGATGAATCAACTACCATTTTGTCAAACGCCCAGGCATTGTCAGCTTTTAATGATTTAAGACGCTTTGAGTAGCTTCTTTGAATCAAAGCGAAGACGCTCTGCAAAAGTAAAATTGTGTTGTAATCTAACTCAAACTTAAAATATCTTAATTTCACATAGGCCTATAGTACAGGCTCTTGTAAAACTTCAATATCTATCGCATACCTATGTATGGTGATAACCACGAGTTGACTTAAAACTAAGTTTACGAGGGTTCAAACGCGCGCTGCACTGAAAAGGAGCCCACAACAAACTTAGTAGTCTGAAAAAAATCTTGTACTTAATGTAGTAAAAACCCTAAGTTAAACAATATTAGACACCGCGCTTTTTCAACGGAAGCGGCGCCGATGGTTCCCGTCCCAGTAAACTGTCGTTTGCTTCACTCCGTCATTTCATTTCCACGCTGACTTTCCGCTTACGTCAAAACATTAAGTACTAGCAAACAGGAGTGGAAAAGCGCTGTTATTTCGTAGGAAATAGGTCTGGTACATTCCGGAGAAATGAGTCTAAGGAGTAGTATGGATCCGTTTTATACGACAGGTACTTCTGAAGGTCTTATCAAATATTGGCAATGTATGGACTCTTTTCCGCACCCGTTGTTCGACTACTCAGTACGTCAGCGTTTAGTAATAAATCTCTTTCAGAATTTTACAGGTTAGCATTCTTTTATCAATGACTGATCGTACTTCTCATCAAAAGTAAAACATTTAATGAGTATAGATGATTCAATCCACGAAGGCGCGCCCCACTCTATTGAATCCCTTACTTTTCATTCGATTTTTATGGAGTTTGACTGAGTGGGGCGCGTCATCGTAGATTGAAATAGCTTTATTATGGTCAGTTAGGGTAAGAGGAACACAGGGGAAAGAGGAACACTAGATCGTAACTCATAAACTATAGCTTTTTAACTCGGTGGTGCCCCAGTAGATAAAAGAGCACAGTAAAAAAATCAAAAGGTTGCTAACAGATGTCGCTACGACGTTCCACAGCCGAGTAAAAACCTATAACAGTTTGGCAGTTGTACAATTAAGAACACGAGTCGGCCGCATAACTTTGATTCGCGCTTAAATATTGAAAATTAAGTTGTACGGATAATTTCAAGGAAGAAATACTAGGATATAACGGTGAGTTTTATGTTGTCTTTGATATTATAGACTAAAACCAGCAAATATTAACCAGCATTATTAGGAGATACGATGAGTGTTCCTCTTACCCCAAATGTGGGGGAAGAGAAACGTTAGCACAGCCTAAACGATTTGCCTGATATTGCCGTAAGTATTCAATTTAGCGTTTTGATTCATAACAAACGGAAAGCTAATAAACAAAGGCAAGTATGGAGTATTTCAAAATTCCTATAAAACATTATCTGTTTTTCCTGGAGCTCAAAACATCTGACTCAAAATAAAGTATGTTCCTCTTACCCTAACTGACCTTATATTCGTTTAAAAATTTTCGTCTTTGTCATAATACTTTAGTGGGAGACGCGTCTTTAAATCTCATTATCATACGGAATCGGTTTTTGCTATATCCAAAAATCATCGCATCGTCAGGTTTCTATGACGTGCGTAGATAATTCATATGGCTAAGCGCGCAGTTCACCTCAAATTCCCATCAGTGGCGTTGCGGTAACAAATGTTATTAGCCAGGATTCTGTGACGTTACATGGCACATTGAAGATAGATGAGTTTGTACTTCACACACACTGTACTTTGTACTTATTTAAGTGTATTGTCACTATAGGTAAACTGTGTAAAGAAAACCCTGTGGGTGCTTAATAAAGGGACCAACAGGCAAAAGCAATCGCAATCCAAAGCAAACCCATAAAAAATAAATAGAAGTCAGATTATAATTGAAGTGTCCGAAATAATCACAAAAACTATAGTATTATTTTAATTTTTTAATCAACGAATTTTGATAAATAAGTTGGTTGAATAATGTAATTTGTGTGATAGTGACTTTATTAATGTACAGTCGCGGAACAAAAAGATTCGTCGATTTTCAAATTGATTCGTTCAACGTATCACGAGCACATATTACGTATTGAAACTATGTTACAGAATAGACTCGAGTTAGAGAAAATAAAGTTTAACTGTTCGTTAGTAAAGTTCGAATTGTTCAGATTAAGGTAGTTTGACTATTTATCTTGTCAACAAGATTATTATGGATAAACTGCAACCTTCTTGTTAATTCAACCTGACATTATTATAATTTCATTATCATATTTTCATCTAAATAACTAAGGTTTTAATGAGGTTTTAATACATTTTGGTAACACATTGACGGGATAGAAAAAACAAGCAAAACCTTATTCGATAGCAAACGTCATATTTATTCAAATGTTAGCAGCGCTGTTTCTTGCACTGGATTGTTGGCATAATGGACTCTTCCAGTACTAGTGTACTAGTGCAAACGAATATCGACACTAAGGTGACGAACCTTTTCATTCCGCGACAGTACCTTTGGACTTTGGAGGTTTTCACAAAGTTTTGAGTGTCACTGTATAGTAACCTATACAGTATTGATCATTCTATATATCTGACAGTTCCTTTTTTGTGCCGATTTGAAGCGCCACCCTCGAACGTCCACGGTACTAAATTGACATTTAATTGGTTGCTAGTGACCGTCGATTTGAATGTCATTTTATTTTAGTTCCAAAATGGCGAAAAACAAATGTGTTGACACTCAGCGATCCATAGAAGATCAGGGATTGTCTTTTATTCTCGAGATTGGATGTGACCAACTTCTGTGTGTGGATGTGCTACTTTAAAGCTGGAAACAGAGCAACTTGGGTCAACTTTCCTAAATGCAAAAAATAAAGGAATAAGACTTTGCTTTGAACAAAGGATTTCTAGGACACGCTTGAGGTGCTAAGTGAGATCTAATTGTTCGGGTTAGTCTT
This sequence comes from Coenonympha arcania, assembly GCA_036785405.1. Taxonomy (NCBI): domain Eukaryota; kingdom Metazoa; phylum Arthropoda; class Insecta; order Lepidoptera; family Nymphalidae; genus Coenonympha; species Coenonympha arcania. Next base: position 3,921,480 of record CM072074.1, read on the forward strand.
AAGTGTAGAGTAATTTAGCTGTTAAGACTAACGCTGAAATGTAGGCCAAAGGAGAAAATCCTTTTAAGTTCACTTAAGTTGTTTTATAAAAGCCTTTATTTAAAACAGCGCACAATTTATTCACTTGCGGACACAAACTGAATTTCAAGATGAATTTCTTTCAATTATTCACTTTGTTTGAGATTTTATTCAAAAAGTATAATAGACTGCTTATTATTTTAATCAAACCTACCAATAAAAACTTATTCAAATTGGGGTTCAATTGAATTATTCAAATATATAAGGTTAGTTGGTACTTGGTTTATTTAAATGAAATACTTGGGTTTCAAGTTCAAATCTCAAATAATTAAGGTTTGTATCTGAACTCTCGGTATAAAAAGTGAATGTATTTTAACGGAAACACTGGTATTTTCAATAGTTTGAGTTGTTCTCAGGAGCTGCATTGTTCTGAGAACTTGCACGTTTTAGAAGCATCATCGACCGAAGATGTTAGCTGCCTGAATTTCCAATAGGTAGGAAACACGTGAAATAGCCCACGTCAAACATTCCTCTTCAATCAGATTAGATGTATACTGTACGCTAACTCAATTATCAAGCATTCCTAAATTTGATAGCAATAGTAAATAAAATGTAATGCAGAAGGATGAAAATCATTGTAACTATGAAAGAATGTTGAGTATGCATGTTGAAGGACGAAGAAATAGAGGAACCGAAGAAGAGGTGGATTGGATTGCGTGAAAGAGGAAAAAGAGTGGATTGCAAGTTGACGGTTAATATTTTAATTTTTTTATTTATTTTTGTTGACGGTTAAGATTTATAATGAATGGAAGAAGAAAACGCATTGTGGGAATAAGGCCATGAAGAAGAAGTAGTAGAAGGTGAATAAAATTAACGTAAATTCGACTTACAGATTTTAAACACAAAGTTGAATTTAACTTAGCGTTTGTAGTTAGTTGCTACCATTGTATTTTTCTACGTGGCTCCGGACAGACTTAGATATGCGCTTCCTGGATCCGGGAGCAATTTTCGCAAATGCGCGTTTTATTCCTAACTGGTATTACTTCGGCTGCTTGGGCCCCCGCGGGAATCTACATTGAATTTAGGATTATTGTATATCTGCGTTAAAATCTATCTTTATTTCGACCGGCTTCAAAAAAGAAGGAGGTTCTCAAGTCGACTGTATGTTTTTTTAAGTTTGTTCCCTCCTAACTTTTGACTGGGTGAATCGTTTTTCATGATACTTTTTTATTAGAAAGCTGACGCTTCCCGTGTGGTCCCATTTCAATTTAGTCCAATTCTGATAACGGTATCCATGAGAAAAACATATAAGTCTTAAATTTTTCATTGGAAAAGATGCATTCAACAGTAGTTTGATGAGAGAGTTGAAGTTGGTTTTGTTGTTAATTAATTAACATACTTATATTATTTCAGATAAGCCATAACAATCTCATTATGTAGTTAAAACTTCATTAGGTGCTTTATTACGAGTAAATTATCGTAGTAGTCAGGCATGACCATGAAATTTTTGAGGGGTCAAAATTTTAAAAGATGTATGTCGATAAATATAAATAAGGTCTTGTTTTAGTCAACATATTTTACCAATGGTTGTGATATCCTAATTAAAATCTTCTTACTTTTCCGCTGATAATATCATTTGCCAATTTTGATAATAAAATTTGTCAATTTAAAGTAAGTATGTACTTTTGGGCAGTCATATGGGATAATGGGATTGCGGGAACTAACTTATAGAAGTAGTAACAGTAGTACTCAGAATACAGAGTTTATTCTGTATTCTGAGTGGTAGTAGTAGGTGGGTATGTTATATGTATAAGCGACACGAATATTAGATCCGGGTACAACCTTCCGATATTACTTCAACCCTTGATCCATGTATATTTCTTGAGGGAATTTATATCAAAATCGTATCCAATACAAAACATCCCCACGGGACTAACTGCCAAGCCTAGCGCACTAACGAGCGACAGCTGCTCGGCAAATCTGTATAAAACGCAAGATTACGTACGAGTAATTGCTTTCAGCTCTAATTGTACTCCACATGTAAAATAGAGCGTGATAAACTTCAGGCTGGGGTTACAGTAAGGGAAAAAATCTTCGCTGTTACGCGCTATTAGCTAAATTGCAAAATAGATAAATTCGTATGAAACCAAAATGGAATCCATTTATTATCCAAAACTATTCTATTAAGAGTTTTTCAGGCGAACCCACATAAGATTTTGAAGATTATAGTCTACTATGGCGGCCGACGCCGTTTTTATTTTCATGAACTTTTAAGCCATTTTTCCCGGTAGCTTTTGCTTGCTTTGTCTACCGATGCCTCGACACTGCATTCGTTACAAAGCAAAGATTTACAGGCCGGCTCAAAAGGAACAATTTTTTGTTGTTATTCCCGTTTTTGGAACATTTTTTTAATGATACGCCGATAATTGGTCATAGCGTAATATTACATAGCCTGTAGTCTTCCCCGGTAAATGGAATACCCAATATATAAAAGTTTTTTTAATCGGAACAGCAGTTCCTAAGATAAGCGCATTCAAATAAATAAACAAACTGAAAACTCTTCAGCTTTGTAATATTGGTATAGATCAGATAGGTAGAAACTAAAAGACACAGCGCAGCCATATGCGATCTTTAAACAAGATCTATATTTACGTCAAGTTGCGATTACTAAGTATGGAACAGATTTCCAAACACAATAGTTTCCAAATCGGGCCAGTGGAAGTTGGAAACAAGGCTCTGCTCTGAACCCTGGCTAACCATGACTAACAAAGTTAGACATACTTGCTGTTTGCGATAGTAGTTTAGACATCTTAGGGTTTAGCTATGACACTGATTTGGAACCTAGATCGACCGCTGGGCTAATATCTTGGATTTATATTGTTATCACTCTATTTGGCACATTTACTTCATATTGGTTCCCGATAGCTCCAAATCTGGGAAACCCGAAAGATTTTTTTCTGCAGAAAATAATCTTTCGGAAACAAATAGGGGTGAATGGGAATTTATGAGCAGTTTTTATTTAAATCATATAGATGCATAAACGTTATGCTCGCAAAACCCATTGCTCTAAGCCTACAAAAAACTTTGAATTTCGCGGGCTACTTGGGTCGTCAACATCAAATTTTCAGTTGTTTTCATCATCTAAATAAGTTCGAATTGCACTTGTTATAAGCACTTCAAAGATGTTCTATTATGGGGAGGGATTGCAGAAATTTAAACTCGTCATGAACAGTAGAATCATAGAAATAGGACAAATTAATTTTCATACACAGAAATGCGTATGTGAAGTCTTTTGTACCTATGTCTTACTCGTATGTTGAATGATAACAACTACATTTCAACATTTACAATTAATTTCATATCTTACCAACTTAGTTTGCGATAAGAAGTTTTCGTTTTAAAGTTTCCCTTCAAAGTTTGAAACTTTGAACTTAGTGAATACATAGTGCATTTAACTAACAACAATTTCCCTTTTCCCAACTAATTCTTTGCTTAAGTAATAAGCAGACTTACTAATATTAGGTTTGCACTTACTAATAGTGGGAATTATAACTAAGAAAGAGCATCGAATTGTATTGTAATGTAATAAATATAATAAGATTATTATTATCAAACATTACCGTAAGTATAATTTCCAATTCTGTAACAAACTCTGGGGAACAGTTATGGCTTATCAAAATTTCATAATATTGCTTGGGGTTCGGGAGATTTCCCAGAACAATAATAATATTGAATGTTTATCGAGCTAAGGGAATGCTGAATGATTTATGATGAAAACAGTGCTAGATAAAATATGTGTTGACTGTCTATAGATTCTAGATAATGATTGTTGAGGCTAAAAGTGACTTTACGAACGAATTTCTCAAGGATTTGGTTTTTTTATAAATTCTGCTTGAACCGTTTGACCCTGGTGATAAAAATACCCACATATATAATTGCTGGTATACCTCCCTATGTACATATTTTAAATTATATTAGTAACGTAATTAAAAATAAAATGTAAGTACCTAATCGGCTTGTATCCACAATGTAATAATAGAATTCATTTTCTCTAAGTCAGGGTTATACCATAGTTTGAAGATATTCTATCCTAATCTTTTAACACTGTGGTTATACAATAAATGAATTTTCAAATGACAACGTCTTTTGGAAGTAATACCCAAAATTGAATGGAAGCAAGCGTCATTTTGCGGAAATCCATAACAAAGCGTCGAAGAAAGTGTTGAAAAATTGTGTGTGGTGCAATTATTTGGTGTGGTGTTTTATCAGTGTTCCTGCATACCAGAATCTTTTCAAGTAGCGGATTATAGCAAAACAAATTAATCTGTCCTACTAAGGTACCTATAATATTTATTCTGTTGACACAGGATGCTTCAATTATTTATTAAAAACAGCAGGTACCGCTATTCTTGCCCATTTTTATTTTGAAAAACTGATTTCCAGACGTGGCGGAAAAAATAATTGATTGTCGTCGGAACAGAATTAACACGTAAAAATTATTTACGTGTTAATTCGATACACGAGGGCGTGCCCCACTCAAACTCCGTACGAATCGAAAGAAACATAAGCGATTTTGATAGAGCGGGGCGCGCCGCGGATTGAGATTTCTATAATGTACAAAAAAAAAGAGGTGCATTTTTTTAATCGCATTATACTTGGATAAATACGATATTCAGATAAATTGGATGGCAGAGATCTTCGATATATTGTTACTCCTAGCGCAAGATCATTAAGCTGAAAGGAAATATGAAAAAGAAACTCCATATTCATTGAAAAACAAAATATCGTCTCTGGAACTTGCCTCGAATATAAATGCAAGTTTCGTAGACACTAGGCACATTGAATCTGCTCTTCCTTTTAGTACGTTCAGAGCTCGGAAAATACGCCGAGACCTGCAGCCATATTGGTTTTACTCTTACGTTGCGTTTATTTCTATGATCTATGGTGATCAAAACGTTTGCTGTACCTATTTGGTAAATAAACCGGCCAAGTGCGAGTCGGAATCGCGCACAGACAGTTCCGTACTACTATAGAAAAAGTAATCCATAAGAATTACTTTTCTTATTCAACCGCAGAAGTTACAGGAGAGGAGGAACACACATTTTACCACTTTGGACATGCAAACTATTCACTTGATATATAATTATGATACACAAATGACATAAGAAACTTCAATATCATTTTTGAAGACCTATCCATAGATATCAGACACGTATAGGTTTGATAAAAATATTCAGTTCTAAGTATGGGGAATCTCAAAAATTTTTTTTTATTTTCATTTGAAAATCTTAATGCGGTTCACAGAATACATCTACTTACCAAGTTTCAACAATATAGTTCTTATAGTTTCGGAAAAAGTGGCTGTGACATACGGACGGACAGACAGACAGACGTGGCGAATCTATAAGGGTTCCGTCGCTTGTCATTTGGCTACGGAACTCTAAAAACGAATTTTCCTCCTCGTTCGTTCATTTGAATTAAAGTACCACAACCTTTTTCTTGTCCAGTGGAGGTGTCTCTACTCGTCCTTCGTTATAGTACATTATTGCAGCGGCCAGCAAAAGAGGCATTGATGGACGAACGTATAAACGTGGAGTCCAAGACAGCGCCGAGGCACACATACGTGAGTCCATCAACGCCTAGTTGTGGCCAAGGCTTGTGTATGACTTTTCTCAAACAATGCGCGGAAATTTAAACACAGTAGTTCCTAGTCAGCAATTTTCTAAATCAATCACGAACAACAATAATTTTTTCCGAGTAAAAGTTTCAATTTGTATATTTTTTTCAATTAGCAGCTTTCTGTTTGCAAGCCAGTTCGAAATTTTAATATTGTTTTGCTAGAATTCGTGGAATAACGAAAATGCATGCTCTTAAGTAAAGGAAACCCTTGTTTCTGGGCAATAGGAAAATTTATGTTCAATACAATTAAAATATCGGTTTACTTTTATTTAAAAAATTAAGATTATTATTTATTAAGATTTTCAATAAAATAAAACATTGAAATACCGCAGTCGGCCATTTTGACTGAAATACCGATCACAGCTCATGACGTCACGCCTAGGTAAACTTCACCTTATTTGTGTTTTGTTGTTGTGTATTACGCATATTTTGGATTGACTTTATTCTTTCAAGTATGTATTTTATTCACTCCACTCTACTGTTAATTATTTAAATTTTAATTTAATATTCATCGCTACGCATAGACACAATGACAAATGTTTATCTAAGCGTGACGTCAGAGCCGACGCCATGACACCTGAGCTGTTTTCCCGCCGTATTTAAAAAAATTTAGAAAAATGGCTTCAATATCCGTTAAAATTAAGTTCATTCCTGAAATAAAGGTTTATTTGTAAATTTTTCTCTTTATGAAAGAGGATTTCAAAATCTTTTGTCACGCCTATTCTATCTATGATGCATACAAGGGATAAGGAAGGGGTTTTCAAAACTCCCATAGGTAGGATCACCCGAGCGGAACAAGGAAACATGTTTATAACTTTATTCTGAGTGACAAACAAATTAAGGTAAATGGAAGCACGCGCATTGGATTTTTTTTAATGTTATAAAATTTATTTATTCTGTATACCTACTTACCATTACTAATATTATGTAAAGTCAGGGCTCGTTTTAGTGACGTATCACAGGTACCTACATCTGAAAAGGAAAACATAAGTACTTAGCTTTATTTTTAAAATAATTAAATTAGAATAATAACCTTAAAATAGACATATACACTGGACAGGGCGGACGGCGCGAAAAAATGTCGCCAGTTTATCGGTGCCAAAAATCCTTGTTTTGCCACCAACAGTAAAGTACGCTCAGGAGCCACCTATACAGATGGCGCTACTGTTTGCTTGTACGGAAAAGGTTTACGTAAATCGTTTGGATGCCCATATCCTGAGGTTTCTTATCGGTGAACCAAAACTATTTTTCATAAGAATAAAACTTCGCATTCACAGATTTTCAAGCTCCCCTTTAATTTAGCAAAAATATATTTTCTAGGTAATGAGGTATTTTACAAGTTTAATTATATCCAAAAATATAATATATCCGCTACTAGAATAGAATCTGCCCAATATGCTGATATTTTTCAAGTAGCGGATAATAGCAAAACAAATTAATCTATCCTGCTAATTATGGATTTCTGCAAAATAACGCCTGCTTCCATTCAATAACCAAATATAATATATACAACATGTAACGAAAAGTTGATATAATATTGAAGGAACATAAGTACTTGATAACGAATCACATTATGTATCTTTCAATATTATTTCAACTTATTGTTACACGTCGTATATTGTGCCCTCCATATTTGTAAATATATTATATCCTATAAGTTTAATAAAAGCTAAAAATATGTTTTGCCCTCCTTTTGCACTTTCAGAAATTTTCAGTAGTTATGAAGTCACGATTTAGATGGCGCTGAACGGTTCTAACTCGCGGTAGAGTTTGGTTGTTTGTAAAACATATAATGGTGGTTCAGAGATTCATGCTACGACGGACGGACGATTATGGACTTAATAAAATTTTTGAAAATGCATCATCTTGATGTATTCATTATATAAAAATGGAAATGGAAAATGGAAGATGGAAGAATAAAAAAAGTGTAGATTGTGATTTGTGTAACTGTGCCAAAAATATCAGTCATCATACATTTGATGCGTTATTTTACAGTTAATGCTTTATTTAGGGCTGATTTTTCAATCGTCAGATAATCTTTAACTAAGGAATAAATATGACGTTTTGAAAGATTTTGTATGGCACATATGTTTCAAATTTATTCCTCAGATAGTTTACCAGACGATTGAAAAATCATATCAACCTGCACCTACATGACAACGAATAACATTTGCAATATTTTTCGGAATGCCTAATTAAAAATTGAAATATTTTGATTTCAGCATCCAAGCAACCAAGAGGATCTCCCGGGTCCGCCGCCAGCGTACGAATCAGTCGTTGAGGATGCTGCTGTGCACAAGGATAGCGGTATTTTACAAGTGAGTATGATACTGGAAACACCACTGTGGCTTTATCCTGCATGAAATGGCAGCATTAAGGTGTTTCGGCCCTACTAGGCCGCGAAGTTCAAATTTTATTCAGTTTCGCAAATATTAGGCTAACTACACATTGTAGGTTTATGGCAATTAGTTTTGCGAGAAATAATTTTTATCCATCATGTTTTTTGTAAAAACTTTGCTCGGAAATTCTCATTAACCTCAAATTGGTTAGCGAAATATTATTTTTTGCAGTTTCCCCGATTTGGAGCTATCCGGAACCAATATGACTTAAATCTCGCAAAACTCATTGCCTTAAGCCTACGATGTATATAATAATAAGCCCACTTTTTGCCAAAATCCTTACAAATATACTAACTTTAATTAAAATTTGAATTTTCGCTCTAGCCATCATCCCCCTTAACCTTTGACAACAATGGCGCCGCATGTCACGCAAGGCTATGGCAAGAATGAATGAATGGGGCGTCTCCATAACTTAGATATCTAATAGGTATAATGCATTATGGAAAAACTGTTTGGTGCCGGTAAAAAAAATTGGAAATATGTACTCGTCAAGTAAAATATAAACTTCAGAGGCGAGGAAGCAATTAATTTTAATTTAATTTGCTGATTACTATCATAATTAAAGTCATTTCTTTTTAATTAATATTTCGTTGCTTCAAATATTACGAATGCTTCGTGTATATGATAAAATATTTATACTTACGTAATAATCACTGTACATCAAGATTAAGTTCAATCGGACAAGTGAGTGAACCGGTTATGTATACGGGTTCTGGATAAAAACAATACATCTTTCGTCCAGTCTGTCGTTTGTTCAATTATTACAGTCATGACAAAGAACTACACAATGGACAATAATTGAAATGGGCATTAACTATTAGAAGTCTACATTTAATAAGCCCCAATATCTGAACAAAAAATTCAAATGTCTGGGAATACTGAATTTGTATCTGCCGATATAGTATAGTCAAATGGGGAACTAGGACGGGCGCCTATTACCCGGCACGCCTGCCGTAGCTCCCATGTGTGCGATAAATGTGGTCAGTTTTCCCTTTTTATCGCCCTGCGTGAACCGACATGTTGCATTGATAGAATCCGAACACAGGCCTTCAAATAAATATATTCTTGTTAATTCTTGTTTCGCAGGAGGTGGTAACTCAGCCATGTTCTAATTGCAAGACAGCGAGAGTAGACAGCGGCTTGCCGTCCTACGAGGCCGCAGTGCTGCTGCGTGACACTAAATTATAATGATAATATCATAAGATCATCGAGGACACAAAGGCTTCAAATCGCCGAAGAGAGTACGAGACAGTGAACGACGTCTCTCTCTTTCTTGCGGCTTTTGATGTGGCACCGTTTCATCTGAGTCTTAGGGACCCCTAATATAAAGCCTTTATCGCATACGAGTACATGTTACATGTATTGTTATCTGCATTATGAAACATAACAGGCATAGCCATTGCGATTTCATGCGTGGTATAGAATAGAAAGGATAAAAAAATATATATATGAGAATTATTAATTATCGCTATAATGCAACAAAGTTTTCTAGCCCAGTGGCCAAAAGTAGAACTAAAATGCGAGGAACACCACAAAGACTTGAATGACGTAACCTGGGTGGTTACGTCATTCAAAGCATTTTAGAAAAGTCAATTTCTTACAGGAAACTAGCGAATTAAACAAATACGTTAATGAAATACAAATACGTCAGCAAATACATATTGTGAAGTCGCAAAAATGAAGAAATTATTTTAACTTCTACCGTAATAATAAAATCTATACAATTAACCTAGAACAAGTGGCCGAAAGTCAGCACTCTTGACTTATACGTCATACATCATCATTATACCTAACGAGGGGTTTTCAACTGAATGGCTTTAAAAAATCAAGTTTTCAGTTCATTTTAACGATGACTACGAACATTTTCAAATCAGCTCTGGGGTCTGACACTGATCATTTTAAATTTTTCAATGCAGATCAAAGATGCTTATTAGTTTTAAACCTTTTACCCCCAATTAATTAAGCCTCGAGTACGATTTATTGAAACGAAGTTTCTTTTCGGACGGTACAGCGAAAGAAATGTCCGAAAAGAATAGATTGTTTCCATACAGAAGTGATGAAAATATACGAAAATCTATTTTCTTCTCTTAAATGAAGCGATTATTGTGCCCACATACATACAAAGAGTATCCAACGCAAGTATGCAATGCAATATTAAGATGTGGTATGAGAAACTCTTTAGAGCGAACTCGATACAGCGCCATCTATCGAGCGGTTGTGAGGGTGAACTTCGTTTCAAGCGAGTTCCACGCCACTCACGTATTATCTTTATGAGATACATAATACGAACAATATCATATAATACATACCTAGAGATAATAAACATACTTAAAGTTATACAAATAAGTTACTACAACTATTGTTATATTAAATATTCTATGATAATCAACGATGTACATATTTTATTAAATAGTAATAAGTAAATGCATTCATTTAAATACTATGTATTATTTTAAATTTGGCGTGTATAGTAATATAAAACTATATTATACATTTTTATAAGCACGAGCTTAAACAGGACTTATTTTCGGCACAAATCTTTTTGAGTCCTGTGACATGTTCGAAAGAGAACCCTAAAAGATTTGCGCCGACTCTGGTAAAATATAACTATTATATATAAAAAAGTACTTAGAAGAATTTAGAAAAAATAGGTTTTAGATAAGTGGCCTTTTAATAAAGTTCATAAAATATCTTATGACTAGATTATAAGATTACTTACCGAGTATAATAATTATCGAAATCATGAGAAGGTAATGGTCGATTTAATGTTTTCACGGGAAAATTTATGTTTAATACAATTAAAATATCGGTTTACTTTTATTTAAAAAATTAAGATTATTAAGATTTTCAATAAAATAAAACATTGAAATACTCCAGTCGGCTATTTTTACTGAAAAACCGATCTCTGCTCATGACGTCACGCCTAGGTAAACTTCATCTTATTTGTGTTTTGTTGTTGTGAATTACGCATATTTTGGATTGACTTTATTCTTTTACGTGTTTTATTGACTCCACTCTACTGTTAATTATTTAAATTTAAATTTAATATTCATTGCTACGCAGACACAATGACATGTTTACCTAAGAGTGACGTCAGAGCCGACGCCATGACACCTGGAGCTGTTTTCGCGCCGTATTTAAAAAATATTAGAAACTGGCTTTAATCTCCGTTAAACTTAAGTTTATTCCCGAAATAAAGGTTTCATAAATAGTAAAATGTAAACCTATCTTATGGTAGAGGATTTTAAAATCTTTCGTCACACCTATTAGATATACCAACAAATAGCTTTTTACCGAAAACAAATATTGTAAGGGACCCTTTATTTCTTCCTTATTAATTTGTAAAATATTACCAGTAGCACAGATAATATAATACTATACTAGTACAGATACCCCATCACGAAGAAAGAAATGCGACAAGCTTAATTTCTTCGGGTGGGCCACCCGACGGATAAAACTGGAAATAATGGCGCTGTTACTGCGAGTAGCTTCATAGCAGACTAGTAGGGCGCGTGGGGGCGCGGGCCACATGTGGCCCGCGTGCTGTCTTCCCGCCTATAAAAAATCCCTTTAAAATTCCCCTTTCATTTTCTATGAAAAAAATAAAGTCCGCCATTTTGAATTTTTTTTCTATCCATCGTATAGACCTTCGGATCCTGATCAACTCTTGTCAAGAAACCGTTCTTCCATCTTTTATACTCTTCGAGTAATTGGCGAAATTCGTTTGGCGGCCATTTTGAATCCGCCATTTTGAATTTTTTTTCAGCTCACTGCCAATTGGATGATGTGTCAAATGACATTTGGTCGAGCACCCCCCACCTATCTGCAATACCCTGGCTGTGCTCTTCACCCGTCTCCGAAATCCTCAATCATCAGCTCTCTCCGTATTTTTCCTCTTCATGAATTTTTCCCCTCTATACGACAACATGCTTGAAAAAAAAATTTTTCATACAAAATTGTTCAGGAGAGGTGATCAATGAGTGAATCAGCACGAGTAGCTATATATATATTAATAATAAGTTTAAAAATAGGTGGCGCTGCTCTACGCAGTTTGATCGAACCCCAATAGATGACGTTGCTTTGGCAATAGTTGCAGTTATGAAAATGCTAATAGATGGCGAATCAGCTGGATTGCGTGTAAGTAAATGCTGCGTTGCCAGTTCGCTGATAAAATAAGACAGCAAGCGATGTTGCCGCTCTTCGTTGTATGCATTTGATACAAAATTAAAACTTTGTTTTCGACGTTTGCGTTGCGTTGGTCAGGTATTGCCAACTGTATGAATTTTCGGAAGAAATTAGGGAAAAATTCTTTTGAAAACATGAACTATATCGCAGTATTATACTAACCCCCTTATTCATAAATGTGAAATAGCTGTGAAATAGTTATACTCTGTTTGTTCTTTTTCCTTCGAATGTCAAATTAGTGTTGACAAACAAAGACAAAACGGACTACCTATTATACAGGTGGTAGGTATACCTATTCCACCGCTATTGCGAGGATGATGATTATGATAAATAAATATACTTTCTTTTATTTGCCTATAGTAGTAGTTTTTGATCTTGTTTTTCCAAATCCAATCCAAAGGCCGCCATCTTGTTTTTCCAAAATTTTCCATTTTCTCTATTAATCGTTTACTTATATCTACAATCGTTGCGAGTTTAAACGAAATCGGTTTCTACGCCACTAACTAAAATATTGGAATGATAGGGGTGTGTGAAGCCCGCCAACCCGTACTAACTCTGAAACCTTCGTGGGCCGATGCACAACACTTTTGCTGAAGATCACCATGATCAATGCATAGTTTACGATTCTATAAAGGACATACACACAGACAAGACAAAAATTCATTTTTATATTTAATATATAATAATAATTTTAAACAATAAAAAAATAAAAAAAGGATTTCAAGTCAGTGAATAGAACCCAGTATACGTAGTCATTGTAGCTAGTGTTTGTACCAATAGGCTAGTGAGTATTTGTCAATAATAACGAAATTAGTAAACAGCTTGAATGTGTGTGTGAAAATTTCTGCTGCTACCACCTCGTAATTGTCGGTACAAATGAAAGTATTTTGACAATTAAAATACATCTGAACTGTAGTTGGATACTTTATAAATATAGTGCTATAGCCGGGAACCATATTATTATAAAAAAATATGCACATTTTCATTCATAAACAAAATAAAATTATCTAATTACAAAATAAACGCCATCTATTGGCGCTGATGTGCCTAGCTGACCGTATCGTACCACATCTTGCAATGTAGTTCAAATTATTATCGCTTGTCGCTAGTGAGCTGACGCTAATTAATAATTTCATTCAAATGGCTACCCCTAATGCCCTCTATGGACATACTCTAGTACTACAATTTTCGATGTATGAGATGGTGGCCCCGTGCCAGTAGGCTGCCATGGCATGCCAGGCGGTGTCTGGTGCTTCCGTCACTTGGGCAATTATTGGTTTTTGGCATCGTTTTAGTAGGGATGTATGTTTTTGTTACATGTGGCATTTTCATGAAATAAAGTTTTTTTCTTTCTTTCTTTTCTTTCCATGGGGTTGCAAACGTTTATTCGTTAGCAAATTATACTATTTCCATTCGTTTATTTTCTCTGACACATGAAACAGATATAGCAATAACATGAATATGCAAAACAGATGGACCAGAAAGATACCCACTTTACCTTTATCTCTCTCTGGTCCCTTGATATTACTATAACTGTTTCATGTGATTTCATGTGTCAAAGAGAAAATAAACGAATAGAAATAGTATACCTATTCGTATATGCAAATGAATTATATTTGCATGACAAAAAGACCAGCGCAATTACATGCTACAACAGGTTTTTAAAGGTTTACTAAATAAAGTTTTTTTTGGATTTCGAATTGTGGCTCCTACCTATCCAATAATCCAAATGGTTGTTTTTTGATGTACTTAGAAGTATTATTATAATAAAAAAAAGTTAAAAGAAAAAAAAACAGTCAAGGCAGGCTTTACAACTTAACAAGTACTAACACTTGATCTATGAATAAAATGTGTAAAGAAAAGTAAAAATTTTGAAAATTACTTCATTAGATTGTGTTTATTGAATAGATGCTTTCTGAATTTATAATGCTTATAAGTTATACGGGCAATATGCTGTAGGTAATGGGCAATTATGAAACTGGAGTCCACCTGTGTGGACACGCACTTATCCGTTTTTTATACGAATGTTGTAACATTTGTTTATTATTAGTTATTATAATATGAATGAATGGCACAGCACAATAGCTTCAGGGAGTTTAATATACATAAAATAAATAAAAATGCGTTTTGTTTTCTTAAAACCATCCCACTTTCCATCTTTCCTGTTTCTATAAATTAGTCGTTAGTTGTAAGGACTGTAGTATATATCCCAGAAACGGGATTCTTGTGACTTTCGTTATGTATTTGTATATTTATAGTAACTAATTAATTGATAAAGGGCGGTAAAATATATCAATTTAGATATATCTAAGTATTTCAGAATATGAAAAAAAATTATGAACCGAGAGTATTGCCTCTAAATATCGCATCGGATTTTTGCAGACTAGTTTTTATTTGGCTTTAAAACAGATTTCCGATAACCGCTGCGAGCGATTCCTATTTATATATCTGAAAGAATTGCCTTTGATGGATGATGAAACCGCTGGCTTGCCGGGCTAGCATAAAACTATCTCGCGGATTTTATCGTCTGTAACTTTACATCAGATGATAAGGCGAACGTTCGTACATGTGTGTAAGTGAGTATGTTTGTTACTCCTTCACACCGAAACTACCAAACCGCCTTGCTGAAATTTGCAATGGAAATAAATATTATAGGTACCCCGGATTAAGGCACAGACTACATAGTTTCATTCTATTTTTTTTTGTATTTGTAATGGAGGCAACACAAACCTCCGAAGCAGCTTGACCATTTTTTTGTGTAAGTATATTATTCGTTAGGTTAGAGACGTAAACTATTTTTTACACCTTACTCGTAAGTGAGAGTTGTTTTTATAGCAAAATAACGTTTGCTGGGTCAGCTCGTTTACACAACATCCTAGTTTATCTTGGTATAGTAACGCTAGTATGTAACACCTATTAAAATTTTGACAACTAATGTATCTAAGCAAACCTGGGAGGCCTCTTCGGATCCTGGAGTGAGCTCGGCTGGCTGGAGTGATCCGGCGAGGACCCGCATCAGTGACTTCACACGCAACGGGCTAAACATCGCTTACTCGCGGAAAATTCCCAGGGACAAGAAAAAGAAGAAGTATCGAAGCATCGGCGATAAATTCGAGCGATAGGGAGTCGTATTATGCTAGCTTTACTGGACCAGCTATAAATGAGCAGCATGATTCACCGGTGCATTAGTCGATCAAACGATTGGAAAGATCAAATACCTAGAAATGAAAAACTATTTTCGTCTAGGTATTTGAACATTTTCAGCATTTTTCAAGCACGTAGCAAACTGCAAAATGCGTGTTAGTAAAAAACATACTGGCTTTCAAGGCAATAACAGCAGACTGCAGAAGGTAAAATAAAAAAATCTTAGTTCTAATAAAAATCAACAACCAATGTAAAGATTTTAAATTTTATATTTCTAACTAACTGACCCGGCAAACGTTGTTCTGCCATTAGGCATATATATAAAAAAAAAAAAAAAAAGTTGATAACAACTTGCTCCCAGACCTAGTGATCATACACTGAACAATCGGTGCAGCCGTTTTGGAGGAGTTTGGTAACAAAGAATGACACGAGAATTTATATATAATTAGAGATGGGTGTCCACACTTGCGCGACCTTCTAGCGCGGAACATTGTTTTTTTGGAATCTGCATGAGTTTTCGATTTTCCTCGCTGTAGTGTTATGAAAAATTGTGTATTGCGTACAGCCGCTACAGCCGCAATTTTTTTTGTATCATGTCGTTGAACGCCTTGCTATAAATTTTGTCCTTAGTACCATAGAATCCTACGCCGCGCGCCGCTCAGCATTTGTACAAGACACTCGGCCTAAAAATAAGCATTTATATTCGGGATGCTACTCTACCATCTATACGTATCCAGAAAATCTCTGACAAAGTAATTTAGTTGTAAATTCTCATAAATTGCATCCACGCGGCTGAACAGGAACGTAAGATGTTCGCTGACTGGCCATGTGTGAACGAAACGTTAGGTACTCAGCTAAGAGAAGTGGAAAACGCGGTCCTTAACCCTGAAAGAAGTAATAACAGCGACAGATTGGTGCAATGGTGCCATGGAGCACCTGATCATGTACCCTTGTGTACCCTTCAACGGCCAAGACACACAACATTAACTATAATAATAAAGAAATCGCAGTAAGGAACCTTAGACTTGGCACGACTTTGTCTAAATTTAATTACTTTTTAGAGATAAACAAGCTCCATCGAGACTTGGCTAGTTTTTTACAGACTTTTTGGTGGAAATCAATTGCCATGCGCACAGCACAAGGGACCTAAACCCCTTGAAACAGAATTTGAGGGAGTTTGTCAACTTGACTGACATCGGTCAGTCGACCGATAATGGTGTCGGTTAGGTTTCCTAAAAAACAATAGAAAAAGCGTCTTATCCATTACAAGTTACAACCGATATCGTCTTCATAGTGCTCAACTTGAACGGTCAGTGTGCTAATTTCGATATTTTTTAATACAGTATGGGAATGGAGCAGTTTACTAAATGTTGTCAGTAGATGTCGCTACAACAATTCTATACAAATTCGCGTTTACTCTCTCGTTTTATGATAAGTAAAAAAAAGTTGGAACAGGCACGCAGATATCGGTAGTAGTAAATTTTTTGCCGTCATCGCTTAGCGACAACCGATAACCCAAGCGTATTAGATGTCGGTGTGTGGACAAATGGCCTAAGTTCTCAATTCCCCTCCTGTTTGAGTATTTAATGGACGGCGTCACATCGTTTCTTGTAGCCTGTAGCCTGTAGGTACATGTTTCATGGCAGCTTTATAAACGAAACGTCTCGTGTGTCGAGCATTCTTTGAGGTCTCGCGGTTACGGCCTCGCAAGTCACAACACAGGTCTTAAAAAGTTAACGAGGTCCTAGATTCGATTTCTAGATCAAAATTGTAATTTATTAGATATCTTGTCCAAAAATTCGCCGTAAGAGTTATAAGTTAGACCCCGGGGAGCTATTCACGTAACGTTTTCACGGAGTGATGTGAATCACGAAAAAAAAAATTAACACTGAAAAATTAACTTTACGTCTATTGGTTTAGAATTTAGATTGTAAAATTTAATGTATTTAATTAAACATAGGAAATACAACCTTTCAATCGTATCTATTATTATTCTCTATGCAATAATTCTTTAATTTTGACAAGCAAGAGTGAGTCGTAAGCGTAACTCGCACATCAAGGTTTCGCAAATCGAGAGGGGGGCTATGTCATATCGGACAAATGCAAAATAAAGGCGAGACGAACGGTAAGGAACCCTAAAAATTCCTCGCGCTGAAACGGCTTCCTATGGGAGCTAACTATAGTTCTTTACTCTTGTTTAGTTCTAAAACTATTTAATAACCATTCAAAGTGCAGTTCCGAGCACACTTTATATTCATAACGCTTCTACAGAACTGCCCTAGCATAGCGTTCTTTTCATTCTCGAACTTATTTTCGCCTGCTTTCTTAGCTACTGAGCTCATGTTATATTCTCAAGGCTCCCAGTTTGTAGCCGCCTTTGAAATAGATATTTTTAGTTTATTTCTTAACCTTACAACACATCTCTGAAAACGTTACAAGACAGTTTTGCCGGCAGAATGCGAAATTTGTTTGCAATGCAATGATTAATTAGAAGAACTACCTATAATAAATTCGACATCAGCACACACGTAATTGCAGTCAAGTACTTACTTGTTATTAATTAGCAATGGTGGTGTAGTCTGAACCGAGTAGACGAACAGACTTATAGGCGCTGTCTGAGGAAATTCTACTCGAATGGATTCGTAATCAATTGGAAGGAGGAATTAGAGTGCTTTGAGCTGACTCGAGTCTCAACTGAATACACGGCTGTGTTGGCAGACGCTTGAATTTTTACTTCTCGGAGGGATCATTAGACCTCAGTTCATACACACACATACACACAAAGACATCAAGCATTTGATGTGGCTACGATCTGGCTACGTGTTTCTTAAGGTGTTTCAAAATCTAGTTTTTCACAAAATATTAGACTAACTACACATTGTGCGCTTTCCCGCACAAGCGCAAGCGGGAAAGCGCAGTGTTGGCAGACCTCCGACCAGATGGACTGACGATATTAAAAGAGTCGCGGGAAGGCGCTGGATACAAATGGCGTAGGACCGTGCGGGCTGGAAAGCATTGCAGGAGGCCTTTGTCCCGCAGTGGACGTCCGTCGGCTGAAACGAACTACACATTGTAGGAAACTGCAAAAAATACACTTAAGCCAACGCGACGTACCTATTAATCTAGAATTTTCGCGCAAGGCCAGTAATAAAAAATCCATTTCTAAGCGTTTTGGATATTTACTTTTACCGACACATCATAATAAAAATTGCAATTACATCCATTGTAATTTCCGATATAAATTAGAACAACTGAGAATTTGTAACAACTTTTGGGACAACGTTCTATCGAGAAAATTCAATCCAATCGTGTTTCTGTTTTTCAGGGAATTTCGATTAAAGACCCAAAAAACATGACGTTCGTATTTGAAATTAACTGTCCTTATATTTAGTTTTTGATTCCTGCTGCTGAAGCAGGATTCAATTGGATAACGATAGCAAAAGACAGACACCGTTGGCAGTCTCTGGGGGAGGCCTTGACCCGCGAGGGGTTTTCCGAGGATTAAAATAATCTGAAAAGTTATAGCATATAAGTAAAAATATATGATATCTTGATAAACTTGTCACATGCAAATTTCACCACTGTTATTAATATCAATACATTATATATATTAGATCATAAGTTCACCATGTCAATTTGTGTCGGAAAAATAAAAGGCTTTTTTATTTTTATTTTATTTATATTTAGTTTTTAAACCGCAGGTCACTTAAAATCGCTTAAATAGCCGTTTACGCCGTTAATTTGTTATTATTGTAGCGAACACTTTTTACATACTAGTATAGTATTATATTATCTGTGATGCAGGTAAACCTGCGCGTATTACAAGTAACCTGCCAGTACAATTTGGTTTCCTTTGTTAGAGCAGGTATAGGTACAAGAGCACAAGAGCAGCCTGCCTCACGAAGTACTCAAAGCCTCGGATGTAGTTCGAGGAGGCTTCAAACCCATTGTTCGAGGCCTCTTTGGAGCCTGCCAATCATATTTTTTTTTCAAATTATTTGGGCACGGAATTTTCTATTATTGCTTACTGTAAAAAAATATTGTTCAGTGAAAATTTTGATAGGCAATCTTATATTGAAAAATGCGTATCGAGAATCTGTTTAAACTTTCCTTTATAATGTCAAAGATTTAATAAACCTTTAAGAAGTTTAATAAATTATATTAAACTTAACCTAAATTACTATTTACGAGTTTAGATATAAAAAAATCCAAAACTCTAGGACAATCAATTTATCAAACTGCCTGGTAAATTAAAAAACAATTAAAAAAATTGGTTGTCTGTAAAGTCGGTTTACCGACGATAGTTGAACGTGACAACGTCTTCTTTATCGCTCGTTCCGCGCTCGCGAGGTAACGCCGGTAACGCCGCATGAGCGAGGTAGCGCCGGTAACGCCGGATGAGTCATGTTTTTTCGTGCGTGCAACCGGCTCTATCGAATAATAAGACGTTGTCACGTCAAAAATTGGTTGCCTGTAAAGTCGGTTTACTGACGATAGTTGAACGTGACAACGTCTTCTTTGTCGCTCGTTCCGCGCTCGCGAGGTAACGCCGGTAACGCCGCATGAGCGAGGTAACGCCGGTAACGCCGGATGAGTCATGTTTTTTCGTGCGTGCAACCGGCTCTATCGATTTATAAGACGTTGTCACGTCAAAAATTGGTTGCCTGTAAAGTCGGTTTACTGACGATAGTTGAACGTGACAACGTCTTCTTTGTCGCTCGTTCCGCGCTCGCGAGGTAACGCCGGTAACGCCGCATGGGCGAGGTAACGCCGGGTGAGTCATGTTTTTTCGTGCGTGCAACCGGCTCTATCGATTTATAAGACGTTGTCACGTCAAAAATTATACGTTTTGGCACAATTAAAATTTCCGACACGGGTAAAACACGAAATTTGCTACAGTTCGCGTACGAGTTGAATGCAGTCGGGGCCTGAGGTAAAGAGCGGGGGCATCTCCCCCCGCCGTCCGCACGCCTCGCCTCATCGCTCCTCAGTCTAGTGTTGTGCTGTCGATTGTCGTCATCGTACCGTGTACGCTTACCGTGCAACGCGTTAATACTTGAGTTCTAGCCCCGTGTTATTCTTTTTGTTTTAAATAATTTTTATTTAATAATGACTGATCCGAGTCCATCAAGTTCTGTGTCAAAAAAACGGGTTTTTATTCATCGCCAAGCAAGAGAAATGGCGAAAAATGTCCATCGATTCAACCATATCTGTTAGATCTGATTAAATTTTAACTTTTTTTTATTTGATTTCGATGTGTGTAATAATTATTAAAAACTAGCGACCCGCCCCGGCTTCGCACGGGTGCAATGCTGATACTAAATTAAATACACTACAGAAAAACTATGAACGTTGTATATAAAAACATAGCGGCCCGCTCCGACTTTGCACGGGCATAAAATATATATGCCTATGTCACTGAATGAAAACATGATTAAAATCGATCTAGTATTTTTGATTCATTCATTACTGTCCTTGGCCTGCACGCATTAAATTTGGAGTAAAACAATTCCTCTTTCCCTATACTTACTATGAAGATTTCCTGCTATCTTTGGAATATCTAAATTCATACAATTTTTATTACATTACACATTTTTACTTATTTACTTTTTACATTTTTACCTAGGTATTTATTTTATTTTTACAACAATTAATATAATACAGGATGTCTTTATACACAACGTTCACAGCTTTCTTGTCATTAGACAATACAAACATGTTTTCTCTTGAGGTTACTCTTGAAAGAGCGACATACAGTTGGCCATGTGAAAAACAGTGACCGGTACCGCCCGCCGCAAACGCAAATTTTAAATTTGTAATATCTCCGAAAATGTTTGTTTAATTTACATGCTGTAAGGAACCATATTGATCTATATTAATTGCACACTGTATTTAAGGTACTTAATTCGATAAGGATTAATGCCGTATTGCTTAAAATAGCTTCGTAAATAAGCCATTTTTTCACGTAAAAAGTAAACAATAAAAATGGTTAATGTGGGTTATCCCTAAAATATAAACATATACCATCGCGGACTTTTTTGTAGACCTTTTTATGGTGTACAATACTGTAGTACATTAATTTGATCTAACTCGTAGGGTTTAGGCAGCGTTTTTGCTAAATTGCTAAATAAGCCCAAAAAAATAGGTTAATTTACGACATCACGTTAGAAACCTCTAAAATTAGCAATGTTGCCTTAGTATATGATGCATGTATTATACATATAAACCTTCCACTTGAATCACTCTATCTATTGGAAAAAACCGCATCAAAATCCGTTGCGTAGTTTTAAAGATTTAAGCGCACATAGGGCTATAGGGACAGAAAAGGCGACTTTGTTTTATACTATGTAGTGATAGTGATGTATAAAAATCGTAATCTTGTTTATTTTCGTTATGTTAACCTAGTGTAAAATGATAAACTTAAAACATTGTTGAAATTTATCGACATATTTATGAATGAATGAATGAAGCAATACTTATGCTTTAATTGCACACCAAAATAAAATAAAGAACTTCAAGAAAATTTATTATTACTTATTATGGACATGATTAGGTCGCAGCACTAGCGCATTCCTGAGCTCTGCATTCAACTCGTTCGCTAACTGTAGGTGGTTGTGTAAGAAAAACGTATGCATCGTTATCATAATCGTAAACAAATACAGCCCGCTGATTGGTTCCCTGATTTAAGTCATCCAATCGTGGGCCAGAATTTGCTTACGATTACGATAACGATGAATTCGTTTTTCTTATACACAATCAGAACCCAGATCTACAAGATATATGGTTTTATATAAGGTTTACTCTAGGTACCTATCCAACTGAAATTTCTCCTTTAGCCTAGCCGTTGATATGTACATGTGGTATGTACATAACTCGCGGAGCTTATGCTATTTACATAAGAGGACGTTCTATTTCTATTATTTATTTTACTAAATCCAAAACCGTCAAACGCGGTTGCCCAAAATTTCATTAATTTGTCGTGTGCAGACTAACACCGCATTAGTGCCAATTTTGTGCCGTGGTCTGTGAAATACGGCCGTGGATTAGGGTTGAAACTTTCGAGGAATCCCGTTGTTTCTATTGGACGTATCCCCATTGATGGGAATAGCCGTACTTGAATTAAATTCTTTAAAAAAATTGAAATACGGCCGTGAATTAGGGTCAACACTTTCGTGGTATCCCACTGTTTCTATTAGCCGTGCCCGTACCTAACCAAGGGATAGCCGAACTTGAATTGAATTCTTAATAAAAAAAGAGTCCCGTTGTCCCCATTAGCCTATCTCTACCTACGGGAATAGTGATGCCTACTACCTATAGAAAACAATAGCCCCATTAACGAGGGCAGTGATTTCAAACATAAAATTATTAAAAACTAGTCACACTGTTATCAATAGCATATATCCGGCGAAACGCTATAAAATTATCGTAATCCCAATTCTCTGTTATATTCAGGGGGGGACACGCCCGACACCGACACTTGAATAAAAAATAGGTACACAAAAAAATATTCAAAAGTTAAAAACATAAGTAACATAGGTGTCGACATAATTGAATTTTTTGTAGTGTCAATCACGGCCTTTTATTAACAATTTTAAGGGTACCTACATTGATTGGTCTTTATGTGGTGGCACTTGGCAGCCCTACTGAAGCTAATCCTATAGTTTATAGCAACATCAACAATCGTTTGTTCTACATTTAAAATTAATTGATTACAGATAAATTGTTTTGACACGACCCCTATGGTGTAGTAATAATTTTGCACAATTTCTGTAATCGCTGAACCTATAATTGCCTTTGTTGCCTGTATCTCACTTATCTATTGTAGTAATTAACGATGGTAAGCCGTGGAGATTTCCTCGCATCCTATTAGTACATGTCTTTAATATAAATATATTGTAATTAGAACTTCGAGTATATCACAAAATTACAGCTAACCAATAAAATACACGCTGTTCTGAAGAGAGAGTGGTTATTTGCGTTGCAGGATTCCTTAAATTTTAAAGTCTTCTTTTTTACGGTTCCGTAACTAAATGGTAAAACAGGCCCCTTTTACAAAGACTTCGCCGTCGTACATAGTTCCGTTCGACATAGTTGTAGTTTCTACAGATGATGTATATCTGTTGCTGCTATAGCAAAAAATAAAATAAAAAAAACAAAACAATATAAATATGCGAGGGACTAAACAACAACTAAACTAAAACTATCAAACTAAATTTTGCACAAGTTAGCAACTATAGTAGTGTTATTATCTCGCTGCAGACTCGGTCATAAATCATTCGAGTGTTTCGCTTTTGTTGTTCTGCAGTAATGCACAACTCAACAAAGAACAACAAAAGCGAAACACTCGAATGATTTATGACCGAGTCTGCAGCGAGATAATAACATTACTATAGCATGGATGTTGACATGATGCCATACCAGTCTCGGTTGGTAACTTGTGCAAATAGGATGCAAAATAGGATTTTTGCATCCGTTTTGTTAGTTAACAGGGTTGTTACATGCACTGTGTATTGAGGGTTATACTAACTAACAAACTGAACGATCCAGAATCAGCTTTCAGAAGGCTTTTTCCGTTTACTGCTTAGAGCAGATTCAGTGCACATATATTCACTTGGAAATCATTTGAAATCCGATTTAAATCGTATAGTAGGTACATATAGTTCGTGTATTAACTAATACCTAGCCCCTGTCTGGTTTCAGTAACATAATATTTGTATGAAACATCGCGATCAGGCAGTCAGGATAAATGATTAATCGGCGCCCAGTTAATTGATTGATATGATAATTGTCTGTAAACACTGATACCAATCCCCAAGACAGCAATAAATTGAGATGAGTCAGTGGTCAGAATATTATATTATGTAGAAGTTTTCGCAGTTCAAACAATAAGTTCTTATCGGTTTTTTTTTTTAATATCGTCGTAAGGTTGCCTGTCTGTCGGTATTCTATAGAATATATTTCAGAGTGTGCTCAGGAACTATTTATTTAATTTGGTTCCCCCGTAACCTTTCTATCATAGAACGGCAAGGCATCGAAAAGGCTTCCACCCATACATAGTCGACGTACCAAAGACGCGTACGAAGCGGTTTGATTCCTCGTTCTTGATATGTACTGCAAAGCCCTGGAATACCCTCCCAGGCAGTGTCTTTCCTGCCACTTACAATCCGGGCGCCTTCAAATCAAGAGTGGATAGGCATCTTCTAGGCAAGCGCGTTCCTGCACCTTAGACTGTATCATCACTTTCCATCAGGTGTGATCACAGTCAAGCGCTAGCCTATATAGTATAAAAAAAATCGAATAGATCAATTGAATTACACACTTCCACTTGTTCCACTTTATTGAATTACAGTACTTAAGTGATTTTTCATATCTATTTTTGAACAACTTCGAAAGTTTCCAGTGTATGAGTCTGAGAGTTTTATCCTCGAAAACTTTTCAAGATACATTTTCGGCAATAAAAAACTTATTAAACTTTCTTTTATTTCCATGGAAACTGGTTATTAAAAATTTGGAACTAAATTCTATACTGCGAATATTATTTCAGTAGTTGAATTATTCATTCAACTAATTAATTAGTGCAAGTTTAATTTGCCTGTACAGACCAAGGTCACCTTTTTAAATGTCTCGATGTTTTTTTGCAGAGATTATGGTTTATTCTAGTCGTGACTTGAGTTTAGAGAGAAAGGAAAGACACAAGGCTAAATTACATATTTCAAACACTGATAGAATTTACCAAAAATGACACATTATTATAGACCACTATAATAGCTGTTGCCCGCTCCGCCCGGATAAATATTGGTTTTTACAAATCCCACGGGAACCGTGGATTTATCTGTTTCCGATCTTTTTTCCAATTTATATAGATATTTTCAAAACAATTTGCTATAATTATCTACCCATCTATAGCTAAAGTATATATTGCTATAGCGAGTTTTGGAGTTTTCAAAATCCCACGGAAACCGTATATTTTTCGGGATAAAAAGTAGCCTACGTCATTTCCCAAGCTCTAGACTATCTATGTACCAAATTTATTATGAAGATTGATTCAGTGGTTTAGACAGACCGAGAGACAGACAAACAGAGTTACTTTCGTATTAATAATATTAAGTAAGGATTACTTTCACATTTATAATATTTTTACGGCCTATATATCCGGATTTGTCCTACCAGAGATATTTGACGTCACTCGTATGGAGCTTACATCAAATTTCTATCTCGGATAGGGCAAATCTGGATAGGATAGATTAATTATTTCGGCCGTTAATTGATCCTATTTTAATACTCTCTATTTTAGTATTTAGCTTGAATCGGGAATTTACCATCGACATAGTTAATTCTAGGAGTAAGGATTTGAATCGTGTATCATTTATTGCTAGGTACCTTAGGTTGGGTTGGACCCACATTTTAAATATTTTCTAAACAAAGAGCACACCTACAATATGTCATTTATCAGGTCCCGAGGTCCCGATGATTTTTAAAACCGGGAATGAAAAAAGTTTTTACTAAAACATTTGTAGACCTCTTTCGAACTTTTTCAATACAGGCATACCGGATGTATATTTTTTTGCGCCACGAGACGGGTATGGTGTTTTAAAATCATTTTTTGTTTTCTTTTATCTGGATCTATTCTATAATAAACAAGAGTTAACGGTAAAGGAACGGACAGAAAACCAAAAGTTTAGGCGTTTGATTTCGTCAGTTGATGCATACCTACATAGACCATGGTAACTACTTCATGTATAAGCTTCAAAGTTAGTTAGAGCTAGATGGTTTTTCAACAAACTCGAATTTCATGCAAAATGTACGGGTAAAGATTTTCGCGATTTCGGAAATAACTTGTACTATTCAGACTTCAGTTGGCCCTATAGGGACTAACTATACACTTAATTTTTTTTTAATATCAAAGAAGGATGAGACAAACAAGACGATAACTTGATGTCAAGTGATAAGCGTGCCCATGTCAGATGAAGTTTGTCCCATAACTTTGCCCAGTACTCAAGCTGGGTACAGTAATACTGCTTCACGGTAGAACAGACACTGCGGTTTATAACAGTAAACTAAAACTAAAAATTTTATTTTACAAGATGTCCTCCTGGAAAGTAAAGTGTCTCTTGTAATAAGCGTTCATTTCGAGTCACATCACGAGTTGGTTCCGTGAAAGAGGGCTTTAGTAACGACAATGTCGCTGTTATGATTGCAGTAAAGGATACTTACTATCTCATACGTGCCACGTTAGGCCGCGGCATCGTCGATGGATCTGGAATAAAGAAACAATTCATTAAACATACATGTAAGCTTCTACATAATATTAAATTTATAGAACTGAAAGCCATATATATATAGAAGGAAAGCTTTTGAAAATGATAAAAAGTGAAAAAAATCATAGTTGGATATAAAAGCAAATATTAAAGGAATCAGATCAGAAACGTCAACGAAGCCCTTAATAATAACGAACTACAGCTTCCTACTCTTCTTCTAAACTAGACGTCAATAGGTTGTCACGATGGGTAATGAAATTGCAGCTGTACTTAGGTACTTAATGCAAGAACACTATCCTTCCAACTAAAACCATTAACAAAACGACGCAGTAAAAGCTTAAACGTCGAACTCTCCATGACCATAAAGTTAATAGACTTCTCAGTTACAGCAACTTGCAGCGAAGACCCTGGTTCCTTGACCTACAAAGTGAACATCAAACAAAGGTCGACTATATTCAAAGCTCCTAAAATAACATTTTTAACCGTACGATCTAATATTGTAATATTGTAACGCTAGTAAAGTTTTGTGTGTCAATTTGGGATTAATACCGATATGTTTTTCTAATCATATCCATTTTTGTCGTTTGAAAATCGCGCAAAAATCTCACGCAAGTCTGTCTGATTGGTTAGTAATCTGTGTTATGGCAATTATGATTGGCTGTCTCATGCAGTGCGTCAGCCGACAAACAACCAACCAATCGTAGTGAAGTCACGGTGGGACAGTTTATAGTTTATACCTCGGAAAAACAATGCTTCTATGCTTTTTTGTTCAAGGGATGTAAACATCTTCCACTATGTTTTTATAGTATTAAATAAGATCTTCGAGTTTACGCTTTAATACAGGCATTTTCACCTTGTCAAAGAAGAGGTTATATAGCAAAAAGGTTCAACTCCGCAAATCCTGTAGCCCTTTAAAACCACAACATGCGGAGAACAAGTAACAACAAAGCATAGGAGGCGAAGTAAAAACTTTACCTTCGTTTTTGCAGCGGGGTCTACCGCATAGTCAAAATCAGTATGAACTCCTAAAGGAGGGTATACTTATCTCCATAAGGGTATACATTTTGTATGATTAGCTACTCAGTAGTAAAAGCCTATTACTTATAAGTAACAGGCTTATACATATAATGTTTACATTACATATAATGTCGTGCGCTAATTTTATTAGGACAACCTTCTTGAATTCTTTTCTTGCAGTCGAAATTATTAACCCATCCTATCTAGATTTGTCCAATCAATGACATAAAGTGTATGGAACTGACGGTCTTTCTATCTTTGATAAGTCGAAGTTGTCATAATTATAAGCCTATCCTATCCAGATTCGTTCTAGCAAAGATATAAATTTGAATTTTTATTTTATTATTTTTATAGTATATTTTTTAATCGGATTAAATAAGTTTTATACAACTAAGTGCAGTTTCTACGCGACACGGCAGGGGTCGCAAGGAACAGCTAGTTCAGAGTAAATCGCTAACCTCATCACCTCATTTCGCACTGCAATGGATTGATAAGTCCTTTGCATGTCGCATCAGCTGAATGCGAGGCTCAAAAGGAAAAGCTTCGCCGCAGATGGGGAGCTGAGTGGAGCTTTGAGCTTCTAATTCTATGCAATGAATTTGAACGAATTTGTATCACCTAGCTGATAGTGATAGAAAATGAAGAGGGATATTGAGGGAGCGGCAGAGCACCCAGCCGCGAGAGCTAGGGGACGCGGGTTCAAATCCCGCTGCGATTGAAATTTTGATTCGTATTTAAATTTATGAAATGATTACACATTGAAGTGAACATAAGGGACCCGCCAAATTCATAGTTTATTAGGTTTTTAGGATTCTGTAAGGGGTAAAAGGGAGCCCGACTTGCACTTAACCATTTTTTCAAAGGGATAAAGGGACCCACCAAAACATAGTTTATTTGATTTTTAGGATCCGAAAAGGGTAAAATAGAGTCCAGTAGGTACTTAGCTTCACGTTCAAGGCGTGTATATGGTAAAGTGGAGTGAAAATTCAAACAATTTATATAAAAGTTTAAAAGAAAAATCTGTCATAATAAATTTAAAGTTTGATTGGGATCGGGAGTATGGCTAGGCCTTCGGACACCGAAGAATCACTAGGAGTTTTTTATAGAAGGCGTAACTACTATAGATACAACGCCCGCTAATTTGTCAGCCTCAGAATACGGAATAAACGTATTCTGAGTTGTCAGCTTAGATATATAAAGAAAATCCAGGAAGTCCATGGATTTTTCCGGCATAAAATTATTCTCATTCAGAGTATACGCTTTCATTCAAAATTTCACACTGGGAAGTTTAATGATGTTGAAAATACTTTATTTAACTTGAGTGCGACTTTCATTCAAGTTAAGAAAATTAAAATGTGACAGCATTCAAGTCTTCCCTTTGTGTTTACAGCACGGGGCCACTCCAGCACGCAGTCGTTAACTGCTTAATGGTCTTTAAAAATGTCGTTAAAACGTTTTTCATCATCTTTCGGTGTGTTCCAGAGACCAGAGTTATTCTACTCGGAACGCGGTTCATAAAAAAATGTTTTATACGAGGAGATTATAGGAAGCAGGAAAAGGCTGATTATTTTATTACTAGCTGTTGCCCGCGGCTCCGACCGCGAGAATTTCGGGTTTTCACGAATCTAAATGATAGCTATATCGGTTCAGCAGTTGCAGCGTGAAGGAGTGACAAACTTTCGCCTTTATAATGTGATTGAATAATGGGGTAAGGCATAGGTAAGCAAAGTCATCAACAAAACTTTTGGTATCCCAAAGATAACGTCAAGAGACATTGCGGACAATTATTAACATCAGATGCGATCGCAGTCAAGAACATGCATAATCTTAGGAATGGAACAGATAAGTGATAAGAATAGGCCTGTACCCTGAACGCGGTGAACCGCGAGAAGTGTCGCCAGTTTACCGGTGCTAAAAACGTTTGTTTTGACACCGACAGCGTCAGTAGTTAAGCCGGCCACAGTATTTATTGTCTATAGACCGCGGTCCTCATAAATCATTTATTTTTGCATGAATATGGTCACACACCACTAAACACAACACACAACCTCGCCACAGAAAACTTGTCAATAGTCTGCACGCACGTTGCTGTGAAGACTGTTTCCGCCATATTGTGGACTCTTAGTCGGAAATTTTTGACAGACGGCGCTACTATTTTCTTGTATAAAGAGGGTTTCCGTAAAATATTCTGAGATGACCATATCCTCAGGTTCCTTATCGGTGGTGATAAGTCATAATATGGCTTCAACTGCTGGTGTATGTTACGGTCTACGTGGCTGACATTTCAAAATGCATCCGGGACAAGAAGGCGTTACGCTGACGAGATCCCGGGTTGATATTAAATGTAAATCCACCTCGTCATCCGTCATTTTATTTACGCAAAACGTCATAAACCCACTTATTGCAATCGGCGCTTAATATCCGGCGCGCTGATCGCAAATATGGCTGCTCAAATATAATAAAACATGCCGTCTTCACTCTTCACCCATTTCCAATTTGATTGCTGGAGACGGGTTTTATTGGTGTTATTATTATTTACAGTGGCAAATCACCATAACTTTTTTTAGGGTTCCGTACCCAAAGGGTAAAAAACAGGACCCTATTACTAAGACTTCGCCGTCCGTCTGGAACCAGGCTGTATCTCTTGAACCGTGATAGCTACTTATACAGACTTGAAATTTTCACAGATGATGTAAATACATCATGTAATGAGGAGATCCGTAGACGAACCAGAGTTACTGACATAGCTCAACGTATCGCGAAGCTGAAGTGGCAATGGGCGGGGCACATAGCTCGTAGAACCGACGGACGTTGGGGACCCAAAGTGCTGGAATGGCGACCCCGCACGGGAAAGCGCAGTGTTGGCAGTCCTCCGACCAGATGGTCTGACGACATTAAAAGAGTCGCGGGAAGGCGCTGGATACAAATGGCGCAGGACCGTGCGGGCTGGAAAGCATTGCAAGAGGCCTTTGTCCAGCAGTGGACATCCGTCGGCTGAAACGAACGAACGAACGATAGCTATTGCCGTTTTAACAACAAATACTTACTAAAAAATATAATAAAATAATTTTTAAGGGGGCTCCCATACAACAAACGTGATTTTTTTGCTTTTTTTGGGCAGAAGTGTTTTGATTGGAATTGGACTTGATAGTACGGAACACTCAATGCGCGAGCCCGACTTGCACTTGATCAATTTTTGACGTGACAACGTCTTATAAATCGATACCGGCTCTATCGATGCACGCACGAAAAAAACATGACTCATCCGGCGTTACCTCGCTCATGCGGCGTTACCGGCGTTACCTCGCTAGCGCGGAACGAGCGACAATGAAGACGTTGTCACGTTCAACTATCGTCAGTAAACCGACTTTACAGGCAACCAATTTTTTTTTCTGAGACGAGCAAAACGTTCACCTGATGTTAAGCGAGACGCATACCCATGTTAGATGAAGTGCGTCCCATAATTTTGCATTGCAATATCAGACGTCACACACTGCTCTGCGCTCATTATCCTGAGATATCAGTTGTTAGCTCTCGTTTTGCTCAGTAATCACGCTCAGATCCCTTCCAACCGAAACACAGTCATACATTACTGCTTCATTGTAGGTATTTGTAGAATTATCCGGACGAACTCCGCAAGAGGGTCCTACCACCAGTAAATTCGTTCTTTATTCGGGCAAAGGCTCTTCCAAGTTTTGACGTCGTTGGTGTTTTTATGTCGCAAAGAGAACTCTACATTAGCGCCTCTCCAATCTGTAGAATGGTCTTCCTCTATTCCTGATTTTATACATGGGGCACCGAGCAGTTATTTCTGTAGTAGTTCACCTGTTTTATTGGTTTTATAAATTGGCAACCTCGTTGGTCTATACCTGTATTATTTCAAACCAAGGTGACCAGTCGAATCACGAGGCTAGTAAAGATAGTGACTTGAATATGAATTATAGTTGTTCGAATATAAATAAAAGTCGTGAAGAGGGTAGTCAGAGAATTATTTATGAAGAAATGCTTCATCAGCCGGTCGGCCCCCCTGCAGCGAGCGCGGAGCGCGCGACAACCGGGACTAGCAGCGACGGCGAGCGGCAAGTGGGGGTAGCGGACCCGTCGTCGTCGGACGATACGAGTGTTCGCACGAATGCGCCGGCGCCTAACCAAACTAGCGCCTCTTTTGCTGAGGTAGCTAAAACTGGAGGCGAATGGATAACGGTACAGCGCCGAAAAGCTAAACCCAGCTCCTATAGATATCTAGGCAGAGCGGGGGTCTCTAACGATAAGAGTAGTAATTTCAGGGCGGCAATTAAATATGTACCGCTTTTTCTAACAAAGGTGCATAAGGACACAACAGAAAAAGATATAGCGGAATATATTTTCGACAAAATGAAGGAAACTATCGTGCCAGAAAAGCTTTCCATTCAAAAGGAAAAGGATTATAATGCATATAAATTTTCTGTGCCCGAGAGTAAATTATCCATGTATTTAAATGAAAATCTTTGGCCTGAGGGTGTCATATTTAGGCGCTTTATCAACTTCAGGCTCGAAAGGTGTGTCAAAAACCACCATGAACGACCCTGCAATACCTTGTAAATGACTAACATAAACTTAGCTAGTTTTAATTGTAAGGGGCTAAAGCGCTCACTCGAAAGTGTACGACAACTGTGCATGACCTCGGACATATTGGCGTTGCAAGAGACTTGGATTCTTCCTCACGATATACCATCCCTCAACAATATTGATAGGGAATTTTGTAGTACCGGTACGTCCGCGGTAGATACAGCGGCGGGATTGCTACGTGGCCGGCCGTACGGTGGGGTGGCGTTGCTCTGGAGGAAAAGTGTGTTCCAAAATGTGTCCGTAGTGCAGTGTGATAACCCACGGTTATGTGCTATAAGAATCGTGTCGGGTCAAAGGTCGGTACTAGTTTATATGCCAACGGATACAGTGATAAACCTCCCGGAATTTACGGATTGCCTTAGCTCGGTGAGTGCTATTATTAATAACGAGAATATCGAGTCGGTGTATATACTCGGAGACTTTAACGCGCATCCGAATGAACCGTTTTATTATGAGTTAACATTCTTTTGTAACGAGTTAGAATGGACCTGTGCGGATGTTCAGTTGTTGGGCATAGCGTCGGGAACGTACAGCTTTGTAAGCGACGCTCACGGGTCGAGACGCTGGCTAGACCACTGTATTACTACAAAGTCTGCTTTAACGACTATCGTTAGTATTCATATACGATATGATGTGTTGTGGTCAGACCACTATCCATTAATTATAGAATGTAATTTAGATTATATTAAACAGAAAATATCGTGCAATAGTAAATTTAATAACGTACTATGGGGAAATAGAAACCCGGAACAGACGGGTTTATATCGTAAGCTATGTGATGAGAGATTGAGTGTATTACAACCATTAAATGATAATCTCTGTGATAGTAGTTGTAAAATTATGCATAATTTAAATATTATCGACCAATTGTATAATAATATTGTTACTATTTTAACAGAGGCTGCCTCTGAATCCGGTGACGTTGTTAGGTGTAGGAGGAAGCGGCCTGTGGTGGGATGGAATAGGTATGTTCAAGCCGCTCATCGGGAGGCCAGGTCTGCTTTTTTGATATGGATATGGTATGGTAAACCAATGGGAGGTCAAGTGTATGAAGACATGCAAAGAAGTCGGAGTGTCTTTAAGTCACGCTTAAAGTGGTGCCAAAATAATAGCGAACAGATCCGAATGGACATTCTGGCTTCACATCACTCAAAGCATGATTTCCGTGAATTTTGGAAGGCTACAAATAAATCGAATTGTAGGCCGGGCCTTCCGGTGAGCGTGGACGGTGTTAGCGATCACAGCCTCATAGCCGATGTATTTAAAGATCACTTTGCTGTGAAATCGCCATTGGGGCCATCACATTCGAAGGGAGATGGGGAAATGTGTGACCAGGGGACCGGTGTTCGATTTACAGCCAGTGAGGTTAATAAGGCTATTTGTTCTATGTCGCGGGGCAAGTCTCCTGGCCACGACAAACTAAGCATAGAACATCTGAAATATGCGGGTCCTCATCTTCCTAGGGTGCTTGCGGTATTCTTTAACTTATGTATAAGTCATTCATACCTACCTGCGGCACTCATGAAAACCGTGGTGGTTCCTATCATTAAGAACAAAACCGGGGATATTAGTGATAAATCCAACTACAGGCCGATTTCTCTTGCAACTGTTATTGCGAAAGTACTTGACAGTTTGCTGGATGCCCAACTTGACAGATACGTAAACTTACATGACAATCAGTTTGGTTTTAGACCCGGTCTGTCCACGGAATCTGCCATTTTGTGTTTGAAGCAGACTGTCAGGTATTATACAGAGCGAAGAACGCCAGTCTTCGCCTGCTTTCTTGACTTATCCAAGGCATTTGATCTGGTCAATTATGATATCATGTGGCAAAAACTAAGAGACACGGGTATGCCTCAAGAGCTCATAAAAATCTTCACATTTTGGTATCAGAACCAGATCAATGTCGTAAGATGGTCGGAAAGCTTCTCCAGACCGTATAGGTTGGAGTGTGGTGTGAGGCAGGGTGGCCTAACCTCACCTAAACTCTTCAACCTTTACGTCAATGGACTGATAGACGAGCTCAGCAGCACACGTGTCGGTTGTCATATTGACGGAGCCTGTTTAAATAACATCAGTTACGCCGATGACATGGTGCTGTTGAGTGCGTCTGTCTGTGGTTTGAGGAAACTGCTGGGCATATGTGAAAACTATGCCCGCAGTCATGGTCTGATCTACAACGTCAAAAAGAGCGAGTGCATGGTCTTTCAGGCAAAAGGGAAACCACGCCCATCCCTTATTCCGACAATCAAATTGTATGGGACCCCATTGAAGAGAGTGGATCAATTTAAATATCTAGGGCATGTGGTTACCTTTGACCTGAAGGATGATGCAGATATCGAGAGGGAGCGCAGGGCGTTGTCTGAGGGCGAATATGATCATCCGCAGATTTGCTCGATGTACCGTGCCAGTAAAGATTACACTCTTTAAAGCTTACTGCACTTCATTTTACACGAGCAGTCTGTGGGTCGACTATACGCAAAAGCAGTACAATGCCCTGCGTGTACAGTATAACAATGCGTTCAGAATGTTGTTGGGGCTGCCAAGATTCTGCAGCGCGTCGGGGATGTTCGCCGAGGCGCGCGTAGATTGTTTTTACGCGACTATGCGTAAGCGGTGCACATCCCTGTTGCGTAGGGTCCGGGCTAGCTCCAATGGTATTCTGAGGGCATTTTCGGACAGGTTCGACTGTCAGTACCTGAACCACTGCTGTAGGATTCATGTGCTGACAAGTCGATCTTGTCCTAGGTTAGGTAGGTTTCATTAGGTTTAAGATATACTAACACTAGGTTTTAAGTTATAATGTTACTAACTCAATAATATGATCCTTTGTTGTTCGAAATAAAGAATTTTTATTTATTTTATTTATTTATTATACAAGTAGCATACCTTCCATTCCATTCGTTCGTTGCTGGCGATGTAATAAAACGCGAAAATAGGACGTCGCCTGTTCCTCAGACGACCTGCTGTAAAGCCATAAAGTGCAAGAGAGATCGCAACAAGTTTCTGTATCGATCTTTTATTGTCTCACAGGCGGCGACTGTTTGCTACAAGAATAGACCCTGGAACCTGGACACAGGACAGGGAGGACGGCGCGAGAAAACGTTGCCAGTTTATCAGTGCCAAAAATGCTTGTTTTGTCATCAATATTAATGCCATGCTATAGTTCGCTCAGCAGCTATATAAATTTTGACAGATTTACGAAAAAGGTTTACGAAAATCGTTCGGACGCCCCACAGGGACGCCCATATTCTGAGGATTCTTATCGGTGGCTACAGGTTAATACTGTTGAAGATCAGGAGATCTTAGCTGGGCAAGCTCGAATAAATCGAAACTCCAAGCTCGAATAAATTTGCAACCCATTTCTAGCTTTAATTGACAGATTGATACTCTCTTATTTCGCAGTATTCGAACTACTAGTTAAATAAGTTATTAGCTATTTGATCAATCTCAACCTCATATATATATATTAGAAGTTTCAATCAAGATTTGAGCTAATTAACGGGCAAATTTTCGCGAGGTAACGATCTCGACGAAAATTCCGTGTTCCTGTTCGTAATGAGATACTTATCTATTAGAGATAGTAGTACCGCAGTTTAAAATATATAAGGAGTAAACCATACGAGTAAATGTAAGAAAATGAATACCTAGGAAAGTATTAACATGGTTTAATCGCAATTAAATCTCACTATTAATAAAAAATAAAAAAAAATTGCAGGAATATAGGTATTTGGGAAATCTTTCTGTCTAGATTTTATTTCCAATCGTGTTTCTATCTATTAACTTTTTTTTACGTATTAAAAATTATAGTTTGACTTGACTGCGATCTCGTAAGTGACGATGCAGTTGCAGTGCATGTTATCGTACTAACTTGGCGCTTGGCGTCTTGCTAGTAGGGTAACTAGCCATGACCGAAGCCTCCCATAAGACCAGGCCTGAGCCAATTCAGATATTCTAAAGTTCCAAAGTGGCCCGTGGCAGGACCTCAAACTCGAACTCGAGGCCGCGCCACTGCGTCAGAGAGGTCGTCAAAACTAGATTAAAGACCCAAAATATTTAGTAACTAATTAGTTAATATATTGCGCCCTTCTAGTAACCCTAGGTACATTACGAAATGTCTGTGTCATGTAGATTGTAGGTATTCATTCAACCACCATTCACCATCGTTTACAATGTAAATTGAAAATATATAGTCTCCTTGTATAGTCGCTTGATTTTACCTCAACAGTAATTTAACATACTTATGTTTTGGGTCTTATTTGAATAATGCAGAAAGCTCTAGCGGCCGATAGAGGTATCCTTCATAGGTATAAATAGTATTTAATAGATGCCCGGGGCCTGAAGGTACGACTAAGAAGTGCTTCAAATATTCTAATCCAGTTAAATTGTTTAAAGTCCCAACTTCATAAGTTTGGTTCAATGTAAAGTTGGCTACATATAGAAGGCGAATATTCATGAATCGCTGGAATTCAATCAACGAGCGACCCGGCCTTAAATATGTTGATTGCAAGATAAGATATTTTTTTAAATTGCGATAGTCAAATGTTTTCATTTTTGGGTTGATTTTGAGGTCCAGCGTACTTGTATAATATAGAGGTCAGAGAGCCCAATGGATTAGCAAGCTAAAATGGCAGTGGGCGCCATAAACCAACCATTATAAATAATATTACTACCGATTTTTTAACCGACTTCAAAAAAAAAGGAGGAGGTTCTCAATTCGACGGAATCTTTTTTTTCTGATCTGATGATGGGATCCTGGAGAAATCGAGGGAACTCTTCAAATTTTATAAGCACACTTGAAGTGATTTGGGTATTGTTTGAAAGAGTAATTTGTTCCAGCTTGTCTTATGGTCATCAGGTCGGAATCTGATGATGGGATCTTGGTTAAATCGAGGGAACTCTTCAGATTTTAGAGGCATACTTCAAGCGATTTGGGCATTTTCCAATGCCTTGCGCATTAGTTGTTCTCCACTAAAAAGTAAAAAAAAATGGAAAATTCTTTCCTAAAAACCAATTTCAAATGCCACTACAAAGAGTGAAATAATTTTTAATGTACACCAATTCGAAGTCGGACAATGTTTCGTTCAATCATTAATAGTCCTTCGTATTAAAAAACTCGAGGTGTGTCGACAAGATATAAACCAACCATTATATTACTACCGATTTTTAACCGACTTCGAAAAACAAAAGAAGGAGGAGGTTATCAATTCGGCCTGTATGTTTTTTTTTATTATTATTTTTTTTTTGTATGTATGTTCACGAATTTCTCCGTCAATACGCAACTGATTTTCATGGTTCTACATTAGATCGATAGGAACTAGTATCGAATTGGTCCCATGTATATTTTATCGAAATTGGTTGACTACTTTTTAAATTATCTTTAAAAATAGGGGAATTTTGTTGGAATTTTGCCAAATCTTATGTCAAATTAGATTAATTTATTATTTACTCATAAACAAATCATTGCTTAGCAACAACTGACGGGCCTGGACCCTTATTCTGTATCTCAGTGATAATGACTTTGTGACCTTCAACTTAATTTGACATATTATGTTTTTTTATCTATTGAAGGTTCACCGCAAAATATTACTTTCGTTTCACTTAATAAAGCAGCAATGTATAACGCACCATAGACAACAGTGAACATCACGCTATAACTGTCAGAGATACGGAATAGCCCCCCTGGTGTTGGTAAACAACGCATCAAATTACAAGTGCGACAAGGCTATCTTGGTGCGTGGTCAAAATCGGAACTAACGCCGCTATTTTGTGATACTGTTTGATAGTTCGCTCCGTCGGTATATATGTCAGTATGTTCGAAGTATTTTGTGTTGTTTTGGTTTATTATTAACAACTAAAATTGAGAAAATTCTATTAGCTGGCTGCCATAGTTCCATCATAGTCTTCATTTCATAATAGTCTACAACATCTACATTTGTCTGAGACATTTGTTCTCCGACTGTGCCCTCCTGACAATGTCATTCAAGTGCTAAGAGATCCTTGTCAGACTTTTGATTTCTATTTTAAACGATTTCTTACAAATAAGTGGCTTCTGATCAGAAAACCCGAAACTCTGTCTGTCTGTGACTTGACACTTTTTCTCAGGAACGGCCCTCATGAACGGAATTCATGAAATACAACCCAAAGTAAGAGCTATCAGGTAAAGGCTATAGCCATAGGCAGAAATTGACAAGAAATACAATTTTTTTATAATATAAATAGACTAGCTGGCACTCCTATTGCCTTTTGTATCCTTAATAGCAAACGTTGTTTTGCCATTAGGGATACAAAAAATTGCTAACGACCTATTCACAGACCTATCGATTATACCCTGAAAAATCCATAGGTCGAGCCGTTTTGGATGAGTTTGTTGTGTTACAAACACGGTGACACGAGACTTTTAAACAATTCACATAAGTTCTATAGTTTCTTGGAAGTATTAAAATTCAAGTTTCTACTCAATCCAAGCTAGGAAAACAGCTTCCACTAAAAAGTAAAAAATAAAAATTCTTTTCAAAAAACCGACTTCAAATGCCACTACAAAGAGTGAAATAATTTTGATGTAGGTACACCAATTCGAAGTCGGACGATGTATGGTACAATCATAGTCCTTCACAATAGCTCTCGATGTGCTACGACGATATTATAGACAATCGTCCGACTTCGAATTGGTGTACCTACATCAAAATTATTTCACTCTTTGTAGTGGCATTTGAAGTCGGTTTTTTGAAAAGAATTTTTATTTACAAGAAGGGACAAAGTACGGTTATTGTACTTTATTACCCTATCTAAATAAACTTCATTTTGTCTAGCCTTGCGATTTTAGTGTTTGTAAGACCTCTAAGGTCATGTGTGTATAATATATAGTCTGTAAGAATAACTCATCTATGGCGCGACGCTATGTAATCTGTGGTCGCGCCCTTGAACTTTATGATTTGATTTCTGACTTGAATTCTCCGCGTGTGCCGCGATGCCTAACCTTTGTACGCTGTAAAAGATTTTCTTGCTAATTATACAACCGCTATTCTGTTAAAAGTGTTTTCATCATTTTGTAAGCCCCATCCCGCTTATAGTGGCTGCCCAACGTGCGGGGCTCGTGAAATAGCTAAAATCAAACGCGTAAAAGGGACTCACGCCGGATGACGCAATACCCGGCGTGGCAGATATAGCATCGTGGCACTTCGCAATTTCGTCTGCGAATTTCTTCGAGCGCCGACGGCCTGCTTGGGCATTCATCCAGAGGCCGGCCCAAGGAATTCCATCACCGCGCAACCGCGCCGGCTTGACTGAGCGTCGTCCGCAACATGGCGTCGCGTGCGAGCAGCAGTGCGAGCAGCGAGGACGAGACAACGACGGGAGGCGTGACAATGCGCGAGAGACGTACCGCGCCGATCCAGATAAGTGAATCACAAATATCCAGCATTATAGCGAAAGTTATGCAGGAGACTTTAAGTAGCTCATCGACCGGAACACGTGCGAATAACCTATCGAAGTGTACGGCGCGTTTCGCTGGTAACGAAACGTCATCCGACGCCGTTGAGGCATTTATAGACGCAGTACAGGTGTTTATAGAGTGCGCCGACGTGACCGACGATCACGCGCTGCGCGGCCTAGCGATGTTACTCGAGGGCCCGGCCGCGATCTGGTGGCGTGGCGTCAAAGGTGAAATATCGTCGTGGGCGGAGGCAAAAGCGCGACTTCGCAGCATGTATGGTGCCCCGCGCCCCGCGTACAAGGTGCTACGTGACATTTTCTCCCGTGAACAGTGTAATGAAAGTGCTGAAGTGTTTATCCCAAAGGTCAAAGCCCTCATAGTGAAATTACCCTACAAGTTAGATATGTGTGTGCAACTAGATATAGTCTATGGACTTCTAAGTAGAAAGATAAGAAAGTATGTACCACGAATCTCTGTAAGTACTATAGATGAACTCATAATGAAGGCGAGGGAAGTTGAAGAGTCTTCGGCTGAAACCAAGGTCTTGCTTCCGCCGTCCTCAGAACTTAAATCTGATAGTAGCTCCCCAAAGCGTTCTCGCATCCGCTGTAAATTTTGCCGTGCTTTCAACCATAGTCAGGAAGAATGTAGGAAACTTGCGTCTAGGAAGGAGGAGGTCCAACCTACTGGTACTGAGAGTAGGCCACCCCTCCGCTGTTACGGATGTGGAAAGGCTGGCGTAATTAAATCCAAGTGCGACTGCAGCACTAAGGGTGAGCCTCGTGCTAGTACTTCTTCAGCTAGTTTTAATATAATACAATCTTGCAGAGATCTCCCCACGGTGATAGTGAATATAGGAGGCAAGGAGGGCGCAGCTGTCCTGGACACCGGTGCGACTCAGAACCTGGCCAGCCCCATGCTGTACAGGGTCTTGGTAGAGGCAGGTGTTGAGTTCACGCAGGTTCAGCGATCAATCGGGTTAGCACTTGGATTAGCACAGGTATGTGATGTACTTATTACTAGTAACCCTGTCACAGTAGGTATCAAGAAACGTGATGTTGCTACTCATTTTATGTATCTCCCTGGTTCAGAGGGAAGGACATTGTTAGGTCAGGATTTCATCTCAAAAGCAGGGATCATATTAAACATCCCAAGAGCCTCATGGAGCTTCCTCGATAACCCAAATCAGCGGTTTGAGTTCGTAAAAGCCTACCATCTTGAGGCGAGCACTAGCGCTCCTGTGCTGAGTACTGGAGGTCCGTCTCAGTCGCAGAAGAGCAATGAACCTAGGATTGAGGCAAGCGCTAGCGCCCCTGAGCTGAGTACTGGAAATCCGTCTCGGTCACAGGAGGACAGCGAATCTCGCTCTCACCTACAGACTAGCGAGTCAGGTCTGAGGGCAGATGAGGACCAAGCCCTGTCTCACACTAGCGCCTCTGTGCTGAGTACTGGAGGTCCGTCTCAGTCACAAGAGAGCGATGAAGGTCACTCTAACCTACAGACCAGCGACTTGGGTCTGAGAACGGATGAGGGCCAAGCCCTGTCTCAGGCACAGAGGATAATATTGAATGATTTCATTTTCAGCAGAGCGGAGCGATTTGCCAAGGAAGGTCCTGCCACAGAGTATGCGACCCACAGCATCAAGGTCAGAGAAGACCAATCGCCTATCGCCTGCCCGCCTTTCCGGATGTCGGCCAACCGGAAAGAGGCATTGAAGACGGAACTCGACAAGCTGCTCGCTGCAGGTGTCATCGAGGAGTGTGAGTCTCCGTGGGCCGCTAATGTAGTCATGGTCCCCAAGAAGGATGGAGGTATGCGTCTTTGTATTGATTATCGCAAGCTCAACGAGGTTACCGTGCCTGATCGATACCCGTTGCCGAGGATTGAGGATGTCCTCCATGCTGCGAAGACCTGCACCTACATGACTACACTTGATCTCCATTCTGGCTACTTCCATGTGAATGTGCATCCAGATGATCGAGATAAAACGGGTTTTGTCACCCCGTTTGGTATGTTTAGGTTTATTCGTATGCCTATGGGACTGCGTAACTCAGGAGCTACGTTCCAAAGGCTCATCGATCGCTTCAAGGCAAACCTCACCTCACTGAATGGCTCAGTGCTGGCATATTTAGATGACATAATTGTTCTATCACCAGGTGGTTTCGACAACCATATGGCAGATTTAAAGTCAGTGTTTGACAGACTAGCTATGTTCAACCTAAGAGTGAACCGCGACAAGAGCTGTTTTGCATGTAATTCCGTCAAGTTTCTAGGCCATGTCATAATACCGGGTGGTATTCATACTGACCCCGATAAGACAGCTGCTATAACTGCTATGCCCGCTCCAATGAACACTAAACACTTAAAATGCTTTCTGCAAACTTCCAGCTGGTTCCGGAGGTTCATCCCGGGCTACGCGGAGGTTGCCAGGCCTCTCACTGCACTGCTCAAGAAAGGCAGGAGCTGGGAGTGGGGAGAGCAACAGCAGCAGGCCTTCGAAAGAATCAAAACCCTTCTGACCACGGCGCCAATCCTGCGGCAGGCTGATGACTCGCTGCCATACGTCCTTAACACGGATAGTAGCAGGTATTGTCTTGGTGCTTGTCTACTCCAGGGGGAGGGAGCAGATGAACGTCCTGTGGAGTTCGCAAGTAGGCAGTTGACCCCCGCCGAGGTCAACTACCCAACTATCGAGCGCGAGGCGCTAGCGATAGTGTGGGCCGTACAGAAGTTCAGGGGCTACATAGAAGGCGCGCATGTTAAGGTCAGAACCGACCACCAGCCCCTGAGATGGCTGATGTCGACGAAATCACCAAGTGGAAAACTAGCCAGGTGGGCTCTTACTCTACAAGAATTTGACCTGCATATCGAGTATACACCTGGAAAGTCAAACGTCATAGCTGACATGTTATCGCGTCCACCCTGCGACAAGGGGGAGCGAACTCGTTGCGATCTTTGCTACGCCGTTGCGGATTTCCCAGCGCGTGCTGCCA
Source organism: Coenonympha arcania (assembly GCA_036785405.1). Taxonomy (NCBI): domain Eukaryota; kingdom Metazoa; phylum Arthropoda; class Insecta; order Lepidoptera; family Nymphalidae; genus Coenonympha; species Coenonympha arcania. Next base: position 3,964,216 of record CM072074.1, read on the forward strand.
GCGAGATCCGCGACAACCAACTGAAGGACCCTGAGATGGCTATTCTGGTAGGCCGAGACCACGCCACTTGGGATGTATTTTTACCCGCTGCCCGTTTCGCAATGAATTCTGCGGTAACTTCTAGTACTGGTTACTCGCCCGCTTTCTTAACTTTCGGCAGAGAGCTACGCGCACCTGCGGACGCAGCGTGCGACCTACGTGCCATCGTCGACAGCGACACCTTCGTGGCGAGCGTGACACCTTACCTGCGTCAACTGGGAGGTGCTCTCGCAGCGGCCCGTGATACACACGAGCGCTCGCAGAACGCCAGCAAGGTACACGCCGACGCTGCACGGCGCGAAGCCCCAGACTACGAGGCCGGGAGCCTCGTGTTGCTGAAAACTCAAGGACTCAACGATACCGGTAGGGGGCAGACGGCCAAGTTCATTCCGCGGAGAGACGGACCTTATCGCATCCGCAGAGCCGTAAGCGCCGTCACTTACCTCCTAGAGAGGGTAAGCAACGGTGAGCTGCTAGGGAAGTACCATGTGTCACAGCTCACTCCGTTCGTAGGCGACCTCCAACCTCCTTTACAGGAAAAACGTAAACGTGGTAGGCCACGACGTAATTAAGTGATTACCGCGAATGCGAGGACGCTTTATTCGCGCTAATGGGGGAGCCTGTAAGACCTCTAAGGTCATGTGTGTATAATATATAGTCTGTAAGAATAACTCATCTATGGCGCGACGCTATGTAATCTGTGGTCGCGCCCTTGAACTTTATGATTTGATTTCTGACTTGAATTCTCCGCGTGTGCCGCGATGCCTAACCTTTGTACGCTGTAAAAGATTTTCTTGCTAATTATACAACCGCTATTCTGTTAAAAGTGTTTTCATCATTTTGTAAGCCCCATCCCGCTTATATGTTTGTTTTATAACATTAGGTATGTCCGTGACATAAGAAGTGTGATCAAGTTAACAATGAAAATAATTCAGTCGAGGTCAATAGCTGCCGTACTCTATTCTTGATTCTAGTCCACTACCTACTCCAAAAAGATTGAAAGTGAATATCGTAGAAGACGGCTACTTACTTTTAATATTTTTTATAGGCAAGCGGATACTTTATCACAAAATTAGCTTGGCAACATGGCAATTTTGCTCGTAATTTGAAAAACTCACAAGTTAAAAAATAAGCTTTCGTTTTTGGTTTTAGTGCTTAAGATCGTACATAATAATCGCATTTATACTGTCATTAAATACTCAAAATTCCCGTTATTATTAGTGGAAGTCAAGGAACCATAGCCATATGACATATACCCATTTCATTTAAAAAATGCATGAGAATTATTATCACTAATTTGGTCACTTGATCAATTAACGGCGTAGGTGTATTTAAGCATTTTTAGTGACCTGCAGTTTTAGGTACCCACCAACGTATTCGTGATAAATTCAATATAATATTATCCTCTTAACCGGTGTGTGTGTGTGTGTGTGTGTGTGTGTGTGTGTGTGTGTGTGTGTGTGTGTGTGTGTGTGTGTGTGAGAAAGAGAGAGAGAGAGAGAGAGAGACGTGTGCAAAGGTTCACTTATGACGGAGGCTCTGCGATTCGCCCCGCAGTTGCTGTCCGAACGGGATTGGGTGCAAGCGATTAGGGTTGGGGGAATTTTCTAATTAAAACTATATATTATAGACTTTTGGGCAGTATAATTTCGCAAACAGCAACTCCCACTACACAAAAAATATATAAGTAGGTCAGGATAGCAACCTCCCCTACAACCGGTATGGAATCGCAACTTATAATATTACGTCATATTGATCAAGCTTCTGAAAACACTGCTAAGTTTATGAGCATTTTTGGCTACTTTATGAACAGTGGAAAAGTGAAATTTGTTTTAAAACAATGCGGTAAATTTCTATTATTTCGGTAAAACAATATCCACCGAGCAAGTGAGCACTGACGAACCTCATTAACAAACATGTCCGGCGCATATTAACTTTGATGCAAATCCGCCATTTTAGTCGTTTTGAACCAAAGCCGCACTCTCAGGTTTGGACTGAAAATTGCATAACAAGTTTATTTAATTTACGCAGACAAATGGCTTTACCAAATATAAAATTAGTAGGTAACTACATTAGTGATAACTATGTGATATTACATTTTTGGAATGAAGTTTTTGAAATGAGGCTGGTAGGAATCTGGAAGTATGGAACTTTTTCAGAAAGGACATCACGTACTGGTAGAGGAGCCCAAGAGGGGGATTTTGGTAGTTACTAGAGCATCGTGGTGGCCCATAGGATTGTAAATATTAGGTGCTAAAAAATAAGGTTAAATGATGCTGTATATATATGCTATTTCAGTGGTGGGAGAAGAAAAAATCGTGACCTTGAAAATTTTTCTCGAGCGCGTCAGATTCTTTTACACAGGTCTCAGGAGTGACTTTTTACACAGATGCCATCATCTGCGTAAAAAGATCAGGGGCCCTACCACCAAGGCTTATAGCAGTATTATTGTAATATTGTGTTAAAAAATTTTTTTACTGATATTGTATGAAAATGTCAAAACAATATTACATATGGTGGTACGGCCCCAGGACGTCAAGCACATGATTACAGCACAGATTACTACAGATCCAGCGCACAGTACTTCGGGAGTGAGGCACGCAAAAGGGATACAAAACAAAAAGCCGTATCCCATTTGAGTTCGTACATGGTTAGTACGTAGCGAACCGCTGACCGAGTCACTGCTGCGTAATTTGTATGTGACGTTCAGAACTGGCAATTGATTTAAATTCGAAACACCAAACCTCAGCGAGAGTCCATCAGTGTGACCAGTCTACATTGAAAATATTTTCCCTAGATGTAAGGTATAAATTGTATGTTAGTAACAGGGCATTTGAGATTAAAAAACCTTAATGACTGGCCTCTTGTTGAAACAACATTTCTTTTCGGACGATATCGCGTACGGGGCTTAGCGGAAAAATTATAAAAAATTATAAGACCCAAAATTAATCGGTCAAACATCTTGCTGCCCGCGATGAAATAAAATGAGAAACGGCGTCGCCTGTTGCTCTGCATATTGAATACGGTAATTTTCTTTGATGGTGAGTGACGGTCTTTCACTTCATTTGATATAGTATTAAAATTGAAAAAATTGGCCGCCATTTTGAACTTTTTTGTTATTGGACCGAATTCTTTCAAAATTGAAATCTGACCGTGGCAGCAAGCATTGAGTAAGAATCTGGTGTCAAAATTGAAAAAATTGGCCGCCATTTTGAACTTTTTTGTTAGTGGACCGAATTCTTTCAAAACTGATATATATTGTATTGGGAGTTTTTTCCTTAAGCCACTTAAGCTAGCAACATTATCAGGCTTGCGTTAGACAGTGTTCGGACCGATAGCTGTGTGTGTGCATGCACACATACGTAAATACCGTGCGTCACTTGATGCTTCGGAAGTGTTCATCTGTAGTAATCTGTGGATTACAGAAGAAGCATCTGTATAAAAATCTGACGCGCTCGATTCAAGGGCAGGATTTTCTTTTTTGAATTTTTAGAAAACCTGTACAAGTTCACTGAAATAGGAAATATCACATAACCTTTTTTTCATTTTAGCACCTAATTTTTATAATGCCTCCAGACACTCAAGGCTCAATCGTCATCGACTCAAGAGTCAAGACTCTACAAGGTTTTTACCCTTTGGGTACGGAACCCTAAAAACCAAAGTTATTTGTATAGTTCTAAGTTTAAAATTAGAATACCTAACAGCTATATTGGTATAATACCTACTCGTACTATATTTTTACCTTGGTCTAAGGTTTCCAATATTGAAAAGTGTAAGGCACTTCGTAGCCAAGGAAGTTTTCTATCGACACTACTTTTTTTGTTTGATAATATTAATATAATAGTTTAAAGAAAGAATATTCAATTCATTCAGCTTTCGTTTATGAAAAAGCAGAACCTAATTCCGAAAGCAGGTGCTTATCTAGGTATTAATAAATGTACCTATATGTTTTACTAATTTAAAAATTAATTGTACGTTTTTAAATCTCATTATTTACGGCGTACATTAATGAAAGGGCCGTTACAGCAATTTATAAAAAATTTAATCTCAGTAATGTGTTTTGTAAGTCATTACTGCTGAAGAGAGCTGCGTTGTATAACATGAAATTGTTGTTTTTAATCTGCCTTTGCTGTAAAAAAGATTAACAGATTTTTAGGATTCAGCGATTTCACATACTTAGTCAACTAAAATAGAGAATTAATGGATACGAAATCCGAGATTATGGATTACTCTCGATAAAATAGGTGTTGGTTTAGTTTTATTTTCATTCCTTTTGTAATCGCGTCTCGGCAATAATAGTTAAAGGTAGGTACATCTATAGTTTTATTTCGCAGGCTCGTAGAAAATAGGTCCAGTATGATAATAATCTTTGAATTGATACACTTTTGAAAGTGTACGTATCCGAGAACTTACCTACTATTAGGTATGTGCAACTTGCAAAAACCGAATATTCGGTACCTAAGTAGACCTATGTCCATCTGGAATATAGAAACAGTACCCTAAAATTTTTCGCTCGTCTTAGCGGAAGTAAGTACCTACTATAGTACGATTCACGAAAGATGACCACAAATGGCGGGTCTTTTCTTCATGTACACTCATGAAGAAAAGACTTAAGCCAAAATAATATTTTAATATTAGTTAAATAAGACCATATAAATTAGTTCAAATAAATAAGACCATAATATTAGTTAGATAAGTCCAAAGAGACCTAAAATAGGCCCGCCATTTGTGGTCATTTTTCGTGAATCGTACTATACAACGCACCAAGACCCGACATAATAATTATGCATTATGTTATCATTTTCTATTTTCTTTATCCACGAAGAAAATATTTTCTTGATGAAAATGGAAGCTTTTTTGTCAGAGCCACCTAGTGAAACCCGTTGAACTTCGTTTCTCTTCCCTAGACTGTCCCGTGCTTGAACCAGGCAGCAAACCCATTAACTAGTAGTTATATAAAATGCAGAAAGATGGCGCGGTAAAAGCGAAAAAAATTAAGGTTCACCAGATGGCGCTTTGTGGCTTTAACTTTTTGCACTCTCAAAGAAATGTGAGATTTTATATGGAAGAAGTCTATGTATATGTTTCTTTGTGTAATCAATGATCTTAATTAGAATTAGTTTCCGTTTTTCGTCCTCATTGATGAAACTAAAAATTCAATTTTATTTGGTTGTGTTATTTTTAAGCTAAATAACATTTATAAGCTTTTGACAAAATCCTACACCTATAACAAAATCTTTGAATAAAGATATTCACTGTAGGAAATTAGTCCGAGTTCCGAGAAGTTACTTTTTTAATTGGACGAAGAACTCACATTTTGGACTTTGAAATATGAAAATGATACAGTTATTGTGAGTTAGGTATTGCTGCCGTATTTGCTTACAAATTGCAAAAAACCAAATTAAGAGGCCGACCCGCTTGGTTCACTTTAAGTAGTAATTTCACAGCAATTTCTATTCAATGCAAATCATTTAATTTTTTTTTCAATATTCGAGATTTTAAGAACACGCCCACTACATATTATATAATACGTATATTCCACAATATTATAATGTCTAAAAAAATAGGGCAACAGGTCGAGATACCTCGTGGAGACTAATAACAATGGAGTCCCAAGGTGAATTTACTTTATAGCGGGTCATTTGGGCTTGGTACGACCCCATGGGGTAACAGAAATTGTGTCACGTAGGAAGAGTCGCTAGCGAAAAGTACAACCACAGTGTTGGTAGTAGGTATCACTTCATCTAAGTATTACCACAGTCCACAGGTACTTCTTACTTTTTATTGAGTTGTTCGAAATAAGTTCAAAAATTAAAATCATAATTTGTCATACTTGTGCCAATTTTTGTTACCGAACTCTTCCGAAACGGCTTGACCGATTGTTATGTTTTCCGTGTATGTTCGGTAGGTCTGAAAGTAGGTCGTAAGCTATTTTTTATATCCCTAATGTCAAAACAACGTTCGCCGGGTCAGCTAGTCTAATATAGAAAATTCTCGTGTCACAACTCACAGTGTTTGTCAGATGTCACCAAACTCCTCCAAAACGGCTTGACCTACTTTTATGATTTTTTTGTTTACATCCAGTAGACCTGAGAATAGGTGTGAATATGGCAAAACAACGTTTGCCGCGTCATCTAGTATTAGTATACATAATTTCAATACGTCTTAGTTTTCCGGCGCTCAAGTGAAGATGTCTCAGGCTCTGCGCTAAGGTCGGCCGGGCGCCGGCGCAATTATATCATTATCCGAGGTAATTACAGCCAATTGCGAATCCGCCCAGAAGTTTTTAATTGGCTGGACACACGAGGACACTGGTGTCACGCTTGTTTACGAAAGATTCCAGTGCCGGTATTATTTCATCGTTGCGTTATATCCCAAAACTTCCATTATAGGTATATCTTTTGTCAGCCAGATATTGTATAGACAGCATATAAAGATCGCAAGATTGCAGTGGCCTGGACATAATATTTACATTGTACAACGCATGATCAGACCCAAAAAAAAAAAACTGACACCCACTGACAGTCGTCAGGCTAGATCGGCAAAAGCTTCGTTGGCTAATGGCTAGGTCCAGTTGTGAAAAAAAAGGATGCAATATGGCTGTGAGAATTAGAAATTGGAAACCAACCACTGATATGAACCCGAAGATGTGCCCATAGGAACATTTTACGTCAACCGTTTCATACAAGTAAAAAGTAGCGCCATTTGCATTGGCCACTTGTCAAAATTTCCGCTAATATGCCGCAATATGGCGGAAATCGTCCCTATTGAAACTTGCGTGTGAACTACGAACAAGTACCTATAGAGTATAGTGGTCTGTGGCGCAGATCGCGGTTTATAGTCAATACTCAACACTGCTGTCGGCTTACAACTGATGCTGTTGGTGCCAAATCAAATATTTTTGGCACCAGTAAACTGCCGACATTTCTTCTCATGGTCCATTGGGTCCTGATTATACGTCTATCGAACCAACGCAATCATATGGACAGAGACCGATGGAGGAATCGTTTGGAACATCCCGGGCACACAAAGGGTTGAATGATGAGGATGAATATTCCGAACAACAATGCGAGGGAAATTATGAAGAAAATTCAAAGTTTTAAAGGATAGTTAACATTAAAACCATTTATTTCGTTATTTATTCAACTCATTACATTTATCAGCCAAATCCGTCCAATGAGTGGAGTTGTGCGTTTGTCGTTCACTCAGTCCCCTTTTCCTTTAAAATATCATGAGATTGTTATTCATATACGTATGCTAAACTAGTCACTGTTTAGCGTTAAGCACTTAAGCAAATAAGTACATCGCCTCTTATCGCGAATTATATATAAACGATTATGTAACCCAAGTTTATTGCCATTTTATGAATTCAAATTGACATGTCACTTTTGTTAGCAAGCGTGATAATTTTAACTTCTTTGAACATTAAATTTTAATAAGAACAAAATTATGTACTTTTTACGCACATGATTAGGTACATAGTCAGATGTTTGTATGTGATAGTGTTATGAATACTTGTCGACTTCAAACTGAAGCTATTAGGGGTTCCAATACACTAAGAAAAGCGTCCAACATGTTCAGACAGATACTTTTTAATTGACAGTCACCACTCAACATCACAGAACTTATACTTCACATACTTTTTTTTTTACTGTTTACAAGTTAGTACTTGACTGCGATCTCACCTGATGGTAAGTGATGATGCAGCCTAAGCTGTTATCGTACTAACATGGTAGGGTAAGTAAATTTACCCCAACGGTTTCTAAAAGCATCGCACCGGAACGCTAAATCGCTTGGCGGTGCGTCTTTGCTGGTAGGTTGGTAACTAGCCACGGCCAAAGCCTCCCACCAGACCAGACCTGAGCCAATTTAGAAATTATAAAATTCCAAAGTGGGCCGTGGCGGGAATCGAACCCGCGACCTCCCACTCGAATCCGAGCGCGCCGGCACTGCGCCAGGGAGGTCGTCAAAATAATACTTAAGGGGATTTATTGAATTTATTTTTGTCTTTCTCACTCTCACGGAGATTTGGTAGGTGCGACATGCAGCGTCGCGGAAGAATATAGCAGAAAAACCACGTTTTACCTAATTACTCAAAAACTAAGCCAGTTATCAAAAATCTGTGCTAAGCGTTTTAGGATATTATTATTACCGATACATTAAAACAAAAATTACAATTACATCCATTGTAGTTTCCGATAAAATATAGAAAAACTGAGATTTTGGAGCAACTTTTGGGAGAACTTTCTATCGAGAAAATTTTATCCAATCGTGTTTCTGTTTCTTAGCGATTTTAGATTAAAGACCCAAAATACATGACGTGTAAATTTGAAAGTAATTGTCTTCATAGTTTTTGCATAAAACTTCATTCAAAATCACCTAAATACGGCTTGTAGGCCGTTAATCGATTTTAGATCCTAGACCTATAATAATAGAATTGTTTGAATTTCTTTTGGATTGAACACTGGATTAACCTCTTAATCCTGACGAAATTAAAAGTAATAATAAAAGTACGAGACGGCTGCGACACTTAAAATCCATTGATTTATTAGTACTATCAGAGCTGTGTTGAATACTTTGACTAGACAGAACTAAACCAACATTTCAATCCACATTTCAATCCAATTTTTAATTGAAGAACCGACTTTTAAACATCTGTATGATGGTCGACAACTTCATCCTAGCTAAAATAACAACTTGGGTACAGCGTAAATAGTATCAAGAAATTCGTAGTAAATGAAAAGAGATGGCGCGAGTGTAGTATTTCAGGGTAGGTAGACTAGGGACATCTTCCTTTCAGGAATTTGTTGACGCATCCATCTACATTCTACTGTGATATTGCACCGCGGTTGCAAGCAGGAAGAAATGGGACAACATCTAAAATAAATAAATAAATAAATAAATAAATAAATAAATTTCTTTATTGATGACAACAATGGCCCAAATTGGTTAGTAACAAAATTAACTTAAAAAACTATGTTAGTAAAAATACACTGCATTAAATACACTTCATTAATAGAAATTAATTATTTAACGAGAACCTTTACGGCATGTGCTAGAAACTAAAAGGTCATGTCATTAAGGGCGGCACTATCTTCAACTTAGGAAACTGTCGCAACTAAAAAGATCAAAAGACCCAGGGTTTTTGTAACATGTTTGAACCTTTTTCATCTGGTGGTTTAGCAGTTGGCCAGAAATTGGCTACCCATGCTAGCCAAGTACGGTTTGTTAGCTTGACTCATTACTTGTAAGTTGTAACTCTAGCTACATTTTAAAGAATTCCTTAAGAAATTGAGAGCCACATCAAGTTCTTTAACGAAGCTCGTGCAATCACAATAAACAATCTATTGTCACGATTCTGCCACAGTATTATTAAGGCAATAGCACGCTGCTGTTGCCTTAATAATACATCATAAGAAAATAATAACAAGCATGACCGTGCTTATTGCTTGCTTACAAGCAAGCTACAAACTATCAAGCACAAATATACCTAGTTACAAATTACAATGTATGTTTTTTAGATAGTTCCGCGAAAAATAATGTTGCAATTTTCCGGAAAACCATCGATTTACTCGTAGCAATCCGAATCGATTAGGGCAAAAGCTTAGTTAGGTTGAAGCTTATTTTGTAATTGTTTTTAGGGGCAAATGCCATGTATGGGTCTAAACGTTATCAGATCTCATGAAGAGACTAACTTACTCTAGAAGCCCTCCAGAGTCTAGAGTCTAGACTCTAGACCTTAGTCAAAATATGTGACTTGGCCGTTTCATTACTACAAAAACATTCGCAGGATTTACAAGATTGACTTTCATAAAATAATCTAATCAGATAAAATGATTTAATGTTATTGGAAAAACTAATCACATTACGTGTATTTCACAATAGACTATTGGACTATTGTGTGGAGTTGATGTTATTTTCATCTAGCGTGGGATTATGGTTATTTCATAATAAACACATTTAACAACAATGCGTATTGTGATGTGTGATGTAGTAAATACACTAAGTGAGTCGAATGATTTAAACTAGATGAGTTGAATCATCGATGAGATGAATTTCATTAGCTGTAGCTATAATATGACTAATATAATTATGTAGTATTTTCCATTTCTAAGATGTTGTTAGTAGGTACGCTTATAAAACGAAATTAAGAAAATGTGCTAGCTGGCCGCGCAAACGTTGTTTAGCCATTTAGGGTTTTTTGTGTTTCACAAGAATTACATTTATTTCGCATTAGGAATCTCTTAATCGCCGCATTACTTCCGTTAGGGGTATCAAAAATAGCTTACGATATATTGTCAGACCTACCGAATGTACCTAAACAAAAATTTTATAAAAATTGGTCAAGCCGTTTCGGAGGAGTTTGGTTACAAACACTGTTATACACGAGATTTTTATATACTAAAAGACTAGCTGACCCAGCAAATGTTGTTTTGCAATTAGGGATATTAAAAATAGCTTACGACCTACTCTCAGACCTGCCGAACATGCACGGAAAATTTCATAACAATCGGTCGAGCCGTTTCGATGGAGTTTGGTAACAAAATTGGCGCGAGAATTTTAAAAGTTTGCCCCCCCCCTTTAAATTCAGTTCTTCGGCTGATTCTTATGATTTTGTCTGCATTCGGTAGGTCGTACTCGTAAGCTATTTTAACACGACTGCCCAAAAAGGAGTGTAATGTTTTTAGGGTTCATGTATGTATGTATGTGAGTTTCTTTATTCCATCTAAACTTCTGAACGACTGAAGACATTCGGACATAATGGGGTATCGTTACAATCCTTACATCATTCCGAGTAACATAGACCGTATTTTTTTTGGAAGAAGTCGTTTTACCACAGGGCAGTCGTGTTTTTAATATTTTAATTATTTACTTGTTCATAGGAGTATGGCAATCCAACGTTTGCCGGTCATATTAGTCACGAACAGCAGTTCAATCCACAAATATAAAGCCGTGAAACTAGCTAATTATTTCAATTTCTTATCGCAAAAATAGCTTAGTTACGACTTACGTGGAGAATGGAGCGTAACGAGAATACGTTAAATATTATGTGGAATTGTTATTTATTACAGCCTTAAACACACTTAAGACTGTTCATGCGTTAGTATTGCTTTATTATGCTTGAGTCAAAATTGTCAATTTTCGACGTAACATAAGAGTGTCATGTGTTCAATTATTGATTAGATAATTGCCATCATATTATTTGGCATTTCATAATCTAGTTTTTGTCTCAAAAATATGTGTATAACTTTCTCATTAGAAAGTTTAAGGTAAAGGCTAATTACTCACTTTGCGGTGGAAGCTCTATTTTGATGCAAGATATTTGCCATGTTTCATAACACAAACTTATAAGAATGACATATTTAGAAAATTAATAACATTTACTAAAAAATGTCTCAAAAAAAAACACGATTTTCCTAGATTTTCATTCAAAAACCATAAACCGAAAAGTGCCATTTTTAGCCTTTTTCGATAAATTAAACGTATTATTTTAGGATAAAATCCAAGATATTTTGTTATTTCTGAATTATAGTAATTTAATTCAATTCATATTCAATGTCACTGGTTATTTACTATTTTAATAAGTTGTATATTTATTTTACTATAACTTTTTTTGTAATACCATTTTCCGCGCAAAATTGCGTCAGTGGGAACGGAATTTCTTTCTTGTATGGAGCGACAAGCGATTCACGCGTAAACGCATAAACGCTCTTAAGTATTATATTTATATATTTATTTAATTTGAATAGCTAACATTTATGTCCATAAAAGGCGGTCACGCCTACCTACGTTAAAAATGTTAAAGTAGTTATAACTAAAGGATGGAGTTTATAGAAATTACTAGTTTCTCTTACAACAGTATATAATAACAACAATATTATAGTCACAAATATATCATCTAGTAACTATTTTTTGTTTTTTTTTTAATCGATATAGGCTTACGCTTGACCACAATTTCACCTGATGGACAGTGATGATGTGGTCGAAGATGAAGCGCGCTTACCTAGAAGTTGCCTATTCACTAGGTATCCCCCACCCGGGTTATCTTTGTCGAGGGTAAATTAGAGTTCAAAGATACGAGCAGCCATGAGTAACACATAACTTTTCATCACGCCAATCAAAATGCTTGATTTGTCAATAGGAAAATCACGATGCTACGATGAGATATACTTAATACGTGGATATAAACTTTTTTGTGTGATTGAAAATTATGTACTTAACATTGTTTTTTTTTTAAGTTATTAATAGCAACTTACTGTAATCTTCGTATAAAAAAGGAAAATAATAGTCTACACAGAAAAGCACGACAAAATCTTTTCTTGGTAGGTACATTTATTATTTCAGTTAGCTCTTTTACTGCAAAATCATAGGAAACTATGCGCTGCGTTCGTCATTCTGAGACATCTACGGCTCATTATAACCAGTCATTTTGCCGGCTATAGTGTTAGTACCATCTATACACAGTAATAAACAAAAAATGTATTTAGACGCGGTTTTAGACGCGGTGTTTTATCTATATCCGTGAACTCGTGAAGCGGCGGACTTCCTGCTTCACACGCTATCTATTTGTTGACGTTGCTCATTGCTCAATACTTCAATAGCAATGAATACGGTTCATTATGCAGTGTACTTATTGGAATGATCGTACAGAAATACAAACGGATTGTTTGCAACAATCGTTCTATGGCACAAACGCTAATATATTGATTCCAGTTGTGCATACTCTACTTGGATATACCTAGGTACTCTATGTCGATATACACGTAATATTTATCTGAAGTCTTGGATTCAAATCCGGGAAATTTGTGAATAGGTACGCAATTTGTGAAGCTCGAGATCCATTTTTGGAGCATTTTTGTTTAAGAATTTACGCTTATGGAATGGAGTGGAGGAGCATAACGATTATGCATCTACATGTTTTTCATAAAAACTTCTGTCAAAAATACTCATTTAATGCTTCCCAATAGTTAAAAAAATATTGGCGGGAAAAAATACTGCAAAAAATCACTAACCCAATGCTGAGCAAGGCGCTCCTGAGCATGAGTTCGCAAAGGCGCATGCAAAACTTTTAGGCAGAAAACTAGTGGTTTTTACAAGCTTTTGTTTAGTTTCACCTGTCCCGATGTTTCTTTGTTTATTTGTCTGCTTCCTGATTGAGCTGAAGTTGTGCATGCATGTGTAAATAGGATGACAATTCAAAATTATCATTGGAGCTGATTTGAAGATGGAACCGGAAGGTGACCATACTCTCGATAGATACGACACAATAACCCCATCGAGTTTGGACTCGATTTTTCCCTCTTAACGAGTGATAGATGATAACCATGGTCAGCCTATGCAGCATGCGCACGTAGAGATATGTCTCTCTAGTTTTGGCCCTCTCTTTTTTCTGTCTATCAATATGGATCAGAAAGAGAAAAGAGAGCGACAGAAGTAGAGACATAACTCTACGCGCGCATCCTAGCCCTGCAGTTGTTGATAATACGGATAAAACGTATAAAGCTTTTAGTAGTTCTTAAAAATATTTTTAAATGATAACTTGAAACTCTCAAACATCGATATAAATAAACTAAATATGCTCTACTTTGTGAACATTCACGAAGTAGAGCATCGTATGGCGAAACAACGTGGCGTCATCATTTCCCGGCTCGAGCACACCCCACGCGTTCAAGTTCGCCATCTCGCTGCTGCGATAGCATCTTGTGCTCTAGTGACCAGCTCTTGGGCTATTGAGCATGCATCTATTGTTTCGAAGATAATTTTTTGCTAGATTCTATGACATGGCCTGCCGAATTCTTTTATTTGATATTTCGCAAATTATAAACCAACATTTTCAGTTTATGTAAGTAATAATTCTTAAAAATAAGTATGTAAGTACTAAGTAATAATTAATTATGTATCCAGTGAGGTCATTATTTTGTGAGTTACTCATGTCATAGTCGATTCTTAGATTAATAATCTCTGATGGGACCCTTTAAGATTTTATGACCAAAGGTGGTATCTTTTTATTGACGTTATAGTTTAAACTCAAGAATATACGACTGGTTTACTATTTTTGCAAAAACTGAATCAGCTCAAGTATATTATAATTTTAAATACAAAATGTATCCTTTTGCATAACATGTTAAAAGGATTAATTTTTCAACAGTTCTGTTATAGATTTTATCTAGATAACAGTCATAATGTACTATGTTAAATACATGATTTGACTCTGACCAAGGGACAGAACAGATAAATATGGCTCTATATTCTTAATTTGCCTTCAAACACACTCACAACAAATTATAAAACAATGAGCATATTACGGCAAGTTTTATATAGCAATATAGAAAGATTGCATGTTTACAATTATTATTCTAATCACTATTGGTCAAATGTCAGTTAAAATCTTGTTATCAGATAGATGTTGAAAATAATACCTCTCATTTCTTACTAAAACAGTTTATACAAATGCATACTGTAATCAAACTACAGATGTGTGCTTTCGGAATTAAATCTTGGGACTGAGTTGTATACTACATCCAGCAATGACCGATACTCTCCTTCGGGAGTATGTATGTGAATTCATCTATCTAATTCAATTTTTGTGGAACGCAATTCAAAAAGTTCATGTGAATAATAGCAGTCATGGGTAACTCAACTCAAAACTCAAACTCAAAATATCTTTATTTCACATAGGCTTAACGTACTGGCTCTTGTAAAATGTCAATATGATATTTGTCGCATATGTATGGTGATAACTACAAGTCGACTTAAAACTAAGTTTACGAGGGTTCAAACGCACCCTGCACTGAGAAGAAGCCCACAACAAACTCAGCCGAGTTTTGTTTTGTTTACACCACCTGGTACACCTGGTATGCCACCTGATCCATTTTTCAATGGGATTATGTCATTTCAATACATAATTTTTTTGAATTTTGTTCCACAAGCATACCTAACACATTCATACAAATAGATAAGATGTCTTACTAAGGTGTGTAGAAAATTTCAAAGAAAAAATATTTAATGAATGACATGAGCTGTAGGCGCTGCTGTTCGTTTGTGTGGTGACTCTACAGTCTACATAAACAAACTCAACAATATGCTTGAGCATGATTTTTTGTAAATTTGCTAGCTAATGCGCTGTTTAATAGGTATTTCCTTCATAAAAAATTTTGATAAGGGTCTAATATTATCCTCCATAGAGAGGGCTTACTCTATCAACATTATAGAGAGCATTGATTCTTTCACTCTTTCTTTCCCGGACTTTCTCTTGCATGCAACACCAAGAAATATGAGCTCCTTCAATTAATCATGCAAGGCAAAGGTAGCAGGTAGCAGGAGGCCTGGCCGCAGAAGAATATCTTGGCTTCGAAACTTACGCCAATGGTTTGGAAAGAGCACCCGTAGCCTAATCAGAGCAGCGGTATCCAAGGTTCAAATCGCCCTGATGGTTGCCAACCTTCGATAGGAGACGGCACTACAAGAAGAAGAAGGACTTTCTCAGTTGAGTGTGGGGGCTCTAATGAAGCTCCCTGCCTGATATGGTTAATATGAAAGTTTTGATCAACTGCAGTAATTTTGAATACTATCTACTGCAAAAGGTTCACACCTTGACTACTACCAGTTTTTGAAGAAACTTATTCTCTGCAAATTGAGGCCACTTTTAAATTTATTTATTTTTCTTCATAATTATGACAGTACCAATGTTAATTTGTTTTTGATGATAACTGTGAACTAGATAAACAGATTTGGGTTACTAATTTTTGTAATGATTCTCAAATTAGATTGACTAAAAGCTATTTACTAATTTAAAATAAATGGTGCAACCCACAGACTTGTTTTTATCAAATTGCTAAGACTTGTTTCAGACTCAATTCGCCCACCATCTCTTTGCAAACCTATACCAATATTATTGTGTGTGTTTTTGTTAGTTCTTTATGCTGCAACTAGTGGATATATTTGATTGAATGTAGTAATGGTGATCAATAACATCCTTTTTTTAAAATCTGGAGTTTAGAACACCAGTAACATGGGCTCCAAATCACTCCGGAATCACTGAGTTTATCAAGCGATACTTAAACTCGTTACTAAACTGAATTTATTATATTTATTTCCATTATTACGTACATAATTGAGAACAAAATATTTAATGTAAAGAAATAAATCCATGAGTTGTAGTTTCATCAAACACCATTATTTATAAAATTTAAATATGGAAAGTACAAAGTTATAAATATGTGGATACTTGTGTTGGTGTTCTCTCCATAATTAGGTCACTCTTATTATTAGATCTTCAATAAAAATTGGTTTCTAAATATTCTTCTGAGTGGAAGGATTTCGGGAATTTGGAAGGAGATCTGGAAAAGATAGGAAATGGTTATAGGAGCCATTATAACTTTAATAGTACAAAGTTTGTAGTTCAACTTTCACTTACCTCTATGTGTATGTTACTTCCTGGCCGTATGCATTGAGGCAAGCAACCCACGAACTTTTTACTAGAGTTACAATAATACAGTGTCCGTATCGAGTTCACTTTGAATAAACAATAAATAAAATCACTATCACAAAATATTACAAGTACATAACAACCCACCAAAACTACTGTATTTCGAATACAGTAGGCATTATAAAACTTCAACTGTTTTTTATCTATAATCACAGCTTCCTCGTCTCGCGTTTCACTATAACATGTGATAACTATTTGATTCGCACGTAGTTTAGTTTTTGAACACAGATTTTATTTTTAAATTCGGTTTGGACCAAAACATCGAAATGACAATTTTGTCATTCTTCCACATAAACATAATATCTCAGCACAATATTAGAGAAATCTTAATTTGTTTCGTTTTATCTTTTAATTCGCTAAATTCATTTATTCATAGTACATATTCGCACGCGGAAATATTTACACAAAAATAAAATTGAGATTGACGTCCAGCAAGAAAAATCAAAGCTTCGCCACAGACAAGAGCCAAATGATATATGCAAATGATCTATCTGAGAATTTGACAGCTGTCTTGAGCAATGACCACAGATCATGTAATATTTTGGATTTATAAGAAAACCATAGAAACCTCACAAAAAGAAAATAGCGAATTCGTTTCTTAAGTGAATTTAACTAACAGACCGACGCTGCTTAATGCATAAACGCCGTCAGCTTACTGAATCTTATCAGACGGTGCAAATTTTTTACACATACTTTTTTACCTACATTTTATGCAAGTCATGGCGAGTGCCGCCTACCGGAAGAAGCTATGTATGAAGTGGCTAGATCCTATTAGCTTAAAGCCCAAATGGTAGATATTCAAAATTTCATATAAAGAGGAATAGTAGCTACCCAAGAAGTAAGAACCTACCCACAGCAGCAGCAGCTATCCATCATACTTCGCATGTTTAGCCTCACTGGCCACGTTTTTGACTTAAAATTACTACCAGGTAGGCGATTCACCTAACGCGTCGGCTACATTTCGTGAAGTGAAATGTTTAAAAACGTCATAGCATTACGTATAATAAGCAGACGATATTGAAATCTAAACATGTTTTGCGTAGGTACACTGAAAATTAATTTTACGTCTATTGACATAGAGCGTAAAATTGAATGTAATTCATACCGCAACATGGTCGACAATCGTGAAATTAAATTTAATTTGCGCGATAAGGTTGAATGATTGTACTTTGAATTTGACACTCAATTTTACACTCTAAACCAATAAGTAGACGTAAAGTTAATTTTGCAGTAGTTATGTACTTATACAGTATTAAATTTTTATTTTATTTCTTGATTTACATCACTCAGTACGTGAAACGTTACGTGAATAGCCCCCCAGAAGATTTTAGTATATATTTATCATAGATTGTACCTTTTCTCCTTTTTGTTTTCTGACATTGTTATTTCCGCCCGTTGACATTAAACAAATTAAAACGGTACCTAAAGCGGCTTATCTTGCGATCTCGGCAATCATCACACCTGTCGCCTGTCACGCTGTTCCAATTTCAATTTCACCGTGGTAGCGGTACTAACGACCGCGTAGGTACTTAGGTACAAAATATTAAAGCGATCTATTTTTCCTATTTTATTGTACCTATGTTAGCGCTCAGATTTTTTTTTAAATGAGTTTAAAAATCCACGGTTTCACCGGGATTTAGAAAAACCCGACATTACTAATAAACAATAGCTATTAGGTACAGCTACATTGCAAAAGCAAGCTTCCAGAAGAGATCGGGAACGGGAACAGGACCAAGAATGGGAAAATCTCCAATCCCGCGGGATTTATAAAAACCGAATTCCACGCGGGCGGGGGCCAAACCAAGTTTTACATAAATTGCAATCAACTAGTGAGTAGGTATTTAACTAACGTAATGCATTACGTTTTATATATTTTTTCGGTAGGTAACTAAAATATAAAAGCATGATGAGGAAACCTGTATGCGACAGTTCATCCTCCTCAACACAGTCCATCCTCAAACGTCTGTAAAGCCCGCCAAGCCGCACTTGGTCAGCATGATTGGCCAATGACCATTTGCCAACTCCTCTTATTCCTAAAGGAGATGCAGAAGTGGAATATAAAAGAGGTTGAGACGAATCGAAGCATTAACCTGTCTTCGATAGCTGACAATAGATGGCTTCACCAGCGCAATATCACACACTCACAAAGTTTTCGACGAGCGTTCTATAAATACAACTGAGGTCTGTCATACGCTCGGATCACGAGCGGTCCCCAGGCACAGCACCTGCTTGGAGGAAATTTATCTGTTGCCTTCAACACCGGTAAAAATCCATTTCCTGTAGTACGGAACCCTCGGTGGGTGAGTGTCTGACCTTGGCTGGCGCCCGGTTCCTTTGTAGTTCTACTCCTTTGATCCTATCTATCCTATGGCGCTACAGCCCCTTGCGGGCCCTGGCCTTCTCCACATTTATACCTCCACTTGTCGCGGTCCTTCAACTCCCTGCGCAAGTTTGTGATACCTGTTCTCCCTAGATCTTCTTCCACACCATCTTCCCGAAGTTTATGGCCTGCCTTTTGGTATTTTGTCAGATGGCCCACCCATCTCAAGCGCTGTGACTTAGCTTAGGTACTAAACCTGACGACCCAACCCGACTACTTTGATCCTAACTTGCGCATTTTACCTAGGTAATTTATGGCACTTATTTACTCTATGGTACTGGTAACCTAGTTGCCTACCTAATTTTCGTATTCATCTGCTAATTTTAGCACCATAATACGAGATTGCCCTTTGAGTGCGTCACTAGCAGAGTAGGTAGGTGATTTATTGCGGCATGTCTATTTTAGATTGAATTGAAGTCTTAAGACTGGTTCCATAGTCAGTTGCCAAGAACAGCTTACTGCAAGAACGATTTTAACTTTCCGTTATTATATAATTCCTTAGGTAGGTACTACTTATCTAAAGAATTTAAACTTATGGGAATTCATAAATATATAAAAAAATAAAAAAATATATCTAAATGAAAATTAAGATTTATTCACATTTTTTTTACTTTTAGTAAATAATTTTAATGATTCAATGACTAAATAACATTTTAATTTTCTTGTAAAAATCACAGACCTTATAAAATGGCTTGTAGGTACTTTATAAAGTACTTACAGTACGACGTATTTAGCCTATATTATGAAACAAATGACTAATTACATTAATCACTTGCCATTATGCACTTATGCCATTATGCTTGCCATTATCACTTGTAATTATGCAGGCTAGTTCCCATTATTACCTTAAACTTTTATTACCTATCTATTAACCTCATAAAAAACATTTTTTTCTTATACAATGCTTTATCGACAATTTCCATAAGGTTGCCTTTCTTCGCCAAGGCTGGACTGGAGTGTCTATTTGACGTCTGACATAAGAGACTATTATATTAGTCTATGATATCTGTAGGGTACAACTTTCCAGTCGATTCGCTTCGAATAAACGGAACGGACTTCTCAATACATCTAGAGCACAGAAAAAATAAATTATGTTGCTCTGTGATCTAGAGCCAGCGCCCCAAACGGACAATCGCCGAAAGCTTAGTTCACAATATTTTCGCTTGATGCGCTGGCTGTAGATGTATGGAATACATCTACAGCCAGCGTATTGTTCGAAGCAATTCAACTTGAAATTTTTACAAAAACCTGTGCTAAGCCTACTGACGCTTACGAAATGCTCATACAAATAAACCTATTATAGGTACATAGTTTTTTGTACAAGGGTCAGATTCAGTTGATAGTTTCCATAGGTTTGACTTGCAACATTTTCGCCAGGGCTTGGCTTGAGTCTATCTGCTGTTTGACATAGGAGACGGTTCCGAGCGAGTCCGTAAGTTGAGCCGCTTGCTTCTCCTTGTCGCCCGGCGCCAGGACTGGTAGACTGTTGTCTGCCTGTAGCAATAATAAACATGCGTCAAAATGTCAAATGAAAATGAAAAATGAAAAATCTTTATTTTCACATAGTGGGCCTATTTATTAATAGGCTCTTATGAAAAGTCAAAACTCTACCGCCAGGTTCGGAAAGCAGGTTTGCACCGAGAAGAACTGGCAAGAAACTCGGCACTTGCTCTTTTAAAAAAAAATGTCATTATATACAATTTCTTAAATAATATCAATAATTAATACATAATTTTTAAGATATCTCGTGAAGAGATGGAAATATATCCCTATCATTCCAACAATTCTTGTCATTGAAAAATTCTTCAATAGTATAGTAACCCCGACTTATTAGATGTTTTTTGACAGTGACTTTAAACCTGTGTAAAGGTAAGTCCAAAACAGACTTCGGGATCATATTGTAGAAGCGTACACTCAACCCCACAAAGGACTTCTGTACTTTACGTAAACGGTGTGGTACTACAACTAACTTGTGTCCGCCATTTCTAATTGGACGGTTACTTACATCTATACGTTGCTTATAATTATTAATGTTTTGACGTACAAAGAGTAAGCAATTATAAATATATTGAGATGCCACTGTAAGAACACCTATTTCTTTAAATTTTTGGCGAAGAGATTCGCGTGGCTTCATTTTGTATATAGATCTAATTGCTCTCTTTTGCAATACAAATATAGTTTGAATCTCAGCAGCTTTGCCCCATAATAGAATACCATAGGACATAACACTGTGGAAATAGGCATAATAGACAAGCCTGGCTGTATCAATGTCTGTTAACTGCCTAATTTTTCTCACAGCATAGGCAGCTGAACTAAGTTTACCTGCCAGAGTCTCAACATGAGCGCCCCATTGTAGTTTATCGTCTAAGGTTACCCCCAGAAATACTGTAGAGTTTTCTATTTTTAGTGTTTCACCAAACACTTTGGACTCTCACCAGAGGGGTTAATACAGGTTTTTGTACGAATTTCGAGTCAACTCGAATCGCACAAAGGCTACATGTCAGCGACTGTTCATAGATGGCGCTGGCTGTAAATGTATGGAGCTATTCGATTCGTTTGTGCAATTCGAGTCGACTCGAAATTCGAACAAAAACCTGTACTAACCTTTAAGGGAATACATCATACTACCCATTCACCAGGTATCTATTACATATTTGTATTTTATAACAGCCGAGCGCCGACATTTTTTATAGTAACAGGAGGGGGAGGAAAATATAAGTTTTTATTTTTTTGCGTACCGGTTCCAATCCCCTCCAATACCGCATTGACTCGGTAAGCCTATCTCCGAAGCCAGGTGCGAAGTTTTCAGGGTCCACGGCGATGAAGCACTGGCCCAGGTTGGCCGGGCCTCCCTCCCCTTCATGAGACCACGACCGTATGTGATGTCCATAATTGGAACCTGCAATTCAATAAGATTTTATTACACACTATAAATTAAAATTTTGTATTACCAATTTGGAAAATTTTAGGGGTAAAAACATTATCACCCAAAGCTTTTTCAAGAATAAAATGAAGGCCTAGCTCTGGACTTGCAACTCTCTCTATACGGGCGTAGATGGCATTTTTAAAAGTACCTATTCGCGTCGCGCTAAATCACTAGACGATAGCCTTAAGGCTCCTACACACTATGCCGGCGGCACAGCCGGCGGGTTTTTGCCGCACGGGTATGCCGCCGGCATAATCAGGCCGCCGGCACTTGCCGCTGGTGGCCGCAGAGCATCATTTCCACCGCACAACACTATCACTCCAATGCCGGGAGCGAACTGACGCCGGCTCCCCGCGCAACCCGCCGGCATACCCCGGCGGCCATGCAAGCGGCTCGTTTGTGCGGCAAGCCCGGCGGCTCAAATACCCGCCGGGAATGCCGCCGGGCTTGTTGGCGGCATGGCCGCCGGCCATGCCGGCGGCATAGTGTGTAGGAGCCTTTAAAAACAATCCCGACATTAAGTGACGGTGCAGCCTAAGGATATTACTTGAAAACTAATATTCGATCGGATATGTGTTTAAGTTTTTTTTAATTTTGTTCAACAACTGCGGAAACTAGTTCACAATGTTTCTGCTTGGGGCGCTGGAAATCCGTTCCGTTTATTCGAAGCGAGTCGAATCGAAATTTGTACAAAAACATGTACTAACCCTGGTTCCAAGGCCCCTATCCCTAAAGCGACTATCACCATATTATAGACTTACCTGACGAAATTCCACAGAACAACTCCACCATAGCTGCGAGACCATAGCCTTTGTAGCCAGATGTTTCTTCCCCACCACCCAGTGGCATTAGACAGCCTGTTTTGAATGCCTGAAAATATGATATAATTATTATTGCGACAAAGTTACTTTTCGGGCTGTATCGCGCAGGGGGCTTGGCGTAATAAAATGAAATTTTTGCGTAACGTAAATCCTGTCACGAAGAAAATTTACGAAAATCTAGAATGAAAGTTACTAGTAAACTCTTACTAGTAAACAAAATGGGCACGCACGCAATCACATAGAGAGGTATGATATGACGAACGAGTTAGTCCAAGCTTACTAAAGACAGCATCACCTAGCGAAATCACACATGCGTTCTAAGCATTCCGTAAAGTTTCGGCGGTTGTCCGCTTGAGGCGCTGGCTACAGATGTATGAAGAAATCCGTTCTTTATATTCCTATGTATCTGCAAGTTTCCTATTGGCTTCCCCATACTGCCCCCGTTTAAAAATACACTGTCGAAGCAAGTCGACTCGAAATTTGTACGAAAACCGGTACTAACCCTAAGGCTAAACCATTCAAAATTTGTACAACAAACAAAACCTGCACTAATCCTAACCCTACAGCTGTACAGTTCGAAAAGAAACAGCGTTTCTAAGATTTGCAGGTCCGCTACGTACCAGCTCTGCGTCGTTCGTTGGGTTTCCATCAGGGTCCTGCGCCCAACCTGATGGTATGGGTTCTCCCTTACGCATCTGCATTTCAATCTGAAAACACATTGTTTGTTAGATGTTATTTATCATAGCACCTACAAATCACGACCAACGTGAGTTGGCACTTCTTCAGAGCATAGCTCGCCTGAAAAAGGTTTCTGGCTAAGTATAGCAAAGAACAAATGAGTGCATACATTATTAAAAAAAATTAAAAAAAACTAGCAACATATTACTCTCTTTTATCGATGTTATTCTTACCAGCCTAGGGATTCATGTATTTTAACGTGTTGACTGATGGCTGCATTACGTGAAGTGAAATGTTAATAAAAACGTCGCGGCATTCACGTCTTTATACAGACTATACATATTGTGAAAACGTAATATTTAACACGTACTTATCTCCAAATCGGGGGAACTGCAGAAAATAATCTTACGGGGACCAATATAAGGTGAATAATAGGAAATTTTGAGCAGTTTTTAATACAAAAATGTACATATATATCAATCACTTCTATGTATCCTTAGAAGTCATTGACTTAGATGCATAAACGTTACTATGCTCGAAAAACTGATTGCCATAAGTAAGCCTACGATGTATTTAATTAGCCTACTATACCTATGCGAAAAACTACATAAAATTTAAATTTCACGGGCATTTGGGCCGAAATCCTGTCGCTGTCCTGTCGCCGAAAAAGTCGCTGGATACAATTTACGACCGTGTTAGGTTGGAAATTATTGCAGGAGTTGGAAATTATCCAGCAATAGACGAAAGAACTAACATGTAAAAAACTGATTACCTTTCCAACAGCTACAGCCGTGGTCGCCATATCTAGGTAGAATGTTTCTCCATCTGACGCAGGCGCCACCACTGATATGGGATTCGTACCCAGGGCACCCTACAAAAAAAAAAAAGAATGAAGAAAAATTTGAAATATTTGAATCGGAATTCGCGGACCGTGTCAAACACTAGGCCACCAGCAGCTTCAGCCATTTATGAGCCAACTTTTCAATTTCTAAGATTGCTGTTTAGTTTAGGTAGGTACGCAATGTGTACAATAGACATAATATACCCTGGACAGCGCGAACATTGCGAAAAAAAAAATTGGTTGTCTGTAAAGTCGGTTTACTGACGATAGTTGAACGTGACAACTCTCGCTTGCACTTCAAGCCTTACATGGAACGCCTCAGAGCGAGGTAACGCGAGCGAGGTAACGCCGCATGAGCGACGTAACGCCGGATGAGTCATGTTTTTTTGTGCGTGCAGCCGGCTCTATCGATTTATAAGACGTTGTCACGTCAAAATGTCGCCAGTTTACCAGTGCCAAAAATGCTTGTTTTGTCACCATTCGTAAAGCGACGACGTAATTCACTCAGCAGCCAACGTAGTATTTTGACAGATGGCGCTACTCTTTGGTTGTACGAAAAAGGTTTACGTAAATCGTTCGGATGTCCATATCCTCAGGTTTCTTATAGGTGATGTGTACGCAGCCTTAGAAACCGAAGAGATGAGTCATAGGGCTAAAGCTGCAGTTATCTTTGAAATTGTACACCGCAACCGTCACAGGACGAGCGTACGCCAAGTAGCGGTCACACATTTACAATGGTAAAACAGCTGCTAAAAAACTAGGAATCCTCAACAAGGTTAAGCGGTACTTCACGCCCGAACAGCTTCTGACGCTATATGAGGCTCAGGTGCGTTCCGGCATGGAGTACTGTAGTCACCTTTGGGATGGTTCTGCCAAGTATCAGCTCGATGCATTGGACTCAGTTGATCGCCGCGCTCGCAGAATAATCGGCAAGGAATCGCTAACGCGGGCAAAACTGCTCAGCTTACAACATCGGCGCAACGTTGCCTGTTTAGCGGTTTTTTACAGGATATACTTTGGTGAGTGTGCTCAGGAACTACATAACCTTGTACCTCCTTCACCTTTCTACCATAGGACTGCAAGACGCCGAGAGCGGTGGCATCCTTATGTGGTTGACGTCCAACAAACTCGCACGAAACGTTTTTCCTCCACGTTTCTGATACGAACCGCTAAGGTGTGGAACGCCCTTCCAGCCTCCGTGTTTCCAGCCAAGTACAATCTAGGTGCCTTCAAGAGAAGAGTGAATAGGCATTTTCTAGGCAAGCGCGCTCCATCCTAGACCTCATCATTGCTTTCCATCAGGCATGATTGTCGTCAAGCGCAAGCCTATCTACAATAAAAAAAAAAAAAATGGTATGGTGTCTCCCGCTTGTCCTCACATTGATCTCATCCAGAAATAATCTCGTTCCAGTCTGCCAAAGCGGTATCAAAACGTTATAAAATGCTTCACAGCAGTTACACGAATGCGTGCGAATTGGCGCTTACATTTTTTTTAACCTCAATATCTATTTTGGCAGTCAGACATCGGGCAACGGCTGATACTTCGATTTCGCTAATAAACAATATAATAAATCGCAAAAAATATGCACACATCCGCGCGTCTGTTCCACGATAGAATTTGCTTTCTGTTGTAGAAAATATTGTGTGCATGGCATGCATATTCTTCGACGCTAGGCTTCGATTCTGCGCAAGCATGCCCTGCCTGAGCAAAGTGACAAATAGCATTACGTCCCGACATATAGAAATGGAACAAAATCCAAAAAAAATATGCGAACTATAGCTATTTTGACACTTGGTGACGCTCAGCTGAGCGTCACTGAACGTCAAATCGTATTCGCGTCGTGTCGTACATTACTTATTTGAATTTTGTTCCATTTCTATGTGTCGGGACGTAACGCTATTTGTCACTTGGCTCAGGGGGCTGTTCCGTAGGCAAGTACCTTTTTTTTTTGTCGAGGAAGAAAAAATCCCTAACGGATTTCTGCCTATGGCAGGGCATTTCCGACTCGCACGGACTAAAACAACCTCCCCGTCTTCCAGGTCTTCAGCACGGAACCGCAAAGCATTACTTCATGCCGGACCTCTATTTCCTTTTCTCTTTTCCTCATTATGCCCCTCAGCATTTGGCTGTAACGCTGCCATGCCTTTTCGCTTGACAGCATGTGAGTAATCAGGTTATGGGCTTCTACGTCAGTATCTGTTTCCTGTGCCGTTGACCTTAAGTCTGCACAAGCGCAGCACTCGAAAATCGCATGTCTTGGGGTGTCCATTTCTCTGCAAAAGTAGCACAATTCTGTTGGGGCTTTTCCAATTGCGAAAAGGTGTTGAATACCCCATGACCGCTTAACGCCTGCGTAAGCCACCGGTCCACCTCTCCGTGCCTTCTGTTGTGCCACGCTTTCAGGTCTTTAATGAGCTCTCGTGTCCAAGAACCTTTTCCCACTGTTGTGGTTGTGTGTTGCTGTGCTCCATTCTACTAGTATCTTATCGCGCACTTCGCGAGGTGTCTTATCTTTACTAGCGAAAAGCTCAGGTAGGATACCTACCTTTTTACTTCTCGTAGGAGTGAGTAGTGGCGAGGTGTTGGTGAACGCCATTCCGATCAAGCCTTCTTTGGCCGC
Source organism: Coenonympha arcania (assembly GCA_036785405.1). Taxonomy (NCBI): domain Eukaryota; kingdom Metazoa; phylum Arthropoda; class Insecta; order Lepidoptera; family Nymphalidae; genus Coenonympha; species Coenonympha arcania. The sequence goes on from CM072074.1 coordinate 3,991,011, forward strand.
CTTCTTCGCCCAGTACCCCGCCATGCCGTTGTGGTTGGACCCTGAAATTTTTTTATTTCTGAATGCAATTAAGAAGACCAAACCTCGTTTTGTTAGGTAGGCGTTTGTGTAAGATAAACGTATCGTAATCGTAAACTAATTCTGCCACCTGATTGGCGCTGGAAAAAATGTAAACAGCGGATTCAAATCAGCGGGCAGAATTTGTTTCGATTAAGTATGATAGAATTGTTTCCCCTTGGTTCAACAAATCGTCTGTTGCTTTAGCATTAACTACCTTAAGTACCTACTTACTTAGGTTACTTAGGTATAATGGTACAGTCTATATTCTGATACAATATGTACCTACTTATGTATAATGAGGTGATTGAGAAAAATTATGTGCTAATGTGCTTATAGGTAGGTACTTATCTAGGCCTGGCTGAGCTACTAGCAAAGTTTATCGTGGGGTCGCAATATCTCATGTTACGTTACGACTTACAACAATAAACAAAATATACCGTTTCTATAATTTCTAAAAATACCTACTCATAAAAATAAATTTAAACGCAAATGTTCGAGTCTGATTAGTCCGCTAACTTGGGCCAATATTCTTATTAAGTTATTAAAATTATTTTAGGACTAATTGCGACGTTATTGCGTTAGCGAGATAAGTAGGTACCTACCTACTTAATCGACTGCGAAATAGATATCTACCTATAACTTAGGTTATGAGTCGTATGAATACTTTGCACTTTAGGTATCAAGAGCTGGTTAATGTCTTCCTAATGGCTACTACCTTCTATGAGGAAGGCTAACTTACCATCCTGAACTACTTAATGCTTTTTGAGATTCCAGGAAGGATATAATATAAGGCAAAGAGCGTAGGAGATTTTTAGTCCTTAGGTCGCTGTGCCACCTCTCCCAGTGAAATCTTTGACTTGACATTCGTGAGTATTCCTCCTTTGGTGATTTTTTTTGTACACTATACAAGTTATTATACATGATTGCGCTCCACTGACGGTAAGTGATGATGCAGCCGAATCGTATCGTTATAATCGTATCGATGTTATCGTACTAACTTGGAAGGGATAAGTAAACCCACCCTTAGGGCCCTAACGGTTTTTACACAGCATCACACCGGAACGCTTAAGCACTTGGCTGGTGGAGGGTGTTAACAGCCACTACCGAAGCCTCCCACCAGACCAATCCTGAGGCAATTTGGGAATTATGAAATTCCAAAGTGGCCCGTGGCGGGAATGGAACCCACTGCGGGAATGGAGGTTGGCATAAAACGAATAAAGAAAAAAAGGCTAATTTTACCAACCTTTGACTGTGACCCACCCGACCCCCGTGGTCTTCGCCTTCCTGATGGCCACGTCCATCGCGAAGTGGCTGGCAGTCGCGCCCAGCACGTTGTTCGCGTCAACCCAAGCGGTGGACGCGTTCTCCTTCAGTATCAACGGCTGGTTGTTCGGCTGGCAGTTGCCGCTCAGGATGTCATTGATGTAGAATTCTGAAATATTTTTTACAGTGCTGAAAATGAAGTGTTTTTCATGTATACACAAAGTCGGATTGAAATTAAACTGTCTGCAGTATTTTCTAAACGATTAATATATAAAGAACAGTAAGGTTTCGATCTCTACACAGGTAGGTATATTGCATCACACGATGCTGATAAAAAACCCACCTATTCGACTGAGTCCATGTTTTTTTTTAAATGCTACCTGATAACACGGCGGCTACGTCCAACTGAGGTCGGAGACTTTTTTAGGCTTATTTTTATTTACGATAAAGTTTGAAGTTTATTTTAAGTATTTTTTATATTAAAGTATTTTAAGAATAAAGAGGAACAAAACACGTGAAACTTATATTATACTAGTAGGGTGCGTGGGGGCGCGGGCCAGATGTGGCCCGCGTGCTGTCTTCCCCCCTATTTGCTTTCCAACTTTCAGTCTCTCCAAAATTCCCCATACATTTTCTATGAAAAAATAATTTCCGCCATATTGGATTTTTTTTCTACCCATCAAGTAGACCTTCGAATCCTGATCACTTCTTGTCAAGGAACCATTCTTCCATCTTTTATACTTTCCGAGATATCGACGAAATTCGTTTGGCGGCCATTTTGAATCCGCCATTTTGAAATTTTTTTCAGCTCACTGGCAATTGAGTGACGTTTCGAATGACATTTGGTTGAGCACCCCCCATCTATCTGCAATACCCTTGTCTGTGCTCTTCATCCGTCTTCGAATTCCTCAATCATCAGCTCTCTCCGTATTTTTCCTCCGAATGAATTTTTCCCTCAAATACGAAATGGTCATTGAAAAAAAAATTTTTCATACAAAATTGTTCAGGAGAGGTGATCAATCAGTGAGTCAGTCAGTGAATCAGCACGAGTAGCAATATATATAGTAACTAGTAGGGTGCGTGGGGGCGCGGGCCACATGTGGCCCGCGGGCTGTCTTCCCGCCCATAAAAAATCCCTTCAACATACCCCACACATTTTGTATGAAAAAAATAAATGCCGCCATTTTGATTTTTTTTTTCTATCCATCGAATAGACCTCCGGGTCCTGATCACTTCTTGTCAAGAAACCGTTCTTCCATCTTTTATACTTTCCGAGATAACAGCGAAATTAGTTTGGCGGCCATTTTGAATCCGCCATTTTGAATTTTTTTTCAGCTCACTGCCAATTGGATGACGTTTCGAATGACATTTGGTCGAGCACCCCCCACCTATCTGCAATAGCCTTCGCTGTGCTCTTCACCTGTTTCCGAAATCCTCAATCATCAGCTCTCTCCGTATTTTTCCTCTTCATGAATTTTTCCCTTCTATACGACATCATCCTTGAAAAAAAATTTTTTCATACAAAATTGTTCAGGAGAGGTGATCAATGACCCAATCAGCACAAGCAGCTATATATATATTAACTAGTAGGGCGCGTGGGGGCGCGGGCCACATGTGGCCCGCGTGCTGTCTTCCCACCTATTTGCCTTACAACGTCCCTTCAACATTTTCTATGAAAAAAATAAAGTCCGCCATTTTGAATTTTTTTTCTATCCATCGTATAGACCTTCGGATCCTGATCAACTCTTGTTAAGAAACCGTTCTTCCATCTTTTATACTTTCCGAGATATCGACGAAATTCGCTTGGCGGCCATTTTGAATCCGCCATTTTGAAATTTTTTTCAGCTCACTGCCAATTGGAAACGTTTCAAATGACATTTGGTCGAGTACCCCCCACCTATCTTCGATACCCTGGCCGTGCTCTTCACCCGTCTTCGAAATCCTCAATCATCAGCTCTCTCCGTATTTTTCCTCTTCATGAATTTTTCCCCTCTATACGACATCATCCTTGAAAAAAAATTTTTTCATACAAAATTGTTCAGGAGAGGTGATCAATGACCCAATCAGCACGAGTAGCTATATATATATTAACTAGTAGGTTGCGTGGGGGCGCGGGCCACATGTGGCCCGCGTGCTGTCTTCCCGCCCATTAAAAATCCCTTCAAAATTCCCCATACATTTTCTATGAAAAAAATAAAGTCCGCCATTTTGAATTTTTTTTCTATCCATCGTGTAGACCTTAAGATCCTGATCAATTCTTGTCAAGAAACCGTTCTTCCATCTTTTATACTTTCCGAGATATCGACGAAATTCGAATGGCGGCCATTTTGAATCCGCCATTTTGAATTTTTTTTCAGCTCACTGCCAATTGGATGACGTTTCGAATGACATTTGGCCGAGCACCCCCCACCTATCTTTAATACCCTGGCTGTGCTCTTCACCCGTCTTCGAAATCCTCAATCATCAGCTCTCTCCGTATTTTTCCTCCGAATGAATTTTTCCCTTCTATACGAAATGGTTATTGAAAAAAAAAATTTTCATACAAAATTGTTCAGGAGAGGTGATCAATGAGTGAGTCAGTGAATCAGCACGAGTAGCTATATATATATTAACTAGTAGGTTGCGTGGGGGCGCGGGCCACATGTGGCCCGCGTGCTGTCTTCCCGCCTATAAAAAAATCCCTTCAATATTCCCCATAAATTTTCTATATAAAAAAAAATCCGCCATTTTGAATTTTTTTTCTATCCATCCAATAGACCTTCGAGTCCTGATCACTTCTTTCCAAGAAACCGTTCTTCCATCTTTTATACTTTCCGAGATATCGACGAAATTCGAACGGCGGCCATTTTGAATCCGCCATTTTGAAATTTTTTCCAGCTCACTGCCAATTGGATGACGTTTCAAATGACATTTGGTCGAGCACCCCCCACCTATCTTTAATAGCCTTCCCGTGCTCTTCACCTGTCTCCGAAATCCTCACTCATCAGCTCTCTCCGTATTTTTCCTCCGAATTAATTTTTTTCTTTTATACGACACCATCCTTGAAAAAAATTTTTTTCATACAAAATTGTTCAGGAGAGGTGATCAATGAGTGAGTCAGTGAATCAGCACGAGTAGCTATATATATAGTAACTAGTAGGGCGCGTGAGGGCGCGGGCCACATGTGGCCCGCGGGCTGTCTTCCCCCCTATTTTCCTTACAACTTTTAGTCTTTTCAACAATCAACTTTCGCCATACATTTTTCTATGAAAAAAATAAATTCCGCCATTTTGAATTTTTTTTCTATCCATTGAATAGACCTTCGGGTCCTGATCACCTCTTGTCAAGAAACCGTTCTTCCATCTTTTATACTTTCCGAGATATCGGCGAAATTCGTTTGGCGGCCATTTTGAATCCACCATTTTGAAATTTTTTTCAGCTCACTGCCAGTTGGATGACGTTTCAAATGACATTTGGTCGAGCACCCCCCACCTATCTTCGATACCCTGGCTGTGCTCTTCATCCGTCTCCGAAATCCTCAATCATCAGCTCTCTCCATATTTTTGTTCTTAATGATTTTTTTCCCTCTATATGACTGTTTACGTCAAAAAAAATTTTTTCATACAAAATTGTTCAGGAGAGGTGATCAATGAGTGAGTGAATCAGCACGAGTAGCTATATATATATTAACTAGTAGGGTGCGTGGGGGCGCGGGCCACATGTGGCCCGCGTGCTGTCTTCCCGCCTATTAAATATCCCTTTAAAATTCCCCATACATTTTCTATGAAAATAATGAAATCCGCCATTTTGAATTTTTTTTCTTTCCATCGTATAGACCTTTGGATTTTGATCAACTCTTGTCAACAAACCGTTCTTCCATCTTTTATACTTTCCGAGATATCGACGAAATTCGAATGGCGGCCATTTTGAATCCGCCATTTTGAATTTTTTTTCAGCTCACTGTCAGTTGGATGACGTTTCAAATGACATTTGGTCGAGCACCCCCCACCTATCTTCGATACCCTGGCCGTGCTCTTCACCCGTCTCCGAAATCCTCAATCATCAGCTTTCTCCGTATTTTTCCTCCGAATGAATTTTTTTCTTCTATACGACCTCATCCGTGAAAAAACAATTTTTCATACCAAATTGTTCAGGAGAGGTGATCAATCAGTGAGTGAGTGGCCAATCAGCACGAGTAGCTATATATATATTAATTATGCAATCACTTGCAATTCAGTCTATTCTCATAATAAGCGACGAAACACTGTTTATAGGGACAACCCTCCACCACCCATGGCCCAATCAACCTCGCGGTTATAGGAGCCGAAACGCGGGAGGGCGCCCGTTCGGTACTTGCTCTTGGCGTGCTCCCGGGGCGCCTTCTTGACTCCCTACAAATTGTTTCCTCTCGCTCCTTGTCCCTATGAATCTGTGGCTCGGATGTCCTACACGGTCGGCTTCTATATGCAACTCACCCTGTTGCTACGCCGTCTTAGCAGGCAAGGCCACAACGTATGGCAATCTATCGACGAACTACTCGTGTCCCACAAAATCAATAGAGTCAATGCCTAGTACATCCCATGCGGTTATAGCTTCGATTGGCAGTTCTGTCTATTACCTCGCCACTTCAGCATACACGCCAACAATGTGAGACAACCCGTCATGAATAAATGAACTTACATAAAAGGTATCCCACCTAATCGATTGAGTCCATGGCTAGGATGTCCCACGCGGTTTCGATGAGCAGCTCAGCCTGTTGCTGCGCCGCCTTAGCAGACGCGACCGCTGCCTTGAAACAATCTCTCATGAACAGATGAATTACATAAAAGGTATCCCACCTAATCGGTTGAGTCCATGGCTAGGATGTCCCACGCGGTCGGCTTCGATGAGCAGCTCAGCCTGTTGCTGCGCCGCCTTAGCAGACGCGCCCGCTGCCTTGAAGCAATCTATCATGAACAGATGAATTACATAAAAGGTATCCCACCTAACCGGTTGAGTCCATGGCTAGGATGTCCCACGCGGTCGGCTTCGACGATCAGCTCAGCCTGTTGCTGCGCCGCCTAAGCAGACGCGCCCGCTGCCTTGAAACAATCTCTCATGAACAGATGAATTACATAAAAGGTATCCCACCTAATCGGTTGAGTCCATGGCTAGGATGTCCCACGCGGTCGGCTTCGATGAGCAGCTCAGCCTGTTGCTGCGCCGCCTTAGCAGACGCGCCCGCTGCCTTGAAGCAATCTGTCATGAACAGATGAATTACATAAAAGGTATCCCACCTAATCGGTTGAGTCCATGGCTAGGATGACCCACGCGGTCGGCTTCTATGAGCAGCTCAGCCTGTTGCTGCGCCGCCTTAGCAGACGCGCCCGCTGCCTTGAAGCAATCTGTCATGAAGCGCAAAGCCTCCGTAGTCGCCACCCTCGACATTATGGAGTCCAGTTGCTGAAATTGATAATATTTTAATTAATCGCACACAAAATGTTCTGTTCGCCTAGTTAAGTAAGTGTTGCAAGGTAGAACCACAATTATGTTTCATTGTGTATGTCAATGACCTGATAACATCCGTATCAGTGTTTGTTTTGGATTCCGTAACACAAAAAAAATTGAACCCTCAAAATCTTTGTTGTAACTACGTCTGTCTGTTGTGTCCGCCCCAAACAATGTTTTTTCTCAAGAACGAACAAATGTCCCAAATTGAAATTGATAAGAAAGTACCTACTACGTTCCCAAGGATAAGGAAAGGAGGCCTCTCAAGTCACCTTAATCAAAAGCTACGATCAATGTATTGTGTCTCATCATTATACCAACTACTTCTTATGTCCCAGGTTGACGGGCTTCGCACAACTTTGAGAAAATTATTGTGAATTGTAGGTATAGTACGCAGATTTTCTCACGAGATTTTCCTTCACTGCTAAGCGAGTGATATTCATATCAACTTTCAACGAACGCACAAAAGTACAAACAGTCAGCGGTGCGTGGTTGCCTGGTTGGGATTAAAACTCGACTCTATGACGCGAAGCGAGGTCCCAGAGCTGGTACATCATAGACAGTGGTGCCAATTCTGTTGTACACAATCTCTAAACTAAACTAATTTGACGCGTCTAAAAATAGTGCTTTCAAAATGCTTCCCATGGAAAAGGATAGCACTATTAGAAGCGTCAAAGTAGTTTAGAATGATAGATTTAGACGACCGAATGGCGTAGTGGTAGCGAACCTGCCGTCTGCGCCGGAGGTCGTGTGTTCGATTCCCACCACTGGTAAATGTTTGTGTGATGAGCATGAATGTTTTCCAGTGTCTGGGTGTTTTTCAATATATTAAATTTATGTACATTAGTATGTATGTATATTTATCACTATTATCTAGTGCCCATAACACAAGCTATCGCTTACTTTAGGGCTAGATTGCGATGTGTAAAATGTCTTGTATATATTTAATATCTATTTACTTATTTATATTTATTTTGCACAAAATAAATAATTGATCGTACGCGAGTCCGACTCGAAGGGTTGTGATGACGATGCAGAAGCCGGAAGGCCAAATTATACCCTGTTACTACTACTGTCTACTATACAAGTAGAGTTATATTTATTGGGAGCCACCTCTGTATTTTAGTTTTTGTTGTTATAGTGGCAATGGAAATAGGTATTACATCATCTGCGAAAATTTCAAGCGTAGGTATATACCTACGTGATATAACTATCGCGGTTCAAGATAGACATACGCGGAAAAAGGCATACAAATTGCTGAAAGGCGGACGGACGGCGAAGTCTCAGTAATAGGGTCCCGTTTACCCTTTGAGTACCGAACCTTAAAAGGACATATTTTTTAAAACAAATTTAATTATATTATTATTAATACTATAATTATTATTTTTAAATAGCTATTTATCTATTAGTAGGTAAATTAGTAAATTACAGTCATAGAGATTATCCCAAGGGTCAAGGAGGAATTATAGTAGTTATCACAATATAATCTGAATTGAAGGCCATGAACCGATTTGAGTATATTGACATTGGGACTGTTAACGTCAAACGTGAAGGTCATGTACCTACTATACTACATACTTTATGTATGAAAGTGGACTCTGGAAAGATAAACTGCACCGAAGTTAGCAGAATAAATTAAACAACTTAACCTAATACGTATGTACCTATGTGACAGCTGACACAGAACAATGAATAATAAGTGGCAAAACAAGAGGCTCTGTAGTACTTAATACTTACCAAATATTAAAATAAATGGAATAAAACACTTCACAACCAAATGAATAAAAGGAAAACACGCGTGCCTTCCATGAACCGGTCTCTTGCCGACTGAATACTGATTACCTACTGCTGAGGAGTCCAGAGTCAGACTATGGACTGAATGAAGTTAATTAGTGGATTTAAATTGAACCTTCAACCCAAATGAATACGATACGAATTGCGTATCTAATGTCATCGTACTAGGTGATAGCATAGCGATTGTTTATAAGGTTATAACAACGACTGTTTAAATAACAATGTCAATATTCGGTGGTTCATATTGATAATAATCAGTATGGTAAATAAACAAGTGCGAGTCGGACTCGCGCACCCAGTGTTCCGTACCTACTACAGAAGAAAAGAGTTTAGAGTTGATGCTCATCTTATTTTTTGTACGGTTTTTTTGCTCTAGATTTTCGGTTATTTTTCAAAAAAATTGTGGTTGATTTTTCAAAAAAATCTTAAGGAAAGTTGCCTACGTCATAATCTAATACCAAAAAGCCTGGTTTTATTGATAGAATCGAGTGAACACTCAAGTCAATCAGCAAACTTTTCAGTTACTTTTGCCATATTAAATAAATACAGATTATAATAGTTACGTAGAAACTAGTTACTAGGTAAACTTCATTTTCAAAGCATTGTTACCATTTTAATGAGCAATATAAATAATCTCTTCAATATGATAAAAAATACAATAACCTGCTGCTGAACCTATTTTAAAGTTCCTGCTCTTTAGATTTGATTTGACACCTAAATTACAAATTGCTATAAAAAAATTTCAATTTCCATTCGAAGCAAATTTTGTCAAATTAACATGGATGAGAGCTGGTGGTGAAATACACTAGAAAAAAATAGAGTCGAAATATAAAACGAATGAACGAAAAATGTAATGAACGTCGATTGTGGAATGCTGATATTGTTAAAAGAATATGAAAGTTTTTATTTTTCATATAGGCTCTTATAAAAGTCACAACTCTATCGCCAAATTCAGAAAGCAGGAGTGCACCGAGAAGAACTGGTAAGAAACCCGGTAAGTACTTGCTCTTTTCACAATATATTTGTCATACCTCATACCTAAAAGTAGGTAGGTAGTAACTATTTGTGGAGAATTCACGGAATTTGGCGAAAATGATATTTCATTTTTGCTAAAAAAGCGCAAACATCTCGACAGACAAAGATTCTTAATTATGACTTTGATAAGTTTGTATTCCGGCAAAAGTCATATATTTCAACAATGAAAACTAGTACACACTATATTAATATTCCTCCCGATAATATTATTTTAATAACTATCTCATTACTTGCTTGTAACACATTTTTTAACACTTATGTTAGTTAGTAAGTAAACCTACTAATAAACTGATTGAGTGTCAGGGATCTCATCTGATGGTTAGTGAAAATGTAGTGGAAGAATTTAGTACGATATTAAATTGTAGTTGTAGAAGGGTAAGCAACTCCTAACCATTTTTACACAGCATCGCGCCTGAATGCTATATCACTTGGCGGTGCGTCTTTGCCGGTAGGACGGTAACTCACCTACGGCTGAAGCCTCCCACCAGACCAGACCTGGGGTTGTACCACCAGTATAGTCAGGCCTCGTTTTTGCTTACAAATCATAGAGTTCACGCGAACGACTTCCTATTATAAATCTATGATACAAACATAGTATGAAAATATCAAATGATGGTATGGGCCTTGTATGGGCCCCTAGGATCTAATTCAGAAAATTTATAAAGTAATTCTAAAGTGGCCCAAGGCGAGAATCGAACCCGCGAAACAAAACCTTTTACTCTAATCTCATCCCAGCACCTGCCCATGCACTTGGGAGGTCGTGTTTATATATTTATTGAGAGTATATCTACCTTCCACTTATATCTTATTTTAATGTGTTATTATCAGTATTGTTAACAATAAATAGTGTATTTCGTGATCGTGACTTAACCGTAGTAATAATGTTGTTGTTATAACGTGTTTTTACAGTTCATCGTTCTTCGGTAATAATTAAACTTATCAGTCCATCTTTACTTTTCGTGCTATACGATACTTTTTCTGTATCTTTTCAGTGTAGCTACTGCGTTATTTTGAATTTATAAAAGTTAGTTTTTTTTAATTTTATATTGTGAGCTTTTTGTGTGTAAGTTATTTCTTCATATTTTTAGAACAAACTATAGCTACGCATACGGTAACTACTTCCTCATCAAAAAATCTGTATTTTTATCGACAGCGATTACATTAATTTAATTATTGTGTAAAAAATCCACAGAAATCTCTAAAGAAAAGCAATTAAATTCCTAGGGACGTGTTACCATTATTATGCTAGGAAGTAGGTATGCCTGTTCAAACTGCGAATTAGCCGATCTGAGGACAGAATTTGCTGCTGCCCCCTCTCAGCCAAGTGACAAGTAGGTAGCGTTACCTCGCGACGTATAGAAATGGAACGTTTGAATTTCGTTCCATTTCTATACGTCACGACTCACGAAGTAACGCTATTTGTCACTTGGCTCTGGCAGCCGATTACGATTACAATTTACAGTACCTAAATCTAACACAATGATGTACGCATGCGTATGTGCGTTGAAGGTATGCACATATTGTGTTTTATAATATTTTATTTTCACGTATAGGTAGGTAGACTTCGTATAGACGTGTAGGTAGTTAGACACAAAAGTACCTACATACTGCTTACTATAGGTTAACCGCTATAAACTTGACCCTCCTGATGGTCTGCGAGACGCGGGGTGGGAGCCGCACAACCAATCAGCAAGTCTGTTGCTGGCCGCCGACAGCGCTGACGTATCGTTATAGCCAATCGCATCACCCGCCCCGCGTCCCGCAGACCATCAGGAGGGTCAAGTTTATAACGGTTTACCTATACTGGCTCCAGTAATATTGTATAGGTAGGTAGGTACCGTAATATCGATGAATCAAAATCCGCGAACGTATTTAACTAAAATTGATAGAGGCATGCCGATTACTAAGTTAAAATAAGGGCAATGGCCTCATTTTTATCTCGTTGCTTCTTTAATTTAACCGCGAACATTGCGAGGCAAAAAAGAGCGAACTCTTGCATGAAAAACACAGTCAATTCATGCAAAAAAAAAACATTTAAATGACTTCAAATATATTATAGACTTGTATAAATTAATGTAGATGTTAATCGTCTTTAAAAATAATACGCCTAAAGAAAATTGAAAAATCTCAAGAATTTGTCATACGCACCTACATAGTAAAATACTTAAAAATTAGTTATATTATTAAAACATGAAATTTAAATAAACCACTACTTTACAATTACTTAACTTAATAACTTTAAATTGATATTCAAAACAATTAATAAACCATTAATTTATATTTCTGGAAATTAACCCAGTTGTATAACTGTACCTAGGCTAATGATTATTATGTATTCAATCAAAAGTAACTTAAAATATGTATAATTGCGCATTATCATTATGTACTATTTTAGAAATGACATATAGGTACCTAAGATCTTAAAATAAATTAGTAAATATTACATCGTTATATATCATTATCAAACTGTTTGGAATTATCTCTAAGTACATAGAATAAAATAACTACCTGTAGATAAATAGATTCCTATTGTTATGCTTCTCCGTTTGAGTATAAATAAAGTGCTACACCACGAAAGCCTTTTTGTCTGTCATTGGCATTGAACGACATTGGTTGTAAATAAGATTTCAATATTGTGTAAGTGATAAGTACAGCTGTTATTAATTGACCTTGAAGTATTGCTTATCAAGAAAATCTTGAGTGGTAACTTGTAGCAGGTAAGAACCTTCATAGAGTTTGTAATATCCAGGAAAAACAATAGTTTGATACGTTTTTATTTAACGGCGTAGACGGCGTATTTAAGCGATTTTTAATGGCCTGCAGTTTAAAAACAATGAAGATTATACTTAGATTAACTTTTAAAAAACGTCAGGTATTTTGGGTCTTTGATCTAAAATCGCTGTGAAGAGAAACACGATTGTATAAAAAAGTTCTCGACTGAAAGTTCTCCCAAAAATTGCTCCAAAATTTCTATTTTTCTAATTTTTAACTGCAATGGATGTAATTGTAATTATAGCGATCGATCGATGTCATACCCTTCCCGATAGATTTTTTCATACAAACGCTCGTACGCGATTATGACGTTTTAACAAACTTTTCTTGAAATATTTTTAACAAGTAGGTACCTTCCACATTATATCTAGGTTTGTGTAGAAAATATGTCCTGGAACAAGTTTCATGAAATTGCCGCTCTATTTTTTTCCTGAACGTGCGATTGACGAGACAGGCGTTATCTCGTTTTTTTCGCAATGAGTCTTTTTCTAGGATTGCGATAAACGAAACAGCAAGCCTGTAGACCTCGTATTCGTTATACTTGGATGGTCCGGGAAGGGTATGGCTACAGCTCCTGATTTCATATAGACGAACAGATTTAATTATTTGTGTCAATTTTTATAAAAATAAATACTACAAGCACCTATTTAGTTTAACGGAAAAACAAATTTTCCAGATACTTTAGAGAAGCCATGCCTGAGGTTCGTGTCGAGGAAGCCCAAAGGTTCATGGAGGAGGGCCTGGTAGCTGGGGGTGCTCCGCCATCGGAAGCGAAGGCCCACGCTGAGCTGCTGTTACACGCTGACACGGTTGGCCATTACAGCCATGGCATGAATAGGCTCGGTGAGTACCCAAATGAGATAGAAGTGAGAAGCCATGCCTGAGGTTCGTGTCGAGGAAGCCCAGAGGTTCATGGAGGAAGGCCTGGTTGCTGTGGGTGCTCCGCCGTCAGAAGCGAAGGCCCACGCTGAGCTGCTGTTACACGCTGACACGGTTGGCCATTACAGCCATGGCATGAATAGGCTTGGTGAGTACATACTATGAGTCAGAAATAAGAAGCCATGCTTGAGGTGTGTTTGGAGGAAGCAGAGAGGTTCATGAAAGAGAGCCTGGTAGCTGGGGGTGCATTACCGTCGGAAGCGAAGCCCTACGCTGAGCTGCTGCTACACGCTGACACTGTTGGTCATTACAGCCATGGCATGAATAGACTTGGTGAGTGAGTACATACTATGAGTCAGAAGTAGGATGCCATGCTTGAGAGGTTGAGGTCCAGAGGTTGCTAGCGCAAATCCTGGTACTTGGGCGTGCTCTGCCATCAGAAGTGAAGGCCCACTCTGAGCTGCTGCTACACGCTGCCATTGATTGGCTATTATAGCCATAGCATGCGCAGACTTGGTAAGTAATTGAGACTAAAAAAATGAGAAGCCATGCCTGAGATTCATGTAAACGAGGTTCAGAGGTCCATTGAAGAGAGCCTGATAGCTTGGTTACCCCGCCGTCGTATAAGGGAAGGCCTACGCTGAGCTGTCGCTATCGCTGATATCATTGGCCATTTCAGCGATAGCATGAATAGACTTGGTGAGACTCGAGTCACAACTCACAAGAAGCCATACTTGAAGTTAGTGTCGGGGAGGTATAGAGGTTCATGGAAAAGAGCCTGGTAGTTGTCACGGTTGGCCATAACAGCCATGGCATGAATAGGCTTGGTGAGTACATACTGTGAGTCAGAAGTAAGAAGCCCTTCCCAAAATTTAAAAATTAATGTACCTACTTCCGTTTAAAAATAAATGATTTTCTGTGAAAAACTTGAAAAAGTATACTTGGTTGAGATTCTTCTTGTGGAGTTTGCCCTGTATTACTGTGTTTCGGTTTGAACGGCACTGTACGCCCGACGTGATTACTGGGCAAAATGATACCTAAGAACAGATGTCTCAGGAGTCAGGAAGATGAGTGCAGTGTAGTTTGTCGTATGATATTGCAATGCAAAATTATGGGATGCCCTGTTTTTGACATAACATCAGGTGAACGTCTTGCTCTGCTCGTGTTATCTTTTAGTAAAAAAGTTACCCACACAAAATGTTCTGATTTTCCAGAATTGTACATAAACGACATAAAGTCAGGGGTGTGCAACCCGCACGTGAAGCCAGTGATCCTCAAGGAGTCAGCTGCCACCGCGTGGGTGGACGGCTGCGACGCGCTGGGCGCGACGGTTGGCAACTTCTGCATGGACCTGGCAATCAAGAAGGCCAGGGAGTGTGGCATTGGATGGGTCGTTGCAAAACGTAAGAATTTTGAATTACTTAGTAAACATTTCTTGTGTTTAAATATAGAAAAAAAGCAGGCGTTATTTTGCGAAAATCCATGACTAGCTTTGGAGCTCAACTCAAACGAATCTGTATGGTGCAATATGCAAAACATCGCCCACATGAAACACCACACACAATTCTTCCAACAGTTTCTTCGACGCATGTTTCGAAATCGTAGAGTCGACATTCTTTTCAAGTAGCGGATTATAGCTTATCAAATTAATCTGTCCTGCTATGTCTGGGGTCGTTCTCGTTTTATTTTGTTAATTTTATTTGCTGACTGCATTTTTCATAGTTAGACGTACCTAATTGAAAATAACAATACTGTAAATTGTTTTTGGAGTTGAGTGGAATAATCACTGTAGGCAGCGTATAAGCAGCAGTATACACCCTCAAAGCTGCAACGTAGCACTGTTTAACGGGCGGGTAATACATGTGCAATTTCTCTGGTGCCGCAAATTTCCATGGGCGGTGGTTCACCTTGTTTATCTCGCGGTCAGTATAAGAAAAAGATATAACTATAAGGGTACGTAATTACTATGGGTAGCACTGGAATAGAAACGGTATGGTTACGGTAATTAAATTAAATTTAAAGACGAGATATACCTTACTTTAATATAATAATATAAAATCTTCTTATAATATAGGTATATAAATCTCGTATCACGATGTTTGTCCGCGATGGACTCCTAAACTACTGAACCGATTTAGTTGAAACTTCGTGAATATCTGTCATTTGGTCCAACTTAAAAGATAGAATAGTTTTTATCCCACGTGGACGAAGTCGCGGGCATCAGCTAGTAATATATATAAATCACGTGTCACGTTGTTTGTCCGCGATGGACTCCTAAACTACTGAACCGATTTAGTTCAAACTTCGTGAATATCTGTCATTTGGTCCAACTTAAAAGATAGAATAGTTTTTGACGTGACAACGTCTTATAAATCGATAGAGCCAGTTGCACGCACGAAAAAACATGACTCATCCGGCGTTACCGGCGTTACCTCGCTCATGCGGCGTTACCTCGCGAGCGCGGAACGAGCGACAAAGAAAACCTTGTCACGTTCAACTATCGTCAGTAAACCGACTTTACAGGCAACCAATTTTTATCCCACGTGGACGAAGTCGCGGGCATCAGCTAGTATAATTATGTATAGATATACAATTTATCAATAAAGGGTCAAGGTTCGATTTCGCCAGTTTTCAATTTATACTTTCTACGCCTACCTACTCGTATTGTTAACGAGTCGTTTCTATTTCGTATCGATTACTCTATAAATTATTTTACACCTGATTTTGCAAGAAAACCTGTTGTACTTAATAATATTTTACCAACGGTTTGCTGTTAACCGTAGATGGATCTACACGTATTCTGCGGAAGGGATTACGAAATTAACGACGAACGATTAGGTAGATGACGATTCAAATAATTGTCAAACGAGTAAAATGGACTTTACTCTTAAGGCCTGGGGTCTGATTGCGTAAGAAAAACATATTATAATCACCGTTATCGTAATCATAGCAAATTCTTTCCCCCGATTGGCTGATAAATAGTAGAGAACCAATTAGCGGGCAGAATTTGTAAACGATTACGATAACAATGAATACGTTTTTCTTACACAATCTAGGGGGCTGGACTTTTTTATTTTTTTATTTTATGTTCAAAACATACATACCAAAAACATACCTATATATCAATATATATCTTGCCATCCTCTTAAACTCAAGGAGTATAAGTGAGGATGGCGAGTTCACATGCATTATAATTTATCGTAATTCTACATATTACTGCAAGAGGCACTTCCTAGATAATGCTTTCACATGAAGAGACACCTATGTCCAGGAAGTGCCTCTTGCATTGCCTTAAAAATAAGTGTTTTAAAGATATTTTATTTAGAAGGGAATAAGGCACATATTTGGATTCGATGGACTGGAATGCAATGGAACGAGATTAAAAATGTATGAGTAGGACCGTTGTCTGTATGGAAGTCACGTGATTAATTTAGCGTTCATTCTCATACATTTTAATGATTGTTAAGAAATTTTACCCATAGGTAGTTTTGTGGTTTTGTTAAGGTTGCAACCACTACGGCATGGCGGGCTACTGGGCGCTCAAGGCTGAGAAGCAAGGTCTTATTGGCATGTCTTTCACTAACTCTTCGCCCATCATGGTTCCGACTAGATCGAAGGAGGTAGGCCCTAAACATGTTGAAACTTGTTTTGTGCTTATATTTCCCTAGACAAAAATTTATTAGGTACAAGACCCAAAAAAGCAAGCAAGAAAGCAATTAGTAGTGATTTTAGGTACTTAATATGTACCGTAGCTATGTTCAATACTGTCTTGGGGAATATGCTAAATAAAACACGATTGACTCCAACAAAGATTCTAATTCAAATACACAAGTTTCAGTAATTTAGTAAATGTACAAACAATATACCAAATATGATTCTATTGTGAAATACGACTATAGCGTGGCGCGGATCTAGCGTAACTGGTGAAATCCTGTAGCATTTGTTCTTATATAATAAACGGTCCCAGTACATGAGCATGCCTCGCGCGCCCGCATGAGTGGCGTGCCCCTACAGTGATAATGACGACCTCCTTGGCGCAGTGGAGCGCGCTTGAATTCGAGGGGGAGGTCGCTGGTTCGATTCCCTCCGATTCATTTAGGGCTGATTACCGACCCTCATTCTAAGTTAGCCCGATAAGATCTTCGGTTGCATCGTCACTTATCATCAAGTGAATTCGCTGTTAGACCTCTTACTTACAGTGTATAAAAAAGCAACCTATGGCTATATATAGGCCAACAAAATAGGCTGCAAAATTTGCGATGTGCAGTTGTAATTTTTTAAATTCCTTTGTTGCAGAGCGCGTTAGGAACAAATCCAATTTCACTGGCAGCCCCGGCAGCTGGCGGGGACTCCGTAGTCGTCGACTTGGCGACCACCACAGCTGCTATGGGGAAGGTATTAACTATTACTATAATAGTCACTAGCTTCTATTCCTGCTTGACTTTGACCCCGTGTAATGGGTATTTACAAAACTTAAAAGGGAACCTCCCTGCAAACTTCAGCTTCCATAAGTCCAAAGGAGTTCAGGCTGAATAATATCTTGAATGTTCTGTTTGAAATGTAAATAAAATATTCGCTGCTTCCGAAAAAGGGTACAAGAATGCTCCACTACCAAACCGCCTCTTCGTCCCGTTGGCGGTGGAGACAACAGGTTGATTGAGTTTGTGCGCGAAATTGAGCTTCGTTTGAGGGAGAAAAGTTTCGACCACGCTCCGGGGACTTCCTAACCCAAGGGTTATACATCGCAATACAGTGGGGCAATTCCGCCAGTCATGATGGGCACTTTTGGCCCAGGAACAGCCAGGGACGGTTATTTCACATTGTCACTTTAAAATGGATTTTGTTGGCAGGTCGAGATGCAAATACGTAAAGGCGAGCCTCTACCTGAAGGATGGGCGCTCGGTCCGGACTGCAAACCTACCACTGACCCTCAGTTGGTACGATATTGTTTTAACTCTTACGTCAAAATTTGTAAAGCCCTTTGGTTAAGACCTCTCCCTAGGGGGTCAAGGCCCCATGGGCTCCAATCTTGGGCTTTACTTGAATCCAAATTCCCGGACTTTTCAGAAAGAATGCAATGCGAGGAATTCTGTATGCCTCAAAGTTCACCACAGTGTTCTCAAAGGTGTGTGAAACCCGCCAACCCGCACTTAGCCTGCCTGGTGAGCTATAACTCTTCAAATTCTAATAAGAGACCCGTGCTCAGCAGTGGGGCTTAAAATACATATCTGTAGAGGTAGGATGGTAACCTCTAAAATGGTGTGGGTTTCCTCTCAAAATAAGAGGGGTTTGGTTATTAAGTAGAGGAAAACCAAAGAAGAGATGGATGGATTGTGTGAAAGAGAATTGCACGTTGGCAGCTGATAGGAGAGAATGGTATAGAAGACTCGATTACTGGCCCGTCGAATCCGGGAACTTTCACTCATTTATTCCGGGAAAAATCCAGGTGATTCCACCGGATTTGTACAAATACGAACTTCACGCGGGCGGACCCGGGCAACAGTAGTGTAATATATTTGTTTGAGATACGCATACCAGGCTAGTTATTTGGCGATTCATAACTATGTGTTATTCGTAATGAGCGCAGTGTGTTGGCCAACCTCCAACCAGACAAGTGGTGCAGGACAGTGTTGGTTGGAAATCATTGCAAGAGGCCTTTGCCAAGCAGTGGACGTCTATCGGCTGAAAGGAACAAAGTCTGTACTGTGTTTGTTAGCACTTGTATCAATTGATAACATTGCTTTCATATTTAACAGGCGTTCGAGACGGGCAAGCTGTTGCCTTTAGGCGGTCTGGAGAAGACTAGCGGCTACAAAGGATACTGCCTCAGTGCGATGGTTGAAGTGTTATGCAGTGGACTTTCTGGTAATTTTAGATAATGTTCCATCTATATTCTATTTGGAAACTAAGTATTCCATTTTAATATATGATTATATGGAAATGCGATTTTAGTGACTATTCCATTTTAAAATATGTATGGAAATGCAATCGCTAGTTTGATCACGTGACTTGTCGAATACCAGATAGAAGTGAAAGAAGTGTCTGAGTGGGGTGACGCTAATCTGGTCAAGTTTAACGCTACCAAAAGACAGGCGTGTTTGTTCACTCCTAAAAAGAGCCCCTTCACCTTGGCTCCCACTTTCCAAAGTATATCCGTTCCGATTGGCGATCACATCGAGCTCCTGGGTATCACCATCTCATCTTATCTCAATTTTGGGAAATGCATCGAAGCTAAAGCAAAAACAGCTGCTAAAAAACTAGGAATCCTCAACAAGGTTAAGCGGTACTTCACGCCCGAACAGCTTTTGACGCTATATGAGGCCCAGGTGCGTTGCGGCATGGAGTACTGTAGTCACCTTTGGGATGGTTCTGCCAAGTATCAGCTCGATGCATCGGACTCGGTTGGTTGCCGCGCGCAGAATAATCGGCAAGGAATCGCTAACACGGGCAAAACTGCTCAGCTTACAACATCGACGCAACGTTGCCTGTTTAGCGGTTTTTACAGGATATACTTTGGTGAGTGTGCTCAGGAACTACATAACCTTGTACCTCCTTCACCTTTCTACCATAGGACTGCAAGACGCTGAGAGCGGTGGCATCCTTATGTGGTTGACGTCCAACAAACTCGCACGAAACGTTTTTCCTCCACGTTTCTGATACGAACCGCTAAGGTGTGGAACGCCCTTCCAGCCTCCGTGATTCCAGCCAAGTACAATCTAGGTGCCTTCAAGAGAAGAGTGAATAGGCATTTTCTAAGCAAGCGCGCTCCATCCTAGACCTCATCATTGCTTTCCATCAGGCATGATTGTTGTCAAGCGCAAGCCTATCTTCAATAATAAAAAAAAAATACAACATGATCCGCATAGGTATATTTTATGAATTTCATTCCGCTTGATCGACAGGTTTCTGTGACGATCGCAGACAAGTCATATGGCTAAGGCTGCAGAGCTTTTTATGCACAGTGCCAATAAAATTCTAACTACTCAATTTAACGCCAATATCCTAGCGCCAAGCAAATCAGGCTCGTTTATCCCAACCTTATCTTAGAATCACTACGCAGGTTCCCGAGCAACCCACAACGTACCACAATGGTCACACTCCCAGACGGAGTCTCCCAACCTAGGACAGTGCTTCATCGCCGTAGACCCTGACTGCTTCGCTCCGGGCTTCGGGGCCAGGATAGCTGAATGCTTGCAACACTGGAGGAACTTGGATCCGGTAAGAAACATAACGTATGTTACTGGTCAGACTCTGGGACGGAGCTTCCTAACCTAGGACAGTGTTTCATCGCCGTAGACCCTGACTGCTTCGCTCCGGGCTTCAAGGCGAGGATAGCTGATTGCTTGCAACACTGGAGGAACTTGGATCCGGTAAGAAACATAAAGTATAATAATAGTCTTACTCATACGAAACCTCCTAATTTAGGACAGTGTTTCATCGCCGTAGACCCTGACTGCTTCGCTCCGGGCTTCAAGGCGAGGATAGCTGATTGCTTGCAACACTGGAGGAACTTGGATCCGGTAAGAAACATAAAGTATAATAATGGTCTTACTCATACGAAACCTCCTAATTTAGGACAGTGTTTCATCGCCGTAGACCCTGACTGCTTCGCTCCGGACTTCGTGGCGAGGATAGCTGAATGCTTGCAACACTGGAGGAACTTGGATCCGGTAAGAAACATACAGTATAATAATGGTCACACTCAGATGGAGCCTCCTAATTTAGGACAGTGTGTCATGGTCGTGGACCCTGACTGCTTCGCTCCGGACTTCGTGGCGAGGATAGCTGATTGCTTGCAACACTGAAGGAACTTGGACCCGGGGTCCGATTGCGTAAGAAAAACGTATTCATCGTTATCTTAATCGTTATTATAGTAAATTCTGCCCCCTGATTGGCTGACGTAAAACAGGGAACCAATCAGCGGGCACTATTTGTAAACGATTACGATACGAATTTCTTTCACAATCTAGGGGCCAGTAAGACACAACGTATGTTACTGGTCAGACTCTGGGGACTGGGACGGAGTTTACTAACTTAGGACAGTGTTTCAACGCCGAGGCTCCTGAATGTGTCGTTCCGGACTTCAGGGCGAGGATAGGTGATTGCTTGCAAGTTGCAACACTGGAGGCACTTGGAACATACATAAAATAGCACAATGGTTATATATTTAAACGGAACTGCCTATAAAACAAAACTGAGGCAGTCGCCTAACTTATCACAGTCGAAATTGAACACGATAAGGAAAATAAAACATTGACTTATTGGTTCCAATAAACTCGCGCCAGTCATTGTGTTTACTTTGAATTTGAGCAATACTGAGCTGCTTGAATGACTAATATGGTTAAACTTCAACCCAAAATCTTTTACAAGAGTCAGAGAACATTCCGAACCTTGGCGTGTTGGACAGAACTTTAGACAAATACAATTTTATAGCAATCATCATTAGTTAAGAGCGGGTAGTAAGTGAATATGTCAGTTCAAGATTTCATTTTTACAGTAGTAAATCAAGTCTCAACTGCCTGAAATAAAACACACGAATATTACATCATATTGTCGAGGAACTGTAAAAGTGAAAACATAAAAGGATAATTTTTTGTCGATAAAAAAAAATCCCGAAGTTGCGTCCAATTTTTTACAATTTTCAATTTATTATCAATGTTATACGTACTAGAGAGCCAAGGTTTAGGATTATAATTCCAATAAATATTACGAAGTGCGTATCTTATCGTTTTCTTTCTAAATCATGTATTTAAAAAGTTATTACAGTAAACTATAAATGGCGCTTATTACATTCTTATTTCGCGTAATACGCCATGCTCTTTTGTACCAGAACGATGTTTTGCGCATGACAATCAGTCACAATTGCTCCATTGAGACGAGAAGACTGTATTTCTGTGCTCCAGGCCAAAAAAATAGTTCTTTGTATCCTTAATATATAAATTATGAATTATAAATTATTGTGTGTGTATTTATAAATGATTTGGTGGCGTTAATAATATAATTGTAAATATGGGGAGCAAAAACTACGAAATAAAAGTATATTAAAGCAAAAGCCTTTCTGTCAAATATCGACCTTCACTATTTACTTTTAAAGCACACAATTAACGAGCACTGAATTCCCTCAAGCAATGACAAGTCAAGGCGGTGGGAGTAGTATATGCAAAAAAGGACGATCCCAATCAATTTTGAGAGGGAGGAATAGAGAGTGCTCCTGTATGTGCGCACTTTATGCAACATGTTCACTATTATGACACTTCAGTATGCAAATATTAGATATTGCATTATTGATTTGTGCTAACATTCATAAATGTCTAAATATTACTATGTTAATTAGTTCCTACGTAAATATAGTTCAAGAGATAATGTGCAATAATAAATTTAAAAAAAAGTCAAATTTCTTACGATACGATATATAAATAGGAAATATTTATAAGTAATGAATTCTGTAAAAGGGTTAAATGAATTTGTGCACAGCTAATGAAACAGACTACGCTTAAATATTTTTTTTGGCTTTTTTTTAGGGTTCCGTACCCAAAGTGTAAAACCGGGACCTATTACGAAGACTCCGCTAGTCGTCTGTCCGTCCGTCCGTTCATCCGTCCGTCTGTCGCCAGGCTGTATTTCTTGAACCATGATAATAAGACACTTAAAATCACAGTTAGTGTACTTAAAAAAAAAAAACACCCCTAGCTTTAACTAATCATCTTTTTTGATTAGTGTTTTACACACTTAGGATATAATTCCTATAAGCAGGACAGACTGATTTGTTTTGCTATAATCCGCTACTTGAAAAGATTCTGTAAGGTACAATATGCAGGAACACTGCCCACATGAAACATCACATACAATTTTCCAACACTTTCTTCGACGCACGTTTCGTCCCGACACCAGGACATCCTCAGGAAATGTTGATTTTACGATGCGAAATTGTAGACTCTATGACAGAATCTTTTCAAGTAGTGGATTATAGCAAAACAAATTAATCTGTCCTGCTGATTATGGATTTCCGCAAAATAACGCCTGCTTCCATTCAACAATTCCTATAAATTTAAATACAAATCAAAATTTCACTCGCAGCGGGATTTGAACCCGCTTTCCCCAGCTATCGCGGCTGTGTGCTCTTATCGCTGAGTAATTACTCCACCTAGCTTTTCCCCGGCCAAAAGTGCCCATCAGACTAGCCTAATAGCCCACGTCAAAATAAATGCCTGAAAACCTTATATTGCACAATGTCAATTGGTTTATCATTATAGCAAATATGTCTTGTGTTTGTGTGGTCTTCTTTTAATTTCTGGTCAAGCATGCATTTCTTTTATTTTACATTTACATGTAGATTGTCAAGTCGTATTTCAAATTTTCATCCATTTTTTCCATTATAACAAAGCCTTAGACTCTCTGGAGCATGAATATATCTGGGAAGCAATGCGTGTTTAGGGTGTTCATGGTGACCCTAACCCAACCTACCCAACAAGGTGACCCAAGTTGTTTTCAGCAGCCCTCGAAATGACCTTCAGGAATGGGACGATTATGAACTTAATGTAAAATCCTCATTCCTGTCTGATTTACGCTTCGCAGATGATCTCAGCATATTTTCAGTGTCCCCAAAAACTATATGAAATGCAACAGCAACTATCGACCACAGAGCGACAGCGCGCAGGGCTTCAATGACACGATTAAAACAAAAATTATGAGAAATGCATCACACACATATAACATCAAAGTAAATAATGAGAAAATCGATTATGTGGAAGAGTATGTTTACCTTGGACAGTTGATAGTTACATGTGATACAATGCAGAAAGAAATAGAAAGAAGGATGACTAATAAGATTGACAGAAAAGTATAACATCTGTCCAATATTTTTTATGGTTAACAAGATCAACCGCCTTAGACATGTCAAGAAATAGAACAGTTATAGAGTTTCCATTATTTAGCTTTTCTAAAATAATGTTCAAGTTCAAACATGGCATTTGAGTTAGACTTATTTTTCCCAAATCCATATTGACTTTTTGTTAGGGTGTTTACAGACGGACCGCATTTCAACTGCAATCCAACCGCAAATTGCAGTTCAAGTGCAGTTTGAATGCGGTTGACACGACTGCATTAGAACTGCAAACAAAACGCGCAGTCAGATTGCAGTTCAGTTGCAGTTGGCGTGCAGTCGTGTGAACTGCATACCGACTGCATCCAAACTGCACCATCCCACCCGCCCGCACGCTCCGCTCTCCCGCGCATGGAATCAGTAGCAACAACAAGGTTAGAGCGGAGCGTGCAGGTCCGTCTGTAAACACCCTTAGTGGCGATTTTTCAATCGGCAGATGAATAAACTGAGGAATAAACTTGAAATATTTATATTATGGCATACAAAATCTGTCAAAACGTCATATTATTATGTTTATTCCCCAATTAACGTTTATCTGACGATTGAAAAATCATATAAGATTAATTAAATGTTCCGAAAAGTTGTTTATTCTGTTCAATAAGGTCATCTTACGATATCATCAAAAATTTGTGGTAAATTTTAAAATTCCAAAAAATGCCCTTACAATTTTCAAATAAAATTTCAAGAAATCTTTTGCCTACAACTAGGTGGTCCGAAATGCACTTTAGCCGAATTTATCTGATTATCTTACCTAGTGTTCGCGGTTTTGTTGACATTACGTGGCAGTCTACGTTGCGACGTGTGACACCTCTGTGACACAATCTGAGTTTTTTCTAGCTTTCAGCCCGCTCTTAAATGAATGTAGATTATCTTTTTTTTTTTTAGACAAGAATTTTTTTTTATTTTTTATTTTTACAATAAAACTTATCACTAGCTTATTCTAATTACTATACAAGTCTTGCCCGCGTGGAATGGTGGCAAGAATACTGGCTGCATTTCCGCGTTGAACAGCTAGGCTGATACGTTGCGCAAAAAATGAGCCAGCCCTTCTGTCACCAGTTGAGGTTATTAAACGCGGGGAAAGCTCTCGAATGAATTTTTTGGCACTATGACTCCATGGCCCCAGGGTCTCCACGGCAAACGGGACAAATATGTAACTCTCTAATAGAGAGGCATATTTGCGACGCTTACCTGCTTCAGCAGTTTCAGCTGCGGCTCCCGGCTTTGATTCTGTCTCCCTGATATGAATCGAAGCCAATGTGTCAACGCATGTTGCGTCCCACATCAGCGCCCGACCCCGTTCCCAGGGAACCAGCGTCAATCCATCAGGTCTCTTGCCATCATCACGACTAATTCCTGCTGGCTCCAATAGGGCAGGAATATCAATGGTGGCAAGAGCTCTTTTTATAACATCATTGAGGGAACCATGCCGAAAAAGCCTACCGGCGCTCCTGTGGCAAGAGAGTCCGTGAATTCCAAACTTGTCTACCTCTTTTCCACACGGACATCTGTGCTCGTGGCACAGTGGTGCACCCAACCTGAGTCCTACAGCTACACGGAAACTTTCATTTTCGAGAAGAGTGCCGAGATCCCTGGATGGCAGGGCGTGGAGCCAATAACCAGATTCTTTTTCAGACAAAGCTAAAAACCTTGCACGATCTCGAGCACTTGTAAGATTTTGTTCTAAGGTTGTGTGTGTCAGCCGAACCAACGGCATATCCCAAAGTTTTTGTGTAGTACGTTCCTCTGGGACGTAGGCATTGGGACACCTGACCTTCCAACTCTCTAAGGCCTCTGTGGCATAGGTCAATGAAACCGAATTGGAACCGAGAATTTGAGAACTGAGCTCACGTATACTATGCACAGAGGACAGAAAAGCAGGAAGAGCAACACTGGAAATTTTTCTCACGCCGATGCCACCATATTTGACCGGTAAAGTAGCTTGGGTCCAGGAACGTTCATCAAAAGATAAATTTAGAATTTTTTCTAGCGCGATTTTCAAGCTGGCATCCATATTTTCGAGTAGTCCAGGAAATTTCCAAATTGGGCTTGCGCGCAGTATGTACATTAATTTAGGAACAAAAAGGCAAAATTTTAGAATCGAAAATGCTATGTGAGAATTTAGTGTGCCCAATTTGTTAACATTATCTGAAAATAGTTTAATTTTACTATCCAAGAGTGGTTGTATGGCTTCGCTAAAAAGTGGAGCACCTAGGAGGCAAAGTGCATGCTTATGTACTATTTTAATGTCAGGGGTAATTTCATTAAATAGTTGGGAGGCCAAAAATATCTGTTCTTGTGACAGTTTTTCCGTAAAAAATAGTTCGCATTTAGAAAAATTTAGTTCCAAACCAATTTCGCCAAATTTTTGCTTAATCTGTTTAAGATCTTCTAGGACATCATCCACGTTACCTCCAATGGTTCCATCATCAAGATACCATATATTAAACTTAGATTTTAAATTTGATATATGTTTATGTATCCCTAAACTGAAAAGGGCTGGACCTAAAGGATCCCCCTGCTGGACACCAACACTGGACTTAATGTCACTATCACCAAAAAATAATTTTGAAGGAGAACTATAACATTGCCAAACGTAAGGATAAATTTCTGGTAGTTGGGTTGAAACTTCGGCCAGTAGAGTTGCCCTATCCATTGAATTAAAAGCATTCTTTACATCTACTTTCAGCAGTACTTCAACCTCGTCATCCGATAAGAATGTACGAGCAGAATGCACCGCTGCCTCACAGCCGCCTTTACTGCCGAAACCAACTTGAATAGGTTGGAACTTTTCCTTTAGGGCAGATACTATGTGTCTACAAGCTAATTTTGATGCCAAACGACGAAAGGTACAACCAACTGCGATGGGGCGAATGCCACCATCTTTTTTATTAAAAGCACAAAGTCTGGCACCATAAAGGAATGGCAAAAAGGATGAATTTACCTCGCCAGATAACATGAGATTACAAAGTCTGGTAATGTCACTCAAAAGCGCCCTGCCGGCGTCGCCAGCAGTAACGCTCACAAGATCCTTAAGATGTTGCGGGGTTATGCCGTCCATGCCACCGGCAGAGCCACTAGAAAATGACATTATCGCAGCGTAAGTCTCTTCATCCTTTATCTGAAAACAAGTAATATTGGAAGGTGGATCCGGAAGCGAAGAGCTGGAATTAGGTAAAGGGTGCTTTTCTCGCAAGGCCTCTAGCGTTACGTCATTGAAAGGAGCGAGGGTATCATTAGAAAACAAGATGCTGGCGGCGTTTTTAAGATCCCCATCCATCACCTTATTTTCCACAATCTTTTTTAAATTAAAATTTTTGGGTCTAGTTGGATAATCTGGAATTTGGAAAACGCGATTTGCCGAACAATTACGTTTTAATTTTGAACATAACGACCCGCTTTCTGCTTTGTTGACATTGAAATGTTTATATGCAAAAAGAAAGAGGTTTTGCCAAGCCAAAAGTGAGTTTCAATGAACATTTTGGATGGCGTGTGATAAGGATCTAGCTAATGATATCCGCGCTCCACGCGGAATGCGTTTTAATATCGGAATAGTCTCATTATACTTTTGTAAAAGAATTTCAAATGGAACCTGGTTATCCGTTTGTGTTTGATCGCACCCAAAATTTGGGCAAGTGAGAGGCCGTGTTAGCGGCCCGTGACATCGTGCGATGTGGATATTTAGGCCTCTACGACCTTTGTATCTCCTGCCATCACTGCAGTGTGAGCATGATAAGAACTCGGGTTGAGAAGCACTGGGGTTCATACTTCACAATACACAAGCACTTAAACACTACGCGAATAGCGTCTTTATGCGAGCACGAAGCGCTGGTGGCGGCTGCTGGATGGCCTGCAGAGCAGGCCGCTGGCGCAGTGGCCCCTGGCAGCCGCGACACCGCGTAGCAGCGCCTCGCGATCTGAAACAAAACGCACCGGTTAATATCGCATTTCAGGGCTAAAACCAATACCACGGGGTATTTCGTTTGTAAGCGCCAATTTGATGTCAAATTAATCCAAATATAACCGAGTCTAATAATTATAAATAAAATTTTTGAAAGGAGCGAATTTTCCTCTTTGACATCTCATTGACATTTTTCATTTAGATTATCTGAATATAAGTGCAGTATTTTAATAAGGCATTTATGCAAAGCTATTCTAAACGAAGCTGCTGCAATACTTTATTTATGAGACCGTGAAGGTGTTAAGAGTGACAGTAATGAAAATGATGTTTTATATGACAAGTGGGTCACCATACCGCATCCTGCTGCCTCGAACGGTATTTACAATAGAACAATGGTACGGTCACGAACTTTCTTTTGGCTGCCGTTCAAGAGTTTTAGAGATGTATGCCGTTATGTTATTTTACATCTATAAGTAAGCACGTAGGCCTCATAAGAAGTCATTACTTCAACTAGTCAAGCAGCGGATAAAGTAACATGCTATCAAATTCAGAGGCAATCTGCGACTATTAGAAGTTTGGCAGTCAATGATGTAGGATAACTTCTATATATTTTTATGGGAGAGATTACAGAAAAAATTAAAATTATGTGCTCTGTGGGAGAGATCGTTCAAACCATCAAACTCGGATCTGGCTACACGAAGATTGACCTTTTTACCGCGAGTTTCCCTAACAAGACTTATTTGAGTAGGAAAAGTTGTCACAATTTTGTAAGTAGGCACCTACCCAAAGTATTGGATGGACTCTGATGGAAAGCAATGATGAGATCAAGGTCCGAACCCGATTGATTCTTCTCGTTTCTTGTTTTTTCGCCCAGATTTTAACGTGGCAAAAGCCGAGGAATTGGCAGATTGTTCCCATATAATAGCCGGACTCGAATCAGAAATGTGGATTAGAAACCTTGGTACTCGTATAATATGGTCTCGGTGAATGTGATCGTGTTTTCGTTGATGGAAATATAGGTTCTCTCTTTCCTTAAAATTTCTAGTACCTTCTTTAAAGTATATGTCTTAGTACAGTACACGGCAAACTTCTTGGGTCTTTTATGGGTTGGGTTTGGGTTGGTTCTTCTTGGGAGTTGAGACCAAGTACGGGGCACGTCAGCGGAGAGTCGCGTGCGCTAACTTCCGCCACTACGTCATTTCATGCCCAAGAAGTTTGCCGGCACCTGTAGTAATCGTTTTAAAAGCTTTCGTTCTATTTCCAGGTCGACCCATCTTTCCCCGTGCTGGCGCCAGGGGACAAAGAGAAGAAAAACGCGAAGATGACCAACGCAAGAGGCACCATCGTGTATCCCCAATCACAGATAGACTCCGCCAAGCTCCTCGCACAGAGGTTGGGGTTACAACCTTTGGAGGCTGTTAAAGCGTGAATCTGCGCGATAAATAAAATTTAAGCAGTATTTTTATCGAATAAAAGTTTATTTAAAAACATTTTTTTTCTCTTGAATTACGAATTTTTACTCGAATCTCGAATTCTTTCGGATTTGTCGTAGATAATATACCTGTCATGGCCAGATCTTAGAATTGATCCATGATGTGTCCTACCAGTTCATGAAAATTTTTTGGAATATGTTATTGGTCTTCGGTCGGTCTTACATGTTTTGCAGTACTACAGCTGGACATTTTATGATTAAGAGCCTTTATACGTTTACGCGTGAATCGCGTGCCGCTCCATACGAAAAAAGAATTCCGTTCCCGCTGACGCAATTTTGCGCGGAAAATGGTATTACAAAAAAAATTATAATAAAATAAATATACAACTTATTAAAATAATAAATAACCAGTGACATTGAATATGAATTGAATTAAATTACTATAATTCAGAAATAACAAAATATCTTGGATTTTATCCTAAAATAATACGTTTAATTTATCGAAAAATGCTAAAAATGGCACTTTTCGGTTTATGGTTTTTGAATGAAAATCTAGGAAAATCGTGTTTTTTTTGAGACACTTTTTAGTAAATGTTATTAATTTTCTATATATGTCATTGTTATAAGTTTTTGTTAAGAAACATGGCAAATATCTTGCATCTGCGTAGAGCGTCGACCGCTATTTTAGCAAACAGCCTATACAAAAACTGTTCTAGTGAGAAAGTTATACACATATTTTAAAATATTTTTGAGACAAGTTCTAGATTATGAAATGCCAAATAATATGAATTCAATTATCTAATCTATAATTGAACACATAACTATTTTATGTTCCTTCGGAAATCGTAAATTTTGACTCAAGCATAATACTAACGCATGAAGCGCCTTAAGTAGGTAATCAATTTTATGATTGTTCACAACATAGAGTCAATTTACACCGCAGTGGAATTGAATTGAAGCGACTTTTTTTACATACAACTTTTAGAAGTCAAAAATAGTGAAAAGTTAATTCATCGTAAACTGGTTTGAATAAGATTAACTGTGTATAGTTTTTATTAAAATATGAGATACATTTTGACTACACAATTATGCTAATTTTTTACGCAAAAAATGCAAAAATTGGAAATCGTATTTTTCAAGATCGTGTTTACTCAAGTGACAAGTCCTGCTTTCTCAATTTGTATAACAAAGGAATTATATCGCAACGCGGCATTATTTCTTGCAATTGACAATTTTTTTTAATCCCAGTCGATGATACTTTATTATACCAATAAATATTACCATTACAAAATAATAAAGTTCACATTATTGTAATTCAAGTTTCATCGCAAGTTTAAAAAAAAAACGGTCAAGTGCGACTCGGCCTCGCGTACTGAGGGTTCCGCACTATCAAAACCAATTCTCAATAGTATTAAAGTAAACTAAACATCCCTGTCTGCCAAATTAAAAAAAAAAACACGTTTGTTGTTTTGTTTTTACCCACGACGGAACGGAGTACGGGTATATGCGTTTAGGGTGAGAGACCGTTTGTACATTACTCTATTAAAAATATTTTATGTTTGATTGTATGTTAAATTGTTCACAAAAACCAATAATGCAAAAATATTTTTGTTTGTTTGTTTGTTTGTTTGTTTGTTTGTTTGTGTGTTCGTTTGTGCACATCAATGTTCCCATTTATTTCAAAGACGGCTTGACCGATTTAGATGCGGTTTTCTGTATAATGTTTGGTGTTCAGCGGCAATGGTTCTTAGATAGTTGTTACGAACATCGATCACCAGGGGGCGCCATAAAATACATTTATATTGCAAACGAATGTTCCCATTTATTTCAAAAACGGCTTCACCGATTTAGATGCACTTTTCTGTATAATGTTTGGTATTAATTGGCGATGGTTCTTAGATAGTTGTTACGAACATCGATCACCAGGGGGCGCCATAAAAACATTTATATTGCAAACGAATGTTCCCATTTATTTCTAAAACGGCTTGACCGATTTAGATGCAGTTTTCTGTATAATGTTTGGTATTCATTGGCAATGGTTCTTAGATAGTTGTTACGAACATCGATCACCAGGGGGCGCCATAAAAAAACATTTACAGTGCAAACGAATGTTCCCAATACAGTTGTACAGTTGGATACAGTTTTGTACAAAATACTAGTGAGTCATTGCCAATGATTTGTAGATAATTGTTCTTGTGATTGAACAGCAGAGGGCGCCACAATAAACGTATCTGTATAACTTGGAAGGGAAATTCTCTAATTTATTAAGTTTTAATATATTTCTAGTAAATTCCTTGTGTTAGTGATTGGGTTTGTTTGAACTAGTCTCAAACATTAAATTTGGTGACGAGGGTCTGATGATGCAACATGGGGCTGATTAGCGATGCATATTAATGGTAACTAGTAAATACCTCGAGTTTAGGCTCATTTGATTTGGTTTAACTATTCTAACACAATAGGCTTGGTGGCGAGGATTAATGAATGAATATGGCGCATTTACCCGGCAAGAGGGCCATGGCCCAGGGCGTCAGCCTCCGAGGGGCGGCGCCATTCGCACCTCGCTCAGTTTTTCTTACTTTATTAGAGAAATTCCCTGTGTTTAATGTGTTATCTTTCTATTAAACACGTATTGTGTATACAGTCTAGTAAACAGGGATTCGTATGTTTTAACTAGGCCCAAACCTTTAGAGGTACATAGTACATCTAACCCTAGACGTATGTACATACATCTAGGGTTAGATGATGCCTTCAGACGCTGCATAGAGGAGTTAATGGCTAGTTTGAAGATTAATTTTAAATTTTTTAGTAATAATATCTTTTAAATTACATTAATATATTAATCGAAAAACTATAAAACAAGTGGAAAATTAAAAAAATTTAAAACACCCACGACTTTTGCAGACTTGTAATTGAAAAAGGATTAAATAATTTTTTTTAAACTCCCCGACTAAAGGAAAGTAAGAACTAAGAACCTATCAGTATAATTACAAATCCAAAAAAATCCGTCGGAGCTGCCATTGCTATTTTCGTTTCCAATATCAATTAATGAAATTAGTAAGCATTGATAAACTGCCGGTAGGTATATGAGAAGTATCAAGAAATTGAATTAGTCATCAACTGGTAAACAGCACCATCAACCGTCACAGGCAGGACACAGCAGCTCCGGCGGATTTTCTTGGATTTGTAATTATACTGATAGGTTCTTAGTTCTTACTTTCCTTTAGTCGGGGAGTTTAAAAAAAATTATTTAATCCTTTTTCAATTACAAGTCTGCAAAAGTCGTGGGTGTTTTAAATTTTTTTAATTTTCCACTTGTCAATGAAATAGGTGAATATAATAACTAAATGCCTGTGAACATTTGAAGCGTTTACCTGTCATCGTTATCAATATCGAGCAAAAAAAGCAAAAAAAATCACGTTTGTTGTTTGGGAGCGCCCTTAAATATTTATTTTATTCTATTTTTTAGTATTTGTTGACATAGCGGCAACAAAAATACATTATCTGTGAAAATATCAAGTATGTAGCTATCGCGGTTCAAGAGATACAGCCTGGTGACTGACGGACGGACAGCGAAGTCTTAGTAATAGGGTCCACTTTCATACCCTTTGATTACAGAACCCTAAAAGACCCAAGGACCCCAAGGAGTTGCCATTTTTACGGTAGGTACTTACGTTACGTTACATTATTTCATGATAGATGAAGTATGACCGTAAGTTTAGTAGTGGTTGGTAGAAAAAAATGTAACATTAATGTTATTATACCACCTGCTAATTTAATAAGGTTTTGTAAATTGTGGAAGATAATCGACATTGTTCTTAAAAGTCAACATCTATCTACAAAGGTGCCTAATGTCGACTAAACTTTGATGTTGCATGACTTACCTATTTTATGCAAAGCAACCTTTCTTTCCCAGAGTGAGAGTTCACCATAATGTTCTAAAAGGTATGTGAATCCCGCCAACCCGTACTTGGCCAATGTATAATTAGCATTCAAGTATATAGTATCGTGACGTATTTCGTTTTTGCCGTGATAACGAGTTAGGAGAAATTGGACGCCATTTTACTCTTGCTCATCCTGGCAGATATAAGTACCTAATGAAATTAGAAAAGGCGAAAAGTAGGTATTTTTCTAAAACCATTATTTTTATATACCCAAAGTAGGTATTAATCACCACATAAAATGTGTACCTATATACACTTTTAAATAATTCGATTACAGTTACAAAAATTTTTCGTAACCATAAACTTTTGACAGTACAATAAACATGTTAGCAAAATACCTTCTCCCATGGTGCTAAAGAGTACCGGTGGGTGGTCTTGTCAGGCAAGTAAACATTGCGGAAATTTATTAGCTACTAGTTTTTGCCCGAGGTTTCGACCGCGTTTAAGAATATTTTTACAAATCCTTCATATACTTACCGTGATTTATTTTTTCGGGATAGAAAGTCACTTGCAACTTGTACATATTACAATCCTAGGTACTATAGTCTATATCCCTTTAAAATTTCAGCCAAATCGTTCCAGAAGCCTTTATAATATTAGCTACGAGAGTATCCTGCAGTTTCATCTGTAGGTATCCACTTATATAAGTTATCTGGCTTTTCGGATGTATGTAGGTATTGCATCAAATGTTGGCTCTTGAGGCAAAGGAAACTTCAAGAAACCATCTTCATACACGACATAATTTTCCTAAGCTTCTTTAAGCATGAACCAACTAGGAAACCCGTCTGGGAATATGCCCCCAGTAGTGAGTTGTATTTGAGATTAAGTATGTACTAGTTTATGTGTAGCAGTAGATCTCAGGTTGGGTGCTGTCTTGTATTCAAGAACTAATATATATATTTTTATGTTGCGGTGTAAATGTGAACACTGAACAGTGAACACATACTTGTTTTTAAATTGATTTAATGTTAAATATATTACAACGTACAACTTGCCTTCCATGGCTGTCAGAGAGAAGAGGAAAATGGCAGAGAGCAGGAATCGGACATAGAATTTTGAATGTAGATATTGTTACCATAGACAAGTATAACTTATGATTCTAGTCATTTTAATTTTAATGTTAAACAGGTGCCACGAGTCCGTGTGGAAAATACAGTCTTGCCACATGAAGGTAGGCTTTTCGGCAAGGTTCCCTCAACGATGTTATTAAAAGGGCTCTTGCCACAATTGACATTCCTGCCGTATTGGAGCCAGCAGGAATTAACCGTGATGATGGCAAGAGATCTGACGGTTTACCGCTGGTTCCCTGTGAAAGGGGTCGGGTGTATAGTGTTTTTAAGAACCATTGGCACTAGGAATTTTGTTTTTCATATTTGGAATTTAATTTTGCATACACAAGTGGAAAATTAAAAAATTTTAAAACACCCACGACTTTTGCAGACTTGTAATTGAAAAAGGATTAAATAATTTTTTTGAAACTCCCTGACTAAAGGAAAGTAAGAACTAAGAACCTATCAGTATAATTACAAATCTAAGAAAATCCGCCGGAGCTGCTGTGTTTTGCCTATGACGGTGTTGATGGTGCTGTTTACCAGTTGATGACTAATTCAATTTCTTGATACTTCTCATATATCGGCAGTCTATCAATACTTACTAATTACATTAATTGATATTGGAAACGAAAATAGCAATGGCAGCTCCGACGGATTTTCTTGGATTTGTAATTATACTGATAGGTTCTTAGTTCTTACTTTCCTTTAGTCGGGGAGTTTCAAAAAAATTATTTAATCCTTTTTCAATTACGAGTCTGCAAAAGTCGTGGGTGTTTTAAAATTTTTTAATTTTCCACTTGTTTTATAGTTTTTCGATTAATATAATAATGTAATTTAAATTATATTATTATTAAAAAATGAAAATTAATCTTCAAACTAGCCATTAGCTCCTCTAGCAGCGTTTGAAGGCATCATCCCTTCCAAGTCATAAAGAGACGTTTATTGTGGCGCCCCCTGCTGTTCAATCACAAGAACAATTATCTAGGAACCATTGCCAATGACTCACTAATATTTTATACAAAACTGTATCCAAATCGGTTCAGTCGTCTTTGTAATAATTGAGAACATTCGTTTGCACTGTAAATGTTTTTTATGGCGCCCCCTGGTGATCGATGTTCGTAACAACTATCTAAGAACCATCGCCAAGGAATACCAAACATTATACAGAAAACTGCATCTAAATCGGTCAAGCCATTTTTGAAATAAATGGGAACATTCGTTTGCAATATAAATGTATTTTATGGCGCCCCCTGGTGATCGATGTTCGTAACAACTATCTAAGAACCATTGCCGCTAAACACCAAACATTATACAGAAAACCGCATCTAAATCGGTCAAGCCGTTTTTGAAATAAATGGGAACATTGATGTGCACAAACAAACAAACAAACAAACAAACAAACAAATCAACAAACAAACAAAAATATTTTTGCATTATTGGTTTTTGTGAACAATTTAACATACAAACAAACATAAAATCTTTTTAATAGAGTAATGTACAAACGGTCTCTCACCCTAAACTCATATACCCGGACTCCGTTCCGTCGTGGGTAAAAAAGTTACTTTCTTTTCAATGTAGGTGTACATCTCCTGTCATACAGATTTTATTGAGAAGTACAACTTATTTATTTGCCTATAACTTTGAAATTGGGTAATTAAAAACAATAATAACTGTAGGAGTTAACGTGGAGTCCGTCCGAAAAAAAATTAAGTTTGGATTTGAATTAGTTTAGTACGGGATTCCATACATCCCATGTTCATTATCCTTAGGCAGGTAAAGTTAAACAGTGGCTCGTTACCACCTTGAGTATATAAGGTGGTGTCAAATTATCTGCCACCGTTCCAGAAGGTGAATGTGCCATACTTATACACTACAGTAGTGTCAGTCAAACTTGAGTACATGTTTAGTACAGTTATCGCCTCGTAACGGAAACCAGCTGTTTGGGCGCGGCGTGAGAGCGTTGACATTGGGTTGCGACGTAATTTAAAAAAAAAATATTGAGCCTGGGGACTGAGATTTCTTCACTATTGTAGTGTATACGTATGGCACATTCACCTCCTGGAACGGTGGCAGATAATTTGACACCACCTTATATATCGCAAGGGGTAGAACCACGTCTGTATAGTTAGGATCAAAAACATCAAACGAGTTGTGAATCTTGATGTGAAACTCAAAAAATCTTGTGTAAAAACACATTATCCTTACCACCTATTTCGCAATAAATCCTTCGAAAGTTGTATCCCTTGATAGGGGTAATATAGAGCATCCTCAAAAATTATGTCTTTTTAATGTACATAAAGACCTTGCGTACTGTGAATAAGTATTGCAGTGTTTTATTTGACGAGTAGGTAATTTTCTTATCTTAAGGCTTGAAGAGATGGCAAACTGGCTCTTTTTATAATGTTTATGTCAAGTTGTGTAATAAATTTTTGCACACAAAAAAAGTACATAAAAATTACAATAACTTTGATTGAGAGTTTTATTTTTATGCCTTCTAACAATCGTGTAATTAAAGTAATAATTTCCCCGAAATTTATGTAAATCAGACTGAACGCGGCTGCTCCGTCCCCCTGTAAACAGTCATTCGGTCATCTTTATTTTTTTTTTGTAAGAGAGTTTTTTTTTCGCAGCTTGTGTAATTTGAATTGCAGACGTGGATCCGTGTGTTCTGTTATCGGACATAATGAAGACTGTAGTTATTAAAAACTCCTCATATATCTACCAAAGGAAAAACCAATGTTTTACCCGAAGACACCGATGTATATTAGAAGATGCAAGATACCTTTAATTCCATAATTGGCGTATTTTCCGTTGAATACGAATTGATTTATTGTAAAAAAGTTTTAATGATTTATTTTATTAATTAACATATACAGGTGTTAATGTTATGTTTTTTAACTGCTACGAATGATGACGCGAACAAGTCGTTCACCTAAAGTCGCTTCTACACAATGGCTTGTGATGGGTCATGCTTTGCAACGCACAACTGTAGGCCACGATCACGTCTTGGTGTTCACAGTTCACACTATGGCGCATGGCTCATTGCTGCCCGGTGAGGCACTTGCGATGGACGTGGAAGTAGTTACGGCCGCGGTTATTTAATTATTTACTACTTATAAGTATTATATCAGTGTGTACCGCCACAGAATTATTAAAAAAATGGCGCAAAAGGCGATGGTGGATGTTGACCATTCACCTTTGCTCCACGATATTGACATTTTCGGCGAACACTAATTGAAGACAAGTAGGTACCTATACTGGGAGTGGTCGCAACAAAAGAATGCACTGTTCAGCTGTGGCGAACTGAGTAATGGGCCATTGTGTGAACACCACAGACCACGCAACGCCACGATTCCTTTGAAGTGTGCGCCATAAACCGACAACTTCTCGATAGCGCGCCATCGTTGACCATTGTCCGCCATTGCATACCTTTTCCCCCTGTATACAATGGCGATGGCCTGCAGTGGGCCAGCATACGCCATTGTGTAGAGGCTACTCAATGTTAAGTGATGATACGCCTGCTCCATGTCAGATGAGTGCGTTCCAGGACTTTGCTTTGCATTGTTATAAAAAAATAATGTTACATTGCAATATCTGTTATAAGGGCTTTCAGATACTTCGATCGGTGAACGGGGCTAGTACAAGTTTTTGTACGAATTTCGAGTCGACTCGCATCGCACAAACGAATCGAATTCCTCCATACATTTACAACCAACGCCATCTATGGTCAGTCACTGACATGCGTCTGTCAATAGATGGCGCTGACTGTAAATGTATGGAGACCTTCGATTCGTTTGTGCGATGCGAGTCGACTCGAAATTCGTACAAAAACCTGTACTAACCCCTGAGGTTTTGGTGATCGAAGTCGTTCAGGCGAAATTGTGTACGTGTTTTTGTTGCTTCTTCTCGCCGTATCTACATAACCGATTTAGCAATAAAAACAGATTATACCCTGGAGTAACGCATAAGCTACTTTTTAGGGTTCCGTACCCAAAGCGTAACGGTACTTTATTACTGAGACTTCGTCGTCCAACCGTCTGTCACTAGGCTGTACCTATCTCTTGAAACGTGATAGTTACACACTGAAATGTTCACTAACTTTAAGAAATACTAAAAAATAGAATAAAATGAACAGGGGGCTTCCATACCCGTTTATTGCCCGTGGTCCCCCCGATAGTCCCCTTGGGGTACCACGGGTAATTTTTTTGCCCGTGATCCCCCTGGAGCTTTTAGGGGTACCACGGGGAAAAAAAATCCCATGGTACCCCTGCGAATCAAAAAATTAAAACACACTTACCACCAAAGTGATTTATTGCTCGTATTTGGTCGTTGATCCAGTAGACCCATTATTACTCTACTTGTACAGTAGTAGTAGTAGTAGGTAAACAGGCCTTCTCGCTTCTGCATCATCATCTCACTACGTTATAAAGATTGACCATTAAGAAGTACGGAACCCTTCGTATGCAAGTCCAACTCGCACTTGGCTGATTTATTATATGTATATATTCCGAAAAAACCTCTGGTTTCCGCGGAATTTATCAAAGACCTAATACAATTAAATATATGAATGTCTCGTAAATAGTAGCTCGACTAAAGATGCGACAGACGAACTTTTGGTGACGTAAACTGTATATTACGCAGGTGTATCCCCACATTAACTATTTCGAGCGGGTGATGACGCAGGCATGACGTCGCGTTGGAATGAAGGTTGGAAGATCCACGTGTATTTATTAAAATACAAATCGGAAGATCTAATTATCAATGATGTTAATTACATCTTTAAGTCGTTTTTTATTATTTTTAAACGCAAACAAAGCTTTTATACCATACTCGATAAACTACACCACCTGCGAAATTAAAATATAACAATGTTTAATAATTGCTTCACATTTACCACAGACATTTACATAAAAAGAATGATTTTAACCTAAAGCATACTTATGTAACATCGCGTTGTTTATTGGAGGTGGATAATATTATAATGTTTTATTTATTAAATCAGGAAAATAATGTTTATTGAAACCATGACAGGTCTGTGTGCGTGATGCATTGCCTAATTACCATACTAAATATCATGTAGATACATCATACTTAACGTGTTATGTACTCCACTACCTACCTACTTTTTATTTAATTTTTTACTAAGGTTTCTACAAAATAGAACAAAAAAGTATTGAACGATTTCAACAATTTTCGGGAAAAATTCAATTGTATTTTTCCCCGAAAATTGTGCAAATACTAACAAATTAACTCCAGTCGATTTCTATAGTTCTTTTGCGGTTATCATTTCTAATTCGATCACGCGAAGATACTCCTTGCCAAAAAGCATGGCTTCTCCATCACTCGCTGTGTCACACTGAGCAGTTTTATGAGCCCCATAGCACAAAGTCCTATAATAGTGCCTTACGGCCCATAGCCTTATAACTTATTCAACGTGTCGCGAACTATAAATGTATCAATTTCATACCTTTTCTAATTTCATTCCATTCTATACAACACCTAGAAACGAAATATATATGTCATATGGCTACGGCTGCGGCAATGGTAGATAAGCGACGAGCTATGTTCAGCTGCTTGAGCCAAGCGACAAATACCGTTACGTCTTACGTATAGAAATGGAACAAAATTCAAAAAATGTATGCGAACTAAGTATCGCTATTTTGACACTTACTTAGTGACGCTAACCTGAGCCTCACTGAACGTCAATCGCATACATTTTTTGAATTTTGTTCCATTTCTATGTACCTACTTAAATACGTCGCGACGTAAGTTTTGTCACTTGGCTCAGGGGGCAGGGTATGTAACTATAGGTGTATAATTGTGTATGTATGGAATTCTGTGCTGCCTGTATGAGAGAGTTATACATTAGCTTTATCCTAATACTAGGGTATTATTGCAAAAAAATGCTATAGGATATCTGGGAGAAACTCTATTCTCAACAAGTTTTAAATTAGGAACGTACTTTACTTTCCACTTCATTCTTAATGACCTCCTTTGAAAAGAAAGTACTCATAAGAGAAATGTCCTTGGAAATGTCAACTTTCTCTGCAGCTTTCTTTTGAACATAATTACCTACTTACAAACACTCATAACAGCATCATTATCGACTTTTATTATATCCGTTAGAGTAGGTATTAGCACCGATTTCATATGATTTCCTAAAATACTTAATAGAAATCAAGGTTTATCTACTGTTTTTTGACATCCTTTTATCTTAAATGATACTACTTTATTAATATCATAAGGCATGTACCCTCTAAGTATTTGATGCAAATACAAACACAAATACAAATACAAATACAACACAATACAAATACAAACACAAATACAAATACAAACTAGTTAATAGGTACACCTATCACGTAAAGCCATATCTTGATATCTATGACTAACAAAGTTATGAATGACACAATAAAACTGCCATACAATCATTAGTAGGTATCTACTCTAATACCTATGCATTTTTAATACCTACTTTATCTATTAGAATGCAGGTGGTATCAAAACATTCGCATCTCTTTAAATACCTGCGTTGCTTACGTATTGTAATTGCTAACTTGTTTGCTTTTCAATCTTTATTTTCTGCAAGGTTCTCTACTTCGTTTCAAAATAGGTACTGATAAAAAGGGCCCATATTACTCTACATGGGCCAGCCTACCTTCTTGTAGAACCGTTGTATTTATTTATTTTATACAATACTTACCTATCTTTAAAGTAACATTAAAAATACACACTTTCACATTAATATGATAAGCCCGGATTAATGTAGATAATGTGGTTGATTTTTTGGTGCAAAAATTTTAAACCAAACTTATTTAAAATAGTGCTATCCTTTTCCACAGGGAACAGTTTGTAAAGGATAGCACTATTTTCTGAATATCTTTCTTACAAAATATAAAGCATACAGCATATGCCTACTAATATAAGTATAAGAAGTAAGTACCTACTAATGTTGCATTACTAATATACGACGCAAGACAAATTGCATATACCAATAATACTGATTGATTTAGAATTATTCACAAAGACAATACAGTAAAGGTTGCGAAATTAAATAATTACCAGCATTTTTCCGTGAGTATTGCCTGACGAGTGACGAAGTAGTTATTTTTTAACCGCGGTTAACAATAGTCTTCATGGAAATTGTGATTTAAAATTACTCTTAGTTTTAAAGTGTCTTCACTTTTACAGATCTATTATGCTGGTTTGTTTTTTTTTTTTAAATCAAAATGTTTACCAATGGAATTGGTACCTATATCAAGTATACCTACCTACCTCAATCAGATAAAATCTTCTAATTATAGTATAAAGTTATCGTGCTTGACCGTTTTTTATCCATTTTTTGTGTCCGTTGTCTGACAATAAATAGGTCGTTACCTATTTTTCATACCCATGTGAGAAAAATAACTTATCGGGTGAAACAACGTTTGCCGAGTCAGCAAATATTAGTGTATTTGATAATATTTTTTTATTTCAATTAAAATCATGGTTGTAAATAAGTACCTACATGATTTAGTAAAATATCAAAGTTGAACTGCTATATTAATTAATTATCTTTATGTTGCATTAATTCCGATAGAAAACAGATTTTAGCTAATTCATAAGACATAATTTAGGATTTAAAGCTGGTTTTACCTAAGTTTTGAAGCCATTAAAGTTTTTATGAAAAACTCAAGTCATTAAGTTAAAAAAGAGCTGTTTTTACGATAAAAATTAAATGCGGTTTTTCGGTAAACCAAAACATGGCATTAGAGCGACTGGACCGATTAGAATATTTTTATGAAATGTTGCGGTTTTTCCTGATTTAGAGAATAATAATTAATCGGTTGATATACACTATCGCATCGGAGAACAATAAAATGGTAACTAGCCGCAGCCGAAGCTTCCCAGGTGTCCAAGAAGACCATGCCCAGTGCATTTAGCAGTGATTAAGACTATCGTCTAGTGACGAAGCGCGACACGAGTAGGTATTTTCAAAAATGATATGGCTATGTCCGTATAGAGAGAGTTGCACGTCCAGAGCTAGGCTTACATTTTATTCTTGAAATGTTGCTTCGGATGATAATGTTTTAACCCCAAAACGTTTACCGAATTGAATAATTTTAGTCTCATTAGATTCAGTAGGTATACCCTAATCTAAGCTTGCACGTTTTATTTTTTTAGTTAAGTTAAATAAAAAAAAATATAGATACCTACTCGAGGAAGTTTTTAGGTGAAAAATATGGATATATAGACGCTAATAGTAATAGCAAAGCTCTTCAGTGTATCTGCATAAATTATGAA
The DNA here is from genome assembly GCA_036785405.1 of Coenonympha arcania. Lineage (NCBI taxonomy): Eukaryota > Metazoa > Arthropoda > Insecta > Lepidoptera > Nymphalidae > Coenonympha > Coenonympha arcania. Next base: position 4,033,771 of record CM072074.1, read on the forward strand.
AATCGGACTACATTTACAGGTAGGAAAACGTTATTGCTTTTTCTACGAAAACATACAGCTAGACGATCCTTTTAAACATCAAACTGGGTCATGCTGGAGATATCATGAACACTGATTTTTTATAAGTATATATATGTGATCATAAAATTCTAAATTTGAAATGGAACCTGATTAACAGCGCGGAAAGCTGCGGCATGGAGATCAACGGATAATATTATGTTTTATTCTCTGTTTTGAGGTATTTACGAAAGTCTAAGAATACGACTATTATTAGCGCATCCAAAGCATTAGCTAGCGAACAAAAGAACGGCAATTCCCCGCCGCTACAAGAAACTACCATCATGGAATAACAAAAGCCTAAACAAGGAAACACAACAACGATTAACCTTGCTAAAATGTTAATGTCTCTACTTTATAACAGACGTCATCGGCCCATCACTTATCGGAATGGACAGGATTGGCAGATTGTTTATGGTTCTTCATTGACTATGCAATGTTATCGTCGTCGTTTGTCGTTTTTAAAGCAGTTTGTTAAGGTCGCGGGGATTTCAGCCGCAGCTAGTTACAATCTTACCGACAAAGACGCGTCGCCAAGAGATAAGATAAGCGTTCACGTGCGATTCTGTGTAGAAACCGTTATGGGTTGCTTACCCCTTACAAGTTTGTACGATACCGTCTTTAATGTCATTGCCACTTACCATCAGGTGAGTTAATTACCAACTTGTAGTGTAAAGCAAATGATTTTACCTCCTTGGAGATTTCATTCCAAGGAGGTAAAATAGGCGAGACCGCGGGCGTCTGTTAGTCATTGACGACCGAATGGCGTAGTGGTAACGAACCTGCCGTGTGCGCCTTAGGTCGTGGGTTCGATTTCCACTATCGGTAAATGTTTGTGTGATGAGCTTGAATGTTTTCCAGTGTCTGCGTAATTTTCAATATATTACATTTATGTATATTAGTATGTATGTATATTTATCAGTTATCTAGTGCCCATAACACAAGCTAGCGCTTACTTTGGGGCTAGATTGCGATGTGTAAAAATGTCCCGTATATATTTATTTATTTGTAATATGTTTGTAATACCTAATGTATGCTATACTGGTATACCTAATTACCTAAAATTATTTTAATTTACTGAATTGTTGACACCAATATTCACCGTTAAGTAGCAATAAAGTAGTAAGCCACAACTTAGAAAATCTATTTCCGGTGTGGCGGCTTCAAAATATAATACGCATTTCCGGTAATATCAAAGACATTAACGAATTTCTGACATGCTAATGTTACGTAAGAAATAATGCCGGAAACACAATTGCAACACGCGGCGACACGTGAGTTTCTTTCAAATCAAACAATGTGGTAACAGATTGAGGAGTCCAAGATTTGAGCGCAGATTCTGCTTTAGATACAATGCATTGTCCTGCCCAATCGAATTGGTATAATACTAATTATAGTAACTCCTAGAAGGTTTAGTCTATAAAGCCAAAGTGAATGGAGTAATTTTGGTGGTGATAATGACGGAAATCTCAACTAACGTCGAACACACTTGAATCTTGGTGGCATTGAATTTTATTATGTACTCGTCACTATACATACACCTTGTCCATGTCAAAAATACAACTATAGTAGTGTTATTATCTCACTGCAGACTCGGTCATAAATCATTCGAGTGTTTCGCTTTTGTTGTTCTTTGTTGAGTTGTGCATTAGGTACTGCAGAACAACAAAAGCGAAACACTCGAATGATTTATGACCGAGTCTGCAGCGAGATAATAACACTACTATAGATGGCGTGACTTGACGTGTTATAAGTATGCCCAGGGCAATAAACCATTGTTGTGTAATTTTTCGAGTCATAGGTTTAACTTTCATGTATGGCACTATCCACAACATGATCATGCGTAAAGAATCTTGCCTACAACTTTGCATTTTAAGGCCAGTTCCTCGTTAGCAAGCATACGCTTATTTTTACATTATAAATTATTAATCAGAGCATGTTTGAATATTTCATGCCTCAACCTTTGAGCCGATTTGGCAAGGATATGAAAATCTTCCTTATTCATAATAATATAGACATAATGTTGCTCGGGAAGTTGCTCCAAAGTTCCTATGTTCCTATTCTAAGAACTAAAACCCGCGCCTGTAACTTAGTAGGTACCTAAATACCAACTGTTTGTTGGTTTGCCTTTAAAACATCTCACCACAGGACAGCTATTGATGATATTTCAGTGGATAAGGATCATACAAAGTCCCACAGAAAGATAGTTATTTTTATTGAAGGAAAGAGAGTTGTTTTTATTGCGGGACATCGATCGATCCTGAAAAGCCTGCAGCTATAGCCACCATATCTATTCAATTTTACGATTACTTATATACTTACTATTAAAACGAAATTCTATGGAAATGATGACACGTTCGATCGACAAATTGAATGTATGTATCACACATAAATAACAACTGTCATTCTCAAAATTATTTTGAATATTGAAAAATAAAAGTTAAAGTTACATGGCTAAGGCTGATGTTATCTCTAAAATGTTACATAAAATGTGTGCCACCCCTAACATAGCTATGAAATATGAGCGAAGAGTGTAGAGTTATAAAAAAATATTTGCCATCCCTGACATAGGTATGAAATATGAGTGAAGACTGTAGAGTTGATAATATAATTTTGTTACGAGATCACCGCGGCTGCGCCGGAAGGTCGAGCGAAAGTTGCGTAAACTTATTTAATATTTCACATATCCAAGCATAGGATATGCATACGATTATTTCGTAGTAATAATTTTTCGTTTCAAAATGCGAAACAAAATTAATCAATCAACGAATGGTATTTTTTAAGTTTATTGTCGTTTTTAAGGCAAAGACGACCTAATCTCTGGTTTACTTATCTATACGACCGTCAGTCGATCGCTTATTCCTTAACCATATGGAACAACATACAAACAATATAAGTTTAGTGTGTCTTTGATAAGTCATGTGATGGATTTATTAATCGGATATAAGTATTATCATCTCATAGATTTTTTGAATTTTGTCTCATTTAGATATGGAATGAGCGATCGACAGATTTCTATGACGATATTTATACCAAAGTCATATTATGGCGATTGGCGAAGGGTGCCAAGATCAACTTTGGGTTCATTAACACTTAGGTACCATCAGGTGAAATTAAAGTATTAAACACACCACCCACCAATTGCGAACAATTTTATTGTCAAGTATAATGGATGGTGTATATTTACGACCGAATAGCGTAGCAGCAGCGATCCATGCCGTCTGCGTCAGAGGTCATGGGTTCGACTCCCACTTCTGGAAAATGTTTGTGTGATGAGATGAGAATGTTTTCTAGTGTCTGGATGTTTTTCAACACATAATATTTATGTATATTATCAGTTATCTAGTACCCATAACACAAGTTATCGCTTACTTGGTGGCTAGATTGCGATGGTGCGGTGATTCATCTGTTAACACTAAGATATTAGATAAAAATAAATGTATCCGTTCTAGACATTTCAAAGGTTATAGAGTGCACGAAATTCAATTTAGAGGTCACTAGATTAAGCTAATTCACAGATCAAGATTGCTTTTTGCTGATGATACTCTAAAAAATTAATAACTAAGATCTTATGCAAACTTGAAGTATGAGTAAAATACACCTCATACAAACTTACTTTAGGAGTAATAGTTATTTGTTATGCAAGGCCGCAAAATGGATTTTTGCGGCCTTGAAGTGTCAAATTTGAATGCTGAGCGGCGAAGGATTCTAGGGTTCAAAAAATAGAATCCTGAGCTGCGCGAGGCATTCAAAGACTCGAGACCCAAAAAAAATTGCCGCCGTACATAATTAACACAAAATTTTTTAATCTCACCGCAGCGAGAAATATTACTAAAAGAACACTTGAATTTCATCGCTTTCGGGAGAACTTTCTATCGATAGAATTTAATCTAAACGTGTTTCTGCTTACACAAATGCATGTTCAAATTTGAAGGTAATTGTGGTCGCTTTTGTTGTGCAAAATCTCTCAACTAATCTATTATAATATCTAAATTGGCTCAGGTCTGGTCTGGTGTGAGGCTTCGGCCGTGGCTAGTTACCACTCGGCACTCTACCAGCAAAGACGCACCGCCAAGCGATTTAGCGTTCCGGTGCGATGCTTGTAGAAACCGTTGGGGTAAATTTACTTAATCTTCCAGGTTAGTACGATAACATCTTAGGCTGCATCATCACTTACCATCAGGTGAGATCGCAGTCAAGTACTTACTTGTATAGAGTAAAAAAAAAAACTAAACTAATTTAAAAAAATAGCGCTATCCTTTTCAAACTGCTTCCGATAAAAATGTGATGTTTGTGTTGAAAGAAAGAAAGAAAAGAAAAGAAACTTTATTCTGAAAATGCCACACGTAACATAACAATACGCCTTACGTACTAAAACGATGCCTGAAGCTTCCCTCACTCGGGCAACAAAAACCAATAATTGCCCAAGTGACGGAAGCACCAGACACCGCCTGTCACATGTGGCACATCCCGGAAAAAGGCCCCAACTCAGCATGGTGCTGTGTGCCCCATATGAGCATGGGAGCACACAGCGCTGATTTTCAGTCGGAGCCTTAGACTGGGTGGGTGTTGCAATGGTCATCGGCGATGTGTGGGCGATACAGGTACAATTTTATTCACGGGGATCACACCGCAGTTTTTTTTTCAAAGAATTTAAGAGTACCTACTGCCGAATATTTTTATGTAAGGAGCAGTCGGTGGCCGACCTCCTGCAGTGTGGTATTTACTCATACAACAGTCTATAAATCTGTTATCTTATTTTATTTGACAGCTTGACTATCTCGACAGGCTTTTAAACATTTTAATTACCCGCATACGATTTTAATTATGATGTAATTGAAAAAAATACAAGCAGCATTCGGATTTGTTGCAATATAATCATTAGCGGTTTATCATTTGATTGCAATATGATTAATGAAGTAAAAAATAAATAAAAATTAACAAAAAAAATATCAATCATCGTCAAGAGCCCTCGCGGTGAAGTTGTGGATATCGCTATTTTTTTTCGAAGAAATGTTAGTTTATATAAAATGTCTTGTTATTTGCGTAGGTACATGCTTAGTGCCTATGTAAACATTTGTATTGCTTTTGCAAACAATCTTTTTTTCAGATTCCAAATGCGAGGGTTATTTTTTGTATAGTGTTAGTAAAGATTTTTTTTTCTCTAAACAAATTAGTACTTGACTGTGATCTCACCTGATGGTAAGTGATGATGCAGCTGTTATCGTACTAACTTGGAAGGGAAAGTAAATTTACTCCAACATTTTCTACCAGCATCGTACCGGAACTCTAAATCGCTTGGCGGTGTGTCTTTGAAAGGGTGGTAACTAGCCACGGCCAAAGCCTCCCACCAGACCAGACTGAGCCAATTTAGAAATTATAAAGTTCCAAAGTAAAGTTCCATGGCAGGAATCGAACCCGCGACCTCCCACTCGAGCGCGCCGCCACTGCGCCAGGGTGGTCGTCAAAAGTTATGCTTTGACAAATGACGATGTAGTCGAAAATTCGAAACATCGCCATTCAACGCATCGTTTGAACGCCGAGACCATCCGTTAAAAAAAAAATATCAGCTCACTCCATCTCAAATATAGGTCATAAATAATGCAATTCTAATTTTCTATTCAAACTAAACATGGAGTAGTACTAGTAGTTGTTGTATTGGTAATAAGTAAATCATATAAGATCAACAATAATAATAGTTGATGACTGAATTGCCTTAAAACAACGTGCATTAGTCAATCACTTGTTGATCTAGATAATCATTAAAACGCAGTTAACCCCATTCTGTTGTGGACACACTCTCAAGCACATCACTTATAACTATCGAGCTATCGAGAGATTTTCTTTAGAAATCATACTATGCTTATTCTTATAGATCTTGCGTTTCAAAATACGGGAAGCGAAGATTTTTAGGGTTCCGTACACAAAGGGTAAAAACGGGACCCTATTACTAACCACCGTCGACACCGCTGTCCGTTCGTCCATCCGTCTATCACCAGGCTGTATTTCTTGAACCGTGATAGCTAGACATTTGAAATTTCTACAAAATATGATGTATTTCTGTTGCCACTATAAAAACAAATACCTTCTAAAATAGAATGAAATAAATATTTTTTTGCTTGTTTTTGCTCGATATTGGTAACGGCAACATTCACTTTAAATATAAATATTGAAGTTAAAATAAAAATTAAGGGGGGCTCCCATACAACAAACGTGCCTGGCGGGAGCGCGGTGAATACGCAAGTGAATCCCGTACTCCCGCCAACGAGGTCCGTTGTGGCAAGGGACAGGTTTTAGTGGGTGCAAGCCCCACATAACCCCTCCGTTACCCCTGACGGAGGGGTATGCGTTAGGCATTTCCTGTCGTTAAAAAAAAATATTAACAAACGTGATTTTTCGCTCGTTATGAATTTGGTGGGTAGAGATGTTTTGATTGGAATTGGTCTTGATTGTACGGGACCCTCAGTGCGCGAGCCCGACCCGCACTTGACCAATTGGTGACACGCACTTCGCTGCGATCTTTCCCACAGATAGTAATAACGTACGCCAACGTACATACTCTAAACTTCGAAGCAAAGTATACCTGCCTGGGGGGCTATTCACGTTACGTGTCGGCTACATTTCGTGATGTATTTATGTAATTATGGTATTTACGTACATAAGCAGACGATATTGAAATCAAAATATTTTTTGCGAACACTGAAAAATTAATTTTAACACAATTAACATAGAGCGTAAAATTGAATGTAGTTCAAAACGCCATATTGGTCGACAGTTCCGAAATTGAAATTACTTAAGCGCGTCAAAGTTGAGCATTGTATTTCCTGTGATGAAATACGTTCAATTTTACACTCTTAGCGAATAGATGTAAAGTTCATTTTTCAGTGTTAATATTTTTCTTTTTCTTGTATCGCATCACTGAGTGTGTGAAAACGTTACGAGAATGCCATAGCTGGACCGGTTCACGGCTGGTTTTTATATAGATTACTAGCTCATAACATTCGGTCGAGCCGTTTCGGAGTAGTTTGGTAACAAAAATTGGCACGAAAATTTTATAGGTATATTAGAAAGACCATCTGACCTGGCAAACGTTTTTAGCCATTAGGGGTATAAAAAATAGCTTACGCCCTACTCTCAGAAGTCTCAGACTTACCGAACATACACAGAAAATTTCATAACAATCCGTTGAACCGTTTCGGAGGAGTTTGGTAACTAAAATTGACACGACAATTTTATATATTAGAAAGCTGAAAGACTGATGTGTGAACCTGGCACACGTTTTTTGCCATTAGGGATATAAAAAATAGCTTACGACCTACTCTCAGACTTACCGATACACAAATTTCATAACAATCCGTTGAGCCGTTTCGGAGGAGTTTGGTAACTAAAATTGGCACGAGAATTTTACATATTAGAATTCTTTTATTAGCTGCGGGAAGCACACGTGTGGATTTTGGTAGAGTTTTCGTCCGAGCCTGCGAGTTAGGCCCATGTAATAATAAAAATAATAATTTTATTTTAATATCCTGGCACTGAGTGCCTGAAGACTAAGGTCTTCGAACAGTGCGTGTTACTAGTGATTTCAATGGATCCGAGACTTGGTCTTTTACTATGGGCCTCATAAGAAGGCTCAAAGTCACTCAGCGAGCGATGGAGAGAGCTCGGAGTTTCTCTGCGTGATCAAATCAGAAATGAGGAGTTCCGTAGACGAACTAGAGCAAAGAATATAAATACTCTCTACCGAGAGAACCAGAGTCACCGACATAGCAACGTATCGTATCGCAACGTATCGCGAAGCTGAAGTGGCAATGGGTGGGGCAAATAGCTCGTAGAACCGACGGACGTTGGGGACCCAAAGTGCTCGAATGGCGACCCCGTACGGGAAAGCGCAGTGTTGGCAGACCTCCGACCAGATGGACTGACGACATTAAAAGAGTCGCGGGAAGGCGCTGCATACAAATGCGCAGGACCGTGCGGGCTGGAAAGCATTGCAGGAGGCCTTTGTCCACCTGTGGATGTCCGTGGGCTGAAACGAACGAACGAACGAAATTTTATTTTAATTATCATTTTGATTTTCGGTTTTCAACTAATCGTACCATCAAGACCAATCCAACCAAAACACCTCAAAACGAGCAAAAAATCACGTTGGTGTATTTATTGTTATAGCGGCAACAGAAATACATCATCTGTGAAAATTTCCAGTTTCTAACTATCACGGTTCAAGAGATGCAGCCTGATGACAGACGAACGGACGGACGGACGATGAAGCCTTAGTAATAGGGTCCCATTTTTACCCCTAACAATTCATGATACATAGCTATCGAACTATTTTAGAAGTGAACGGAAAGTCATTACGTCTTGATACTTCTTATATGTCACTGAATTTGAATTTTTTGGCTGTAAGTAAAATAAAATATTAAAAGACCAAGAATACTGTGTTTTATTAAGGAAATGCATGCTATTAGAGATATATATAACTTTGTGCGTACCTACCTTAAAATAGATTTTAATAATATGCATCTTGAAGTTCATCAACATTAAATTCGACATTTGCAAAGGTTAAAACTAAAAACGTATTAGGAAATACTTAAAACCCATTTCAATTCTGCATAATAACAATTACTTACCCGTAGCCTGTTTGGTTTCTTGTTTTTCGTATTTTGAACCAGTAACTTTGAAACATTATATTATTAACTACCCATTAATTTGATTAATTTAACCTGTTTTAACAAGGAAATAAGGTCATGAGTTAAAGGTCACAAACCAAAATATATATTTTTTTATTTCATTATCAAAATAATAGGTTATAATCGCAAGATAAATTTGCACAGGACCGTATGGTGTCAACAGGCAGGGGGGTTTACTTATTATTAGGGTTATTAGGGATAGGGTTCTGTTTTATTTTATTCAGGCACGAAATTTTTTTTAACACATCTCAATATAGCCCCTAAGTAAGCGAAATCTTGTGTTATGAGTATTATATAACTGATAAATATACATATTATAATCCAATATACATAAATATTATGTAATATATTAAAAAACACCCAGACACTGGAAAACATTTACTAGTAGTGGAAATCGAACCCTCGACCTCTGACGCAGACGACAGGTTCGCTACCACTACACCATTCAGTCGTCGAATTGATATTATCCAAAAAAGATTTTTTTTTAATTTTTGATTTTATTTTATCCAATTATTCCTTTGTTTACTGTTAAGAATGTGCATAGATGTGTGAAACTAATCCTTTAATGAAGTACTTTTGTCTCTTATGTTTACAAAACCGTTTAAACATATAATGAGGATACTTATCTTATGCCATAGATGGGTATTGCAAATACATCAATTCGATAAGATTGCTTTATGGCGATTGTATGATGAGTGAGTAACGGTCAATAACACCAGCTGCAATAGCCTCGTCACAGTATAAAACCTATATGAAATTGAAAGGAGTGCTTGATAAATAATTTCATTTAATTAGATGAACTCTGGACCTAGAGTATTTCAATAGTCCATTATACTTTCTTCTTTTGACTTTACATAAATCGCAATCTAGCCCCAAAGTACGAGATAGCTTGTGTTATGTGGGTACTAGTCAACTGACAAATATACATAATATTTAATATACATAAATTCAATACATTGAAAACACCCAGACACTTGAAAACATTAATGATCATTACACAAACATTTTCCAGATGTGGGAATCGAACTCACGACCTCCGGCGCAGATGGCAGGATCGCTATTGCTACGCCATTTGATGGTCAATTAAATATTTGCGATTGAAAAGGGAAATTTGAACTAGATATTTATATAAAACCTGAATTAAACCAAAAATTAAAGAATTTATTGATCGTGCATTAAATCATGAATAAACTTTATATAATATTAGGTAAACAACATTGATGATTTGTTTGGACACTGAATATCTTAGAGATTTGATATTTTTTCGCCTTCCGTTAATACGTATTAGATAAACATTTATCTCAAGCCTAACCTACTGTCGCACAATCTCCTTAATGGGAAAGGTTCCATTTGGTTGCACACTCACAATAGAGCTTCCTCGGCACACATGCTCACAAACACAAACTTACACACGAGTATTATAATTATATGATTAGAGACATCTATATAAGTGACGGAGATACAATAATTATTTCTAGTCATCTCCGTTTATCTCTACATACATAATTTTAATCCGTGACTGGCGTATGATTGATCTTCCGACACACGTTTGTTATTAGGGTTGTTGAAATCTTATGCTTGTATTCTAATTTCATATCATTTTACATTAAAAATAATAACATCATTTTGTAAATATTTTTAGTCTTAATTTACTTTGAGTATTAGAAATATAATTGAAATACTTTATGTTTGTATGATATAAATAACATCAACAATAAAATAATGGTGGTCATCTATACTATTATGTTTAAACTGTAACAATTATATTGATTTGGTCTTTATGTTTGAATTGACAGAATAAAAATCATTTTATCCTTTATTGTAGTTATAGGTGTCAACTTCTTTTGCCGAGTTTAGGTATTTTAACGACTTTTTCAAGTGGTTAATTTTTTTGAAATATAACTGAAGACATTGAATCAAAGGCCTATAATTTTTTACCGTTTTAGCTCACCTTTTTAGCTCACCTTGAGCAATATTTATAATAATTCATATTTTTACTGAAAAGTTAAAATGTCAAATTATTGTACTCACACTCATTCATCATATTATCATCAGGTGGGTTTGCAGTAAAGAACTAAGTAAATAACTTTAGCTGAATTAAAAAAAAACAAGTTTCGATTACCCCAATACGTGTTATTGTCAGTATTCTAACAGGCCTTTCCATACTTTTTCGCTACTGTCCAGAAATAGGACAGTTATTAGCTTATAATGATCATAAAATAATCAAAAGAAATATTTTTAATGAAATGATCTTGGAAATGTAATGAATCTGAATTATTCTGATTTATTTATAATCAAATCATCTTTAGCCGAATTCAATATAGGTACCTACACAACACTAAATTATAAGAATCGTTTAATGACGGGGAATTTCGTTGAAGACGATTTCTGCGAAATATATATATAATTTTGTTTTATTACAATATTTTAAACTCCTCCCAGGATCAGCATTATCCTCAATTAATGGAGATTAATCGAGCAACCAATTATTATTATTTATTGTATTCCAAAGTGCAATTAATAATAATCAGTAACACAGTTAAACGTGAGAAATGTTAAATTATTAAAGCCTATTTATAGAATTCTTTTGCACACACAATGACATTATTCTTTCACTGTTTTTGTACGTTAATGACATTTAATGGGCAACGTGATGAATCGGCCACGTGCTTTTAGGGATTCCAAAGCAACAAGACAAAACGGAGGCCTGTTACTCTCGCTCTATGCCTCCATCCATGAGGCCCATTTATATACGTGATAAATTAACTTATATCTCGTTATCTCACAACGTCAGATTGACAGTATGTCACCCAGTAGTACATACTATGTCATTCTCCTATAATGCATATTTTTCATACAATGAAGCTTTGTAGTTAGTTATTACCTAGCTGAAAAGTATTTTGTTTCTGTAAATATATTCTGATGAGATATCTGAGGATATTTTACTTGCTATATTAGATGTATTTTCATAAAGCCTTTCTTAGTGCCTACGTGTATAAATAACCTTTGTCAATAGAGCCACCTTAAATTCAGCGGTATAAGCTGTAGTTGTACAGTTCACTATCAAAATAAGAAAGTATACTTAAATGTATAGAGCCTGAGATATCTGAACCTAAGGACTCTACAATCCACTCCTACAATAACAATATTAGTACCTACCGTGATGTATCTAAACAAGCCCTTGAAAGGAACCTGTCTCATTTCAGGACGCCAGTTATCCGAGGCATTCAACCTTTCATATACCGGCAGAACAATCGCGGTACAACATAACAACATAGCGGATCGGCGCGCGCGCACGCATGTATGCAGCCGGCGAACGTGGCGCGAAAACATATTACGAGATATGTGAAGTTGACTAAGAAATATTTTTAATTGACTCACAAGGCAGAGGTTTTAATTATTTTATAAACAATGAAGTTAATAGTGATGTGTTGTGTATGTGTGATGACAGTGATGGGACAGGACATCGAGGCGATGCGGAATCTGCCCAAATATGACTCGAGATATGACTATTTAGATGTAGACGCTCTGTTTAATAGTAAGCGATTAATAAGGAACTATGTGGAATGTTTGCTTAATGGACAAAGGTGCACGCCTGAAGGGAAGGCGCTGAAAAGTAAGTAAATTGTGGAGATGATTCAGATTGCGATAATCTACTCATGCCAGAAAAAATATTGTGTTATCGTATGAACTACGATAATGTAATGATTTGTTTAGGTTAACATCCAACATTTTTATTAATCAGTTTAGAAAAAGTCATTAGTCTTTATAGTGTTAGAAAACGTGAATACTGAAAAGTTATTAAGCTATTATTAAGTATTTAAATACGAGTAGGTACAACTATAACTATTATATAGGCCTGTCGTTATCTTACAAAGTGAAGCAAAAAGTTGATACTTAATTGGGATTAAATAAGTAATTAACTCAGATTTAAATCATAACAATATGTGGTCTAATAAAATATAGGTAGGTAAGATATTTCTTTCTTGGTTTTATTTTGGAAAAAAATTGACTGTAGATAACATTGTTAATTCAGAATTAAAGTTTTTGCAATATTTCATCCCTAAACCACCTCTAGCTACGGACCTGGGTCTATATAGTTTTATTCAAAATTATTTATTAAATTTTAGAACATCACCCGAAAACCTATTTTGAAGGACACAATTTTTTGTTACTCAATTAGGTTTAAGTACTTAAATTATAAAAGAAAAGATAAAAAATCGTATTTTTAGCTTCTTCATAAAACTTTTAAAGTTAATTACTTTTAACTTCAAAATAATCAAATTCTCATTATTCTCTTTTTTTGTCCAGGAAATAAAATTCAGCCAAAGTAACAAAGATAATAATTATTACTTTATATCTAAATTTACTAATCTAATATTACATGATTACTCAATTTTCATTCATAATCTGCAGTTTTAATATTCATGAGAAAATGTCGAGGACAACTTTTTATAATGCCTAAGTAAGGAGCGTGTCTTTCCGTAGGAGGTAGAAAGGTCAGTCATTAAGTCATTACCATTCAGGACACTTTCCGTCTATTCTAATGTAGTTCGATATTAAATTATATCAAGGTACCAGCTTTTTTTTTTTTTTTAATAATTGATAGGCTTGCGCTTGACTACAATCAAGTCCGATGTACAGAAATGATGAGGTCTAGGATGGAGCGCGCTTGCCTAGAAAATGCCTATTCACTCTTCTCTTGAAGGCACCCAGATTGTATTTGGCTGGGAACACGGAAGCTGGAAGGGTGTTCCACACCTTAGCGGTTCGAATCAGAAACGTAGAAGAAAAGCGTTTCGTCCGAGTACGCTGGACATCAACCACATAAGGATGCCAATTCTCTCGACGTCTCGCGGTTCTATGGTAGAAAGGTGAAGGTGGCACAAGGTTGTGGAGTTCTTGAGCACTCTCTCCAAAATATATCCTGTAAAAAACCGCTAAACAGGCAACACTGCGTCGGTGTTCTAAACTGAGCAGTTTCGCCCGTGTTAGCGATTCCTTGCCGATTATTCTGCGTGCGCGGCGATCAACCGAGTCCAATGCATCGAGCTGGTATTTGGCAGATCCATCCCATAGGTGACTGCAGTACTCCATGCCGGAGCGAACTTGAGCTTCATATAGCGTCAAAAGCTGTTCGGGCCTGAAGTACCGCTTAACCTTGTTCAGGATGCCAAGTTTTTTGGCCGCTGTTTTTGCCTTTTCCTCGATGCATTTCCCAAAATTGAGATTGGGTGAGATGTTAATACCCAGGAGGTCGATATGATCGCTAATCGGAACGGATACATTTTGAAAAGTGGGAGCCAAGGTGAAGGGGCTCTTTTTTGCGGTGAATAAGCACGCTTGCGTTTTGGTAGCGTTAAACTTGACTAGATTAGCGTCACCCCACTCAGACACTTCTTTTAGAGTCAAGTTAACGCGATCTACCAATGCCTCTCTTAGCTCTAGTATCTCAGCACCGCTGGCTTTTGGACTAGACATGTATCTCTCCGAAACAGCTTTATTAGAATATTACAGATTTTTATTTATCTACGAATTAAATGCAGGTTTAATGCTCATGCAAAACACGATTAAATACTTGATACAGTTTTATTTAAAATGAGAGCCCAAAACTCTATCAAATCAAACCTCTCCCGGCCGAGTTTGTTGTAGGCTTCTTCTTAGCGGCAGGGAGCGTTTGTGAACCCTCGTAATCTTTATTTATCACCATTTTAGAGACAGTGTAAAATGAAATGATTTGTCATAAGAGCTTCTGTGTGATAGGCCTATATGAAATAAAAAAAAATATTCTATTCTACAAATGTGACAAAAAAAAGTAGGTAACTTTAAAAAATAACAGTAAGGAACTCGGCGTTTAAATAGATTATAATATGATGCCAACAAAGTTTATTTTCAAGAGATATAAAAAAAAACAAATAGAGTTAAAGGGAATAGGGCTAAGAGAGCAAAATATCGTCCTACGATTTCCTAAAAAAGGATAGAGCGCAATGTAATAAAAATAATATTCTTATTGACTATTGTATCCAAAGAAAATAAATTAATACCAACATCGCAGACCAAAATTATAATTAGTTAAAGTAGTTAAAAGCCTACTAGTTTGGATTTCAAAAAGAAAATTGAAGCACGGGATACAGAATAACTCAAGAACGAATACTTATAAGCTCAGCAAATTAAAAGGGAGATGAAATTACGGTTTTAGCAGAAAGATCAATCACAGTATCTAGTTACGAGTAAATAAAATAGATTGGTAAGGATGTAAATAATAATTTAACAAAAATAAATATAACCTAAACAAACATGATTAAATAAATTTTAATGTTTACAAAATATATACACCATCTAACTGACCATTTATGGGCATAGTGCCCAAGACGCTGGCGCTGTTTCCTCTTTGTATGGTAAACTTAGCCGTTGAGCTAAATAAGCGCCAGCTCTCGGGTCACCAGACGCTTGGACCAATTTTTGAGATACTTTATTGACGAATTTTTTAGTATCCGATGACCATGGGCCCAGCGTTTCAAACGGAAGAGCCGCAAAATCGTAGTCCTTACAAATGACTGAGTATGTGCGGTTCTTAAGCGTTTGTGCGGATTCTGCAGCTACCCTGGCTCTTTGGGACGTGCTCGGTAAGTGGGATGCAGCCAACGTATCAACGCAGGTTGCATCCCACATCAAGGCACACCCCATCGACCATGGTACTATCGTCGTCCCCTCAGGTCTCTTACCGTCATCTCTGAACAAACCGGATAATAAGAAGTAACAAATGAAATACGGAACATTATATCAACCATTGTAATCTGATAGAGGCAAGTACCATTAATTAATATTGTCCAAGACTGAATCAGAGGACTGAATAGATTGCGTATAAAATATCACCTTGCAATTTTTTATGGTTACTAAGAAGCCTGTATTTGGGAGTGCAAAAAATGTTTCTTTGACACTTGATTTATTTCTTTCAACTTATTATCAAGGTCTTATTATGTACCTGCTCGCGAGTCGCACGATGTAGGCCCCCTGGCCAAGTGACGAGAAGCGATACTACGGATATTTGAACTCCATACGAATCAAATAAAACATAAGCGATTTTGACAGAGTGGGGCTTGTTTTCGTGGATTGAAATGTCTATAAGTATACAATTTTTTTTAATTTTATTCCATTTCTACACCACGCGTAGTATCGCTATTTGTCACTTAGCTAAAGAGGAGGTAACATTTGTCCCGTACAAATCAACACTCAGCAGTAATCGATTGTTTTCCCGGAATAAAAAGTCCTTCAAGTTAGACAATGAATGTGTAGTGGTTTTTTGTTTTTTTTTTTCTTCCTGTATCTTTTCATCACTCGTTATGTATGGAGTACCTATAGCGCTATTAGGGCCGATTTTTCAATCGCCAGATAAAATCTGAAGAATAATTTTGAAACATAATATGCCATACAAAATCTGTAATATTTATTTCTTAGTTAACGTTTAAGTATCTGGCGATTGAAAAATTGGCCCTTAGTGAAAGAATTTTTAAAATCGATCCATCCAAAGATTTACCCTATCGTACAAAGTGAAATACCTGCAGCCTTAGCCATTATTACGAGGAAGACAACCTCGTAAAAAAATCACCGAAGTGGGAACGCTTGTCGAGAGGGACAGTTACTGCGGCACATCCCTCTCGCAGGAGACGCACCGGTTGCTGGCGGACGAACATCTTTCTTCGGCTTCCGGGTGCGCCGGCCTGCGGGTGACGGACGTAAGGGGCTATGGCGTCCGTTACCCGAACTCCATCAACAGGCTGAGGAGGTGGCGCGCCCTGTTCAGGACGCGCCTCCCAGGAGGAGTCGGCGGCGGTCGGGCTGCCGGCAGCAGCGACGGGACCTGCCGCTCAGGTGGCGGGTCGGGGCCTGGCGGGAGCGCGGTGAATACGAAAGTGAATCCCGTACTCCCGCCAACGAGGTCCGTCGTGGCAAGGGACAGGTTTTATTGGGTGCAAGCCCCACATAACCCCTCCGTTTCCCCTGACGGAGGGGTATGCGTTAGGCAAAAAAAAATGCCATTATGACTTTTAACTTAACTGCGATTGCTCCAATGGAACGAAATTAAAAAATGAATGAAAATGACAGTGCTCTTCGATATGTCACGTGATCGATTCTGCGGTCTAATATCATTCCCAAACATTTTTTGATATTCATCCCATTTGAGTGATTGTCAGGTTTTGAAGAAGACAAAATGTGTTGCACGCTCGATTTTTTGTTAGTAAGTATTCTTAGAATAATATTACAAATGAAAACCTTCAACGAAATGGTCTAGACTAGAACAAAATGCTTATACGTAAAACTGTTTCGTATTCAAATTGATCTTGTAAGTGTTTCACAACGATGCATTCACATTTAAAATGCAAAATTTCAATAAAGCAAGGACGTACCAAAAATAAAATATTCAAATTTCCAAGTCAAAGGATTATTACCTGAATTTCTAAGATCTTTCAAGAAGATTAGATCTATTTTAGACCACATCATAATTCTTATCTATTTTATGCTCCTTCTAATGTTTTTTTTTTGCAAAATGAGTACTTTTCATTATGATAGAGTTTCATGCTAGTTTACAAATATAAAACTAGTGAAAGGCTCAAAACTTCGAAAAGGTTCTTTAGCAATATGCACAGTCAAATCAGTTTGCAGACGTCTTATGCAGAATTTATGGTGTTATTTTAAATATTAATGTTTTATTTTTATGCTGACCATGCATTACTGCAAACGCAACATCGTATTTAAGGTATTTGCAGTTTGACTGTAATTGTTTTAAATAATAATAACTAAACGATATAATATTATAGCGTCCTAAATATTTATCCAAGGTTTTTTGGCGCTTATTTAGTTCATATTATATTATAATCGGCTTAGTTTATATTATATTATAATTATAATTAGCCATACATAGAGATATTTATTTTTTGTAAAAATATGTGTTATAGTTTTTTTTTTATTTTATTGTTTGTTTTTTAATAATAGTTTTTGTAAGGTACAGAATAAATCAAACAGCTCTACAAGCATCACAGACTTTACGCTTTCATCTCTTTCTCTCTTTTTACTAAAACTAAATTATTTGTATAATTGTACAATTATGACTTCTGACGGTAAGTTATGAATGTGATAATGTTTTTAAATTGCGTCATCGTTATAGTCACTGATAACCCGCTACTGCCTGGTATAACGAACAATCTTGTGTGTATGGAATTCTTTACTCTAATTACGACTTGTATCAATCTATTCTAAAGCAGGTACCTACTTTAATTTAAATCGTATCTCGTACCGACGCACATTATTATAGCAGCAGGAATGTGTTGATTAATAAATGATTATTATTTATATATTCAGAATATTTTTAAATTAACCTTGACGTTCGTATGATAAGTTCGATGGAAACTACAAAATTGTATGCAGGGTTGTCATTGGTGTAGCCACTTAGACTGAAGTTTTATAAGGAAACGGTTAAGGTATAAAAAAGCTACACAATTCTTGATGCTTAACGGCCTACAAGCCGTATTTAGGTGATTTTGAATGAAGTTTTATGCAAAAACTATAAAGACAATTACTTTCAAATTTACACGTCATGTATTTTGGGTCTTTAATCTAAAATCGCTTAGAAGCAGAAACACGATTGGATAAAATTTTCTCGATAGAAAGTTCTCCCTAAAGTTGCTCCAAAATCTCAGTTTTTCTATGTTTTATCGGAAACTACAATGGATGTAATTGTAATTTTTGTTTTAATGTATCGGTAATAATAATATCCTAAAACACTTAGAACAGATTTTTGATAACTGGCTTAGTTTTTGAGTAATTAGGTAAAACGTCGTTTTTCTGCTGTATTCTTCCGCGACGCTGCATGTCGCACCTACCAAATCTCCGTGAGAGTGAGAAAGACAAAAATAAATTCAATAAATCCCCTTAATGAAAAAATATTTATTACTTTAAAGGACCATTTTCATAAAACAGTAATCATTACATCTGATCTCATTTAATATTAAATACGGAATTTTTTACATATACGAGTACGTCGAACCTTCTCGGGTCGCTTATTTGTAACACGTTTTCAACACGTTTGATTAACTTTGTCTGTAGTAAAGCAAAATAATATTATGCTAATTCGAAACAGGTTCCAAAATTTAGTATCTGCTACCTATAACCAGTATGTGAGAGATCGAAAACCATAAATTACAGTTAAACAAAAAGTGGTTACCAAAATTTAAATGAAAAAAGTTAAGTCTAAACTTATTCCGACTTATTCAGACTGACTCATCACCCAACCTATACTGTTAGAAAGCTAGTTTGCTGATCTACATCCAGGGATAAGAAGGGATTCTAATCATAAAGGAAAAAAATAAATAGTAAGTAATAAATTTTTTTATAACTGAGGTACCTACCTACAGTTTTAAAAAGCTTTAAAAAAGCTTTCTAAAAATTATCTCTCATACTTTTACCAAAACAGTAATTAAATAACAGTTAACAGAATTAACATAAAATCCTGTTGAATGCAAACATACATAAATAATGAGGTGATAATACACTGAGAGGAAAGTGTGTCCAAGATTTTAGTGTAGGTAAGTAAGTAATAAGTGTATTTTTGACTAAATATTTAAGCTACCAAATAATGTAGAGAAAGTAACAAAAATCTTTTTACACATTTTTTTATTATATGTAGTTGTAGAATGAATCTAAGCTTATTTCAATACATCCGTTCCTTCAGAGTTTTATATTATTTAAAACTAACATACCAAAAATATTCTCTGACGGGTCGATTTTCATGAAAATTATTTTCCGCGACAACACTTTCTTACTACAGAAATACTACTTATACTTTATACGCTATCCACTATCTTTTATTTTTATATTTTTGTTATTAGTACTGCTTTAGTGTGTCTAAAGTGTACCTATATATTTTCTTAAATTTTTAAATATAATAATTAAGTATAAATTTGTCGTATTTAGACAGATTTTAACATGCATGCAAAGTGGAAAAAATTGTTCCAGGTAACAATTATGCATGCAGAATGATAGAAATTGTTCCAGGTAACATTCAAGTTTCAATCTACTTCTAAAAGTTTGCAGGTAAATCTGAAACCGTAGATATATTATTTCCTACATATTTCGATTTAATGGATGGAACGAAAGGATAATATTCAAAAAATTTACGGGAATGATCGCTTATTTCTCTAACAACTGTCACTCCTATACATTTTTTTAATTTTTAGGAGTTCATATGCATTCCATCCATTCACAGACGTATAAAGGGAAGCATCCATCGAATCGAAAATTGTCATATTATGCCTTAGGTCTCTTTTCGTATTTTGATACTGTTCTGTACCTTAACTTTCGCATAAACCAATAAGTTATCATAGTAAGAATACGGCAAAAAAACTGTCTTGTAACCAAGTTAAAAAGTTCCAGTCCAGTTGTATTATTTCTTGTTCCATTGGCGAAATCGTAGATGCTTGAAGTTGTGAAAGTCTATAATCGTTGCAGAGTGTAGAGGGGATGTGCATTTTATGTCGTTCTGGTGGTTTCTTAGGGGGTTATGTAACATTGGAGCTCATTTGACATTGATTGTTTCAATGCTGTTATAGGAAACCTTCAATATCAATCAATCAATCAATCAATCGATTAATCAAAAAAAAAGGGCTATTCAAGCAATTTTTAGGAACCTGCGGGTTGAAAACTATAAAGACTAACTAAAGGTTGAAAACTCTCAAATTTAAATGTCATGTATTTTGGGGCTTTAATCTTGGTCTAAAGCAGAAACACGATTGGATTAAATTTCTCGATAGAAAGTTCTTACAAAAGTTGCTTCAAAATCTCCATTATCTAGTTTTTATCGCAAACTACAGTGGATTTAATCGTAATTTTTGTTTTTGTGTCGGTAATAATAATATTCAACAAAAACGCTTAGAAACGGATTTTGATAACTGGCTTATTTTTTTGAGTACTTAGGTAAAACGTCGTTTTTCTGTTATATTCTTACCACCACCACCAATAACGTATTCGTAAGAGTCGGAAGGATAAAAATAAAATCAGTAACATTTTTAATAAAAAAATATTATGACAAATTGCTGCCGAATGTCGATTATATTATTTTATTGGTGATGATTTATGATGATCACTGAGTCATTTGTGGATAGAACTGTTGATACGACGAATATGTTTATTACTTATTTAAAATAAATTCAAGGTAATTAAATTATAAGCACATCTAGGTATGGCTAACCAACTTATAGAATGTTACATGTAGGATATAATCTAGTTGGGTCAATTGTCGTGAGCAATTTTAAACCTAGTAGTAAATTTCTGACTTTTTATTAAAGTGCCTGTAAAGGCTTTTGTGAGAAATAACCTATTTTCATCTCCACTTAGTTTAGGACAAATCCGAACTGTCCCTGACTATAAGCGATAGAGTAGATACGCGTCATCACATCATACGCAATGGTTATCATTTAAACCCATCCATGTTTTAAGATTTAATAGCTCCTCTTAGACATTTTTGTAAAATGTTCAGTAAAATAAAAACGTTTGATTTGGCCTGAGCCCCGGGAGTCTAGCGTTAACGCTCCGCTGCCACCTTTTGCGAGGAGGTGATGTCTGCAAAAGAGGCGGCGGAGCGAGAGAGGGAAAATCAGGCGGCACATCCCTCTCGCAGGAGACGCACCGGGCGCCGGAGAGTCAATGACCTCCGGCCTCTATGAGCTGCTGGCCTACGGGCGACGGACGTTAGGGGCCGTCCGTTGCCCAAAACATAGGCAGGCCAGAAGGTGGCGCGTCCGCATACGGGCACGCGTTTTAGACGGTTTCGGCAGCCAGGTTAGGGCAGGCTGCCGATCATGAAGGGACCCGCTGCTGATGTGGCTGGTCGAGACCTGGCGGGAGCGCGGTGAATACGACAGTGAATTCCGTACTCCCGCCAGGAGGTCCGCCGCGGAAACAGACAGTTTTAGTGGGTGCAAGCCCCACATAGTTCATCCGTTTCCCCCGACGGAGGGGTATGCGTTAGGTATTTTCTGTCTATAACAAAAAAAAGCGTTAACGCTAATTAGAACAACACGCAACGCAGACTCCAGCAACTAATCTACCGCAATGAAGTTACATAAATACCTACCTAAGTCCAAATAGTCGGTAGATCAGTCGTATGGTAGATTGTAACTTTATAGCGGTTACTTAGGTGGGTAAGTAGCGACGTCTACTGATGTAATGTCACGCATGGTGTCTCCCGGCCTTGGTCGGTGCGGCGTTTTCAATTCATTAATCTTTTATGACTATTAACACGTTAGCTGCGGCACCAATTTTTGCATACTTTCCGTTCCTGCGGCACGAGGTATAATCGGCCCGTACCGTGACCAGACGTTAGGGCGACACGCGGTCTATTAGACCCCACCTCCTTTTACAGACTAAAATCCATTTTCTGGCGCGAAATCAAAGATAAATGAGAATTTTGGTCCTTATTGATATAGACAGTGAATTGATGAACCCTAATCCACCCCGCCCCGGGATCTGATGGCTAGTTTAGGAATTATTAGCAAAACAAAAAATGGGATCTTATACACCTCGTAACGCACTGAAATAGGGCAAATTTTCGCTGCGATTAGTGATGGTAAAAATAATATCGACGTTTTTAAACTGTCTTAACTACGCAACGACTTGACCGATTTTGATCAATTATATCTCATTAGATCGTTTTAAGGGCAAAACCTGGCAAAACAACACAAAGCTATCAAAGGATACATTTTTTTTTAAATAATCTAAATTGTGCTTGAAGGCGCCATAAAGAAAAAAAACCGGCCAAGTGCGAGTCGGACTCGCGCACGAAGCGTTCCATTCTATACCATTAAGAGGCACCTATTACAGACTTATTATTGGAAAATAATGGATTACGGTTTATGCATAAGGTTTATCTTTCTATTTGTATATGAAAATCTTAATGCGGTTCACAGAATAGAAAAAAAAGGCAACCAGAAGTAGAAAAGAAACTGTCCTATTTATTCTGCCTCGGGCTTTAAAAATACAATTATTAGAACTTGAATTAACATTAAAAAATCAGTATCAATATACTTTTTTATAAAAATCTCAATATATATGTTGTACAGTGTACTAGAAAAACGGCTTAAAACTCACTGTCACTTGGTCTGGATCGCCCTCTGATCTGGGCGATCCAGACCAAGTGACAGTGAGTTTTAAGCCGTTTTTCTAGTATCATTATGTCCACTCACGGAAGTCTTAATTCTAATATATATGTTGTACTTATTTATGAGTGTTTTTCATTGAAACAGGGTAGACAATAAGATTTTTTGAGTGATTTGCACTGAGTGCACTGAGTCAAAATCTTTTTGGATTTTTTATCAGCTTCACGAGATGGTAAAAATGTGCGTAGTTTTTGGTAACAATCGACGTGATGCACAACACTGGTCGCGGGAAGCTCGCGTTGAGTGCGGTACGAGGTATGGGACGTTTTAGCCTCGTTCCGCACTGCATTAAAATTATATTAATTCAGTGCGGCACGAGGCCTAAGACATCCGGTACCAAGGTAGGTACACCACCGAGTCCGGAACCATTAGTGATCTCAAATATATATTTATCTCTTTCCTACACTGGACCAAACCAAAGCTATGCCATTCGCACGACAGAGAAATTCACTTTTTTGCTTGCCGCACCACAGGAAAGTTGCATCAGGGGTGATTTAGGCCTCGCTTCGCACTTAACGTGTTAATAAGCTAAAGGTTTTGTCTGCTGATTTGCTCGTATTGGATTTTTACGAATCCCGCGCGCATCTCGCGAGTGTTGACGACCTCCCTGGCGCAGTGGCAGCGCGCTCGGATTCGAGTATGGGAGGTCGCGGGTTCGATTCCCGCCACGGGCCACTTTGGAATTTTATAATTCCTAAATTTGCTCAGGTCTGTTCTGGTGGGAGGCTTAGGCCGTGGCTAGTTACCACCCTACCAGCAAAGACGCACCGCCAAGCGATTTAGCGTACCGGTGCGATGCTTGTAGAAACCTTTGGGGTAAATTTACTTACCCTTCCAAGTTAGTACTATAACATCTTAGGCTGCATCATCACTTATCAGGTGAGATCGCAGTCAAGTACTAACTTGTTAAAAGTAAAAAAAAACTCGCGAGTGTGACGTCTACGCAGACAACTGTCATTCCCATACATTTTGTTAATTTAGTTTAATTTGAGCGATCGACAGTTTTCTATGCATTGGCCATTGAGGTATTAAGTGCTTACCTACTTTGTTTCTGGGGCGATCGTAAACACAGAGCAAATTTTCATACTGACATTGTATGAAAATGTCAAAACAATATTACAATAATATTACTTTAAGCGTTGGTGGTAGGCCCCCTGCACTACAATGCGGCCCAGGACATAGCGTTGTAACATAGATTTATAATAGGTCGTCGCTGGCCCTCTATGCGTTGCAACTTCCAATGCTAAACTTTGCACAGCGTACCTACTTCACTGCGCTCGTCAACCAAAAAGGGTCCCTACCACCTTCCAAACATTAATTGTTCCTTTATAATAAACAGGTATCTGTAAATAGGTATCTACTGGTAGGTATGTAATACTACATGATGCGTAGATACGACATTGCATCGAAGAATTACAAAACTGTGATCTTCTTTTTGTAAAAAATACATATGCCTATGTACTTACTTATAGTTCCAAAAATAACACCGAGGTACAAACAAACTTTTACTTATTAATATGATTAATTTGTGTTCTCATCTACCTATAGATACTTACCACAAAAACTATAGTGTTTACGATAAAGATCAAGAATGTTGAGTTCTATAAACATTGATGCAATAAATGTAGAAATATCTAGGTATACATAACTTGATGAAATTATATTGTGAAAACAAAATCTAGAAAAATTCCGCACCAAACACGATTATCTGCAATAAAACAATAAATCACCAAAAATACTGCATTCCTAAGGTATTTCTGTGAATAAATTAAAATCGATGATTTATTTACAGCTTTAATAAATTCTTTTTACACACGATTCAGTTAAAAAACGAAGTTGCATAAAAATTAAGGTTTTTTATTCAAAAACCCGTGTAATTAAGACTAATTAATAGCTTACAATGACTAAATTAATTACAGTGTAGGCAACAACTTGCCGAAAACATATTCTCATTACGAGTAGGTAGGTACATTATTAAACTTGACCTTACAGTCGATTTCGTTTTGCAATGAAGAACAAGATTCTGCAATATTAGATGAATCTGTATCTATCCATTCACACATCCAAAACTTTATATATGGGACATGGGTACCTAAACACGAATAACTCTGAAACCGAAACATCTTACGATATATTATTTAATTAATATAGCTAACGATTAGCTAAATGAATTAAATATATTTTTAATACATTTGCTCAAAAAGTTGACATTTCCATGTATGTTTAGCGTGCGCAAAGTTATTCTTTTCTGCACTAGTGCTTTTGTGTTTTCCTCCTACGCGGCACCGGAGCGGGCGTACCAGGAGCGCATAAACACGAACACGTCATGCAAACACGGAGCAGGCAAACATGTAAAACCAATTTTTTTTTTTCGCAAATGTATTAAAAACGTCGTTCAATGCACGTGCGGAATTGTCATTTTTACTCGTCCTTATAGTTGACCCTCGCCTTCGGCTTGGGTCAACAAACAGGGACTCGTAAAGAAATGACAAACTTTCCGCACTTATATTGAAATGTACTATATCTGTGATTGTCACAGAAACCTGTAGATATTCGTAGATTGCTCAAATGGAACGAAATTAAAAAAAAAAATAAGACATTGACGCATGCGTTAGCCTCAGCGTTAGCTAAATTGGTCAAGTGACTTATCGCAAACAACTGTCATTCTCATACGTTTTTTGAACTTCGTGCCATTTGCGCAATCTGCAGATTTTAGTGATGTGGGGTAGGTACGTATTTTTATAAACAGTACAAGATAGTAATTTGCTGCGATCTCACCGGATTGTAAGTGGCGACTGAGATGTTATCGTACCTATACTAACTTGAACATTAAATATAATTTATACTTAAAACTAGCTGACTCGGCTTCGTTTGTCATTAGGGATATAAAAACAACCTGCTCCCAGACCTAGAGATAATACATATACTGATCGGTCCAGCCGTTTCGGAGGAGTTTGGTAACAAATAAAATCAAGAGAAAATTATATATTAGAGATATCCTTTTGATATTGGTGCTAATTCTGTTGTGCAAAATCTCTAAACTAAACTAATTTTATGTGTTTTAAAATAGTGCTTCCTTTCTCCACAGGGAATGTTTTGGTAAGGATAGCACTATTTTAAGACATGTAAATTTAGTTTAGTTTAAAGAGTTTGCACAACAGAATTGGTCCTATTGTCAAAAAAGTCCAATGATAACCGTTGACTATAAAGGTACGCAGGTACGGATTAAAAATGTTGATGTAGTCAACCCGTTGTTTCTCACAAATGAGTTCAAATATAATTCACAGTGCTGCGTGCAAAAATCAGTAGAGCTTACATATTATTACTTGGTATACCAATGGACGACCTTGTGTTATCTGTGTCACGTAGCGGTCTCCAGTGAAAATGTAAACAATGCTCGCATATCGTCTGTGACGCCGCGCGTTACCAAACGCCTAGAATCCAGATTTGTAGAACATTTCACTTTTTAATTACAAACACTGCGGGTTAGTGTGATAGGACCATAATATTGTATTATTCCTTTTCCTAGAGGTCCAAGAGGGATCGCTCGACTTCAAAAGTGCGGCAAAAAATACTTTGCCCAAATTGGCAAACCCGAGCAGTCGGCTACACAATTTTTCACGCACACTAGCATCCGCACACCATACAAATTTCAAACTGACACACTCACACTACAAAAAAAAGTTGCCGCACTCCCGAATGCATATCTGAGAGCTTAGCCATAATAATATGACATTTTGCAATACGCTAAAATGAGGGAAATGGAATGAAAATTCAAATACGAGTACCTATGTATGAAAAAGATCGCTAAAATGGTCACGTTTAAATCGCATTTGATGCATGGGACATTTATGGTTAAAGTAAGCTAGGATTTTCTGAAAGTCTACTCCTAGAGGGGTTAAATTTGATGCAATAAAGTGCCGATGCATAGGTAAAGACAGATTTCTATGATGTCATATTACATATAATATGAGTAGGTAGATTCTTTAGGCATGTACTTGTGAAAAAAATCAATTAATACCCACGGCAAAGATGATGGATACTTACCCACGGCTATAGACTAGGTACCTAGGGAACTAGAATTAGTATTACTAAGTTAGATATTAGTTACTAGTCTTAAGATCAAGGCAAAAACTAATTCACAGTCAGGAAACGCTTCTAAGGCGGAACACTTGTAACATAACATATATAATATGAATAGGTACAAAAAATAATTATAGACTTAACAAGTATCTCTACTGCATTCATAAGACCGGTTTGGTATAATCCAGCGAGCGAATTTACAGGTGAACAGCTCAAGAAAATGCTCGAGCTGTTAATTTGTCAATTCACCAGACGAGTGAAGCTGTTTCTACTGATTTAAATATCCATCCTTGAATTGTAAGTTGTAACCTGTGCAAGAACCTTTCAATCAACAACAGTATAAATATGTCGCCTATACGTACATTTTTGTCTCCGGGCTATACACGTCCTAGCATAAATGTCACGATGTAGCTTTAAAAATCCCGCGAGAAAGTAGACTTTCAAGGGTAAAATGTAGTCTTCCTCGCTCTGCGGAATACATATCTTCATAATAAATACAAATAAACATAAAATTACGTTAATCCTTTTTTACGCTGCTCTACTGTAGTTAAACATACAAACTTTCGCTCATAAATTTTGCCATAAAAGCCTTGAGGTAGAACTAAGTAAATTCGCCTTGACATTTAAAAAAAATTAATTTAGGTACGCTTGGGTGTAATAAAATTATTTATTTAAATCACACCTCGTACAGTAGGTACGCGCGGCGAGAGTTTGGCTTTGACCTTCGGGTGGAGGGGATTACTACGCATGGGTACCCAAATTCTGATTGGTTGATACCCAATTTCTGATTTCTCTGATTGGTTGATACCCAATTTCTGATTTCTGCGCAATAACGGTCAAAGCCAAACTTTCGCCGCGCGTACTGTATTACGTTACGGTTGATTTGGCCAAAAAAGCTAATATAATAATCATTTTTAAGCTTTTCTATGTTCAATGGTTTCACAGAATATATATAAATTGATATTTATAAAATATCTAACTTCACCGCCTTCAAAGTTCAAATACCTAACAAAAATCGCGAAGGAATCATTTTCACCAGACAGTTACTTCCGTACTTTATAGCACGGAATTTATGACTCTAACATAAATCCGTGCTAACCAGTCCCTACGTACGAGTATATTGATAAAATATTATATCAACTACCAATAATAAATCATGACCAGTGTCAGTGTCAAGAACGTTATCTCTCGCCGCCGTAGTTTATTTTATTATTATGTCACTAACTAAAGAAATACGATCGTGGATACATTGATCCCAACAAAAACATTTTCATGTAAAATGTTGCCAGACGAGCATATGGCTCACACAGTCAAAAAGTTATCAGATCTCATGTAGGGCAAGACTTCTGACTTTATACACCCTTAAATACAAGCTCTAACTTCACAAACTCTACACTTTAGTTACAATAATGTCTTGGCCGTTTGGCTACCGTCACATGGGCGTAAAGTGAAAAATTTATCCCACCAAAATCATTTTCCTGATTTCAAATTTCGATTTAACAGAACTTACAGAGTACTGAAAAGTGAATAAATTTTTGATTTTACGCCCAATGTAACGGTAGCCAAACGGTCAAGACATTATTGTAACTAAAGTGTAGAGTTTGTGAAGTTAGAGCTTGTATTTAAGGGTGTATAAAGTCAGAAGTCTTGCCCTACATGAGATCTGATAACTTTTTGACTGTGTGAGCCATATGCTCGTCTGGCAACATTTTACATGAAAATGTTTTTGTTGGGATTTCATTTCTTTTTGTAAGTTTTTTAAAACAATGTTTTTTATTAACTAAATTTTTATTTTTTTGTGTATTTCTTGCACTTCAGGTGCGCCTCTTTTCACAGCCCACTCTCTAATATGTTTGTATTACGAGTAGATACGTACTTTGCTTAGAAGTATATTCTGAAAATTTAAAAAACTTATAGTGGATTTAAAGTTAGTAGTTTTGGCCTACCGAAAGTGAAACTAATTTTACATTTATCAAGATAAAATGTTAATCAAACGTAATGTATAGATCCAAATTTCAATTTCTAACTTCAAATTTTACCTATTAAAACACAAAGTCAGATACAAATGAAAGTTTGGATGTTTGTTACTCAATCACAACAAATGTAGACTGATTATATCCTGGACTAACACAGACTACTTGTTATCCATTAAAAATCTACGGAAGGTATCGGTAAGATTTGTGTGTTTATTAGTTTTTTAACTATTGTTTTATTTATAGACTTTATTTTCGTTGGGCGCTGAGGCACTCTTGAAATTCAAATTTGACGCTTGACACGCTTGACAACTCATTTTGGTCACAGAGCACTGGACTCTAGGCAATGAACACGCGGAGCTCGGTACGGGAATTCGGGCTTGCCGCGTACACTATGGTACTGGGCACACAGACGTTGGGGCGCTGTTAAAATCCAAATAATTTACGCTTGGCATGCCCGACGGCTAACTGTGGGTACAGGGCACTGGGCCTTGGGCACTCATCTCACCCTGGGCACTGGGAACTGAGAGCTGGGCTCGTTGGACGGGGCGTGTATGTAACTTGGGCTTGACGCGTCCGTTTGGGCACTGAGCAGGTATTTATGCGCTATAACGCTCTTCAAAATCAGAGAGATTTGACGCTTGGCACGTTCGACAGTTTAAGCTGGGCACTGGGCACTCGGCTCAATGTGGGTTCTTGGCATTGAGCGCTGGATCCTGGTCACTCGACATGCAGTGAAACTCGGCTTGTTAAACATGACATGCATGAAACTTGGGCTTGAAACGTGCGATATTACTGGGTACGGGACACTGGGCACTAGGGCGCTTGGCCACTTGGGCACTTATTATTACCAAAAAAAATTACGTGTTTTTCCAGATGTATACTAGCAGATATCTAACATGAAATTATGTTTGTACCTATATACGTATGGGAAACCCCATACGAACTTCCAACCCCCTAATTTGATGGATGTGGGGTGATTTACTAAGAATCCTGAAACACGTATTTAATTGTTTATTACAAAGAGTCCCTATATCAATTTTGAGACCTCTAGCATCAATATATTTTGCCGTAGTTTCATACAAACTTCCATCCCCCCATACGAACTTCCAACCCCCTAATTTGATAGATGTGGTGTGATTTACTAAAAATCCTGAAATACGTATTTAATTGTTTATTACGAAGAGTCCCTATATCAATTTTGAGACCTCTAGCATCAATATTTGCCGTAGTTTCATACAAACTTCCATCCCCTATTTTAAGGGGTTGGGGGGTTAAATTTCCAACTTTTGGAATTTTTCTGTTGGTTGTGTACTAATTCTAGCTTACATACCCAATTTCAGCTTTCTAGGACTTCAGGAAGTACCTAGGAATTTTGATGATCATCAGTGAGTCAGTGACGAAATCTGGGTTTTTCAGATGTCAATAAAATCTAAAGTATAAGACCTGTGATATTGAAACTTTATACGTTTAATAAATTCACCGGCGACATCATTTTCCGAGAATTTTGATTATCTGGAATAATTCTGGCCAAAGTTATAAGGGTTCAAAAATACGGCGAAACACTTTTGACTCGTCTGGCGGGGACACTACCGTGTCCCCAGATACCTAAGTACAAGTAGTCTTTTAGGTTATATCACCATCCACCGAAATAATAATATGATCCAAGACATACTTAAATAGATACGAGTTATTCGATTGCGCAAATGGAGTTCGTCTAGCTCTAGACTAATAAATTATAAATTAGAGTGTTCATTAAACATGTTGCGCTAAGTACAGTTAGCATCAATATTTTATTATTTTTTTTTTACGCTCTTTCATTTGATGTGCGATTCGTTCGATTCCACCGTACACCGGTACCGCCCTTGGTTTTTGTATGGGAAAATTAAATCGACCAGGGCCAGGGTTCTTTCAGCATTTTGGGACATCAAATATAGATAACAACCCGGTCCCGCACCCAGAGATCATTCCCTGAAAATTTCATAACGATCGGTCCAGCCGTCTCTGAGGAGATTGGCTACAAGGAAACAGTATACATTTTAACTTTTATCCTCTCTCCTAAGGGAACCATGCTGAATTTCGGGATAAAAAGTATCCTATGTCCTTCCTCGTAGTATGAACTCAAGTCATACCAAGTTTCATTGGAATTCATTCAGTAGTTTCGGCGTGATGCGCGGCCGTGATACAGAAAGACAGACAGACAGACAGACAGACAAAAATGAAAAAAAATACAGTTTTGGGTTCAGAACCGATTTTAGAGTGCCCACGAAAAAAAATTTTCAAAATATCTTTAATGTACAGAATTTGACCTGTTACAGATTTATTATAAGTATAGATTGTAAAACTTGCTCCTTCAGGCAATAATTAATAATATGTAATTATTATTATTAGAAATTCGATTGAAGACTAATGTTTGAATTAGCAATAAATTAAACAAAAATGTCGAGTTTTTGCCTGTTATTCTCAGCGCACATCTGCAGCCAATTAAGCTTTAAAGAAGAGCTTTAACAAAAGAATAACTTTTTGACGAACCTCAGAAATATCCTCTGAAGATACTCTCTTCTTGAATTTGTAATGAAGTCTTATGTGGGTTACAATAGGTACCTACAGGAAATGAAAAGGTTCATACTTTCTTAGGTATTTTAATAAAATCAATTTGATAATTTTTAAATAGACTTTCGTGAACCTAAAAAATGACATTTTATGCAGAGCCAGTTCGAAAGGAGGGAGCTTATTTAAAAAACCGCAAATAGCTAAGGGGATAAGGGGCTAGTAAGCGCGCTCCATCCTAGACCTCATCATTTCTGTTCATCAGACATGATTGTAATCAAGCGCAAGCATATCAATTATAAAAAAAAACGTAAAAATTACAAGTCACTTTTTCCTATGAAACAAAAAATAGTTACAAAAATCAGTTCAGGAACCTCAAGGGAATAATAACCTCAGTGAGCAAACAAACAAAAACTATAAAGTTTGATCTTATTGAACCTTAGCAGTTATTCTAAAATTCGTGGGTGGTCGTGTCGTGTTTATTGTCATTAGGATTGAATGCTTGGATAAATACGCGTATAATAAGGAAATTTCCTAAAGGCATGCAACACAATAAACTTTTTTTTTTGATGAAGTAGCAATAACACTTCAAGTGTTTATTATATCTTACATAGATCTTTTGCCCGCTACTTCATTCATATATTTTTGTCTATTGTACTTATATTTATTTTATTTATGTCTTAAATCTAAAAGCACATACAATATGATGTTTTCGTATTCCAAAGCCTAGACGGCTTATTTATTTATTTAATTTTTATTGCACACAATATACATGGTACAAAAGCAGCGCTTAATCCTAATGGGATGTGAAAGAATAAGCTGCATGACTGACGGACTGATTGATCTAGGTACTCATTTTATTTATACATTAGGTACAAGTTAATATCCGCAAAAAGCCTGAAGTGACACGACTATGCACTATGCAGCCGAAAGTGATCTCGTACTTACTTGGAAGGGGTAAGCAACTCCTAATGATAGCTACACAGCATCGCATCGAAACGATAAGTCGCTTCGCGGATTGTTATTGCCGGCAGACACGATCTGAACCACTTTAGGAATTATACAATTCCAAACTGGCCCTTGCCGGAAATCGAACTCAGGACCTCCCGTTCAAATCCGATCGTGCTATCAATTGAGCTCGGAACGTTGCCAATACTCATATAGCAACATACAGCTCGAACCACTGGAGTGGTAGAGCTATTTGCCACACAGATATGGCTATCACGACGTGAATATCCACTAAGAAAAGGTTATTGAAAATTGAAGCCTAAAGCGGGAAAAATATAGAATCGCATGAGTGAAGCCGCCAGTTGTTTCGTTATAAAATGCTGTAAAATCAAAATACATAAAAACACAATGTAGGTATGTATACCTAGTCAATTTTTATTTCCACCTAGCACACACTTTTCCAACCGAAAAAATATTGTAACCTTGTTGTCACTATAGAAGTGTTATTATCTCGCTGCAGACTCGGTCATAAATCATTCGAGTGTTTCGCTTTGTTGTTCTTTGTTGAGTTGTGCATTACTGCAGAACAACAAAAGCGAAACACTCGAATGATTTATGACCGAGTCTGCAGCGAGATAATAACACTACTATAGGAACATCATAGAGCGGTGCGCTTTACATTTGTTACTAGAACGACTGTACGTTCTATGCCTAGCTTCATTTTGCGGTTTTGCTCACGTGTTGGCGGGTAACCATAAAACAACCTTGCACATTCGATTTGCTCGCAAAGGTATAATAAAGTGTGAAATATTAATGTTTAAATTACTATACTAATCTTGGAGTTAATGACCTAATTGAACAGTTGTCAATTATTTTCTTTATATCAATTACTGACGAGATGTAAAAAAAGTTCTCCGATTGCCTATATATAGTAATATGTATGTATATTTATCAGTTATCTAGTACCCATGCCATCAGCTAACGCTTACTTTGGGGCTATAGATTAATAATTATATAATCTACGATACATCATATAATCTACATTGAGATTGGCTTTTGCTGACTTGTAGATCATAGACATAGAAGCTATATCTCCGAAAGTTCGTGGCTGCTTAGTTGAAAGATCAACAAACATTCACATTCACATTAGCATACTACTTACTAGATATAGGACACCGATAATTCCTAACAGTAAGTATTTGTTCCTTAAGCGTATTAAGTAAAGTGTCACGTAAAGTAATGGCAAAGTGTCACACTGGTAAGAAATACAGTTATTATCATTGGTTATCTCAATGAGTCACTGCTCATACAGTATACACACGTTTGTTTGTAAAGCTTAGCGGGTGTAACTGACATCAGACTGAATGAACTGTAAATAAACTGTATAGTGTTTGTATATTGGTATAGTTCACACGTCGCGCGTCGTTTGCTACGTATAATCCCTACTTAAGTAGGGTCTTAACTGTTAAGAGTCGCTATAGAGATTGGCTATTAAACTCACAATATTATTCTTTAAACAATAATTTTCTGATATTACCTACAGTAGCAGACATTTTCGGAAAATAGTGAGCGCCCAAAAATCGAAGCGCGTTGATGTCTTTTGTAAGGCCGTTAATACGCCTTTATTATATATTTTTTTATTTGTAGATATTTTTTATTTATTTATCTCAAGTTTTCAATGAATGTTGTTACAAAGTTACTACGATTTAAATAAAAAATAAAACATTTGAAAAAATAAATAACCCTTTTGTAATAGACGTTTGGAAATAAAATAATTTTAACTAGCAATATTAAGATTTTTGCAATGTATAACAGTAAAAATCAAAGAAAAATACTTTTAATACTAACACAAATTATAATGTTTCTGATAAAGTATTGGTAACAAATGCATACCTAAAACATTTGTAAAATATTATAGTGTGTATCCAATTTGTCAAGAGAGGGTTAAATATTTTTAAACTCAAAAAGGAATCATCATAATTATTTACAAGCTTCACTCCTTTTTACCCACTATTGAACACGATTATTCTCTGAGAGCGCTGCACACTATGCTGAACAAGTGCGGTTTGGCAGGCTTCATACTGATGAGTTGCGATGTCTTCTTTACTGCTACGCACGATGGTGACGCACCAAAGATGATCTTTTTTTGCACAATACTCGTTAACGATAAAAATATACTTCTTACGACGTAGAGTTTTTTTTAACAAAACATAAATTAATTAGCAAATTTATCTTAATTCTTATCGTTAGAGCGTCGCATCCGCATAATTTATGGTACGGGAAGTATAAAAACATCACAATAAATCTATTATTAACACAAAGGAGACAGAGCTATACGCACAAAACCAATATTGCTATCATCGCAATAAAATGTTTATATTCAAATGATATCATACACGTTAATTTAATAATAACCCAACACCGGTTAACCTTTGCTAATCAACTAGTTAACAGACGTCCCCGCGTATAACTGTTGCAAATTGATGTTGAAATTACGAGATACCACAGAGACAACTAACAACTCTGTAATCATTGTTATAGCTAGTTGAGGCTTTATTGTATCAATGAAAGTTGTATATAAAATTAAAACTAGCTATAAAATTAAACTATATCTAAATTAAAAACTACATATCTAAAATAAAAACTACTTACTAAACTAAATGTTAAAATAAATTAATCTAGTAGACCGCTGTCAGCGAGAATTGTTCCCAAAATGCTGGCCCCATTGCCTCGTTGTATCGCGATACTTATTCTTTGGGCAAAGTAGAGGCCATTTTGGTCACGCGTTGCGTCGACCAGTCGTAAAGAAATTAAAAAATTTCTTTGCTCCCGGTCTCCACGGTCCCATAGTTTATAGCTAGTTAGACCTCCTTTTAGTGCTTATTGAAGTTACAATATAGTAGTTTAATATCGTCGGTCAAAGAAATTAATCCAACGTTTTAGCTTTTAGTAAAACACGATACCTAAATATTCAAAAAATATCTGTTGATATTATCAGTTGACCCGGCATATGCCCAGAATGAGCGTAGCAATTTTTAAATTTGATACTGGGCTATAGGGACCGATTTTATACATACTATCTTTTTATCAACCACTAGCGGCCCGTCCCGGCTTCGCACGGGTAGACATAAAAAGGTACAGATATTTAAGTTATAAGCATGCTAATTAAAACGACTATGAATCACTAAATTAAAAAAAAATTGTATGCTTATTTTAAAGCCTCCCTGTACACATTCACAACGTTGGCTGTGGTATTTGTAGGTGGCAACAAAAGTATTGATTTTCAGGAGATCCTACTCGAGAAAGTGCCACATACAATTGCCCGTGGGAAAAGCACTCTTTCCCTAAGTCGATACCAACTATGGAAAAGGTTTGTCCCTGGGATTTATGTATTGTTAGGGCAACGGATATTTTTAAAGGGAACTGTAACCTTTTAAAATATATGGGCAAATCAGTTGGTATCATCGGGATCCGCGGAACATGTGCGAGATGACCGGCCGCGGAACCCGTAATGATAGTTGCTACAATCACATTATCTCTTAATTCTTTGATCATTAGTCTTGTACCATTACACATATTGGGAGGGCTTTAATTTCTTACGAAGCATAAAAATGTGTTAAAAAAAACTCGAAATATTCAATGTCGCTTGCGTCCACTGCGTAAGGAGCCGACCGCGCGGATCACGAAGAGTTAGTTACTCGATGCGCTTTTTATCGTAGTTTTTATTTTAATTTCATGATATCTTTTGAATGGAATGTCCGATTTCAATAATTCAAAAAGTAATCATCAGGTATTGAGACAGTCTTGAATATTAAATTATTTATTTGGATAAAAATTTATAAATGGTATGGATAACACGGTCTGATTTTGATCGGCATTTCTATCAATTTGTTAAATGTAAAAAAGTAGTTATAGTGACGTAACTACAATAGTTAGATACATAGTCTCGCGAAGTTTT
Organism: Coenonympha arcania; assembly: GCA_036785405.1. Classification (NCBI taxonomy): domain Eukaryota; kingdom Metazoa; phylum Arthropoda; class Insecta; order Lepidoptera; family Nymphalidae; genus Coenonympha; species Coenonympha arcania. Next base: position 4,070,237 of record CM072074.1, read on the forward strand.
TTGTAGATATTGATATATTCTATAATATTGTCAAACATTTTTTTGTCCTATCATTAATACTCTTTGCAGCGTATGCGATGAAAGACATTTTATGGCTAATTTTTTTACACCTTCGGTTGGTTTTAATAGGAATTTCTAAAGATTGCTATAGTAATCTAGTACTAAATATAGCCTATGTTACTCAGTGATAATGTAGCTTTCTAATGAAAAAAGAATTATTAAAATCGGTCCAGTACTTTTTGAGTTTATTCGTTACATACAAAAATACAAAAATCCAAAAATCCAAAAATACAAATCTTTCCTCTTTATAATATTAGTGTAGATAGTGTAGATATAGTATTATCAACCATACCTTCTAGTACCTATACTATCTTTTTATCAACCATATAGTATTACCAACCATACCTTCTAGTACCTATACTATATTTTTATCAACCATATAGTATTATCAACCATACCTTCTAGTACCTATAATATCTTTTTGTAAGAACTCTACCACCATGTTTGGAAAGCTGTTTTGAAAGTTTATTGAACTGAGAACGGTAGATGACTTACTGATCAGTAGGGTTAGTATAGATATTTCAATCCACGAAGACGCGCCCCACTCTGTCAAAATCGCTTATGTTTCATTCGATTCGTATGGAGTTTGACAGAGTCGCCCCACTCTCGAATGAAACATAAGCGATCTTGACAGAGTGGGGCGCGTCTTCGTGGATTGAAATTTGAAATATCATCACAGGTTTTTGTACGACTCCAAAGTTGTACAAAAGCCTGTACTAACCTACATAGGGATTAAATAAATAAATAAATATATACGGGACATTTTTTACACATCGCAATCTAGCCCGAAAGTAAGCGATTGGTCTTTGATAAATCTAAGTTAATAATTATTTGACATAGAGTTTAGTTTTCATTTTCATTATAAGTTTGAAAGACAATGTTTACTGTAGGTATTGAGCCAAAAAGCAAAACTGGTTGGATTCGGAATTTTCCTACGTTTATGATGATTTGGAAAACATAAAGACTGCGTATGTTACTCGGAATACATAATTGTGTTATTATACCGACCTAGCTCAACTTCCTTGTAACCGAAAAATTTAAACTGATTCTTATTTTATATTTGAATTTCAATATATCGATTAAGAGCCTTTATACGCTTACGCGTGAATCGCGTGTCGCTCCATACAAAAAAATAATTCCGTTCCCGCTGACGCAATTTTGCGCGGAAAATGGTATTACAAAAAAAATTATAATAAAATAAATATACAACTTATTAAAATAATAAATAACCAGTGACATTGAATATGAATTGAATTAAATTACTTTAATTCAGAAATAACAAAATATCTTGGATTTTATCCTAAAATAATACGTTTAATTTATCGAAAAATGCTAAAAAGGCACTTTTCGGTTTATGGTTTTTGAATGAAAATCTAGGAAAATCGTGTTTTTTTGAGACACTTTTTAGTAAATGTTATTAATTTTCTATATATGTCATTGTTATAAGTTCTTGTTAAGAAACATGGCAAATATCTTGCATCTGCGTAGAGCGTCGACCGCTATTTTAGCAAACAGCCTATACAAAAACTGTTCTAGTGAGAAAGTTATACACATATTTTAAAATATTTTTGAGACAAGTTCTAGATTATGAAATGCCAAATAATATGAATTCAATTATCTAATCTATAATTGAACACATAACTATTTTATGTTCCTTCGGAAATCGTAAATTATGACTCAAGCTTAATACTAACGCATGAAGCGCCTTAAGTAGATTTTTCACTGCTATTGTATAAATATCCAACTTTTATACCTACCCATACTTTTAGATCTAGCAAAGTCAGTCGCACTTTTACATTAATAATTAATTATGTAAGTAATCAAAACATATCAAATTATTTACCAAATTATACGATTTCAATCGAGCATATTGTTTCGGTATAATTTTAACAGAAAGAAAAACTTAACTTGCCCATAAACTACTATTTCCTACTGATTTCAAATAGAGCTATGTGCCTATGGCTGCATATGAAAAAATAAACCGTAGAATATGTACCATAAACACATTTTTCTATTTTAATTAACACAAATATATTTTAAATAAAAGTTGTCTCCGGACACTTTTCATCAAATAGCTCCTAAATTAATTAAAATATAGAGCTAGTACATAGGTTCTCAATGATCTATTAGTACCGTCTACAGCAAAACATAGGTTACAATATAGGTTTTTGTTGAGGGTAGTTTGCCTATAGACCATTTCCTATTTACCCTATGTACTTATGTCTAGATTTATGTGTTGTATGCCTCGACGCTTAGCAATAACAGCTTTCTTTTTACTAAACATAAAGTTTTCCCACGCTTCTATATACCATCCAGAACGTTAAGCTAAGTACAGTCTTGTAGTGTGAGACGGAAATCCTATATCTTATAACATCTACCTACTATCTTTTTTATGTATACCTGACCTGGCTCTATACAGGAAGCTGTGATTTTATCACCATTATCATAACATAATATATTTTTGATACTCGAGGATAATGCGTGTGAAAATATACTTGAGTAGGTTTAAAGGATTTTATTACATTTTTAGGGTTCGGTAGCCGAATGGCAAAAAACGGAACCCTTATAAATTCGTCATGTCTGTCTGTCCGTCCGTCCGTATGTCACAGCCACTTTTTTCCGAAACTATAAGAGCTATACTGTTGAAACTTGGTAAGTAGATGTATTCTGTGAACCGCATTAAGGTTTTCACACAAAATTTAAAAAAAAGTAATAAATTTTGGGGGTGCCCCATACTTAGAACTGAAACTCAAAAATTTTTTTTTCATCAAACCCATATGTGTGGGGTTTTTCATCAAACCCATATCTATGGATAGGTCTTCAAAAATGATACTAAGGTTTCTAATATCATTTTTTTCTAAAATGAATAGCTTGCGCGAGAGACACTTCCAAAGTGGTAAAATGTGTGTCCCCCCCCCCCCTGTAACTTCTAAAATAAGAGTATGATAAAACTAAAAAAAATATATGATGTACATTACCATGCAAACTTCCACCGAAAATTGGTTTGAACGAGATCTAATAAGTAGTTTTTTGATATTTACAATAAAACCTCTAAAAACAAAGTTAGTTTTGCGGTTCGATAAGAAAAGTGGTTTTTATGGTTTTATTCCTCCGGTTGTAGTACGGAACCCTCAGTACGCGAGTCCGACTCGCACTTGACAGGTTATTTATTCAGTTTAAAACATTTAACGTTGTCGCCTAAGTAGGTATACATACCTTAAGTACTTTGATGGTTTTATGTTTTCAACGGTATGTACCTACGCCGCTTGTTCTTTGGGTTTTCATAGACTTACATTTAACTACATAAACTTTGTGACGGTTCTACTTATTTATAACTATCTACCCAAAACTGATAGTACTAAATATTTTAGTCCTTCAATTAATTTATTAATTCAGATAATTTGTTTCTTATAAATTTCTTAAAATTCAATTAATTTCTTAATACAGATACCACCGATAGTTTTAACCATATGACTCATCTCTTCGATTTCTAAGATTGCCGACGCATCGCTTTCAAACGAAATTCAAAAAATGTATGAGAATCACAGTTACGCGGAAGTCACGTGATCTATTTTACAATCGGATATGTCATTGCCAAAACTTTTTTGGATTTCATGAGTCATGTGGCTGACACGCTGGTATATTAGTTATTTTAGTGATAAAAGCCAGTACCACCACAGCGTCAGAAATTCCGCCGTGAAACAAATAGAAGGTACGGTGTTTCGGTTACTTACAGATATTGATTGTCGAATGAATTACTGGATATAATGAGTCTTAACAATTGAAGTTTTAGAATGATTTCCTATTAAAAAACATCAGAAATAAAAAACCTTCCTGGACATAATCGTACCCACCTAAAGCATTTTTACCTTGCATCCTAATTAATCTTTTGTTATTATAGCTGCATAATCAAAATAAATTAAAAGATAAAACAATAACAATTTAACACATGACAAAGGTACATTCAGAACCGTGTGAGTCAGGCAAGTGGCAGGAATTTGTGTACGGGTCCAAACTCCCAAATTAAGATAACAAGGAAATTGTTAAAACACTCTGTCACATTGGCACAATTACTTTTGGACGAACGACGCCACGAGAATTATAAAATGGCGTGACGCAAACAAACCCTACGTGACCACGAAAAGAAACAAGAATTTTATTCAAATAAATTATTTTGTTTTCATCCAAAAATACAATAACTACAACGTGAACATAAACATATTTATCCACTACAACTAATACATAAAACTATTTTATGCGTTGTTAATTTAGAAAATTCAGAGACAGCATGATTTGAAAATATTAGGACTCCGTTCATATATTATCTCTTATTAGGTATGTTCCAAAATAGTTACTTAGGCAGTAGGCACTCTAGCTATAAACTACTATAGAAAACTTCGCCTTTGAGCAAATTTAAAAGAAAATCTAGAAGGTTACTACAGGATAAAGTTGCAGAAGCTATAATATCAAGCTTTCACAGTTTTATGAGTTTGTTTTGACGCTGCATATCGATCTCGAGTATTAAAAAAATAAGTATACAAATACCATTAAAACCAGTCCAATTGGAACGTTCCAGGTCTGTCTGTGTATTTAATTAAATAATTATGTTTGTTACGATGTAAATAAATAATGGCTTCCATTAATATTTTTTCTTGCAGATGTTTATACTAAATACGTATCGCTTACCAGTTTATAAGACTATGATTATAATCTTTATATATCATTTTAAACGCTATGATATATCAACAAGTACTTACGGTGATTGATAGACACCTCTAAATTTCAAGATTTTGACTACTAGATTAAAGCCAAATATTTTTTGCGATTACCCATCGGAACACTTGATGTTTTCATTTAAATTCATTTTGTAATAATATAAACACAAACTTGCAAAAAATATCCTGCATAAATGTTTTAATAATTGCGTAATTATACTTGTGATAAAAAATATATTTCATGCCAAGTTTCTTGGAAGAGTAGTTGAGATGATGAGTTGATGATCATGAGATGATCCTAGCGACATCGATTAATGTATTTAGGTATTATCAGAAATGAGTGAATACCTATTTAAAATTTTAACTTTCTAGTTCAAGAATCAAGAGTGTTTCTTTTCGTTTTTCACAGGCACAAATTTATTATTAATTAATGTGTTTAATTTAATTGAACCCTTTTCGACCGCGATAAACATTTCAACAGGAATTCAATAAAATACTTCTCTAAATAAAATAAAGTTCTAAGTAACCCTCAGGCTGCGAGTATACTAGCACCAAATACATGAAGCCTAAGGTTAACGAAATTAGTAACTCCTACTATTTTTTTTAAATCACAAAACATCTGTCTCATATTTAAAATTATCGTGTCGCAGAGTTTGAAACCAAACTCGTTCGAAACGGCTTGACCGATTTTTATGAAATATTTTTGTCTACATTCGGTAGGACTGAGAAAATGTCTATATACCCCTAAATGCTTCATACAAATGGCAAAACTACGTTTTCTGGGTCAGCTATTTACCCAATAAAATATTCTATGTGGTCCAAACAGGCTCAGCTAAGTCAGAGTAACTAAAAGAACTTTATCTGCAGTGTGCGACAGTAAGGAACGACAACGATACGACTTCTGAGTCTGACTCATTTTGTCAATACTTTGTTACAGGGCTCCTACCAGAAGCACTAAGAACGAAATGCGTCCGGTGCACAGAGAGACAGAAGAAGATAGCGGTGAAGATCATCAGGCGGCTCAAAAATGAGTACCCACAGGAGTGGGCCAAGCTGCAGTCCAGGTGGGACCCCACCGGGGACTTCACGAGATACTTCGAGGTGTACCTCGCTAAGGAACAGTTCAACACCATATCTGACAATGGTAAGTCATAACTGATAACATAACATTTAAAACAACAGGCCAGAAAATGTTCCCGTATGATGATTTATATGGGAACATTTACTTGCTTATTGTATTCAATAAAATTTAAACAACATATAACATGCATCGACTTAACGAGCAACTGTTAAAATCGTGTGTTGCATACAACAAAAAGTTGCATACAACTCTTGTAGCGAATAAGGCTACTAGCGCACTAGCGGCCAGGCCGCTTCGGCCAGGTCGCGGCGGCCATCGAGATAAATACATTAGTATGAAATCGCCATAGAGCATGCGCATATGACCGCACGCGGCCAGCGGCCACACTAAGTATGCAGCGGCCAGCGAGATCGAAGCAACGCAATTGCGACCAAGTTCAATCACTGGCCGCTGCAGCCACTGAGATCAATTGCATTGTAGTTAAATCACCATGGTACGCGCTCGGTCGCACGCGATCGGTGAAATAATTATGAGATAATCCCTTTGTTCAGCTTTCACATAGCAAGGGATGAACCCAATATTTTCCCCCTTTCTTTTTCTTACATATAAGATACAAAAGCACTGCTATTTCTTCAACGTCCATTTTGAAGCGCGCTGACGATCGTAGCCGCGGTTTTGGCCGCGTTGCAAATAGCAATCCCTGCGGCCGTGCCACGCGACCTGGACGCTAGTGCGCTAGTAGCCTAACATTAAATTGAAAATTGAAAAATGTCCCTACGCTTGTCATTTAAATATTATGCTGGCAGTTGGCACGTGTGAAGTCCAATATAAAGTCATTCCTTGTTCTGTGTGTGAAGTCAATCATACGCCAAAAATGTCTTACTTCATTTTGGGAATACACTGCTGGACCAATATTGACCAAACAGCTAAGATCAACCTCGCATGGAAACTAGCTTTCAAGTTAAATAACGCATTCCAGTTTCTTCTTCTTCAGTGAGAAAACTCTCAAACGCATTTCCGTTTGAGAGTTTTGTCAAACACTTATGGAAACGGCTTCATTATTTTTGTAAAAAAGTTGACGCAAATCAACATGTTGCTAGTGAGATTATAATAATGTAATCGTCCGCTTAATGACAAATTACATAACGTTTATATTAAAATAAAATACCACAGAATGTTTGCGGTTTCAACCATAAACACTCTTCGTTGCTAACGTAAGCCATAATAGTAAGATGATTAGGTTTTTCTCCGAAGTTTTCCCATAAAAAAACCGTTACACCTATTGAAATAAATTCGATGGTTATTCCACAGATTAAATAATAGTTACAAGTTTTACCTAACTTTATTATTTAAAGTTGAATTTTAATATAATTTTTGTATTGTTGTGAATGAGGTGTATAATGCATATTGATAAGTTTTTGTTATTGTCGTTTCTGTGAGCTTCGCATATTATCTTGTTTTTTAATTATTCTCCCACACCTAGGGTATTTGGAAGAGCTCAGTAGTGTTTGTTAACTTTAAATTTATTATTTGTACGGAATTAATAAATATCTAATGTTCGGGACTTGATGAAACCTCGATGAAACTATGAAACTTTGATACCTACACTTGAGTGATCTGAGGATACCTACAATACGTATTATAGGTATTATAAATGCGTACAGCGGTTATTCGGAAAAGCTATACCTATTTATATTTTTTTATATTTAGTCATAATGCAATAGGACATTAATCTAGATTACGTTGAACAATTGTAATGTTTTTTTGCACACCTATACAAAGTTTTTAGTTCATGGTCATATAGTATTACCTATCGACGTTTATGACTCTATGTCAGGACTCAGGACCAATCATTGTTCACGAATGATATTATGTAACGAATACATGTATAGAAATACGAGACAGATTACCATACTCGTTATAGTAACAATACAGGTTCCAAAAAAGAGCAGTGTTTGTTTAAAAAGACGAAGGCAGTATTTTTTATCATCTCTGAAAAAAAATCGACATAATAGGTATTGTGTGAACTCACTTGGCACTTTGTCTACTTCGCTGGTCCAAAACTATTTTATAATGACAAATAATATCAATGAAAATTGTGTTAATAAATCTCACTCAAACTAAGTGGGCAGATAGGTTGGGCTACCAAGTAGGTATCCGGGTTTCCGGTTTCCCCTGATTTGTTCTAGTTTAGTAGCCGGCTGGGGAAGGGGTTGCCAATGACAATAAGGGTGAGATCTGTATATTTTTTTCTGTTAGGGAAATCCCAATTAATTGAAAAATAAGTGATAATTAATTAAAAATTCAATCGTATATGATAACCGCATCTTAACTAATTCAGATGCTGTAAAATAACGGCCAATTGGTGCCAATATTATTGTGGGAAATCTATAAAATAATTTGACGCGTTTTAAAATAGTGCTTTGTGTTACATGGGAAGTATTTAAAAGGGATAGCCCTATTATACTTATTAGACTCGTCCTAATAGTTTAGTTTAGAGATTTTGTTTACTGACCGAAAAAAATTCAATTTCACCCAAAAGTCCTGGGTTTTCAAAATTTTTGTGCGGCGTGGACTATATAATATGTTCTTATATATTATATTTGTTTAAAATTTTGTATATATTATTTATGCATTTTATAGTTTTGGTGGCGTCTCAAAACCAGCGCTCAGGCCTTTAGCCTGAGCCTTTATGCTGAGACGCCACCGTTTCAAATCTATAGGAATAGGGTTTAATGTTAATTTTGTATGTTTAATTTTTGTTTTTTCTTATTTCTTTTAGCTTTATATTTTTTAAATCTTTTAGTTTTTACGTCTGTGCTGTGCCTATTTCTATTTATTTGAATAAATTTATTTTTCTTTCTTTTTTCTTTTTTCATAATATATACGTAACAATATAAAATAGTTATAGGAGTACAAGATGGATGCTAATGGCAACAGCTTGCTAATAGATGTCTACTACACTTTGAGATATTTTTTAGTTTACCTACATTTTTTCGTTTTACATACTTCCGACCACATAATAAATTATGTCGTAGGTATTTTAAAAATGCGAAATATGAAGTTTTAATGGAGAAACATCGTATGCTCGCATCGCGGTAATTGATTTTTTACAAAACAAGAGCGACCATTAATTTGAACTTCACTTTTCAATTTTACTGCTAAACCTGATTATCTGATCATATAAAACTTCAACAACGAGCTTCTTGCCAGTTCTTGTCGGTGCAAACCTACTTTCCGAACGTTGCAATACCTAGAGTTTTGATTTTTCATAAATTAGGCCTATGTGAAAAAAAACTATATCAAATCGTAGATTCGTAGGTATTGTAAAATTCGATATATGAAGTTTTAATGGAGAACGATCTTATGCTCGCATCGCGTAGGTAATTAATTTTTTACAAAACAAGAACAACCATTAATTTGAACCTGACTTATTTTAATTTTACTGCTAAACCTGATTATTTGATCATATAAAACTTCAACAACGAGCTTCTTGCCAGTTCTTCTCGGTGCAAACCTACTTTCCGAACGTTGCAGTACTTAGAGTTTTGATTTTTCATAAATCTGTGGGCCTATGTGAAAAAAAATTATATCAAATCGTAGATTCGTAGGTATTGTAAAATGCGATATATGAAGTTTTAATGGAGAACGATCTTATGCTCGCATCGCGTAGGTAATTGATTTTTTACAAAACAAGAACCATTAATTTGAACTTGACTTTTCAATTTTACTGCTAAACCTGATTATCTGATCATCGACTGATCATATAAAACTTCAACAACGTGCTTCTTGCCAGTTCTTGTCGGTGCAAACCTACTTTCCGAACGTTGCAGTAGAATTTTGATTAAATTAGGCGTATGTGAAAAAAAATTATATCAATTAATTTGTAATAAAAAAGAATCAAGCCAGACCATAAGAAAATCTTATTCTTCCTTTATTACCTGCATCTATTTTAGTGTTGCAATAAAAAAGCTAAATTGGTATTGTTTTGTATGTTCTAAAAATTAGAAGACTTAACTGTTTCTGTTCAGCAAAAAGAATTAAATAGGTAGGTACTAACTGGAGCTTACTTGCAAGTTGCATCCCACGTATTTCTAAAAATAGATAAGCAAAACTAGTTAGTGTAGGTTGCAACTTGCAGTGGGCGTTATAGAATCATTGAACCCTGCATTCAAGATCAGAAGAGAGAACATTGCTTGCTTCTATTCATTGGAGTCAACCTTTCATTACAGTAACATAATCACTAGCTGTCTTTCGTGGCATCGTTTGCGTCCCACGGAAACCTTATGATTTCGCGGACTAAATTTAGTGAACTATTTAAAAACTATTCATGAAAGATTGATGAAAAACCGAAAATCACGTGGCCACGTCGATTTTTAGTGAACTATTTAAAAACTATCTAAACTAAAATCGCTTTGAAGCAGAAACACAATTGGATAAAATTTTCTCGATAGAAAGTTCTCCCAAAAGTTGCTTCTAAATCTCTATTTTTCTAAATTTCATCGGAAACAACAATGGATGTTATTGTAATTTTTGTTTTAATGTGTCGGTAATAAAAATATCCAAAAACGCTCAGAAACGGATTTTTGATAATTGGATTAGTTTTTTAGCCATCAGGTCTGTTCAATAGGTAAAACGTCGTTTTTAACCGACTTCAATAAAGAAGGAGGTTCTTCTGTTATATTCTTCCGCGACGATGCCTGTCGCACCCATCAACATATTCGTAAAAGTGAGAAGGACAAAAATAATGAAAAAATTTAAAAAATACGACTGCACTGTGGTATAACGCAATTTTCCATAAAAATAAAGCCTATGTTACTCGGAATGATATTGTAATGATTCTAACGATGCCCCATATGTCCAAATCTCTTCAGTCGTTCAAAAGTTATGGTGGAATAAAGAAACTCACATACATACATACATGAACCCTAAAAACATTACACTCCTTTTTTTGGGCAGTCGTGTAATAAAATCATTGTATCCTCTGAATGGTTGTTTCGATTGTGCAGGTAACGAGGTTCCCGCGCCGCCACCGCTGACGTCACCGGTGCTGACCACTGCACCACCCACCACGCCGAGCACGACCACCGCCGCCACACCTCCTGTCATACTGCTCAACAGGTTAGCTGTTGCTAATACTGTAAATAATAATAATACAATTAATGAATAAAAGCAAATTTGCGGAAATCCATAATTAGCAGGACAAATTAACGTTTCGTTCCGACACCAAGAACATCCTCGGGAGATGTTGACTCTACAATGCGAAATCGTAGAGATCGGTCGGGAGAGGTGTCGGGACTAAACGTGCGTCGAAGAAAGTGTTGGAAGAATTGGACCATACAGATTATTTTCAAGTAGCGGGTTATAGCAAAACAAATAAATCTGTCTTGCTAATACAATTATTGACACAAAAGGAGACTAGTCTAAATGAAATTATATAATTTATTATTCATATCAGTAGCACTCTAAGCCTGAGTTGTATAAATATTCAAAAATCTAAGTGAGATACCCCATACATTTTTACCATTCCATTGTGATTTTAGTTTTTGAATTTTGAATTTATAACAATTTTTATTATTTTTGATTGTGTATAAAAAATGAGAAAAATGGACCTCTTGTAAGATTATTTCGTTGTCCCTCTATGCGACTGTCTTTTATGGCTCATAGGGTGTCAATAACTGGAGAGGTAACGTCGGTATTTTTCCATCTGTATCTTTTTTTACCATCGTTTTACACTCTCCTCGGATTCGAATTAAAAAAACTCATTTGTATGTAAAAGAGTTACGGTAAACCATATATTTTAGACAAGGTAAAATTTAAATATTGCTCTCAAAAGCAAAATAACATGCATAATTAATTTCTGACATGGTTTTTTAATCTTTAATACGGGACATATTAGGTCCTTACATATGAAATTGGCGTTTTGTCGTACTGGCCACTTTGATCTCAAATATCTCTCCTTTGGTTTGGAATTCCAATTTCAAATTTATACAGCTATTTACTCATGCTTTTGTGTTTTGAAAATCGTAATCCATTTGTTTTTTTCTCTTTTGGTTTTTTTTTTGCGCCACTCTGTTTACAAAATGGAAAACTTGAAATATCGCGTTATTTACGAGTACGAGTTCCATCGTGGCACCAGTGCTGCAGAAACGGCTCGAAGGATTAATGACGTGTACGGCGAGGGTGTCGCAAAAGAAAACACAGTGCGTTTTTGGTTCCAACGTTTTCGTTCTGGAAATTTCGACCTGCAGAACAAGTCCCGTGGACGGCCGGAGATCAAAGTTGACAATGAAGAATTGAAGGTTATTGTGGAAGCGGATCCATCGCAAACCACGTCCTAGCTAGCTGCAGGCTGCGGTGTTAGTGATAAAACTGTTTTAGTTCACTTGAAGCGAATTGGGAAAGTGAAAAAGCTTGAAAGGTGGGTACCTCATGAATTGAGTGCAGCAAACCGACAAACGCGCGTAGACTGCTGTGTTACATTACTCAACCGGCACAGTAATGAAGGGATTTTAAATCGAATCATTACCTGTGATGAAAAATGGATCCTGTATGATAATCGGAAACGCTCATCGCAATGGTTGAACCCTGGCGAACCAGCCAAATCCTGCCCCAAACGAAAATTGACTCAAAAAAAATTACTTGTGAGCGTTTGGTGGACTAGCGCCGGCGTCGTTCACTATAGCTTTCTTAAATCTGGCCAGACTATTGCGGCGGATATCTATTGTCAGCAACTGCAATCCATGATGAAAAAGCTAGCTGCTAAACAACCGAGGCTGGTCAATCTTTCTAGGCCACTGCTGCTTCAGGACAACGCTAGACCACACACTGCACAACAGACGGCTACCAAATTAGAGGAGCTTCAATTGGAATGCCTAAGACATCCACCTTACTCCCCGGACCTTGCTCCAACAGATTACAGTTTTTTTTCGAAATTTGGATAACATCTTACAAGGGAAAAAATTTAACTCCGATGAGGCAGTCCAAAGCGCTTTCAAAGATTTTATTGATTCCCGTCCGAATGGCTTTTTTAGTAAAGGGATCAATGAACTACCTATAAGGTGGCAAAAGTGCATAGATAGCAATGGCACATACTTTGATTAAATATATATATTATATTAAAAAAAAATCGACTTTATGTTCCTCCCATACAAAACGCCAATTTCATATGTAAGGACCTAATATAATAAGTACCCACCTATATGTATTTATTCGATCATCGAACTCAACTCAAGATTTTTAATGACTCTTCATTTGCCATTTCAAGCGACTACTTTTTAGGGTTCCGTAGCCGAATGGCAAAAAACGGAACCCTTATAGATTCGTCATGTCTGTCTGTCCGTCTGTCCGTCTGTCCGTCTGTCCGTCTGTCCGTCTGTCCGTCTGTCCGTCTGTCCGTCCGTATGTCACAGCCACTTTTTTCCGAAACTATAAGTGTTGAAACTTGGTAAGTAGATGTATTCTGTGAACCGCATTAAGGTTTTCACACAAAATTTTAAAAAAAGTAATAAATTTTGGGGGTACCATACTTAGAACCCCCATACTTAGAACTGGAACTCAAAAATTTTTTTTTCATCAAACCCATATGTGTGGGGTATTTATGGATAGGTCTTCAAAAATGATAAGGTTGCTAATATCTTTTTTTTCTAAAATGAATAGCTTGCGCGAGAGACACTTCCAAAGTGGTAAAATGTTTGTCCCCCCCCCCCCCCCCCTTTAAGAGTATGATAAAACTAAAAAAATATATGATGTACATTACCATGCAAACTTCCACCGAAAATTGGTTTGAACGAGATCTAATAAGTAGTTTTTTTGATATTTACAATAAAACCTCTAAAACAAAGTTAGTTTTGCGGTTCGATAAGAAAAGTGGTTTTTATGGTTTTATTCCTCCGGTTGTAGTACGGAACCCTCAGTGCGCGAGTCCGACTCGCACTTGACAGGTTATTTACAATAATAACATTTAATAACACCGAAGTCGAACTAGTCCGCAAGTAGACTAGATAAAAAGCTACTTGTATTATTAAATGCCGAATATTTAATGACGATTCTGGCACCCGTTATTTTCAATAGTAGTTGACACATAAATTTTATGGCAGTTGACATCAATTAATAAGTATTAGTATAGCAATTAATAAGTATTAGTATAGCACTATATATATATATATAGTGACAACGCAAAAAGGCTAATCTAATAGTAAGTAGTATAAGGCTTATCTAGTAGTAGATTACTCATAGATTCGTCGCTCGCAATCCGACTAGATAGAGCCCTACTTAACAACGACAACTCCGTGAATGCGGCAACTTTTTCTTGTAGTGTGAGTGTGTCGATTTGAAATTTGTATGGTGTGCTGGTGCTAGTGTGCGTGAAAAATTGTGTAGCGACGGCTCGGGTTTGTTAATGTGGGCAAAGTATTCTTAGGGCAGGTTTTTTGAGACATGGTTAAGTAAAGTCAACCAATGGTTAAAGTTGGTAACAAAAATCAACCAATAGTTAGTATTTGTTCCAAATTTTAACCATTGGTTGACTTAACTATGTCTCAAAAAACCGGCCCTTAGCCGCACTTTTGAAGTCGAGGGCTCCCTCTTAGACCTCTATGTTATTAGACTATTATAGTAATAATACTAGCCAATAATTATAACTAGCTTTTTTCCGTGACTCCATACGCGCGAAATTCGGTTTTTCATCAATCCCGTGCTTACCACAGAGCAACATAATTTTATTTGTTCTGTGGTGGCCAAGGGCTTTTTCGAGACAAGAGACGATGTTTCAATTTTTAGTTTCCTTTATGATAAACTAGCAAACGCCCGCGGCTTCGCTCACGTTAACTTCTGAGTTATGCTTTACTATGGTGGTTTAATTTCCAAAATTCCTGCACTACACACCATTTTGCCCACAAAATTTTCTCTTGCTTCCTGGTAATAGTCACATATTGATTTTGAAAAATTCGATCGTCACAAAAAAGTTAAATATGGTGGCCATTTTTAGGGTTTCGTACCCAAAGGGTAAAAGCTCTTACTAAGACTCCACCGTCCGTTCGTCCATCCGGCCGTGGTTGCTTGCTACCATGGTAAGACATATAAGTACAAAATTGTGGCCAATTCTTTTAAATTTTTACCAAAAATTCCTTTTCTATGCTCGCTGCGATAATCAGATATCAATTTTGAAAACAATCGGCCCAGTAACAAAAAAGTTCAAAATGGCGGCCACTTTTTAAAATGTTGACTACAAATTCTTTCTCTATGCTTGCTGCCATTGTCAAATATCGATTTTCAAAGCAATCGGCCCAGTAACAAAAAAGTTCAAAATGGTGGCCAAAAAGTTCATCATTTTTTAATTTTGACTACAAATTCCTTCTCTATGCTTGCTGCCATAGTCAGACGTCGATTTTCAAAGCAATCGGCCCAGTAACAAAAAAGTTCAAAATGGCGGCCACCTTTTTTAAATTTTGACCACAAATTCCTTCTCTATGCTTGCTGCCATAGTCAAATATCGATTTTCAAAGCACTCGGCCCAGTAACAAAAAAGTTCAAAATGGCGGCCACTTTTTTAAATTTTGACCACAAATTCCTTCTCTATGCTTGCTGCCATAGTCAAATATCCATTTTCAAAGCAATCGGCCCAGTAACAAAAAAGTTCAAAATGGCGGCCACTTTTTTAAACTTTGACCACAAATTCCTTCTCTATGCTTGCTGCCATAGTCAAATATCGATTTTCAAAGCAATCGGCCCAGTAACAAAAAAGTTCAAAATGGCGGCCACTTTTTTTAAATTTTGATTACAAATTCCTTCTCTATGCTTGCTGCCATAGTCAAATATCGATTTTCAAAGCAATCGGCCCAGTAACAAAAAAGTTCAAAATGGTGGCCAAAAAGTTCATCATTTTTTAATTTTGACTACAAATTCCTTCTCTATGCTTGCTGCCATAGTCAGACGTCGATTTTCAAAGCAATCGGCCCAGTAACAAAAAAGTTCAAAATGGCGGCCACCTTTTTTAAATTTTGACCACAAATTCCTTCTCTATGCTTGCTGCCATAGTCAAATATCGATTTTCAAAGCAATCGGCCCAGTAACAAAAAAGTTCAAAATGGCGGCCACCTTTTTTAAATTTTGACCACAAATTCCTTCTCTATGCTTGCTGCCATAGTCAAATATCGATTTTAAAAGCAATCTGCCCAGTAACAAAAAAGTTCAAAATGGCGGCCACTTTTTTAAATTTTGACCACAAATTCCTTCTCTATGCTTGCTGCCATAGTCAAATATCGATTTTCAAAGCAATCGGCCCAGTAACAAAAAAGTTCAAAATGGCGGCCACTTTTTTAAATTTTGACCACAAATTCCTTCTCTATGCTTGCTGCCATAGTCAAATATCGATTTTCAAAGCAATCAGCCCAGTAACTAAAAAGTTCAAAATGGCGGCCACTTTTTTAAATATTGACCACAAATTCCTACTCTATGCTTGCTGCCATAGTTAAATATCGATTTTCAAAGCAATCGGCCCAGTAACAAAAAAGTTCAAAATGGCGGCCTATTTTTTAAATTTTGACCACAAATTCCGTCTCTATGCTTGCTGCCATAGTCAAATATCGATTTTCAAAGCAATCGGCCCAGTAACAAAAAAGTTTAAAATGGCGGCCAAAAAATTCAAAATTTTTCCTCCTCAAAATTTGAATCTCGAAAATCCCTTTCTGAATACGAATTCATGATATACCTAATACCAACCTAGGTACCAAATTTCAGATCTCTACGACTTTTAATTTCGCTGGAATCCCTGGAACAACGCAAAAATTACACTTTTGTATGGGAAAATCCCTTAAAAGTAGGATTTTTATCCCTTCCAATTTGAATTTCTGGAATCCCCGTCTTAGTACGAATTCATGACCTAATATCAACCTAGGTACCAAATTTCAGATCTCTACGATTTGTAGTTTTCCGGGAATCCCTGGAACAACGAAATAAATTTCACTTTTGTATGGAGAAATCCCTAAAACCAACGGTTTTTACCCCTTAAAATTTGAATTTCTGGAATCCCCGTCTTAGTACGAATTCTTGACCTAATATCAACCTAGGTACCAAATTTCAGATCTCTACGACTTTTAGTTTTTCGGGAATCCCTGGAACAACGAAAAAAATTACACTTTTGTATGGAGAAATCCCTAAAACCAACGGTTTTTTCCCCTTAAAATTTGAATTTCTGGAATCCCCGTCTTAGTACGAATTCATGCCCTAATATCTACTTAGTTACCAATTTTCAGATCCCTACGACTTGTAGCTTTTCGGGAATTCCTGGAACAACGAAAAATATTTCACTTTTGTATGGGGAAATCCAAAAAACCAACGGTTTTTACCCCTTAAAATTTGAATTTCTGGAATTCCCGTCTTAGTACGAATTCATAACCTAATATCTACCTAGGTACCAAATTTCAGATCCCTACGACTTGTAGCTTTTCGGGAATTCCTGGAACAACGAAAAAAATTTCACTTTTGTATGGGGAAATCCAAAAAACCAACGGTTTTTACCCCTTACAATTTGAATTTCTGGAATCCCCGTCTTAGTACGAATTCATGACCTAATATCTACCTAGGTACCAAATTTCAGATCTCTACGACCTATAGTTTTGGCGGAATCCTTGGAACAACCAAAATCACCAAAATGCCTCATTCTTTTATATATATAGATAAATGAGCGCGCATTTAAAGTATACTAGATAGGTAAATGTTATTTTAAAATAACTATGAAAAAAAATATTGAATTATTTAGTAAACAACTTTTACAGCTCAGATAAGATTAAAAGCGTTTTTTTTTTTTTTTTTTTTAAATTGATAGGCTTGCGCTTGACTACAATCAAGTCCGATGTACAGAAATGATGAGGTCTAGGATGGAGCGCGCTTGCCTAGAAAATGCCTATTCACTCTTCTCTTGAAGGCACCCAGATTGTATTTGGCTGGGAACACGGAAGCTGGAAGGGTGTTCCACACCTTAGCGGTTCGAATCAGAAACGTAGAAGAAAAGCGTTTCGTCCGAGTACGCTGGACATCAACCACATAAGGATGCCAATTCTCTCGACGTCTCGCGGTTCTATGGTAGAAAGGTGAAGGTGGCACAAGGTTGTGGAGTTCTTGAGCACACTCTCCAAAATATATCCTGTAAAAAACCGCTAAACAGGCAACACTGCGTCGGTGTTCTAAACTGAGCAGTTTCGCCCGTGTTAGCGATTCCTTGCCGATTATTTTTCTTTATTTATTGAACCTGTTATGGTCGTTATCCCAGAATAAATGTTTTTCAGCTCAGGTATTGCTCAGGTATTTCAGCTTAGGTACCTACCATTAAACCGCGAGACGCCGAGAGAATCCTTATGTGGTTGATGTCCAGCGTACTCGAACGAAACGTTTTCTTCCACGTTTCTGATGCGAACCGCTAAGGTGTGGTTACACCCTTCCAGCTTCCGTGCCAAGGACAATCTAGGTGCCTTCAAGAGAAGAGTGAATAGACATTTTCTAGGCAAGCGTGTTCCATCCTAGACATCATCATTTCTGTCCACCAGAAATAATTGTAGTCACGCTATGGGATGGGATATCAATTATTGAAGATACTTTAAAAAGACATTGTTGTTTTTATTACATTGTTAAAATATTAGGTATCAAATGATATTTTGAAACTTTGCGAATAAACATAAAAAATGGTTTACCTTTCCATTCTTGTCGCAGCCCTAGCTATAAAGAGAAATAACTGGTTGACCTCTAATCTGGTTTTTGAATGTCTCGTCTACAGCCACTAGTGTCGGTCAAAGACAAATTAGTAATGAGGCAATCAAATCATCTTCTGTAGCAGACATTGCTACATATTTATGTATATCATTTTTTAACCGACTTCAAAAAAGGAGGAGGTTCTCAATTCGTCTGAATCTTTTTTTTTATGTATCTTCCCCGATTACTCGAAGATGCATATACCAATCTTTTTTTGTTTGAAAGGGTATACTTCACAGATGGTCCCATAGTCATCAAGTCAGGATCTGATGATGGGATCCTGGAGAAATCGAGGGAACTCCTCAAATTTTATAAGCACACTTGAAGTGATTTAGGTATTGTTTGAAAGAGTAATTTTTTCCAGGTTGTCTTATGGTCATCAGGTCGGGATCTGATGATGGGATCTTGGTAAAATCGAGGGATCTCTTCAAATTTTGCTAGTATGCTTGAAGCGATTTGGATATTTTTTATAGTTACTATGGCATTTGCTTGCAGTCATCAAGTTATGACTGTATTCAAGAGTGAAATAATTTTTAATGTAGGTACACCAATTCGAAGTCGGGCGATTGTCTATAGTTTTGTCGTTTCTTCGCACATCAAGTTGTATGATACGAAGGACTAATAGTGATTGAACAAAACATTGCCCGACTTCGAATTGGTGTACATTAAAAATTATTTCACTCTTTGTATTTGAATTTGGTTTTTTGGAAAGAATTTTCCATTTTATCATGCAGTCGAATTTTACTAATGTATATATTTGCTGTTTATTGGGTTAATTCAAATGTAAATCTAAGTTTCAGTATCAACATTTGTCAGTTTTTTATTTTAGCTGGCAGAAAATGTTATACTTATCATTTTTAAGCAGAAAATCCAAATAATGCTAATTAAAATTTTTACTAAGCCTCAAATGACTACCTACGTAATTTCCTACCGAACCTACGTAAATTCTGTCATAGACCGTACTAAAACATAATAGGTAGTTACTGATTTTTGCATCTAAATAAAAATCCGAACATGGTCTTTTTTAATATTTATTTTGCAAGCAAAGAATGTAGTATATTGTCATAGGATTACATTATTCACTACACTTATTTATTTATACTTATTTTATAGAGACACTTTATTTTACCTTAAATAATTTTAAGTTTATGTAGTTAGTTTTTTTCTGGAAACAGGAAAATGATACTAAAATGGAAATTATAATGGTCATGCATACTTATGCATGACCATTATACACCTATTAAACACCTATATACCAAGAAAAATGTAAAACAGTCAAGATATTATGTGTTTCATTATTCCTTAATGTTTTTCGCGAATTTAATAATTAAAAATACAAAATGACTACCTATATCGGGTTACATACATATTTTATAATACGAAAAACCTTGCATTATCCTTTCGCCTTTCTACTCCATCCAGTATGTACCTATAGATTTTAGGTACTTAATATTTTATTACTTCATGCTAAATGTGCGGTGTTTAATAAAATAAAATTATTGTAGGTTCATACGCAGTAAATAAATAATAATACCTACTCAAATGAAGTTATTTTTCTAGCAGAAAAATGTTTTCAATCATGTTTTGAATCGTTAACAACATACTTCTAGAATTTATAGAAATAAATGGCGTGTATAAATTATAATAATAAAAACTATAATATTTTATGTCTACTAGTATATATTATTTTGATACCAATACGCAACGAGCCGATGCGTACAAACTGTACTTACAAACCGGGGGTTGCTTTTGCTTACTCCTTTACGATAACATCTTAGTTATACTGCATTGCCACTTGCCACCGTGTGGGATCGCAGTCAAGTACTAACTGGTAGTATATATAAAAAAAACACTTTTACTGTATATGACGACCTGGCACAGACAGTGCCGAATAATTTAGCATTCCAGTGCGATGCTGTGTAGCAATCAGAGAGAGAACAGATTTTTTTACTTTGTGATAGGAACCGCTGAGAGTTACTCAGGCTTTATATACTTATATCACGAATTTAAAAGAAGTAAATTCTATTGTATAACATTTGAGTTTGCATTATCACTTGCAATCAATTTTTTTAACTACAAGTTAGAACTTGACTGCGATCTCACCTGATGGTAAGTGATGATGCAGCCTAAGATGTTATCGTACTAACTTGGAAGGGTATAAGAAAATTCATCCCAACGGTTTCTATAAGCATCGCATCGGAACGCTAAATCGTTTGGCGGTGATCTTTGCTGGTAGGGTGGTATTTGGTAACTAGCCACGGCCGAAGCCTCCCACCAGAGCAGACCTGAGCAAATTTTGAAATTATTAAATTCCAAAGTGACCCGTGGCGGGAATCGAACCCGCGACCTCCCACGAATCCGAGCGCGCCGCAACTGCGCCAGGGAGGTCGTTAAAATTAAGATTATAGTCAACTTTTAACCTGTAGTGTGTAGAAATATTTAATATTCAGCTTACTTGGGCGATGGTTGATGCTGAGTTCCCTAATAATTCAGCCACTCAAATTCAGCATTATTTTCTTCTGCAAAAAAATAAGGAATAAGGAAGGGTTTTTCTACATTCTCACGTTTATCATTCATCAAAGCGTCAAGATGGACAGTCATTAGCCATTACGTCAGTTATTCAAATTGGATAATCGCTGAAAATCGCGTGCGCGCCGCGTACGATAGGCGAGTAATAAAAATTCGTAACCATCCGTTGCCGGCGCACTTAAAACACAATTCTGTAAACTGGTTTACAATTCATTTGTTATGTATCCAGATTCCAGACGTTACCAGTTGCCACATTGTATTCAATTTTGCACGGTTACGGAAAAATGCCCTTAGAAGTTAGAACACAGACGTCACAGATTAACTGCTGCAATTATACTAGCTCATTAGGTATAGTCTTTATGAGCCTTTGTAAAGTGGTGATAACAGAAAACAAAACCCGGCTGAGTTTGTTGTGGGCTTCTTCTCAGTGCAGGGCGCCTTTGAACCCTCGTAAACTTAGTTTTAAGTCGACTTGTAGTTATCACCATACATATTATGCGACACATATCATATTTACGATTTTAAATTCGTGATACAAGAGCCTGTACGTTTGGCCTATGTGAAATAAAGATATTTTGAATTGGAATTAAAGATATTGTATCTTACGATAACCGATATCAACTAAGGATGAGCACATCTGAACATTTTCAACCGACTTCAGGAAATAAGGAGGTTTTCAATTCAACTGTATGTTTTTATTTTATTTTATGTTTGTTACCTCATAACTTTTGACTGGGTGAATCGATTCTGATGATTCTTTTTTTATAAGAAAGCTGACGCTTCCCGTGTGTTGGCATTTCAATTTAGTCCACTTCTGATAATGGTATCCATGTAAAAACCATAGTCCAAGTCTTAAATTTTTTAATTGGAATTTTCCAACATTTTCTTCGACGCACGTTTCGTCCCGACACCGGGACATCCTCAGGAGATGTTGACTTCACAATGCGAAATCGTAGATGCATAGCCGTTCGTTGATCCGTTGCGACAACGCAAGGCCTTACCATGATATTATGACTTATGTCCGACCCTCGTAGAAACCCATCGATCGCTTGTTCCATATCTAATCAAATTTTTTCTCGATATAGACATTTGAAAGTTAATTCATAAATCAGAAGATTACTAAAACAGCCACTAGATCAAGGCAAACGAGTCGCAATAGATGAAAAAATATTAATCCACCGATTAGATGTTCTTGCAAATGTCTGTGTCAAACACTAGAGTGGCCATGTCATCAGTATGACAACAGAAGTCCTAATTCACTAAAGGTACTCATAGACGATCGAATTTGGTGCGGCCGGACCACCGGACCGTGCGGTGCGCTCTACAAAACAGACGACCGCACCGAACTCCGAACCGTTCAGTTGTCTTATGCTAGCAGTGCGTGAACACGTCTCAATATGCCGCCTGTTCTATCAAAACAGGCTAAAGTCGCATTAGTTGTAGCAACTGTTGTTGCTACATCCTCATTACCTACAAAAAGAAGAAGAAAAGAATGGGCAAAGTTTTATCTTAAAAACAGATAACAGTATAGTCATATGAGTCTCATTAAAGATCTCGATGATGAAGATTTTCGTATATAGGAGACAATGTGATCTTCTTGGCACTCCGAATCTTAATTGATGCGAACACGTTGCAACGTGTCGCGTGTATGGTGGCACAATAGCAACTAAACCAACAAATGTTTCGGTGCGCCGTCCACACGATCGTACGCGGTTCGGGACCGCACCGCACCGCACCGCGTTCGATGTGCAAGCGCTCCGAACCGGCCGAACCGTTAATATTAATAATGTTCGGCGGACCGTGCGCCACACGATCGAATATGGTCCGGTGGCGGACCGCGTTCGTGGTCCGGCCGCACCAAATTCGATCGTCTATGAGTACCTTAAGGCTCGGTTGCTTGACTTGACTTTAACTGAAACGTTATAGTTAAATATGGCGGATAAAAAGAAAACGAAATAGAGTCAGGAGTCTTATGTCTTTCGAAATAAGGGTCAGACCGCAATATTTAACTATAACGTTTCGGCGAGCAACCGAGCCTGAGTCATCTTCGCTATGCCTTCCCTTATAAAGCTATGCATAGATATTTTTTATTAATTCTCTTTATGATGTAGGCAAGAGACAAGATAGTATCTTTAAGTTTCCATAGGATCACACAGCTGAAAAACGAGTGGTTGAGCAAGTTAAAATAAAAACTTTATAACTGAAACTGGAGGTAAAATGTAAAGATATTTTTGACTTAAGTTTTTATTATTTATTAAAAGCATCGTTTCCTTGTAGATACTAGAGACTACATTTTTTCAATAATCTACCTTTCACACCTGTATTCTACTTTTTGCATCTGCATTGGCATTTTGTATCGAGTTATTTGTTTGGTAGGCATAACTCAAATTAAGTGGACATGTTTAAATTCATTACATTTGCTCACGTATTTGTTCTCTTATATCGTAGAAATTAAAATAAAATGTATGCCACTGTATAGTAGCCTTACTTATCAGATAAGTGCTAACGAGTTATCTTAGAAAATAATTGGTCAAGTGCCAGTCGGGCTCGCGCACTGAGGGTTCCGTACTATCAAGACTCATTCTCAATAGTACGTATAAAGTAAACTAAACACCCCTGCCCATAGAATTTAAAAACCGGACAAGTGCGAGTCGGACGTGCAACGCCATCTGTCGTCATCAAAGTTAAACAAAATATTAGACTTGTTGATTATCAATTCAACACTCAAGAGGAGGTTCTCAATTCGGCGGAATCTTTTTTTTTTGTACATCATATATTTTTTTTAGTTTTATCATACTCTTATTTTAGAAGTTACAGGGGGGGACACACATTTTACCACTTTGGAAGTGTCTCTCGCGCAAGCTATTCATTTTAGAAAAAAATGATATTTGAAACCTTAGTATCATTTTTGAAGACCTATCCATAGATACTCCACACATATGGGTTTGATGAAAAAAAATTTTGAGTTTCAGTTCTAAGTATGGGGCACCCACAAAATTTATTACTTTTTTTAAAATTTTGTGTGAAAACCTTAATGCGGTTCACAGAATACATCTATTTACCAAGTTTCAACAGTATAGCTCTTATAGTTTCGGAAAAAAGTGGCTGTGACATACGGACGGACAGACAGATATGACGAATTTATAAGGGTTCCGTTTTTTGCCATTCGGCTACGGAACCCTAAAAAGTAGCCAGTAACTATAGTAATAGTACGAGTACATTGTTCATCAAGAGGAGAAAATGATCGATTTCTAACGAGGGTGTAGTTTATTTTTTTTTAAAGTTTAGTGAAATGTTTTCACTGATTTTATTTATTCGCCAGGGCCCTATCATCTTTACTTCAAATTCAGGACTATCCGTACCTATATGTCAAGGTATGGTAAACATAGTGAATTAGCACTCAAACAATGCATTTCTGCAACGCATTCCCACATGTGTTGCACCCTCGATAGAGAAAGATGTTTCTTTAATTATTATTGTTGTAATACTTTGAGTAGATACTCAGCCCCAGGAGAGGAAGCCGACCCTATTATAGATACTTTTACTGTGCCAAACTAATGGATGAAACTGGCTGTCATATAAAATGACTGAGATAACTTACGCATTACCGCCATGACGTAACAAAAATAAGTCACTTTGTACTTAAAGAGGGAAAATCAAAATCAAAGATTTTTATTTCACATAGTCTTAACGTACAAGCTCTTGTAAAAGGTCATATGATATCTGTGACATATAATATGGATATGGTTATAACTACAAGTCAACAAGTTTACGAAGTTTCAAACGCGCTCTGCACTGATAATAAGCCATTAAGTGGGCTACCCCAGGTATAACCCAAATGGAATACCATATCGCAGACTACGAGTAATTTTTATAGTTTTCTGTTTTACTGTAGGTATGCTTCGTCATTGGGAAAGATTTACAAAAGTTACCGAAGCTTCTACAGGTTTTACTGTGCTGCAACTTAAAAAAAACTCATTAATATTTCAGGTTCGCGGACGATGACATGGACAGCAGTCCTCAGACATCTCGGCCAACGATGGCCAGACCTCCGCCCGCGATGACCAGCGCTCGGCCGACAATGGCCAGTCCTCAGCCGGGCATGACCACTGCCCGGCCAACGATGGCGACCACCGTCAAGGTCGTGAAACCTTCCACCATGCGGCCGCCAATACCACCCAGGTAACGTAATTTTTATGGTTTAAATGGATTATTATCAAATCTAATGTTTCCAATAGGTATATAAAATTCTCGTGCCAATTTTTGTTAGGTACCAAACTTCTCAGAAACGATTGTTATGTGTATCGGTTCGGTAGGTCTGAGAATAACAAGTCGTTAGCTTTTTTTTTTATATCCTAATGGCAAAACTACGTTTGCCGGGTCAGCTAGTCTAATCTAATATAATAAAATTCTCGAGCCAATTTTTGTTACCAAACACCTTCGAACGGCTGGAGCGATTCTTATGAAATTTTCTGAGTAAGTATGTTCGATAGATCTGAGAATCGTAAAATCGTAAGCTTTTTTTATTTATCCCTAAAGCCCTTCTCCCATTACAATACTTGTAGGATACGATACTCGAGTAGAATACTAGTTGGATACTTGTTCGCTACCCGACGCTCGCACATTATGCTACTGAAAAATGACTTTCATCATTTGTGCAAACTCGTTTTTTGCGGACGGACGTTATGTCGAGCGATTCCAGTGACGAAGAAGCACTTGCAGTTTTTCTGTTTTATAAAAACAGAAGACGTCAACGCAAGAGTAGAAAATATTGGATTCATCCATATATTGAAAGAAACATAAATTGTAGAATTTTTGTAGGCGCACAAGAACTACAACATGATGATAATAAATTTTTATCTTTCTACCGAATGTCTAAAGAGATCTACCAGCATCCTGTTACATTATTAAAGCCTGCTATACATCAACGAGTTACATAATTTATTCCCAATTTCTGCCCAAGTCTTATCTATTTTATTTTTCCGCATGTATTCTGGTAATTTGTAGTTATATAAACAAGCATGTTTTTCAACTTCTTGTACAAATTTAATATTTATTTCTTGCTCCGCCGCCATCTTTTCGAGACGCGCAAGAGACGCGATGCACAGGCGACCAACACGGCGAGTCTCGCGATACTGGTCGCGGACGCGTAGGATACCAGTAGCGTAGTGTGCGAGCCTGCATTCAAATGTATGTGAGATACTTGGCGGCGACTAGTCTCCGAGACTTGCAGGATACTTGAGTCGCCTGTGCGTAGCGTAATGGGAGAAGGGCCTAAACGTCAAAATTTGTTTGCTTGGTCCGTGATTCACGTATTGCTATGCAATACGTAGTGTGATGACCACTTCACCACAGACTTCACGTAGGTGTAACGTACTCGTAGTAGGCATGAGTGGGGTAGTATGCGTAACGTAAAGACGCCAATGCCGGACGTTTTTTAAACATTTCACTTCATATGTCACATTGATGTATTTAACTGCATGTTTCACTTCACGAAATGCAGCTGACACGTTCCTTGAATCGCTATGTCGTTTTTAGCGATACATTAGAAGCAATCGTAGAAATAGATAAGTAATTTGGCTAAGACTGCAGGCTATTGGTTCAAATCACTGCCTCTCCCGGGCATGCTTTTTGGGAGTTATGTGCGTTTGTGAAAACTAAATGTTACACACTTGTGTAACATTGTTGACGGTGAAAGCGGTTCTTAAAGGTATGCAAAGCCCGCTAACCCGCACTTAGCCAGCGTATTGGGCTATATGCCACCAACATAACCTCTTTTTTATAGAGGTATCAAAAAGAGGCTATGTTGGTTATCGTGATAACTCATAGGTAACAGCTACTCATAAGAGATCTGTTATAAAAATCGTGTACATTACAGTATTCATAATTATCCTATAAGTGTTTATGCATACTTACTTGCAAACCTATCATGCCATGACCACATGGAAACTCTATAACGTAACATCTGTTATAATAAGCATTTTAAAGAAGATTTTCCACGACAGACAAAAAATGACTACCTTGCGATAGAGTTTGGTGGCCATAGGTTGAAGGTATTCATATAAAAGATCTGTTATAAAAATCGTGTATATTATGCCCAATTATAATTACCTATAGGTATTTGTGTGTAGTTGCAAATCTACCTAGCCGTGACCACATGGAAAACTCTATAACGTAACATGATCCACTATAAATAATATTGTAAAGTTTTCCACCACTGACAAAAAATTAATACCTACCTTGCGGTAGTTTTTCAGTGTTTGCAAGTAGGTTATTTTTAGTAGATACTGGTGTTAAAAAATCCTCACTCTTTGAAAATAAGTTAATATTCAACATAGAAGACCGAGCAATAACAATCGATGAGATTTTTTTTTAAATCATATAATTTTAAAAGCAATTTTATTTTTATTTTTGAGATTAATTTAGAATTTTCAAAGATATAAGTAGTTATACTTTTTACTGATACCTGACCTACCTCTACACCACCTCTACACATTAAGTACTTAACTTGTTTGACATAGCTGTTGTTTAGGTAAAGAATAAAGATAATAATAGATCAATACACTTTCAAGTATTTACGTTAATAATTACGTGTATCAGGAATAATATTATGTTATGAAAACATTAATAATTCCGACCAAGGAATTTTTTTATTCCGTTTGTCATAAAATTATAACTCGTATGCACATAATAATATCTATGTACGTTGTTAGATAACAATCGCTTGTGATACAATAATTGCTATAATAATTGGACGCTAGTCTACTTTACAAGAATTACATACATAAATACTTAGCTACATACATGATATCCTACTATCAACATATTTATATTCTACGCAGAAATGAACATCTTCTATGTAGGTACCCACTTATATGTATAACGTTACATAATTACGTACTAGTAAGTTAAGGATCACATTCTGGTCTTTTTGTTCTTCCATGATTCTGATTACGTTGAAATAAATAAATAGAATTTTTCATCAAAAACGTACACCCGTGACATCCGTGGCCGTATTGACAAATTCGGTTTGAAGGGTCCAAAAAAAATGGAAAAAAAACAAAAAATTACTATGCCATAACCAGTAGCTAAATTGATCACGTGACTTACGCGCAGATAACTATAATTTTCAAGGTATTGTTTTGAATTTCGTTCCATTTGAGCAATCGACTTAATTAATCAACATTTGAAAACATTTGAATTAATTAATCAACATAATGAAATAATCGACATTTGACAATCAATCTGTAACTTTTTTATTATTATTTTGTTGATTGTTACGGTTGTTTGATTGGTATACCGTTGGCATCCTTTTGGTAGGGAAACCTAAAAACAGTAGGTAATTTAGAATTTTAAAGTCTTTGATATTATTAGCATTTAGCACCTTAGCGCGGTGAATACGAGAGTGAACCCCGTACTTCCGCCAGCGGGTCCGTCGTGGAAACAGACAGTTTTTAGTGGGTGCAAGCCCCACATAACCCTTCTGTTTCCCCTGCCGGAGGGGTACGCGTTAGGCATTTTCTGTCTTTAAAAAAAGAAAAGCATTTAGCACCTTAGTAGTTTCACTAATATTTTGTTATTTATTTTGAAATACAGACACGCTTTTTAGGGTTCCATACCAAAATGGAAAAAAATGGAACCTTTATTTATGGTGAGACTTCCTCCGTCCGTCCGTCCGTCTGTCACACTTGATTATTTATTATTGATATAGATTTGAAAGTTTGAATTTCAATAAATGAATAAGGTGTGAATATATAAACACATTGTCCATTTTGTATATTCTCTACATCATCATAATATTATGATTATTTTTTGTATAATAATGGCACAGTCACACAGATTCTAGATATACGTATACCTACAATAGAAATCGTGATTATATATGATGTTATGAGAAAAACTTATATGAAGACTGAAGTTCTATCGCAACGGGAATGCACAAAATATATTTTACATTATGTATACATATTCTGAATCCAAGGTTAGTTAATAAAGAAATTATTATAAAAAATAAGGCAAATTGTAAAAGAATGCGTTTGGAAAATAAAATAAATCCGCAAAGACAACCGGTCCGCTGGCTCAGGTAACTGGTACTTGCCATTAGATTAGAATTTACCCACACCATACGATTTCCAATAATAACAATTTTCCACTCAATAATATGAATAAAGAATTAATTTAATTAAAATTAATTGTTCAAAAAGTAGTATTGTTATCCATATAAGTATGTTTATTAGTAATTATTGTTTTAACAATTAAAATAAATTACATGTTTACGCATATAAACATCTCTTTTAATAAAAACGTGCAAAGTAGATAATAAAGTAACGTGCGTAACTTATACTTAAGTGTATAAATTATTTTTATGGCTATACTAGATAACTAGATGTACCTACATTTTTCCGCAACTATAATTAAATGTTTACAACTGCGACCTTCTGTAGAAATAATGGTTATACTTAGGGCCTAGTACTTATCACATTTAGCATTCCAACCAGGCCGCATCACAATTCACAATGCAAAATAGAATAATATAATAGGAATAGGAAACACCGTTCCATACGTATGGATATTTCAATCCACGAAGACGCGCCCCACTCTGTCAAAATCGCTTATGTTTCATTCGATTCGTATGGAGTTTGACGGAGTGGGGCGCATCATCGTGGATTGAAATAATCTTTATCTATGACATCTTTCTACGAGCTACTGTAATTTTGAACATGAGGTATACATTAATCTTCATATCTATAAGTTGATTTGCAGACTGAAGAAAAAAAACTTGAGAATCGTGGAGCACTCGGTAGAAACAAAGTTTGGAATAACACCTAAAACAAAACTCCATTTTATATATTTTCATAGACTCAGACTCACTTCATTGTCATAGACTCAGTGCTGTGATCTTCAATTACTTAGTTCGCGATGTACGTGGTTACATGTGTGCTTATTCTGTTGCAGATTTTCTTCACGTTTGAGGTTATCACCATCCGCTAAGGAATTATTTAATTCAGCCCGTAAGGACCGAAAATAAGGGTTAACAAATTCGCGACCATCTGCTAGTCGGAAAAAAAGTATATTCAAGAATGGTAGACTGTAGCGTAGTATGATGAATCACTGGATAAAAGGCTATTTTTAATACCGACTGAGTAGGTAATAGGTATAGTGGATAACTAGATACGCCATCAATTATGTGTCACAGTAGAGTGGCTACAACATAAAGCTTTTAACATAGAAGCTTCTCGAATCCTAAGTGAGGGATAAGAATTATATCGTTAACGCTTATTAAGTGACATAAATTAAAACCTCAAACGACTTAGCAACAGATAATTAAATATTTTATATTTTGGTACTTAACCTTCAATTACTGTTTTGACCACTAGCCATGCAGAACAAATCGCCACAAAATTAGGTATTACTTACTCACTAAAAAAGATACTCGGAAAACTGGTTTAGTATTTACGAAAACACCTACTACAAAAATATAAAATTTTATGGTTAAATCCAGTATCCGTTTGTTTCAAAAAGTTTAGTAATTAATCATTTTGTCTCACCGCTAAACTCATAATATGTACTAATTCACTACTAACTTTCTGGGCATAAGTCTCGTAGAAGCATTTACACATTCTTGAGAACATTATGAAGAACTCTCAGGTATGCGGCTTTCCTCACTTTATTCCTCACTTTATTACTACTGTTCATTTTATTACTAGCTGACCCGGCAAACTTTGTTTTGCCATATAAATGATTTCTCACTTAACTTATGAAAAATAATTTATATCTTACTCTCAGATCTACCGATATACATAAAATCATTAAAAATCAGGAGTTTTCTTAAAAACACTGTGACACGAGAGTTTTATAAATGTTTTCACATTTATAAAACTAGCTGACTCGGCAAAACGTTGTTTTTCAATATAGGGGTATGAAAAATAACTTACCACCTGACTACAGCAGTTTTTACACAATTCTCAGACCTACCGAATGTAGATAATTAATATCGTTACCGTATTGCGTTTCAGAGGAGCATGACAATATTAAATATTAGACTATCTGACCTGACAAACGTTGATTTGCCAAGCCGTTTCGGAGGAGTTTGGTTACAAACACTGTGATACGAGAATTTTATATTATATTGTTTCAGCAACCTCATTCTGAGAGCAGACTTTCCATAGATACAAATTATAATAGACATTTATTCTGGACAGGGCGGACGACGCGAAAAAATGTCGCCCGTTTATCGGTCCAAAAATGCTTGTTTTGCCACCATCAGTAAAGACACGCTGTAGTTCGCTCAGTGGCCTAACCTATAGTATAGAATTTTACAGATGGCGCTACTGTTTGCTTGCACGAAAAAGGTTTACGTAAATCGTTCGGATGCCCATATCCTGAGGTTTCCCGGTGACAGGTACTCAACTAGTTGATATTTTTTTCAGACCAACTCCAGTGTCGTGGGCGAGCGTTGGAGCTGGCTCGATGCCGACTCGGTACACGCTGCGGCCCACCGGGACCGGCTCGGTGACCAACGAGATATCGCTTCAAGTCTACACCACCGCCATCACGCTCATCGACCAGATTGGCATCAAGATCATACGGACGACGGAGCTCGTCACGGATATCCTTAAGAACACGGTTAGGGCGGTCGTAGGATGATGCGTTTGAAAAACAGACGCATAAATACTTGAAGAAATTAGTTTTGAAAATGGCGCCTAAATTCGCCATATTGTCTTTTTCCAAAAAAAAATTATAGCCTATGTTACTCGGTATGATGTAAGGATTCTTACGATACCCCTTATGTCCAAATATCTTCAGCCGTTCAGAAGTTATGGTGGAATAAAGAAACTCACATACATAAATACATGTGCCCTAAAACCATTACACTCATTTTTTTGGGCAGTCGTGTAAAAAACACGAATATTTAGCTACATTATACAACGTGTAACGAAATTACGAAATATATTATAGAATCGCATATAAGTGTGTTTGATAAGGAATCACCCTGTACAATATGAAATAAATATAAACATATTTATTTTTTCATACAAACTAATTCAAAAAATGAAAGTGTTAACTTCAAGGTTGTCATAAGACAATCCTGTCGAAGTTGAACGTTCTACTTTCACCTCCATACCTACTCTACAATGCGTATCCTACTGTACTAATTAATGGTGGGATCATCTGAACAAAGATGAACGCCGCTCCACGTGTTTATGCTTACACGTTGAAATAAAAATGTAGTTGAGGGGCGTTTATTAGAGACTATCTACACTACGAGCTGTGCCGCCCGCCCGCCCAGTCCGCGCCCTCCAGCGGTCGATGGTGCGTTAGGGCTGTATATGATTTATCTATATCAGTAAAAACTATGGCAGTGGTTTAGTAAAAAGCTATTAGGGATACGATTTCACAGATAATTCTCAGGCATTCCTTATAATATTCACCGTAACCTTTAGTATTATTTCGTAATATCGTTACAAGTTGTGTATTGTGATTCGCTGAGAACACTTAACGTAATATGATATTGTGTGCTACATATTTTGCCATTTTTTTCGTATTTTTTGTACAATATTTGCAATCAAATCACTGTGAAGTGATCGCGAGAATGACAGGTTTCATTCTTGATATAAAATATTTCGTTAAAATTTGTATCTGCATAAATAATTAATAAGCAACTGACAAAATCTATCGTGGCACGCACGTGGTTTGATGGCCGTTTTGAGAAAGGCTTATTGAAAACATGTGAGCCTTCTTGCAGTTACTAAAGTCATGGAATACAATTTATAACTAATAAAGCTAGGAAGTATAGTATAGACCAACATTCACTGTCTACAATTTGCTCAAACTCAAGCTCACTTGTCACGTAGGTTCATTACCTATATTAAGAGCTCTATAATCAATACCTACGATTTTGGAACGAAGTTCCTTATCGCGCGTTGCGAAAGGGGGCAAGACGGAAAAAATTAAGACGAAAAGTTGTAACGCCACTTTTTGCTATAGTAAGCTACTGTAAGTCGTGCGGCGTGCGCATATGTTTCTCTGTCTGTCTCTCTGTCTCATAAATGCCTTCACTAATTAATCGAAGGGAACTTTGTTCCATCCGGGTGTCCCTTGACACCTCTCAAGACTTTTTTTTAATTTATTCGTCCACTATTTGGACCTACTTAACAACACGTAGGTATACTTATACGTTAGGCAACAATTTTGAAAAAAATACGAGATTACTATTTATAAGAAGACAGCATACTTGCAGATAATAAAGTATAACCAAAATCCCGGGCACAATAAAGACTCTTTAATTGTAATTAACTACCTACCGCCTATTAAATAAACGTGGAATATGGGAGGAACACTTAGATATATACTTACTCAGCTTTATCTTTCTCTGTCATCAATCATAGGACATTCGAAGGAAGGACTTTTCCACCTCTATTCCACGTTTATTTGTAATGGGGTAAAGAGTCTAAAATCAGAATAGTAGGTAGGTACCTACCTGTCCTACCTACCTAAAGTATAATACATAATCATATGTAGGGATCTATTACCTTTACCTACTTTAAATAAAATTCCTTTGGGGACACCCCGAGTATTTCTCTTTTCTAGTGTTTATAATAGGTATCATCAAAATTAAGTAATCAGCATTTAATTGTCAATATAGGTTTGAGGAAAAAATACGAAACAACTTAAATATCTGTTACAGACTTTCGTTAACGATAAATATTATGATAGATACCTAATTTAAAATGATTTTAGTTATACAATTTGTAGTATCTAAGTAATTAAGGTTAAGTTACTTTAGATTTAAATATGTAGTAGCTATTAAGGAAGTAAATTATTAGGTATTTGTAATATTTTCTTTACATTCGTACAGTAAGTAAGTACATGTACGAATTGCTCCACTCAAAATAGCAGTAAGTTTGTGAAGTTAAGCAATGCTGGCAGTGACTCAATAACTAATAAATAATAAAAAAATGTTTTTATTTAATGTGTCTTGTTTTATTATGAATCCATTCCAACGATTTTAACTCACCTTGAAACAATATTTTTATGTTAGTAGGTATTTTCATAAGCCACATTTTAATGCATTTAATGCAATGTCTTTTCGTAAATGATAGAAAGCAATCTGCTTACTAGTAGCAAGGCTACTTGTACCATCAACAACCTCCTTGCAGTTGGATTGATGCAGGAGCCTGGGTTCGATTCCCGGTACGGAACTTTCAAATAGTAATGAGTAATTTCTAAATTGAAAAAGGCTTCGACTGCACCTACGTACAATGAAGTACCGCCATTTTTAGCGATCGTTCACTAAACGCTCCGGTTGTAAAATGAACAGAAAAACGGCAATGAGAGTATGTGAGTACTGAGTAAAGCATCTTAAATTCTCTATTTCGAGATTTATAATAATTATAATAATAATAATTATAATTCGAGATTATAATTTATAATAATTTGCCAAATAATATAAAGGAAATTAATAATATAATAAATTTTAAAAAATCCCTTAAGACATTCCTTATCAACAAAATATATTACTCCTTAAATGAATATTTTAATGACAAAAATAAAAACTAATATTTACTTCGACATTTTATGGGTATTGACTATATTGTAAGTATTGACATTTGTTTTTATAATGATTCGTGACATAATTCAATGACAATGATTATTATTATTATTATTCTATTATTTTATGACGAAAAGGCGTCATTGGGAAATTTTGAAAGGACCAATAAAAATATGTCATTGCGTGAGGTTTATTTTGTTTATTTTTTTAATGTCTTTTTTCAACAAATTATCATTAGTCTGTAAGTTATATTGCATGCCATGCGGTGGAACTTGAATGTACCTATAATTTGTATGAAGACCCAACTTTTGTGACCAAGTTCGCAATAAAGAATTTTGAATTGAATTGAATTGATTTACTGGAATAATATTATGCTCTTAAGTCACTAGAACGCCTACAAAAAATCACATAGTATTAAATTATTTAATAGAAATAGCTATTTTATGTCGTAGGCGCAAAAACTGGAGTCTAAAGCCTTAATTAAATAATAATAATGCATAGAGAAAATTTAAATATATATTTTTTCATACTAGGTAGTAGGTACAGCTAGTCTATCTACAAAAACTATTCATTGGTTCCATCACTCAAAAAAGTGAATAGCGGTTAAGTAGGCACCTACCTACCTGGTAGGTTAGGTACGACTTACGAGTAGGTACGTTTTATGTAACCCACTAAATAATATCCATTATCCAGTTAGTTCTTTCGTTTTGCCAATGCGAGCAAAACTAGTACTAATATATCTCAGTGAAATAATAGTGTGACAGACGGACAGACGGAGAAAGTCTCAGCATAAGGGTTCCATTTTGGTATTGAACCTCAAAAATGTATAAAAATGTGCAGACGTCACGTGACCAATTTAGTGGTCATTTACATACATTTCGTTCCATTTCCTAGATTTGCTGATTTCCATCGCCTAGATTTGCGTATCGCAAATGCCATGTGGATTTGAATCCCGCACCTCTAGTGCGGGATACAATTCAACCTCCGCCGACCTATCTTTAGGAGATACCTTTTATCTCTAACGTAGAAAGTTTGCATTAGTAGAGCAAACAGGAGAAAATTAACTTTAGGGTAGATTTTGGTAGAAAAATTAAACAAGTTTTAATGCTTTAAGCATATATTCGAGCAGTATCTAACCATATATCACATCAATTTTATTGTTTTCTCTATATTTGATAATAATATTCAAAAACTTTTTATTTAGAGATTGTTCCCTTGTAATTTTTTGCAACTTAAGAGATTAAGTTATAGGACATCAAAAGCTTATTACACTTAAAAACTAAACTTATTATCAAACTGTTGTACTTTTGATCATCTAATGGCATGGACAGACTGATCCCACATTTGCAACAATTTAGATTATTGTACCTACCATGAGGAAAAACTTCACTTTTAGAGTTGAAAACTTTTGTTCTACGATATTTTTTAATTCAATATTTTGAGAAATATTCAATATTTAACAGAGATACTCTAATTGTTTTACTCTGTAATGTAACATCAGCAAGTGGCAAAGGCGCGGCGAAATCGGTTTTGCTGATCACCTATGCGGTTTCACAGTGTAATGTCACTTTACAGAATTATTATGACTTATTAATTTTTTGTAAGAAATAAATTAATGCTGAATTTTGAAATTGAACTACAGGCTGAGAGCAATTTGATATTTTTTATATGGGACATCTTGGGATCAGTTTATTGATGCCTTTAATTAAAATTTGAGATAAGTTACACAACATCCAACATTCATAACCTTTGTAAGTAGATAAATGGAATATGTTATTATACAATGTTGATTGGCAACCAATACCACAAATAAAAAACTGATAACTTTTTTATATCAGTAAGTGTGTATTAACAAGTGCATAAGTTTAATATATTAAAGCCTTTTTTAACATAGTGTTGCTATTGCATCAGCCTAAATGATCTGGGTACATAATATTATATATATAATCTGTTCTCATTCTATTTAAATCATTTAAGTTATTTATCTTTGATAGTATTTAAAAAGGTCCTAAATAACATGTCAATTCTTTCTGGTCACTTTTTCCTTCTGATTTAATTTGAGATTCATGTTGTAGAAAAACTGGAGAGTTGGAAACAATTGATGTTTTCATTTACTCTACAATAAATAAAAAATTGAGATTTAAGCTCTAAATAAGATATGTAAAATTAAATCTCTAGAAGAGTTTATTGACATGGTACTGGCTGCCGCATGGCGAATGAAGTTCTGCAAGTTACTGTACAATCAAATCAGTAACATTGTCCTTGGTAACAAGAGCAACAAGACTGCCATTCGGAGGCCTCTCCTCTCCTTTCAACCACTTGACAAACAGCTCCGCCACAAAGCTCAGGGGTGTCCAAGAGCTGAAATCGGCCTTTGGCATCCACTTCCTGTTCATTTCTGTATCCAAAGTCACCGGTAAGATTGCCACAGCAAGGGAATTCTCTGGCAACCCTGAGTCTTTAGCACCCAGAGATTTTGTAAGCTGGTGTACTGCACCTTTAGCGAGACCGTAACCGATCATGCCTGGAGTGCCTTCTAACGCCGCTTTGGCGCCTGTCAGAGCGATTAGGCCTCCCGGGCTGAGGTACTTCGCGGCAACAGTCGCAGCAATCGTGGAGCTCCAAACTGATTGGCGCCACATAAGTTCGGCTTGCTTGCTCAAGTCTTTAGCGGCGTTGCCTCCAGCCCAGCCGCCGGCCACGCAGATCACGGCGTTCACTTTCTGACCTTGCAACGCCGCCCCTAACTCGGTCACGACGTATTCTTCTTGTTGGACCCATGAGGCGTCTTTGGGCACTGTGATGTTGACGTCCGCGCTGTCGTTCGGGTTGAGATCCACACTTGCGACCCAATAGTTTGACTTCTTAAAATGCTGTACGCAAGCCGCGCCTAGCGCGCCGCGACCGCCGTATACTATAACTCTTCCGCTAGCCATTTCCACGTCTCAATCGATTCGCGGTCCACAGACAACTGAACACTGTGAACTAACTAACCAGGGCCACGCAAGGCGCAGCTGAGCCTGTAGCTGTCGCCTAAGTTATGTTGTACTTGTGTGCGAAAAGTATCCAGACTCCACAGTTCACTATCACTTTTTATCAATGGTGAATGGTGACACGAATGGCAACGAAACCGCGAAGGTTAAAAGCGATATGGAAAATGGGAAAAACCGGCGGTGATTCGTGGGAATTTTACAATGCTAATTAACTTTGTTTTCCTTGTAAATAATTAAATTCATGCAAATTTTCAAATTAGCGCTAATTCTCAAAAAAACATGCGCTCTAGCTTTCTGCTGACAAGTGACAAGTACTGACAAGTGACTTTTGACAACCAGAGTCCAGAACCAATGACAAGATGACCAATTGACACTGACGTGAGACGTCTGAGCGACATAGACAATCTTATGGCACAGATTAAATATTTTGACCACGGGGAAATGAATACTACCTAGGACTCTGACCAAGGATTTTGTTGAATCTTGATTCTCGTCTCATCGTTTATATTATCGTCGTCGTCGCTTCAGCCGATGGACGTCCACTGCTGGACATAGGCCTCCTGAAATGACCGCCAAACACCACGATTTTGCGCCGCCTGGCGCCAGCGACTCCCCGCGACCCTCTTAATGTCGTCCGTCCACCTGGTGGGGGGTCGACCGACACTGCGCTTCACGGTGCGTGGCCGCCATTCCAGCACCTTGGGTCCCCAACGTCCATCGGTCCTGCGAGCTATGTGCCCCGCCCATTGCCACTTCAGCTTTGCGACACGTTGAGCTATGTCGGTTACTTTGGTTCTTTTGCGGATCTCCTCATTTCTGATTCGATCGCGCAAAGATACTCCGAGCATAGCTCTCTCCATCGCTCGCTGAGTGACCCTGAGCCTTCTTATGAGGCCCATAGTAAACGACCATGTCTCTGATCCGTAAGTTAGCACTGGCAACACGCACTGTTCGAAGACTTTGGTCTTCAGGCACTGAGGGATGTTGGACGAGAAGACATCGCGGAGTTTCCCGAACGCCGCCCAGCTGAGTTGGATTCGGTGGTTCACCTCTTTCTCGAAATTGGACCTACCTAATTGTATTGTATGTCCAAGGTATATGTACTCGTCAACAATTTCGAGTGCAGAGTTTTCAACAACTACGGGTTGGAGCGAAACATGAGTATTCGACATAATGTTTGTCTTGCTCATGTTCATTTTGAGTCCAACCTGTTGAGAAACCCTGCTGAGGTCGTTGAGCATTGTGTTGAGATCCTCCAGGGTCTCTGCATGACGACTATATCGTCGGCAAATCGCAAGTGTGTGATGTACTCGCCGTTGATGTTGATGCCAAATCCGTTCCAATCCAGTAGCTTAAAGACGTCCTCCAACGCCGCGGTAAACAGCTTTGGAGAGATAACATCCCCCTGTCGCACTCCTCGCTGCAGTTGGACTGGTCTCGTAGCTTGGTCTTGGATACGGACTGACATAGTGGCGTTTTCATACAAACACTTCAACACTTGGATATACCGGTAGTCGATTCGGCATCTCTGCAGAGATCTCAACACAGCCCATGTCTCCACCGAATCGAAGGCCTTCTCATAGTCCACAAACGCCAAGCAAAGTGGCTGGTTATACTCTTCAGTCTTCTGTATAACCTGCCGCAGCGTATGAATGTGGTCTATGGTACTAAAGCCTTTTCGGAATCCGGCTTGTTCGGGAGGCTGGAAGTCGTCGAACCTATTAGCGAGACGATTCGTAATGACCCTCGAGAACAGTTTGTAGACATGGCTCAGCAGCGAGATGGGTCTGTAATTCTTCAGTAAAGTGTTGTCACCTTTTTTGAAGAACAGAACCACCACGCTCCTGTTCCACGCCTTGGGCGTTACTCCTTCGTGAATGACGGAATTGAACATTCGCTGAAAGACCTTCAAAATCGGTTTTCCACCCGCTTTCAGCAGTTCAGCTGTGATTCCGTCATCTCCCGGTGCCTTGTTGTTCTTCAACTGCTTGAGAGCCATTCTAATCTCGTATAGGCTGACGTCCGGAATATCTTCGGTATAGTGCCGGGTTAGTTTGGCTCTAGGGTCTCTAGCCAAATCTTGTACAGGCTTCTGGACTGAGGTGTACAAGCTTCCGTAGAAGTTTTCGACCTCCCTCAAGATCTCAGGTTTCGAGGAGATAAGACTGCCGTTATCGGTCTTCAGACGCGTCAGCTGACTCTTCCCGATAGACAGATCCCTGGCGAACACTTTCGAGCCCCTGTTCTGCTCTATGGTGTCCTTGATGCGCTCGGTATTGTAAGCACGTAGGTCGCGCGTTTGTAATTTAGAGATCTGTCTATTGATCCGCTGGTATTCGGATACGTCCACAGAAGACTGGAGCCTCATCTCGTTCCTCTCGTTCATGAGTTTGAGGGTCTGGTCTGAAAACTTTTTGGGTCTCTTTGGGCAGTAAGTTTTACAAAACTTAGACCCAACAGTACGGACAGCTTCCACCCACCTGTCATTTAAATCGTCCACAGATACGCAATCCTCCAGGCAATCGAAGCGATTTTGAAGTTCGAGTTGGAAAGCCTCGGGGTTCTGGATAAGCACAGCAGTGGGGCGGAGCGTTGACTTCACCAGTCGAGCTCTTTCCAGCTTTACATTGATATTCAATGTGCCTCTTACCATTCGGTGATCGCTCCCAGTCTTAACGCTATTGATCACAGAGACATCATTGAATATGTGCCGCTTGGTTGACATGATGAAGTCAATCTCATTTCTCGTGGAACCATCTGGACTCACCCACGTCCACTTCCGGTGAGGCGACTTCTTGAAGAAGGAGTTCATCATGAAGAGGCCCTCCTTCTCCATGAAGTCCGCCAACAATTGCCCCTGATGGTTCCGCTGCCCATACCCAAAATTACCCACTCTCACCTCACCAACGCTTCGCTTGCCCAGTTTTGCGTTAAAATCCCCCATCACAACACTGTAGTAGGTATTAGAGGCATGTATGGCTCTGGAGATGTCCTCATACATAGCCTCGATCTCCTCATCGGGATGTGCCGACGTCGGTGCATACACCTGTATGACCTTCAACGAATACCTTTCGGAAATTCTGAGTATCAGGTACGCTACCCTACTCGACACACTTTCGATTTGGACAATGTTGTTTACGAGAGATTTGTGGACGATAAACCCGACACCACCTTGGGACTGCTGGTCGCCCTCCCGGTAGTAGAGCAAGTTGCCGGATTGGAGAATAACAGAGTCCTCCCCCTCTCTTCGGACCTCTGATAATCCTATAATATCCCACCGTAACTTGCTCACAGCTTCTTCCAGCTCGATGATCTTCTCGTCGGTCCTCAAAGTGCGTGCGTTATAAGTTGCCAGGTCCAGTCGTCGGGGTTGGCAGCGGAATCTCTGCTGGAGATTCTTAGCACCCCCTGCCCCGCCGTTACCCGTACCGCTGCCAGAGCCGGGGCTAGCGGGGCTGCCAGGGACTGGGGGCCATGGACTATTTCGGCTAATCATTCAGGGTTTATGCCCAATAGACGACCACGCTGGGCAGACGGGTTGGTCGTCCGCAGGGCCAGACTGGTCGCGCCGGTGTCGCTGCTGCCCGATACCGACCTGCTCCATTTTTCAGCCTAGCCAGTTGAAAACGGTTATCCCGCCGTTTGTCGGTTCGACATTTCCTCGTTCGTTGATCAGCAGGGGCACCACGGGCAGGTGAGGCTGGCAGTTGGGGTGCCGAGATGGAAGTGCACCCCCTTACCCCCTTTTATTTTATATTATAGCTACAGGTATTATGCATATAATAACCGGTCTTCATTTATTTTATACCTCAATATGCCTTACTACAAGAGATTTCATTCTAGTTTCTATTGCATTTTTACTGAAACTTGCATAATATGGTCACAGATTAAATTATCTCCAGAGCCACATACTTTTCATTTTCAGTGAGGATGTCGCTAGTAGACTTCCAGATCCTAGCCTAGCATTGCTTGTTTCCAGTTTTGGCCACTGGACAAGAAAAGTTAGTGGCCATAGTGGCACTATTAGTACTATAATATATCGCTCTGAGGATGATCTATATTATATTATCTTTGGTACATACCTCAATGTTTACTTCTTTCTGTGGTACTTTTCAAATCTCATTTGAGCCGTGACGATTTGGAACGGAAACAAGTTAGCCAACATTAAGAAAACGAGGGGGAGAGGAAAAGAGAGGCAATTTGTAAAATAATGAAAATATTTTTTATTTTACTTGTATATAAAATCCATGTATTTTAATTTTGAGTAAGTTTTCTATAATTATTGTATTATGTATATATATCTTGAAGAAAATAATAAGGATTAGCAATTAACAATGATTATCTTAAAGTACCTAAATGTTAAGGAGAAACTTAAAATAAAAAATCTGATTTGTTTAGTAGCGATATTCTTAGGTCAGCATTGATAATTAATAATTAGTACCTAAATATTAAATTACAATAGTAACTAATTCTACCTAATATAATTATTCTAAATCCTACAAAATGCCCTAAACATACTTAATAATTAATATTATATTTAAAAAATAAGTATAAAGTATCCGATGTAATCCTATCAATAATATGTCGAGTAAGTTTATCGAGTAGGTTGGATAACTAAGTACCTACTTTTTTTTACTTTATCCTATTACTATTTACATTTATGTAATTCGTGATTTTGAACTTTTTTTTATAAAAGTATGTGATAAATATCGCATTGTGCACTAAAATATAATTACTTAAACTTATATACGTGGTTGTACTAGGTCCTACCTACACCAAAATGGTACCAACTACCAATAATTAGCAAATATGAAAAATAATACAAATAAAAAAAGACAAAAAAAGTGCAAATCAATAGAATCATTGTGGTTGAAAAATGAATAAATAACTTAACTACTAGCGTAAAATCGATAACTGGCTGAGTGCACCAACTTATTCTACACATAATGGTCAACCTCACTTTTTTAAATATGTACCGTTGTTCAGACTGTTCTCATTATCTTTGATTTATCAGTA
This sequence comes from Coenonympha arcania, assembly GCA_036785405.1. Taxonomy (NCBI): domain Eukaryota; kingdom Metazoa; phylum Arthropoda; class Insecta; order Lepidoptera; family Nymphalidae; genus Coenonympha; species Coenonympha arcania. Next base: position 4,112,930 of record CM072074.1, read on the forward strand.
TCTAGTACCTACAGAAAAAAGTAAGGTTTCGCGTCTCTGACCGACATGCTGGCTAATTTCAATATTTACAAAATTATAACTTCTTTTCAATCTTTTCCAGAAATCGCACTAAGGCGTCAAAGATACTACGTTCCCGTATATATAATGTACTCTGTGACTACGATAATCCTATTTTATATAACCACTACCACATCTCCGAACCAAAATATTATGTAGCTGTACATAGGTATGAATAAGATAACAATAAAAAAATAACAATTTAGTATGTTGGTAGGTACTTATACTACTAGTAAAAATTTTACAGTGAATTGGTATCAAAACTTATTGAGTAGAAAATCGATATAATAATATTGACTGTAGTGCTCAAAACTCTAAACATAAGAGAAAGATTATTCAAAATTTCTGCTGAGCGATGGTGAGGCTGATGGTTTATATCGAAAATGAACCCGAGGATTATTGCGGCTACCGCGGAGACCACCTGAATATTAAAAAAAAAAGAAAATAAAAATTAAAAAAAAAAACAGAAACAAATCAACAAAAAATAAAATGTATAAATGTCTAAACTGCGCTTTACGTATTTTCTTTCTTTATTTTCTTAATTTGATAATAATAAATTGGCTTTAACTAGGCAAAGAGCCGTTGCCAAAAGTATCTTGCACGGAGAGCGCAGGGTCGAGGCCGAAAGTCATTTTGATGACGTCACAGAAAACAACACCTGTCATCAATCCCACGGAAACGTGATAGAGCCAATCAGCAATTTTCTTCTGTCTATTACTATTCTCTGCATCCATGCTTGAAAGAATTAAGGCCAGGATTCCCGCGCTCGCCTGCATTACAAATAAAAAGTTAATAAACATGACTTAAGTAGAACATGAATAATTAAATAATCTAAAACATTTTGTACGAATTTATGCAATTAACTGCCAGTAATATTAGCTTTTCTCAGGTATCCAGAATTGATATAATTTAAACGCTCCAATATTAACGGATTATTTGAATACTCAATTCCGAAGGCGGATATTACAATATTAGTGACGGATATAACGAATATGAATATAACTATGACGTCATTGAGTACGATCGCGGAGGGCTGGTCCGCGTCGTCGTTTAGGTCCAATCCACCGATAACTACGAACAGTAAGCCAACGAGAAGCTAAAACATATCCAGGAATCTTAATTAACCTACATAATTATACAAAAACCTGCAGAATACTTATACCTAAAATGTATAAATATTTTAAGTATATCTAAAAGGCCCTAAAGACTGCCGAATATCACGTGCGCTGCGTTGTGGGGTCATTTAAGTATCTCATAGGGAACTTAAGTACATCCAGTGCGGCGAACAAAATAACGTCAATTCCCCTGGTGCGGAAAATATCAAAACAGAAATGAATATGGGGCATAGTTGATCACACAAAGCATTGCAAAAAAGTTCTCTATGTGTCAATATAGGTAAACCTGATGATGCACCAGCAGAAATTACACTAAAAATACTACCGCAGCATGATATACAAACTTAACTTAGGCATAATCAAGTTCAAAATATCTAGCAAGTGAAGAATCAAATGCGGATACTAATATATTAAGAACGGTGACTACAAACGCGATGGCAGTGGTCCCGTAGTTTATATTATGAGCAGACGTTCGATGTTGAGGCTTATGGAATCTGCAGTCGCGGAGCAAGTTCAGAGTGAGGAGAACCAGCCCCATCGCCACCTAAATAACGTGTGTTAGATGTACCCAGTCTACAAGCATTGTCGCCGTCGGATTGTTTCATCTTGACCTTTTTACCAGGTGGTACTTAAGCTACTTTTTTCGCAAAGTCCTGCACCCCTAACACCGCAGCACTAGCGGCATAGAGCAGTGACTGTTTGCGAAGTGCAGGCGGTTATTCTGAATCTCTCAGGATGACGAGAGGATCAGGATGATCAGGATGACGTCGTAATATAATGACATTGGAATGTACTTCTGAATTGGGCTTGGGCAGGCATATCTTTAACATCAAGTGTATGGTCGTGCTCGTCTTACATAACACACTTTGCTATAAAAAAACCTAAACACTTTGCTAAAACATAATAGGCGATAGGAAATGCATTCCTCATTTTCATTATCGTTAACTTTAACTTTACAGTGATTATTAACTTCATAAATTACTTTAGTGTAGTAGGAAAACATTATAAGTTTTGAGTAGTTACTACACGAAAAACGAATAATTAAGTCGATGACCCGTCAAGATACCGGAGCGTACCCACCTACGTCATTGGTCATGGAGTTCATTGCGCATGTGTACTATGGGACCATTATTGTACTATATTTTCTGAACTAAGTATGTAAAAGATAAGTAATTATAACTTAAATCCCTTGATAAATTTTTGAACACGTATAAAAATTGTCGTACTCGGCGGGAAATGAACCCTCTTCTCTTTAGATATCGGTACCACAAGTAATTACCTACCTCACCGCAGAGTGACGAAAATTGTTATAAGTATCCTCAGTTCTTATAAAAACTGTCTCACCTGTAAAATGATCGACACTGATATTAGAACCAGCAGTAGCATGTAGAACTCATGCTTAGGGCCGACTTGCAGGACGTACTTCAGTTGCGAGGCGTTAGAAGTGAGGAGTGCAATGTCCAGCATGCCCTGAGCCACTGTCTTCTTCGTGGCATATCGGTTGGCGTCGAGGCCCTTGACCTACGAAATAAGGCAATTTTAATGTGTTACTTACTGGGCAGCACGGGTGTTGCAGGACGGGCGAATGAATGGAGATACTAAAGGTGTATACGTCTATCAAACAAAAAATTGCGCGTTTACACATAAGTTTATACACATTTTGAAGTAAAATGCAGGAGCTATTGATCTACATTCAAAGATGTTAGTCCTACTATTACTATTGGGAAATTATTTGATGCTAAACTTTTGCGTGTGTTTTAAGTACCATGGATCTCCAAAAATCTTTAATCTAGATTCTAGGCCATAAATGCATAATGATATAGCTAGCATTAGCTACGATGGCACTGTAATTCCACAGTTTAAAGATATTTTAAAACTATGCTAACACACAATATGTGAACAGGAAAATTGATAATTTAGATATTTAGGGGAGAAACCCTTCGAAATTAAAAAAGAAGGAAGACATGAATAGCTGCTTTAGAGTAGAGTTATAGTATAGGAGCAGTATAGGAGCAAGCAGATATTTTATACTTTAAAAAAATGCAATTCTGAAGTCGATAAAAATTCTGTCAAGATCCCTCAAGGCTTACATCCCTAAAATATACCGGTACAAGTGCATACTTAGTGCATAATATATACGTTACTGCTTCAATAATCGCTGTAGCTGTGTCTTGATTATTCATCACTTCGTCAATGTTCACTTGCTTAGCTCCATAGTCTGTTTTATCACTTTTGTCCGTAGTTTTGTCATTGTCAGCCATGATGAAGAACACTTATTTATTCCTTTTTTAATTAACGCTAAATATATCTAACTAAGCGAGTTAGTGAGATTGAGTCCAAACACAAACTAAAATGTTATGTACGTATGCATACTTAACCCGTGAAACGGAAAAGTTAACTTCAGTTTCCTTTTACCAAGGCTAACAAAATCCGGAAATGAACATCAATTAGGTATGTACCTACTTTACAACAATCTATGCAACAACCACAACCAATAACGCACTACAATTTTTAGTGCACTTGTACGTCTTATTAAATGGAGATAGCGCTAAGTAAGTAGGTCTCACGAGTTAGGTAGGACCTAGGTATATCTAAAGAAAGAAAAGTCAATACCGTTGCTTAGAAAACAAAGAAAAAACAATGGTTGGTAAATTTAAATGCATCTATAGTTTAGTAGGATATACAATTTTTGTGAATGCATAAAGTGCTAGGCAAGTTCTCTATGTAAGTAAAAATATGTCAAAAAAAAAGTAGGTATTTGCTGACTCTCTAAATATATCGTCCAAATATTTCGCATTTAGAATCCCTGAAACCACTTTTAACACCAATTAAGTTATACTACTTAACATATTAAAGTTATACACTATAATATAATTCAATTAAAAAAAAACCTGAACGAAATACTTAGGTACCGTGCGAAACTCGTGCTGTATAAACTTTTAATGAAAAACTTATAAGCCAAGTAAGGTAAATGTACCATATTACGGTATGTTAAGGCATTTTCAACTTTGAGGATGATTTTCAGAAAAAGTACAAATGTGCTAGAACTGAAAACTGTTTTATTTTGTAGACGAGTATTATCAGATTAATGTGGAATATTATTTTGCGCCGTAACCTTTAAATTATATATAAATAATCGTTATTTTACGGAACTTCGTGTTTGTCTCTAATTCCGTGCTAAAATTTGCCTCATGACATAATTCCGGTAGTCTTTGTCCATAATTCCGTGATATTTTTATTTTATTTTTATAACGCATTACAAGTGACTTAACTGCAATCTCACCTGATGGTAAGTGTGGTTTTTTTTATTTTAATTTAACTATTTATTTTTAAAGTGCATACATACATATATAATTAAATATTCTGTGAATATTTTAAGCGTCTACCTGTTGCCTTTATAAATATCGAGCGAATCAAACAAAAAAAAACACGTTTGTTGTATGGGAGCCCCCGTTAAATATTTTATCTTATTTTAATTTAGCTATTTCATTTATTTTCATTTAGATAAGAGAAAATATTTATTTTATACTTTTTTTTTTGCATTTGTTGTTATAGCGGCAACAGAAATACATCATCTGTGAAAAATTCAAGTGTCTAACGATCATGGTACAGCCTGGTGACAGACAAACAGACGGACGGATGGTCAGACGGATGGACAGACGGACGAATGGACGGACAGACGGACGGACGGACGGACGGACACCAAGGTCATATAGGGTCCCGTTTTTACCCTTTGGGTACGGAACCCTAAGAAGATATTGCATGGCTGCCTCCCTAACTTAGTTTTATTAATTCTTAGTCAAAGATAAGTAAAAAAACGTTTCATTTTCTCTCCGATTGCTATATTTTGGGTATACCAGAATAAGGGACATGAGTAGAAAATACGAGTACCTTATTACGGTACTCAAAAAAATGGTTTCTATTTCATATTTTTAATAAAAAAATTAAGTAAACTGCAAGCTAATATAGTTTTTATATAATATAAATATATATAATGTCTAATATATGATTCACAAAAATAATATTCATGGAATTATGTTGACGTACTTAGTCTATTAATTCGAAAGTGTGGCGTAAAGTGTAATCATTTCAGAGTCGATTACAGAAGTAAACATATATAAACTCACATACCGCAATTAGGTCACAGTAACGTGCAGTTATTACTCAACTTATTTACATTAACTATACATATGACTGTAACCCAAGAAAGAAAAAAAAGAAGGAAACATTTCGAAGGGATTTTTCTTTATTGCGTGATACGCACGCAATTAGGTTCACCAACTCAAAAGTGTGAACATAATTACGGTAGTGAGAAAAGTGACAAATTCTTTAAAAATATACTTTATAACACATTGAATTTACTATAAAACATACCATTGATAACTGCTAATCGATAATTTCATAAATTTCGATAACTCTAACTTACCAGTATCACATCACGTCCTTATGAAAATACCACTGTTGCCTTACGCTCACCAACAACAGCGTGTATAGGCACCGTAGTACAATAGCGACTGACGCGTTCAGAAGCTCGGTATGTGGTTTAGAACTATTGTTTATATGAGAAAATTAGGTTTTTTTGGTCGTACACAAACTATAGTTTATGTAGAATTCTATAAAATTACGATTTTACTAATAGTTTTCTTATTTTTCGACTAAAACCAAAATGTCACGGCATAATGTACTATACCGGCATAGTGTACATTTACCTTAAGTAGGTAAATTTAAACAAATTACTCACTCCGTTCCTTAACCCCGCTGGGAAAATAGATGCCATTTTAATATTTCGATTATTTACAACATAATTAATTAATAAACAAAAGATTTAAGATTCACTTATTCACAAAAACATTAATTATTCGAATTCGTATAAAAAAATCAAGGCTTTCATTGTGTTGTGTGAGAAAGCAAGAGACAATGAGCATAGAGTCGGTCGTCGTTCGTTGGCACGTAAATTACGAGAATCGATTTGGTTACTAGACAACGGTTGACAAAACAATAAAATACTTATGAAAGCCTTATTGGCATATTTTTACACTGTTAAATTATTAATCGTCTTCACAATTTTGTAGAGACTAATACATTAATAATTCGATACCGCAAGGCAGCGTGCTCGGATGTCTCCTATTCCTGGTTTATATTAATGATCTTCCAAAAATCCTGCAGGACCCTTGCGTGTTGTTTGCAGATGATATTTCCATCCAAACAACATGTAAGAGCGCCGACGGTTTAGATCTTAAACTAAAAGAAATCCTCACTAGTGTCAATGGTTGGCTGAGTGAGCATAATTTAGAAATAAACTTTCAAAAAACGAAATTAATGCAATTTAGGCCATATCAAAAATTACCATTAAACTTAACTTTGCATTTGACAATTACACACTAGAATGTGTCGAATCATTTAGTTTGCTCGGAATAGACATCGACTGCCACTTAAACTGGAAAACACACATCCAAAAAATAAAAACAAAATTATCGCGGTTCACATATGCGTTGAGAGAACTAAAAAAATCCACCGACACGGAAGCGGCACTGTTAGCCTATTTTGCGTATGCGAATGCATGGCTGAGTTATGGGGTCATATTGTGGGGTAATAGCACAGAGGCACAACAACTTTTTGTGCAACAAAAGAAATGCGTAAGGATTATTTATAATCTAAAAAACAGGCAAAGCTGCGCACCACACTTTAAAACATCAAAAATCCTGACTCTGCCAAGCATATACATACTAGAATCATGCAAATTTGTTAGGAAATATCCAGAACTTTTTAAAAAACTACAAGACATGCCACGATCAGATAAATTACGACGTGAGCGAAAATATAATTTAGTTCAGCCTAAATCAAATTTAACTATTCACAGTACCGGTCCAAACCCCATGTGTACTAAAGTCTATAATGGGCTCCCAGAAAAATTAAAAGCAGAGCAAAATACAAATAAATTCATAAACAATTTAAAAGAATTCCTGCAAAAAAATGCGTTTTATCATATTAACGAATTTTTGAACCAAAAATGGAACTAGCTAACTAATATATTCGCCACAATAGGTCCGCCTCTCTGGTTACAACGCCCTTACAGGGTTCCGTTGTTTGTATTTATAAATTATTGACATGAACCTAACTTATAACTATGTTGACATCTTACAAATAATGGACATTGTAACCGAATAAATGAATAAATAAATGAATAAATGAATAAATAATCTGTTGAAACTAATCCTTTCTCTACCTCCCTCAATTTTACGTAAAACTATATAGATATTAATTATGGGCTTAACGTGTTGATCGAGGACCGGTGGAAAAATTGCCATCTTTGATTGCAATGTTGCAACGCATTGGCTCAAAGAGGTCCCGCGAGCGTCGACCTTAATCTCTGGCCTTGCTAATAATACAACCTAAGTATAAATAATAATACATAAGTATAAATAAGTATTCCTTGGTCCAACCTGGGAATCGAATCCATGATATGAGATCCATACGCAATAAAAAAGAAACGTAGGTAGATACTCAATCAGTGAAGTTCATGTACACAAAGATTTGCAACAATACTACGCACTGTGAAATCTAGGTACCTACTCAGATTGATAAATTGGTTTTTTTAACACTTAAGTACCTACCTAGATAATATAATATCGATCTCACCTGATGGTAAGTGACAATGAAACCGAAGGTGATAATATCATACTAACTTGGAATGAGTAAGTAATCCCTAACAGTTTTTACACAGCATCGCGCCGGACCGGAACTAGCCACGACCGAAGCCTGCCACCAGATCTGAGCTAAATTAGAAATCCCGCGGGAACCATGGATGTTTCTGGGATAAAAATAGCCTATGCTTATCCAGAGTATAGTGTATCTCCATTTTTTCAACCAAAGTAGTTAGTTGCATACACACACACTAACTTTCAAAAAATATTAGTGTGATAAAAAATTAAAGGCTAATCTTATCTAACGAGATAATAATAGTAAGGTTCTGTAGCTTAGGCTAACAAGTACTTTATGAGCTTGGTGTCCAAACTTCTTACCTAGCCAAAGAAGAAGTAGGTAGGTATACCTGGGTATACCTACCTGTAGCAAATTTGCAACGCAGTGTAGCCTCCTGTAGATTTTTTTTGCACCTCTTTCTTTATCCTCTCTCTGAATTCTGAATACTTGTTAAAATATGTACCAGTTAGCCAAGTGAGGCTAAAAGTTAATTTTGCTGGAAACTCAATTTAAAGTTTAAAACCTCGCGCTTTACTGGCTCTACCATTTAAACTTATGCCGCTCTAATTTTATTAAAACCTGTAATTTTCTTTCCAATATTAAATTAACCAAAATTATTACGGATACTCGAAATTAAAATAATGTTAAATACATTATTTTTTCAAAATTTAATCGTCGCATTTCTCTAATGTTTCTTTTTCTTGAATCTTGAATCTTGTTGTTGAATCTTGAATGTTGATTCTTCCCGCCCGCGCGCGCTAGTTGGTTGATAGTTGTTGTGTTGTCAATCGAACAAAAATATTTTGCTTGCAAATGAATTGCAGTTGCATTTTTAAAGTTCTCTGTATTCTGAGGTTCTATTTTACCTAACCAATATTGAATTAAATGTTTAGCTCTAACACGTATAATTTGTTAATTTTAAAACCGAGTAATGCATGTTTTAAGTGTTTCAAAATTGGAGGCAAAAGTCAAAAGTGTTTCGTGAGAAATCGCGAAGTGGGATTGTTGTTGTGATATTTTTTATAGAAGCTTACAAAAATCTGCCAAATGCTGCCTTCTATGCCAATTCTATTTACAAGGGAGAGCCAAGATGCATTTGGGAACAAAATAGTGCCGAGCACAAGCTATTTACACCTAAATAATCCAATAAACACAATCGTCCAAGATGAGGTGAGTCAGTAGTCGTGTAATTTAGTAACTTTCTGTGAGTTTTATATCATTAATTTGTCATTTTTACAGTGTTTCCTTCTAATCATAGTGTTACAAATATTATGGAGCTCCGAAAGATTGATTGTTTTCTTGAAATATCGTAAAATAATTGGCCTTCAAACAGGCGTATTATCCTAGAAATGTCTGCCATGTTACTTCGTTGTTAAATGGTTGTTAAAAATTTTATGTTAATATCTTTTTGTTTCAGGCTCCTTCATCGACGATGGCAAATAAAGAACAGATCGTAAAACAAAATGAGGCCAACAATAAACGTGATAACAAAAAGGAAGAGCAAACGAAATCTAAAAGTGATGAAAACTCTAAGGACATAGGTAAAAAAATATTTTTTTTAGATTGTAGTAAAATCTAGAAGTTATAAATAACCCTGTGACATCCTCTGCACCATTCTTTTAACTAATTTAGATCTTACAAAAACAACAAGAGTCTATAATTATTTAAATTAATTCAGCAATGACCTATAAATGCAATGGATGTTGGATTTTTGCACTTTGCACTGCTATCAAACATGTTACTGATATTATGTTTTGGTAAGGGTTTGGATTTTAACAGTTATCAAATATTCTGATGTACATTACAAGCAATTAAAGAAAAGTAGAGCATACTAAATTACTAACCTGTCTTATTGATCAACTACTGGTATAATTCTATCCTGATAAGTTCTGACTTGTTTTTTGTTGATTGCTGTGAACGTTGAGGCATGTATAGCACAATTTTATTCTTAAAGAAATTATGAATATCACCATTTAAACTCTGTTACATATAAATAGCTGTCAGCAGTTGTTTAGTTATTCAATGATTTGAACTGTCTGCCATTACAGATTTGGCCACTGTATTTGGATGATTTTCTAGGATGTTACCCTTTTGCATAACTCAAATACAAAGCTCACTGTATTATCTGCTCACATCCTGTCTCCCTACACAAGCTGTCTACATTCTTGCATTGTGGATAAAAAGTATTACCAATACATAAATTAATTTAATATTATGTACGTAATCGTTTGCTTCCTTTCCAGCCATAGTTAAGTCGTACTACACGAAAATACAGACAAGGTTTGCATCACACTCTACGGCACCAACAAATAAGTTTGTGCAATTTAGAGAGATTTTACGGACATTTGATCCGTTGAAGGAAACTCCCATAGATTTGTATAGAAAAATAGAGCAGCTATTTGGTGCCAAGCACAGCGATGTGGTGGAGGAGTTTCTGTTGTTTCTGAAGCCCTGCCAAGCTGCCGCCGTTGGCAGATTTATGGACCATTTTATGTTATCACGAATGTCAGTTTTTATAGAGTTGTTACAAGTAAGTTGCATGGTTTGTTGAGTATTTTTTACAATTGTAAATATGCAGTATTGCAGATTTTTTTTAAGTTCTTGCACAGCGACTTTAAATTGTGATTTTTTATATAATTCTATTAAGCTTTAGAACAGTGAAAGTTTCCTCCTAATATTTGTATTGGTTATGCATATTATTAATTATCTATGCGAATGAAATGTAAAACTGTCTGTTTTAATGACTTCCAGTAGGACAAATCTTTACAGTACTTATTAAAAATTACTAAAAGTATGCATATGTACCAATTCAAAAATTCAAAAAATGCACCAGTTTGTTATTAAGTAAAATGACGTGTCTCAGTGTTTTGGAAATATGTAAATAGAAAAAACTTTTCATTATTATATGTATTTTATAAAGAAAACTAGTCTTGTATAAATTTCCTAGATTTTGAAAGTTTTTTTTAATTTCAGTCGACATTCAGTCGTAAGCCAACAGTGCTGAGGAAGATAATCCGTGCTATAACAACTGGTATCAGTAGTGGGAACAGCTCTGACATGAAGACAAGGGTATTGCCACATCTGCGCTCCAGTCCGCGCCTGTTACAAATGTTCAAGACCCTGTTCCCGGATGAGCGACCTCCAGACAGGTAACTGACACTAAAATATATATCAATAAAAATATTCATCAAATGTGGACAAGCAAAGTTGAGAATGTCGGCATATCTCTAGTCTCTACAAATCTGCGCCCCATACAAATGTGCACTAACCTGTTCCCTGAAGAGTGACCAGTCAGGTAACAGTCACTAAAATATATCAGTAAATACTTATTAATCAGCAGTGGGCAAAGGCAAAGTTGAGAATGTCGCCATATCTCTAGTCTCTACTCTTACCTGCACCTCATACAAATGTGCACTACCCTGTTCCTTAAAGAGTGACCAGTCAGGTAACCGTCACTAAAATTTATCAGTAAATACTTATTAATCAGCAGTGGGCAAAGGCCAGTCAGGTAACGATCACTAAAATATATCAGTAAATACTTATTAATAATTAATAGTGGGCAAAGGCAAAGTTGAGAATGTTGCCATATCTCTAGTCTCTACTTTTACCTGCGCCTCATACAAATGTGTACTACACTGTTCCCTGAAGACTGACCAGTCAGGTAACGGTCACTAAAATATATCAGTAAATACTTATTAATCAGCAGTGGGCAAAGGCAAAGTTGAGAATGTCGCCATATCTCTAGTCTCTACTCTTACCTGCCCCTCATCCAAATGTATACTATACTGTTCCCTGAAACTGACCAGTCAGGTAACGGCCACTAAAATATATCAGTAAATACTTATCAATCAACAGTGGGCAAAGGCAAAGTTGAGAATGTCGCCATATCTATAGTCTCTACTCTTACCTGCGCCTCATACAAATGTGCACTACCCTGTTCCTTGAAGAGTGACCAGTCAGGTAACAGTCACTAAAATTTATCAGTAAATACTTATTAATCAGCAGTGGGCAAAGGCCAGTCAGATAACGATCACTAAAATATATCAGTAAATACTTATTAGTAATTAATAGTGGGCAAAGGCAAAGTTGAGAATGTTGCCATATCTCTAGTCTCTACTTTTACCTGCGCCTCATACAAATGTGTACTACACTGTTCCCTGAAGACTGACCAGTCAGGTAACGGTCACTAAAATATATCAGTAAATACTTATCAATCAACAGTGGGCAAAGAAAAAGTTGAGAATGTCGCCATATCTCTAGTCTTTATTCTTATATGCTCCTCATACAAATGTGCACTACACTCATACACTGTTCCCTGACGAGTGACCAGTCAGGTAACTATCACTAATAAAGGACAATAAATCCTTATTGGAAGCAACAGTGGGCAAGCAGTCGAATACGTCGCCATATAAAATCTCTTCTGCAACCTGCCCTCATACAAATGTGCTCTACACTGTTCTCTGACGAGTGGTTAATGATTAATGAGTGACGAAAAACGGGAAAAAGTGATCCTTTTTGAATAGCTTCCGTTGCGTACGCTGCATAAACGGTTAAAGTTACATGTATGATGGAATTGTTCTCCTTTAAAGGTTCTAAGTCAAAACCAAAATTCACGCGGGCGGAGCCTTTGGCAATAGTTAGTGTGACATATTGCGATTCCACGCATGGTATAAAATGTACTTCGCGTGATCAATTTAGCTATAATTTCAATTAATAATAATAAATAAATATACATATACGTGACATTTTACACATCGCAATCTAGCCCCAAAGTAAGCGACACCTTGTGTTATGGGTGCTAGATAACTGATAAATATACATACATACTAATACACATAAATATAATATATTGAAAAACACCCAGACACTTGAAAACATTCGTGCTCATCACACAAACATTTACCAGTAGTGGGAATCGAACCCACGACCTCCGACGCAGACGGCAGGTTCGCTACCGCTACGCCATTCGGTCGTCAATTCATTCCACGCAAGAATTCGCAGTATGTCATGGATCAGCCTCCAGGACTTTCCACTCCCCTCCTACCAAATGTGTCATTTAACGGTAGTCATAAGTCAAAATTACATAACGAAATATCAGCTTCTTATAGTAATTTTACAAAATTACGTTACGAAATATCAGCTTCTTATAGTAATTTTGCAAAATTACGTAACGAAATATCAGCTTCAACTATGGCGTATTTTTATTGCAGTGTTTATGAGACGGGATCAGATGTACTCGATGAAAGTTTTCTAGAATGCGACAATGGCTACGACGTATGGGAGTTCGAAGACAAAGATGCTACGAAGAAGACAGACGCTAAAGTTCTAAACTCCGAGGTAAGTGGTCGCAAACTACTTACGAACTAAGTACTTACTTTTCAGAGCCAATCTCGTAACCAAATTTACCCAATACAAAATAAATAATATTCATTCGGTTTATTTTTTGGTTTGTTTTTTAATAATAGATAAATAAATAATTAGACGTTATTTATAGACTTATTAGACCTAGAACAATTTTATCCCAGGAAAAGATCTAAATTCGTCGTTGGTCATATTGTTTCTTGAGAATGAAAAAAACGATATGTTCATATTTAGAAATCCCAACATATTCGTATTTCGTAGCTTCTTCATCACATACAACTGTGATGTAATCTAACCCCGTTATTCATAAACGTGCAGTAGTTATACTCTGTTTTGTCTTTGTCTGTCAACAGTAATTTGACATTCGAAGGAGAGGACAAAAGAGATAGTAGCTATTCCACCGCTATTTTACGCAACTTTGGTACAATTACAACAGTCTAATTATTTTCAGTACTTACACGGGCGAGTTTTTCTACAACACGGCAGACTTTTACGCACAGCCTGCGTCACCTACCCTTACAGCAAGGAGCCGTATAGATCCCATGCAAGAAGACTTGCGCCAGATCATTGCCTCTCACCCCCCGAATCTGACTCAGAACGCGCGTCGCCCAAAAGAAACAATAAAACCACGTCGAAAGTACCGCAGAAAAGAACCAGAAAACAACTCAAATCGCCCACTAAAACCGTCAAAGACGTAAACGATAACACCAAAAAAGAGTGCATCACAATCCCGCTAAACAACACTAAAAGTAAAGCAAAGCATCAGAAAAGTAAACAAAACAAAAAAGAAGATATAACGCACAAGAAAAAAGAAACTGGTAACAAAAATGCATGTATCAAAAAAGAAGACGAAATCAAAGTTAAACATAAAGCAGAAATCAATGAACCAAAGTTAAAGCAAATCAAAGAAGTTACAAAAGTTGAAAATAAAAGTTGGACGAGAGACGAAGATAAGACGATGTTGGAAGTTTTGAAAGGGGAATCGGGCTCGGAGCAAGTTTTCATTAGAATAAGCGAACTATTACCTCATCGAACTACGACAGAAATCAAAGAGAGGTTTTGCCACGTAATGAATCTTTTACAACAAATGGCGGTTAACGAAGTCACTTAGCTGTTGTTGAATCAATTTTATACGGCTTTAATTATGGTACAGAAGCATGGCCTCCGCCCAGCGGAGGGAGATAAAATCAAATTGGTATTTATAATTTTATATTTGACATTAATTAAATATATTATATTTTGAACATTTAAATTTTTTATTGTGATACTACCAAGGTCTTCCAAAACACGAAATAATTTAAGGCAAAAGTGCAACGGTCTGCCCGCCTTTTAATTGGGTTTTCGTGATTTGCAGTATCATCTTCACATAATATAAAAATCTTTGATTGGAATGAATCATTCTAGAAAGTGGGTTACACAAGTCAAACTCGATACTAGAACTTAATTCGTAAAAGATCTGACTGCTATTTCCGCAATTTAACCGATAAAAGCCTACAAATAGTAGCTAAATTGCGAAAAACTAAAAAAAAAAGCTTTTTCTCAATACTTTCCCAGCAAGCAACATGCAATACAAACTCTACATGTTAACATTGCTACAATACATTGTGTGTTCATCAGATCAGCAAACATCTAAAAATCGTGCAATACAAACTCTACATGTTAACATTGTGTGTTCATCAGATCAGCAAACATCTAAAAATCGCAATCTTGTTTTTTAAATAGTTCTTCTACGTCAGGCGCTTCTTTAACTAGGCGTCTTAAAGAAAGTGCTCTATCCTGTGCGAAGGAACTCTCATTTTGATTAAGATATGTCGGAGTTAGTGAACCGTCGACAACAGCGAATTTCGTTTCGGCATCTCGCGCATATAGTTCAGATGCTTCGATAACATTCTGGAACAATTTTTGGATCTCATCGTCCGAAAAGCAAGTGCACATAAAATCATATTCCTGATCAGAATACTGCGTTCCAGTGTCTCTTGTTTTAGATTCAACCTTAACAGGAACGGGTGACGGTGATGGTCTTCTTTGAGAGTTCTTTACTAATCTTCTCAGTTTATCAACGCTGCATGGTTTATAATTAGGCAAATCCGGTTCTTCGTATTCAGACATACTACGCATATAAGCTGGCAAGTGTTCCTCTAAATGTTTTTTAGCTCTTTTGGCACATTTGCATTGCCTAGGTACAACATACTCTAGATAACTATCCCATTTAGGTTCGCGTATATGATTTAATTCTTCGTTTCTCGATTTTATTTCTTGACCGTAATCTTTCGATACAGGTGATACTGCTTGTGTTGACTCTTGTTGTAGTGAATTCGATAACATTTTAGCTGTTGTATGATCGCAGGAGCAGGTTGGTTCACAGAAGCATTGTGATTTTATCGGTTCCTTCGAAGAAAGTTCGTTTTGTAATACTTGCATCAAAGAGCTCTCTAACTTCAGTTCTAAGAGCTGATCGGTTGACGTACATTTGACAGGAATGTCAAATGTGTAATCGTGATCATCAACGACATCCTCTTCATCTCCGCGATGGCCATCTAGAAATTGTTTCACTTTTTCGGTGAAAACCTCTAAATTGTCGCAAGCTGCGTATATGTATTTCTTGTTAATGACAACGACTGGTAACTGCGAAGCGCTAGATGTACAATGTTTCGGACATAAATCTGGATCTAATTCTGGTTTGTAACCTTTATCGCAAAAGAGGAAAAACGGATGTGGCTTAGGTACAGGAGTGTGAGAACTAGGTTCTTCGGGTACGAAAATGCTTTCAACACTAGGATTCTCCATTGCTTCGCTAAGTTGTATAAGCATTAGTTTTTCCATATTTATAAAGAAGTCTGCGTGTTCTGGCAAATTGTTCAGGCAATATTTCACGAATACTTGAAGTTTTTTTACAACAAGGCACAACTTTTTCTGCCACATTTTAATGAACTCTTGTCTTTTCACTTCTTTCTCTTTTGCAAGTCGAATCTCAAAATCTTGCATTTGAATTTTTTCGGATAGAATTTTAACAGCTTTCTTATGCTCATGTTGAGAGCGTTCCATTTGTTGTTTGCATTCTTCTCGTTCTTGTAAAGCTACATATACTTGGCATGCCAAATTCTGACATTCCAATAGAGCACGTAATTTCTCTAAAGCAACTCTTTTCTCAACATTAATATCGTGCAGTTTATTACCCAACTCTGTTCTAGCGTTTTCAACAGCGGAAATGAACTGTTCTTTTTGTCTGGTCTTTTCTTTTAAAAGTCTCATATCGTATCTATCGTATAACATAGTAGCTTGTTGTTTGAGAAGTTCTGCATATTGCTTCGACATTTTGGCATGCGTTTCGTCTTGAACGCGCTTTATTTCTTTAATCGCAGCATCCATGAGCAAAGTTTCTATACTAGTCAGAGATTTGGAATACAATGTAGAGAATTCGTGGAAAGCTTGTTGAATCTTAGATGTATTTAGTTTGGCTTGTTCTCTCGATGTTTCTTCCCATTGCTTGTTGCAACTCGTCTCTATGGATTCCTTCCATTTAGTATCGCTTACCGAAAGACGTTTTCGCTTTTCTTCTTCCATGGCCTTGTGATGATCACGAACTAGCTTTTCCCCAAAGAAGTTGATACCGTTGAACCCTAACTTCGTTAGGAATTCCTTTTTTACGGGCTTCAACACAGCCTTCCCCTTGAGGATGTCTTCTGCAGGTACATACCAGTCGCTGCCGCCTCCTCTCATCGGCGGTTCCAAACCGGCGAGTAGTTTGAGTTTCGGGGTCATAGATTTAAAGTAAACGTTCGCGAGAGCTGGAGTCATTTTCTCTTTCATTACCGTCTGTGTTGGCACGCTCTCCGTCTGTATGTAATGATTTCGAAGGTAATGATTGTCACTTAGTTTCGATAAATCCATTGCTGTTTCTACGTAAACCTTACGTACAATGTTAATTAAAAAAAATACATTGAATATGCAAATTAAAAAAATATATATAGCCGAATCCTCCTCCTTTTTTGAAGTCGGCTAAAAAATTAACATAAAGCTTCAAAAAATTATTTTCTTGCAATATCCAGGCTTTGTTTTAGGCTCAGGTATTGGGGCGGATTCAAACTTCAAATGTGCCAAAACACAGTGCCAAAAGTGTTCATAGATAATTTGAAAAGTAACGAAAAGTTTTTACAAATCAGTTGGTCATAGGTAAACTTATTTCCTCTTAGTTTAGTGATCTTTCGTGTATTATCTTGAGATCTTACTAGTATGCCACGAGGGTATTTTTGTTTTGGGGATAATTACGCGTATTGAACGGAACTTTCAGCGCCGGTACGCTATTTTATTTATTGGTTATTTTTATTAATAATAAATGAATTAATATATATCAGGACATTAGACACATCGCAATGTAGGCTGTAGCCCCAAAGTAGCGATAGCTTGTTATGGGTACTAGATAACGGATTCATACATACTAATATACATTGAAAAACCCCCAGACACTGGAAAACAAAAACATTTACCAGTAGTGGGAATCGAACCCACGACCTCCGACACAGACGGCAGGTTCGCTACCGCTACGCCATTCGGTCGTTCCGCAGGTGTGGCGTCATACTTAGAGGGCTTCTTGTGGCTTCCTAAGCGATTCCTATACTAATCAAGCCGCTTCGCTTGTTGCCATACTCTCTTTCCGTCGCGTCGAGCTATAACTTAACCCCAGCGGGCCGCCGGAGCGTTCTCCCAGCAGTTATCGTTTTAGCCGATTTTTATTATAATATAACCTAGCACCTATCTAAAAATACGGGCCAATTAATTGGCCAGAGACACGCCACAAACCAGCGTTACCATATGCAGTATGCAATCACAAAAACCGATAAACTTTCGAATAGTTAAAGTCCCCTATATTCAATATACTCTATGGTAGTTAACAATGAATTCAAAAGCCCTGTTCACCGTTATATTTTTTGAAATTTTTCGTGATTGCCCTACTTTACTACTTTTCAACGACAAAAAGTCAAAAACACCCGAGATATTGTCGTTATCGTTAGAGAGTGCAAGATACCTAAATACTGTTTAATACATTTGCTCAAAAAGTTGACATTTCCATGTGTGTTTAGCGTGCGCAAAGTTATTCTTTTCCGCACTAGTGCTTTTGTGTTTTCCTCCAACGCGGCACCTGAGCGGGCGTACCAGGAGCGCATAAACACGAACACGGCATGCAAACACGGAGCAGGCAAACACGTAAAGCCAATATTTTTTTTCGCAAATGTATTAAAAAACGTCGTTCAATGCACGTGCGGAATTGTCATTTTTACTCGTCCTTATAGTTGACCCTCGCCTTCGGCTTGGGTCAACAAACCGGGACTCGTAAAGAAATGACAAACTTTCCGCACTTATATTGAAATGTACTATTTTAGGGTTCCGTAGCCGAATGGCAAAAAACGGAACCCTTATAAATTCGTCATGTCTGTCTGTTCGTCTGTCCGTCCGTATGTCACAGCCACTTTTTTCCGAATTTATACTAGACTCATAGTAAGGTAAACATACTCTGCTTCTGTACAAAGAAGCGACAGACAGTTCAAAGTAAAAGGCAGTTCAGCAGATAAGGTTCATGGTACCAGGTAGCAGGTTTATGGTAAAAATAAATAAAACACCATTATTGGACTATAAAAATCTTTTATTTAATAAAAATCACTGCGATACTGTGTACGGTCGGCGTAGACCGACCGTCGCCTGCGCACTCGATCTGACAATACAGGTAACAAATACAATATACGTAGGATTCATATCCCGAACACAACTAACCATAAGCGATTGAAAATCATAAAATAAATACAAATACATTTACATGTTCATTCGGTTGCCAAGCAGTCAGACTGCTAAATTTATTCTATTGGCTGTGAAAAAAAAATCAAAACTGTGCTTGAACTCAACACTTCCGAAACGCAACATTTAATGCCTTCGTAGGGGGTAGACCATAAAATACATACACTAGCACATTTTGATTATGTAACTTCAAAAATTATATTATATTTCATACTTAGTTTATTTCAAAAAGGGATTATACATTTCTATTTATATTAGTCCACAAATACGTGATATTTAACACAACAAAAATATAAAGACGTGATTCGAGCAAAAATCAAAAGTAGAAAAATGTGAACAGTCGAGATTTATTTATGAGAACCAGTAGACACTAAAAATTAGTTTAAAAAAGACTATGAACTGGATACGCGTAGTATTTTACGTCCGAGCCCCGAAACATACTCCTAAGTATATATTTATAAGATAATTCTTATCCAATAACGTCAGTTCTACGACTGCAGAGCGTCCCGTGCGTTCACAGATTGCTGCCGGGGGGGTTTGACCCGGCACTTAACTGTACAGGTCGTCGTCCCCGCCCTCCTCCTGGAAGGTGGGTTGATCCCCACCCGACGTGCCCGTGCCGCCTGCTGCCGCCCCTGATGTTGGGAATCTGTAAAAAAATTGTGTCAACTGTTACCTACTTCACACTACTTTCCAAGATACAGTTACCACTAATTTGGGAAGCAGGGGACATCACAAGATTGTTTTTGCTGTTTTAATAAGCAATATCTGGGTGACCGTGCTTTGCTCGGTAGTATTACAGCTACTCACCAATAGATGGCAGCAGAAGTTTACTGTAATAGTTTTCTTTATCGCCAATTTATATATATTTTTTTTTGGTAAATATACGACATTTTCAAAAAATGAATCCTATAGTATTACAGCTACTCACCAATAGATGGCAGCAGGAGTTTACTGTACTAGTTTTTCTTAATCGCCAATATGTATTTTTTTGGTAAATACGACATTTTCTAAAAATGAATCCTAGCTAGATCAATTTATCGCCCCCAAAACCCCTTGTATACTAAATTTCATGAAAATCGTTCGAGCCGTTTCCGAGATTCAGATTTTATAGAAATATATATACATATATGTATACAAGAATTGCTCGTTTAAAGGTAAAGGATTTAGCAATATGTAGTACGTAAATGACCTAGATTAAGTTATATTGTTTTTGTATGCTTGATAACAAATAAATTTTCTTTCCTTCTTTCTTTCACTATTAATATTATAAGAACCGATATGAACCTGAGGATGAGCCCACTGAAACATTTTACGTCAACTTTCGGCCGTGGCTAGTTACCACCCTACCAGCAAAGACGCACCGCCAAGCGATTTAGCGTTCCGGTGCGATGCTTGTAGAAACCGTTGGGGTAGATGTAGTTACTTTTCCAAGTTAGTATGAATCACTTACCATTAGGTAAGATCGCAGTCAAGTAACTAACTTGTTTAGAGTTAAAATAGTACATTTCAATATAAGTGCGGAAAGTTTGTCATTTCTTTACGAGTTCGGGTTTGTTGACCCGAGCCGAAGGCGAGGGTCAACTATAAGGACGAGTAAAAATGACTATTCCGCACGTGCATTGAACGACGTTTTTTATTACATTTGCGAAAAAAAAACATTGGTTTTACATGTTTGCCTGCTCCGTATTTGCATAACGTGTTCGTGTTTATGCGCTCCTGGTACGCCCGCTCCAGTGCCGCGTAGGAGGAAAACACAAAAGCACTAGTGCGGAAAAGAATAACTTTGCGCACGCTAAACACACATGGAAATGACAACTTTTTGAGCAAATGTATTAAAAAAAAACTTTCTTCATACAAGAACTGACAAGCACGTCAGTGTGTAGGATGACAGTAGGATAGCTACCTGAAGTTGGTGCCGAAGCCGCGGCTCTGCTGCAGCGTCTGCGCGAACATCTCGTACTTGCGGATGTCGTTGTCGGACACGGAGCGGCGCGCGAACTTCATCGCCTCCTCGAAGTGCGCGCGGCTGATCTCCGGCACCGGGTCCTCCTCGTCCATCTGGCAACACGCGACAACGCGACATCGTCAACTACATCGTAGATCGAGGATAACCAGCTGGAGATGGTCTATAGTAGTGTTATTATCTCGCTGCAGACTCGGTCATAAATCATTCGAGTGTTTCGCTTTTTTTCTTCTTTGTTTAGTTGTGACAACAACAAAGAACAACAAAAGCGAAACACTCGCATGATTTATGACCATATGTTGAGTTGTGACAACAACAAACGCGAAACACTCGAATGATTTATGACCGATTCTGCAGCGAGATTATAACTCTACTATAGCTGGTCTCTCCAAATAAGTTCTGGCCATAACCCACCACGCTGCCTACATGCGATTGGCTTCACAATCATACTGAGAACGGGATACATGAAAATTTCCTCAAAATGTTTTTCTTCACGTTTCCACGTTGCGAGTGATTATTTATTTAGTTACCAAATTGGACACAGCATACAAACTTCAAGAGTATATAGGCACCTCCTAGTACAGTAGCCAAATTGTAGGTGGTGGGAAAAACAGAGGTTGGGAAGGTATTTTACACTGAATGGGAGCATATCATTATAATACAGATATTATATGCTCAGAAACGAAAGAAAGAGTGGTTTAAACTCTGAATATAATATGACGCTGAAATAGTGGCTTTACAGTTGCAATTTTTTTTTAAATAAATTACAACACTTTAAATGGTGCTATTCATATGCCATATAAGTTCAAGAGTTCATAAACAGGGACAAGTAATGGGTACTCACGTCCATGACAGCCGCGGCCTGCTGCTGCTGGCGCGCCCTCTCGCGGTGTATCTCGGCCTCGATGGCTTGCCGGATGGCCAGCTTGCACGCGCGCTGGCAGATCTCCGTCAGGTCGGCGCCGCTGAAGCCCTGTGTCACCTGGGGAGAATATGTCTCGTTGAATAGTTGATATATTGTGAGGGGAGATAGATAAAGGAGAAGAAGACAAAGAAAAAATAGATAAAGGAGAAGAGAGGTTCCTACCTCTCTTCTCCTTTATCTATTTTTTCTCTGTCTTCTTCTCCTGAGAAGGGAGAAGAAGACAGCGGAGGGAAGAGAAGACTGAATGGAAATAGGGGAAAACAGAGAAAGCTAGAACAAGAGGGAGGAGAGGTCCCCTCGCGGAGGGAGAGGGAGTGAACGAAGGGGTGATAGAGAAAGCAAGAAGCAGACAAGAGTAAGGTTTCGTACATACCTTAGCGATGTAAGACAGGTCCACGTCCTTGGCGATGGGCGACTTGCGCAGGTTGGCGCGCAGGATGGCCTCGCGCGACTTCTCGTCGGGCAGCGGAATGTAGATGAGCTGGTCGAGGCGACCGGGCCGCAGGATCGCCGGGTCGATGATGTCGTACATACCTTAGCGATGTAAGACAGGTCCACGTCCTTGGCGATGGGCGACTTGCGCAGGTTGGCGCGCAGGATGGCCTCGCGCGACTTCTCGTCGGGCAGCGGAATGTAGATGAGCTGGTCGAGGCGACCGGGCCGCAGGATCGCCGGGTCGATGATGTCGTACATACCTTAGCGATGTAAGACAGGTCCACGTCCTTGGCGATGGGCGACTTGCGCAGGTTGGCGCGCAGGATGGCCTCGCGCGACTTCTCGTCGGGCAGCGGAATGTAGATGAGCTGGTCGAGGCGACCGGGCCGCAGGATCGCCGGGTCGATGATGTCGTACATACCTTAGCGATGTAAGACAGGTCCACGTCCTTGGCGATGGGCGACTTGCGCAGGTTGGCGCGCAGGATGGCCTCGCGCGACTTCTCGTCGGGCAGCGGAATGTAGATGAGCTGGTCGAGGCGACCGGGCCGCAGGATCGCCGGGTCGATGATGTCGTACATACCTTAGCGATGTAAGACAGGTCCACGTCCTTGGCGATGGGCGACTTGCGCAGGTTGGCGCGCAGGATGGCCTCGCGCGACTTCTCGTCGGGCAGCGGAATGTAGATGAGCTGGTCGAGGCGACCGGGCCGCAGGATCGCCGGGTCGATGATGTCGTACATACCTTAGCGATGTAAGACAGGTCCACGTCCTTGGCGATGGGCGACTTGCGCAGGTTGGCGCGCAGGATGGCCTCGCGCGACTTCTCGTCGGGCAGCGGAATGTAGATGAGCTGGTCGAGGCGACCGGGCCGCAGGATCGCCGGGTCGATGATGTCGGGACGATTCGTCGCGCCTGGCACCGAAAACAAGTGTTAAGTGTAGGAGATGGTTGATATCCTGCCCCTACTTTACTGGCACCGAAAACAAGTGTTAAGTGTAGGAGATGGTTGATATCCTGCCCCTACTTTATATTTTCTGTGAAGTGGGAGTTGCTGTCAGCGAAATAATACTGCCCAAAAGTCTATATATAGTTTAAATTAGAAAATGCCCCAACACTAACGCTCGCACCCAATCCCGTTCAGACAGCAACTGCCGGGCGAATCGCAGTGCCCCCGTCATAAGTAAACCTTTGCACACGTCACGCTCTCACATACATACACACTATTACAATGTATCCCTACAATAAGGCTGTTTGTACGAACTAACTCTTAAGGAACTTCGATAGGATCTTCTTTTTGTAATTCAATGTGATGCAAATGTATTAAAAATTCATTCTTTATGTTTATATTTCTATGAAAAGTTTACAACTCCTGGAATATCTCTTAAAATCATTAACGACAAGAGGTGACTCACCGATGATGAAGACGTTCTTCTTGGCGCCCATGCCGTCCATCTCGGTGAGGATCTGGTTGATGACGCGGTCGGCCGCGCCGCCCGCGTCCGACACCGAGCCGCCGCGCGACTTCGCGATCGAGTCCAGCTCGTCGAAGAACAGCACGCAGGGCGACGCGGACCGAGCCTAAAATTCCACGCGTAAATAAACTTCTAGCACAGAACACAAAATAGTACAGGTACAGAATAATACAGTGATCACACCTTATGGAAAGTGATGATACAGTCTAAGGTGGAAGTGGAACGCGCTTGCCTAGAAGATGCCTATTCACTCTTGATTTGAAGGCACCCGGGTTGTAAGTGGCAGGAAAGACACTGCCTGGGAGGGTATTCCAGGCCTTTGCAGTGTGTATCAGGAACGAGGAATCAAACCGCTTCGTACGCGTCATTGGTATGTCAACTATGTATGGGTGGAAGCCTTTACGATGCCTTGCCGTTCTATGGTAGAAAGGTGACGGGGGAACCAATAAATATTATTTAAAGAATAGCAACTCTAGCGCTGACACAAAAAGTGCAATTCAGTTCGCAATAGCGCCTGGCCCCGCTCTCAAAATCGACACGCAACAAACGCAATGTTGTGGTCTCTTTCTATCGCCTAACTATCTCTTACGACGTATTAGGGCTGCCGTAGTCAGACGGCGCGTAAAATAGACCGTACAGAACTAGCGCGTACAACTCGGCCTGCGAGCGCCAACCATCTGAAATATTGAGGTCCGAAACCCTTGTCCGAAACTTGTACCCGGGACGGTCACGTGATAAGTGAGACTGGCCTGCTTCTAGTGGCATTCTAGTCAAAATTTTTTTGTTGAAATACAAATATTGTCTATATTCTCTAAATAAGTGACATTTCATTTTGTAGTTATAATTTTAAAGATATTATCAATTGAATAAATTATTTTTGAATCTGTGGCAAAAACAAGAGGAGTGTAGCAATGGCGGGCTGACAGCGGAAACGGATGCTGACGCACTCTGACGTCACAGACATGGCCGCCTACATTTGGGGCGTTTTGAAACCGCGTGATATTGTTAAAGCTTAAAAATATTTTATTTTATGAGATTTTTAATATTTTTTGATAAAAGTCATTGATCACCCTACACTATCGATGGTGTAGTCTTAAAATAACAAATTTAAAATGGCAAAATTTTTTTGGAAAGCCTAGTTCTGCATACTGTAAACTATTGAAGCATTTTTAAATGACAAGGTTTGTTTGAATGTACTTCTGACTGCTCACGAGATATGAATCATAAAAATCATGTAATTTACTTTCATATTATGTACTTAGGAGAAATTGTATAAACTGATATTTTAAAAAAGCAAGTGCCGAGTTTTTTATTAACAATTTTTAGCGGTGCAAACTTGCTCTTCAAAGGAAATTTTGTGAAGTAGTAAACTGTTTGATTAAAGACTCACCTTGTCGAAAATGTCCCGCACGTTGGCCTCAGATTCACCAAACCACATGGTGAGCAGCTCTGGACCCTTGACAGAAATGAAATTCGCCTGGCACTCGTTGGCGATAGCTTTCGCCAGCAGCGTTTTACCTGCGGAAGAACAACACTTATTGATGCTGCTGAACATTTAAATCTCCACTGTATAGTGCATGTCGAACTATATATAACTCTTAGGATACCTCATAGGCAGGGACAATTTGCCCGGACATGGGCACGTCGCAACTCACCGCAGCCCGGAGGCCCGTAGAACAGCACCCCGCGCGACGGCTGCATGCCGAACTTGAGGAACTTGTCGGGATGCTCCACGGGGTACTGCACCAGCTCCTGCAGCTCGCGCTTCACGTTCTGCAGACCGCCGATGTCCGTCTACGACACGTCGCAACTCACCGCAGCCCGGAGGCCCGTAGAACAGCACCCCGCGCGACGGCTGCATGCCGAACTTGAGGAACTTGTCGGGATGCTCCACGGGGTACTTACTGCACCAGCTCCTGCAGCTCGCGCTTCACGTTCTGCAGACCGCCGATGTCCGTCCACGACACGTCGCAACTCACCGCAGCCCGGAGGCCCGTAGAACAGCACCCCGCGCGACGGCTGCATGCCGAACTTGAGGAACTTGTCGGGATGCTCCACGGGGTACTGCACCAGCTCCTGCAGCTCGCGCTTCACGTTCTGCAGACCGCCGATGTCCGTCCACGACACGTCGCAACTCACCGCAGCCCGGAGGCCCGTAGAACAGCACCCCGCGCGACGGCTGCATGCCGAACTTGAGGAACTTGTCGGGATGCTCCACGGGGTACTGCACCAGCTCCTGCAGCTCGCGCTTCACGTTCTGCAGACCGCCGATGTCCGTCCACGACACGTCGCAACTCACCGCAGCCCGGAGGCCCGTAGAACAGCACCCCGCGCGACGGCTGCATGCCGAACTTGAGGAACTTGTCGGGATGCTCCACGGGGTACTGCACCAGCTCCTGCAGCTCGCGCTTCACGTTCTGCAGACCGCCGATGTCCGTCCACGACACGTCGCAACTCACCGCAGCCCGGAGGCCCGTAGAACAGCACCCCGCGCGACGGCTGCATGCCGAACTTGAGGAACTTGTCGGGATGCTCCACGGGGTACTGCACCAGCTCCTGCAGCTCGCGCTTCACGTTCTGCAGACCGCCGATGTCCGTCCACGACACATTGGGCACTTCCACCACAGTCTCGCGGAGAGCCGACGGCGACGATTTCGTCATCGCATACTAAGGAAAGGAACAATTATATATGTATTTGATATTTGATAAAGAGATTTGGAAGAATTTAATCCGACATCTCATAAAGTAAAATTAATGGGACGATGTAAAAATCTGGTGACAGAAGAGCGATTTCTCAACGCTCAATTTTTGGGCAACAAATCACCCTGCACATTCAGTGTGGAAATGAAGCCAGTCAGTATTTTTGGCACCATTCCACGCGAGCATGACTTGTACAGTAATTAAGTAACTCACGCATATTTGTCCAAATGTGTTACAGCAATAACACATTTGGACAAACATCTAACAGCAAAGCTCTTACGACTCAGTAAAGAAAGAATAGTCGCACGATATCAGGACATTGCCCACTAAACAAACACTTTTCCACTCTAGGAATCACGGACAGCCCTCTCTGCAGAGCCTGCATGAAGGAGGACGAAACGCCGGCACACGTGCTACCACGGTGCACTGAAGTGTCGGATCAACGCGAGACCTACTCGGGCTCCTCAGCAACACTCCAAGATATCCTGTGCGAGCTGGGAGGCCTCTTCGGATTCTGGAGTGAGCTCGGCTGGCTGGAGTGATCCGGCGAGGACCCGCATCGCGCGCGCAACGGACTGTTACGGACCTGCTTTAATAAGTAAGTACTACTCTGTCTTCGAATTTGCCGTGTAAGCAGTCAGCAAAGATTCAGCATTATTCTAATATATATATACCGACTTTTCCTATCTAAGATCAGATAGCATTTACGAGAAGATTCCACCTCGAGATGCTATTCTCCGGCTCATCCAAGACCTTCCAAGTGAGAGATCCAAGTATGTAGTCTGTGTCACCGAGAGTATATTAAAATCTCCATGTGAAAAGCTCGAGTTTTACTGTCACCGCTGAACCTGCACCTAACAGAACGAAGAGATTTCGGCCAATCGCGAAAAAGTCCCAGGAGCAGAAGAAAGAAAGAAAGTAACTCACGCGGAAGTTGTCCATGGAGACGGCGAGCGAGTTGAGCACCTCCGCGTCGATCTGATCGTCCTCGAGGTCGATGAGGTCCATCTTCTCGCGGATCTGCTGCAGCGCGGCCTCCGAGCACAGCGACGCGAGGTCCGCGCCCACGTGCCCGTGCGACTCCGCCGCGATCTAACATACAAGTTGTTACCATCAGTGCAATTTGCAACTGTAGCGGGTTGCTAGCTGTAGCGGGAGCTGTTGGAGTGAAACTCTCGGTTTTTCATTTTTGTAGCTACTCGCTACTCGTTTATTGCGAATTCCTTAGCCTAATTTATTTACAGGTCATATTATCATCAGTGATCAGGTAGTGTTTGGTACATGGTGGTATGGTTTATTCTACTGCGGTAAGGTAATATACTCGACGACGGCTGGCCGGAGCGATGGTGACGTAGCTCGTAAGTATCTCGTAAGTATTTTCTAATTTATTATTATTATGGTGTCACTGCGCCATACAACCATTGGCCGACTTGAAAAATTCAATAAGTAAATGAAAACTATAAGAAATGTGTGAATAAGCGTTTTCTAGATAAGTGTACTCCATCTTTGACCAGATCGTCACTTTCCATCAGGTAAGATTTTCACCATGTGTAATGACAAATTCAATTTAAAAAATGTATGTCTGTCTACTACGAGTCAGCTGCTGTTATTACAACATGACATCAAGTTAATCATGTGTTATTCCAAGATTAATCCGAAGGCGTCCTCTATTTTCCTTTCAACTTTTTCTAATCCTTTGCCACATGGGTCATGTAGCCATTTCTGATAACGTCAGAGCACCTTTTCCTTTCCTTTTCCTTGTCCTCTCTAGTGCTCGATGGTCTCTCCACCTGAGTCCGTCACTGTATCGTTCTGCCCAAAATGGGGAGAATGAACACATAGGGACAAGCAGCGAGAGGACACGAGTTGTAGGGAGTCAAGAAGACGCCCCAGGAACACGTCAAGAGCAAGACCGAACGTTTGCACTCCCCTGATCAGCCCCCATAACCGCGAGGTTGACTGGGCCATGGGTGGTGGAGAGTTGCCACTTGCCCCTATATTTCATTCATTTCATTTATTCATTATAGGTAACATTCCATCATCGTATTCACATTACATCAATTGAATAAAACAACGGAGCCCTGGAAGGGCGCAGTAACCAATTTAGTGGGAGGCAGGCTTATTCTATCATTCGTTTAGGAAGTCATCTACTTTATAGTATGCTTTTTCTTTTAAGTACTCTTTCAGAGCGTCAATAAAATTACATAAATTATATTATATATTAAAAGAAAATCTCTCCAATTGCATATTCCATGTAAAACATTAAATACCTGTTCCAAGTCCACGTCGTCCCCGAGCTTCATGTTCTTGGTGTGTATGCGTAGGATCTCGAGACGGCCGGTCGCGTCGGGGATGCCGATGTCTATCTCGCGGTCGAAGCGGCCGAAGCGACGCAGCGCCGCGTCGATCGAGTTCGGCCGGTTGGTCGCCGCCATTACTATCACGTGCGAGGATTTTTTCATGCCTACGTGCAAAAAACGTCGTTTACGTCAAAGTATGAACATGCAAAGGCAAAAGGGATGATCAATTTTATATCTCCCAAGGAAAAAAAGGCTTCCAAAACATAAAAAAATCCACTGGATTAAGCTAAATTACAAAGAAGTTTCGGCTAGCCGTTAAAAAAAAGAAGGACTCGTTGCGGCGAGTCAACTATAATAAGTTAATCTTATGATCTC
Organism: Coenonympha arcania; assembly: GCA_036785405.1. Classification (NCBI taxonomy): domain Eukaryota; kingdom Metazoa; phylum Arthropoda; class Insecta; order Lepidoptera; family Nymphalidae; genus Coenonympha; species Coenonympha arcania. The sequence continues at coordinate 4,142,129 of CM072074.1, forward strand.
TCCGATCTGTTCCACAGATTCTACAGCCCATAGGAAGCTCCGTCATGGGACGGATACCTTGCTCGAAGCAAGAAATGACTGCTACCAACAACCGCACGGCCCAATGTCCAACGATGACAGATTGCCGGGATACAGATTTGAAAAAAGGAAAAAAAAAATCTTATGATCATACTAATGCAGAAAAGTAACAGACAATAGTAAAGGTCTTGATAAAGGGAGAGGCTGGTGGAGTGCGCGAGCGAGTTCTCACCGTCCATGAGCGTGAGCAGCTGCGACACGATGCGGCGCTCCACCTCGCCGTGCGTCTTCTCGCGCTTGGGCGCGATGGCGTCCAGCTCGTCGATGAAGATGATGGCGGGCGAGTTCTTGTCGGCCTCCTCGAACGAGGGAGAGGCTAGTGGAGTGGGCGAGCGTGTTCTCACCGTCCATGAGCGTGAGCAGCTGCGACACGATGCGGCGCTCCACCTCGCCGTGCGTCTTCTCGCGCTTGGGCGCGATGGCGTCCAGCTCGTCGATGAAGATGATGGCGGGCGAGTTCTTGTCGGCCTCCTCGAACGAGGGAGAGGCTAGTGGAGTGGGCGAGCGTGTTCTCACCGTCCATGAGCGTGAGCAGCTGCGACACGATGCGGCGCTCCACCTCGCCGTGCGTCTTCTCGCGCTTGGGCGCGATGGCGTCCAGCTCGTCGATGAAGATGATGGCGGGCGAGTTCTTGTCGGCCTCCTCGAACGAGGGAGAGGCTAGTGGAGTGGGCGAGCGTGTTCTCACCGTCCATGAGCGTGAGCAGCTGCGACACGATGCGGCGCTCCACCTCGCCGTGCGTCTTCTCGCGCTTGGGCGCGATGGCGTCCAGCTCGTCGATGAAGATGATGGCGGGCGAGTTCTTGTCGGCCTCCTCGAACGAGGGAGAGGCTAGTGGAGTGGGCGAGCGTGTTCTCACCGTCCATGAGCGTGAGCAGCTGCGACACGATGCGGCGCTCCACCTCGCCGTGCGTCTTCTCGCGCTTGGGCGCGATGGCGTCCAGCTCGTCGATGAAGATGATGGCGGGCGAGTTCTTGTCGGCCTCCTCGAACGAGGGAGAGGCTAGTGGAGTGGGCGAGCGTGTTCTCACCGTCCATGAGCGTGAGCAGCTGCGACACGATGCGGCGCTCCACCTCGCCGTGCGTCTTCTCGCGCTTGGGCGCGATGGCGTCCAGCTCGTCGATGAAGATGATGGCGGGCGAGTTCTTGTCGGCCTCCTCGAACGAGGGAGAGGCTAGTGGAGTGGGCGAGCGTGTTCTCACCGTCCATGAGCGTGAGCAGCTGCGACACGATGCGGCGCTCCACCTCGCCGTGCGTCTTCTCGCGCTTGGGCGCGATGGCGTCCAGCTCGTCGATGAAGATGATGGCGGGCGAGTTCTTGTCGGCCTCCTCGAACGAGGGAGAGGCTAGTGGTGTGGGCGAGCGTGTTCTCACCGTCCATGAGCGTGAGCAGCTGCGACACGATGCGGCGCTCCACCTCGCCGTGCGTCTTCTCGCGCTTGGGCGCGATGGCGTCCAGCTCGTCGATGAAGATGATGGCGGGCGAGTTCTTGTCGGCCTCCTCGAACGAGGGAGAGGCTAGTGGAGTGGGCGAGCGTGTTCTCACCGTCCATGAGCGTGAGCAGCTGCGACACGATGCGGCGCTCCACCTCGCCGTGCGTCTTCTCGCGCTTGGGCGCGATGGCGTCCAGCTCGTCGATGAAGATGATGGCGGGCGAGTTCTTGTCGGCCTCCTCGAACGAGGGAGAGGCTAGTGGAGTGGGCGAGCGTGTTCTCACCGTCCATGAGCGTGAGCAGCTGCGACACGATGCGGCGCTCCACCTCGCCGTGCGTCTTCTCGCGCTTGGGCGCGATGGCGTCCAGCTCGTCGATGAAGATGATGGCGGGCGAGTTCTTGTCGGCCTCCTCGAACGAGGGAGAGGCTAGTGGAGTGGGCGAGCGTGTTCTCACCGTCCATGAGCGTGAGCAGCTGCGACACGATGCGGCGCTCCACCTCGCCGTGCGTCTTCTCGCGCTTGGGCGCGATGGCGTCCAGCTCGTCGATGAAGATGATGGCGGGCGAGTTCTTGTCGGCCTCCTCGAACGAGGGAGAGGCTAGTGGAGTGGGCGAGCGTGTTCTCACCGTCCATGAGCGTGAGCAGCTGCGACACGATGCGGCGCTCCACCTCGCCGTGCGTCTTCTCGCGCTTGGGCGCGATGGCGTCCAGCTCGTCGATGAAGATGATGGCGGGCGAGTTCTTGTCGGCCTCCTCGAACGAGGGAGAGGCTAGTGGAGTGGGCGAGCGTGTTCTCACCGTCCATGAGCGTGAGCAGCTGCGACACGATGCGGCGCTCCACCTCGCCGTGCGTCTTCTCGCGCTTGGGCGCGATGGCGTCCAGCTCGTCGATGAAGATGATGGCGGGCGAGTTCTTGTCGGCCTCCTCGAACGAGGGAGAGGCTAGTGGAGTGGGCGAGCGTGTTCTCACCGTCCATGAGCGTGAGCAGCTGCGACACGATGCGGCGCTCCACCTCGCCGTGCGTCTTCTCGCGCTTGGGCGCGATGGCGTCCAGCTCGTCGATGAAGATGATGGCGGGCGAGTTCTTGTCGGCCTCCTCGAACGCCTTGCGCAGGTTGGACTCCGACTCGCCCGCCAGCTTCGACATGATCTCCGGCCCGTTGATCAGGAAGAAGAACGCGCCTGCGAACAAAATAATGTTGATGCTTACAACTTGATTTCTAGGACTCAACTTTTTCTACATAATCACGGGAAGCATTGTTTAACGAGCGGAAATTTTTATAAGGTAGAAACTTCAAGCTAACTAAACGGGTCTATTTTTATTTGGTTCAACTACGCCGATGGCCTTGAATAGTGAGGGGTGCCGCAGCGGCAGCTCCACCATCTCCTTGATCTGCGCGAGCTGCTTGTGACAGCCCTACTACATCAACTCAACACACCTGTCTCGTTGGCCACAGCACGCGCGATGAGCGTCTTGCCGGTGCCCGGCGGCCCGTACATGAGGATACCGCGCGGCGGCTTGACGCCGATGGCCTTGAACAGCGAGGGGTGCCGCAGCGGCAGCTCCACCATCTCCTTGATCTGCGCGAGCTGCTTGCGGCACCCGCCGATGTCGTCGTACCCTACTGCGTTCAGGGCCTCTTCTTCCTCCTACAAAACATACAAACTTAGATTCATATTTCTTTGAATTCACTAACAACATATATCAGGAAAAATTATCTAACTAAAAAACAACTGCCTAATATTCCGTTCTTCATAACAAAAGCTGCTTACTTACCTTAATACTTTTTTTTGCTCTATAGGAGGAAAATCTCATGAATGACATGCCCAACTTCACTGGGAGAGGTGGTATACGCAGCGATCTAGAGTAAAAACCTCCTACGCTCTCTAGCCACATTACTTCAGGAAGAGGGCTGTCTGGCAATTGCTACTCTTGGTTCACTCTTTGCCTATCAACAATCATAATGCAAGAATCCCACTAGCAATAAATTGGTCTTCTCACCTCGCGCTTGATGGGGTCTCCCTCGCAGTGTATGACGGTGTCGGGCGCCACGATGCAGTAGGGCGCGGGATCAGTTTCCACCACCTTGAACTCCACGGCGCGCATGCCGCCGCGCACCATGAACGTGTCGTCGCGGTGTATCGGCCGGTACGCCTCCATGAAGTACGGCTTCAAGTACACCTCAAATAGGTTTCTGCATGAAAAAATAATAGGATTTGTATATGGCTATAAACAAAATGCCAAACACTCTTAAATGCTGAACATGTACTATAAACTGTTAACATTATACACCTAACATGCATCATGCATGCTTGGGATCTTATTAACCGACTTCAAAAAAAAGGAGGAGGTTCTCAATTCGTCGGAATCTTTTTTTTTTTTTTTTATTTTTTTTTTTTTTTTTTATGTATGTTCCCCGATTACTCGAAGATGCGTGGACCAATTTAGAAAATTCTTTTTTTGTTTGAAAGGGAATAGTTCACAGATGGTCCCATTGTCACCAAGTCAGGATCTGATGATGGGATCCTGGAGAAATCGAGGGAACTCTTCAAATTTTATAAGCACACTTGAAGTAATTTGGGTATTGTTTAAAAGAGTAATTTTTTCCAGGTTGTATTATGGTCATCAGGTCGGGATCTGATGATGGGATCTTGGTAAAATCGAGGGAACTCTTCAAATTTTGCTAGTATACTTGAAGCGATTTAGGTATTTTTTATAGTTACTATTGCATTTCCTAGCAGTCATCAAGTAATGACTGTATTCATCAAGTCAGAATCTGATGATGGGATCTTGGAGAAATTGAGGGAACTCTTCAGATTTTAGAAGCATACTTCCAGCGATTTGGGCATTTTTTCCAATACCTTGCGCATTACTTGTTTTCCACTAAAAAGTAAAAAATAAAATTGAAAATTCTTTCCAAAAAACCAACTTCAAATGCCACTACAAAGAGTGAAATAATTTTTAATGTACACCAATTCGAAGTCGGGCAATGTTTCGTTCATTCACTAATAGTCCTCCGTATTGACGATAATTTTGTCGTTTCTTTGCACATTAAGTTTAATAATAGGAAAGACTATTAATGATTGAACAAAACATTGCCCGACTTCGAATTGGTGTACATTAAAAATTATTTGCAAATTCTATATCGACTTTTGTAATGTACTGTACATTAAACTTATACAGATTTAAGCATGTTCATTACTTTATAAGTTTGTAATGAGCGTTAATGCAGAGCAGCGCTGTCTGTGCCAGCTGTGATGAAGGTGGTATTAAAATGATCAGACCTATGTGTTATTCTGAAACTGCATTATTCTCCCAACTGTCAAAACATCAGACAGATGTAGCACAGGGTCTAACTTATTCAGCTGACTAAAAACCAACAGAGTCATCATTAAGCAGAATATGGCTGCGCCTCACTATGTGATTTCATGCAGATTTCTATGCAATAGATACTTTTCCTTAGGACTTACCCAGTCAAACCTTCAACGGAGTCATCGATGGGCAGGATGTGGACGCGCTTGCCGTACTTGACGGAGGGGCAGGGCGCGATGGAGACCACGTCGCTGAGGCGCACGCGCAGGTTGTTGCGCACCACGCGGTTCATGCGGATCTTCTCGTCGGGACAGTTGTCGTCCGACAGCACGATGCACACCGTCTCCTTGCGCCGCTTGCCCTTCAGCAGGACCGTGTCGCCACGGAATAGCTGTAGCTGCTCCATTTTGGCCTATGCGACATCATTTATAGCATTTTAAGATCCTATAATTTTAAATACGAATCAAAATTTCACTCACGGCAGGATTTGAACCCGCGTCTCCCTGCTATCGCAGCTGGGTGCTCTTACCACTGAGCTACACAAGCCATATTCCATTGCGATGAAATTCAGATTCAAAATGTTGAAGTTCTTTGGCAGAACTGGCACCATCTATTGTGAAATGTTACAGTTTCAAACTAATTTTGCCCCTTTATTTCAAATGGAGCAAGCTTCAAATGAGAGATGACACCTTGTTTTTTACTAACAATCTTTTGGATTAGTGTTTTACACACTTAGGATGTAAGTCCTGTAAATTAAAATATGAATCAAAATTTCACTCGCTACACATCTTTTACTTTAAAATTGTTAAGTTCAGTAGGTATTTTCTTTTTCAGTAGTTTAAATTGGCTATTACAATTCACAAGTTATTGTCACAAGAAGACAGACAAAGAATGACATGCTATGGAACATTCTGAGTATGAAATCCTTAAAATAAAATAATTTCATTCTAAGGCATTCAAAGCATGAATCTCCATTTTTAGGTTCCCTTCCCCAACACAGCAAAACGGGACCATTAATGTATCACTTTGGACTTTGGAGTCCATCTGGCAACTTACACTACACAAGTTACTTACATTACAATTCACAAGTTATTGTCACAAGGACATAGAGACAGACAAAGAACAACATGCTGTGGAACATTCTGAGTATGAAATCCTTAAAATATGATAATTTCAAAGCATGTACATATCTCCATTTTTAGGTTCCCTTCCCCAACACAGCAAAACGGGACCATTTATGTATCTGGCAACTTACAGTCTCTTTTCTCAGGACAGGGTAGAAGTATAAAGTTGAAATGGTTATTAGATCTATGGGTAAATGGCTGGAATGGAAAAAAGGGGACTGGACCAGAATGAAGACAGTTAAAGGAATTTTTGTTTGTTGGACGGGGAGAGGTTTGAAGAGCTCACTTTTAACCTCCAGTTACTGAAGAATAAGATGGGTACAACCCATAATCATAACATTTTGATGCTAGCCTAGCATTTAACCAATTAAGCTTTACCTGTTCATATAAAAAAACAGGTAGAAAAACTCAACAAAGTGAGTCTTGAGGGTCCATTTTTATATGAAGTACAGTCACCAAAATCATTAGGCAGTTAAAATTTTCATAGTTGTGGTGGGTGTAGCTACATAATTCACGCTATCTATATATACTAATGTTATAAAGCTGAAGAGTTGGTTTGTTTATTTATTAATTTGTTTGAATGCGCTAATATCAGGAACTAGTGGTCTAAATTGGAAAAAGATTTTTGTGTTGGATACTCAATTTTTTGAGGAAGGCTTTATAATATCATGTAATGACCATTAGGAGCATATCAATAAAAATTTTATAGAAATGGAAGAAATCATTCTTTTTCGAGAGCATCCGCTGCATGCCCAGTGTAAAGAGTTTAAGTTATGCAAAAATTATGTCAAATAGAATTGTTCACCTTTAAAAGTTCTAAAAAAATATCCTTGTCATCACATGTCTATTTTTTTTTAGTTGACTCACTATAACAAGATATTATGTAAAACTGAAAATCATGCAGGTGCAGCCGCGGGCAACACCTAGTAGTTCAATAATGAGTATGGATTGAACTTTCAACTGATTTAGTATTTCAACTTGGTTAACCTAGAAGGTCGAGTCAAAAACTGAGTCTCACCTAAGTAATTTTAATAACTTTAAAAAAACAAAAACAATTTTTCTAATTATTGTCAATCTTCTTATTGGATGGTAATTCTCCCTTTTTTGAAGGAAATCCCTGACTCCAAAATTTCCCTATAGCTGCATCACTTGTTAGTAGAGCCACCATTTGCAAAATTGTTGAAATAAGCATTAGTAATTACAAAAAGCAGTTTGAATGGTGCCAATTAGAATTGTTTGATAAGTCTCACTTCTAGATACATTCCCAGGCACAGCAAAAAAAACTAAGTAGGTAGGTAGGTAGGTATGTTGTAGAAAAAAGACAAAGGACTAACCTGTGATAGAGCGACCACAGAGTTGTCATCGCTAACGGCCTCCTCGACGATCAGACGGTTGGGCCTATCCTTGCGGCGCAGGATCGCGGTGGAAAGATCATCAGGGCTACGCAAAATACATCCGAATTAACTTAACGCCCGGCCTTTCAACATGAGCGTCATAAACTAGATTCCGAAAATAATTATCAATAACTTCCGCTGCAATCACGTTTCCAAAGTAAAACGATGCCATCCCAGCATTATTTTATTTAGGATTACCATAAAAAATCGTCTAGCACTTGTAATGTTAGACATGATGACAAGCCAATTTCGAATATCGGTTTCCATGAGATTACAACATTTCGTAATAAACACTTTTGCTTTAGCAACAATTTGTATGTTAACTCTCACCTTTTGTTATCTGCCATTTTATTCACTAAAATATAGTTAAATTTCTCTAATAAATTATTTAGTAACGCTGAATTTTAGTGTATCACTGCTTCATGAATTCGCAGTGCGTGACGTTGCCGTATTTCATTTGTTCTGTCCAAAGACCAGAGAGCAGGTTCTGTCGATAACTCCAGTGTTGCCATTTCCCAACAAAATATTTCCCGATTCGTGCTCTATGGCTGTATAGTTTTCGATTCATTCGGTTTTTTTTTTTTTTTTTTATTTAATTAAATATCTTTATTGCTTAAAATTAGTACATAAAATAACAACGAATAGAAAACCGGGAAACACAAAGGGCGACCTTATCACTAAAGTGATCTCTACCAGGTAACCCACAATTACGAACCTTTGATCTGAAAAACGTATAGTAGTATTTTACGTACGTATTTTAGTTGTATAATTTCAATTAATTTGCTTGTTTCTTTAACATTTGACTTTATATTTATTTTCTTCAGTTAACGATTCTTTTTTTATACAATCGATTACCTAATATGCCTTACAATTTAATTAATAAAAAGTAAAGCTACGAGCAAAGGACGATATTCCCGTTTTATTTAGATCATTCACGGGGAATAACTAAAAGTTCGTTTTGATAGTTCAACGCACATTCAACGACAAACGAAATGTAAATATCAGCAATATTTTTATTATCTTTTCTCCGAAAGTTAAAGTAGATATTATGTAATAACTAATATGTATATCTGAAAAGAAACGTTTTTTGGTTTAGAAATTTAGTATTTTGTTTGAAGGTATACATATTTTATTTAAATATATTTACCTACTAGCTGACTCGGCAAACTTTGTTTTGCCATTAGGGATATAAGAAAAATAGATAACAACCTGCTCTCAGACCTACTGATAATTTACCTACGTAGGTACCTACCTACCTGAAACTACACTGAAAATTTCATAACAATCGGTCCAGCCGTTTTGGACGAGTTTGGTAACGAAGATTGGATGAGTGTTTGTACTTATGATATTCAAACAAATGGTCGCAGACGCACCTCACCCTTGCCAACTGCTCGAAATTCGAAAACAGTTACCTACTTAGTATTAGTACCTAATTGAAATAACATAATTATTGGTCTTTTACATGAAACCTAATGTCTTGAGATCTTGGCATTATGTTACTGACCTGCCGCCTTCCGGCTTAGGTAGGTACTGCTCGCTTCAGGAAGAATTAATATTTAGCTTAATATTTAGGATAGAATTAAACTTTTGATAAGTCTTTTATTCCATAGATACTTAGGTATAATATCTTAATTCCATAGTGATACTTGCTATTCTTATAGGTAAGATTTATGCAGTATCTAAAGCAGTGATAGCCTCACAGATCACCATTAGATAGCCTTAAAACCTCTGCCTCCTATCAAAACCATATTGACTCTTCGGAGTAAGGAGTTATGTGCGTTTGTGCAAACTAAATACAGCCAAACCTGTTTAAGTGAGAGCCAAATTTGGGACCGAGATCTTTTCTCAAGAGATTTCTCACTAGCCCGAGTTTCAGACTTAGGAGGGCAAAATGACGGGACCTGACAAATACACTCACTAACTTTTTTTTTTTTTGATTTTGAGATAGAGTTTGATTTTTGTAATAGAGTTTTCTTACTTAACTAGTTCTCCTCACTTACTCAGGTTCGGTCATTGTTTAAAAAAACGATGGTTACCACTAAGCCTGTTTAGTAACATTTATTAAAGTAAAACAATTCTTATTACAATGTAGGTAATATTTAATCCCAACTTCAATCGTATTTAAATTCTTTGACAGCCTTTTTCAGTTTCTTCTGCAATTCGGAGCGATCCTTGGAACTTTGTCTCATTATACTCTTCATGATAACATCATTGACAATCTTCTCTGTTTCTTTTTCTATGAACAGTATATCATCTTTTCCATAATTCTTTAGTTCATAAATATAATCATCGAATCGTATATGTTCCTGTAGCGTGAAAATATTGTTCATTGCTTCTAGGAAGTCAGATTGACAGGGCTTTCTCTTTAGAAGCTCCTCTTTGTAAATTATGAGCTCGCTCTTTAATTCATCTCGATGCATTCGGGACATTTGTCGTAAATGTTTGGCCAACTTCTTAGCATATCTATAGTCTAATTGATTCACATATCGGCCTACGGTGCGGCAGTATTTTGGAAGCTTCTTTTCAGGAAATATCGTTGTCAGCAACTCCAATAGGTTGCTTAGAAATCTCACGAAAATTCCCTCCGATGTCAAATTTGTTTCTTGAACTATTACTGTTTCGTTTGGATACTTGGGATCTATTAATTTATTGATTCTACTACTAGTAGAGCTAAATTCTAAAATTAAAGAAAAAATACAAACATAATACACATATTTTACACTTGTGAGCCCCATTTTCCAATTTCACGGTAGACATCCTTGTAAGTAATAATTTTTCAGCACTAAAACATAAGTCAATTAAAATTTTCAACATCATATTCCATTCTTAATGATTTCCATGATTTTAAAGATTATTTGGTTATAATGCTTATTTACTTGTTTCATAGTATTCAATAACAGCCAATGCAAATTTTAATTTTATATCTCGTTTAACATCGTTCCTTGACTTGCGTATCGTATCAAATACTGTCTTCCTGAATATATCTTTGGTATGCTGACTAATACGTCGTTTCTCCTTCCGTCCATATCGCTTCAAACGATAAACATAAACATCCATTTTAATGTCTTGCGCATTCGTGTAAATATTATTTAATGTTTTAAATAATTCCTTTCTCTTGGGCAAAGGCGTTTTTATTAGTTTGAGAAAATGTTTAACTCTGGATTTTATCAGTTTACCTCTGTACTGACTAAGTTCAGACAACATTTTGGTGAATTTTTTGATCATCCTCTTCATTAAAAATCCTGTTCCCATTCTTTTGAGGTTCCGCCGTAGAATGCTCATATACGTTGGTATTCTAGAGTCCGAGAAATCTTCTAATATCACATTACAAATATTTACAATGAAGTCATATAAAGGTCCGGACATTTCGGGACGTGGTGCTTTGGTCGTTAGTGTTGTCATTGGTTTCATATATTCGCTGGCGTCAAACATTTGCTTATCACCCACATCATCATCGTATATTTCTTCTTTTTGAGTGACATCTTCCCGACTTGCATTCACTGTCGCTACTAAAGCAACAGCAATTAAGATATTCGAAAACATTTCAACAATCCATTATCCTTCTCCACCAGTTGAACTTCATAAGCATTTTGAAAATGGGTTTCTTTGGCTGTTATTTTAATTGATTAATTTAATCTTCCTCTGTACATTCCAATTTCCAAACAACATTCGCGCGATGTTCATTATCTGAAATAATTAAAAGCCAATTAAAAGCTGGCTACGTTTTATTTAAACCATACCATTAGAAGTGTAGATATGAGTAACTCTGAGCTGTTCGAAGTGGTAGACTTTGGTGCAATTGCAAGACTCTAGACATTGGAGATCAGTGCTCTAGACCTTTTTAGTCATTTTCTTGTGATTAAATTATTTGTAGGTCAGTGGTACAACTTTTTTTGAATTTATTTCGAACAACTTAGAAAGTTAGAATTAAACTCACTAAAATTTATTTTAATATTGATAACATAAAGTTAACGTAAAGGTAGCGATTTATGGATCCAGTGTCAACTTGCTCGTAATTCTAGTTTTAAAATATTTTTTTCTTAAATTCTTATTATACTATATTTACTTTCCAAACCATCAATGTTATAAGCGCTGCTATTAATGTTTGGTCAGATGCTATTAATACGGAACCAAACAACATCGCGTCGAATGTTGCCAGCGTAAATTCTTCGCCCCTCCTGAAAAAAAATATAGTTATGACTTATGAGGGCAGCTAATATGTAAAAACTTATCCTTATAGGCTGTAATAATATGGTCTTCGATCTTTGTCTGTCCCGAAAGGGACGAATGTCGAATGGATGGATTATCCGTACGTATATGAATATGTTTTCACACGGTTTTTTATTACTTCATTATTTCATGGCATGACATGGCATTAGCTTAGATTTTTTCGCTAATATAAAACTAGCAATAATATTCAAAACAAGATTAGAGACAGTCTAATATTCGACATTTGAATTTTACATACCACGTCATAGCAAAGCATGATGGAGTAGTGAAGTCGGCGTCGTATAAAAGCACGCTGGTGTTGCCACCCTCTCTCGTAACTAACTCCACATCTAATAATTTTTCAATTATTGTCCTTTCACTAGCAACCCAGTTGAGACCATCTAAAGCCTAGAAAGAAAAAATAATAATATGTTTTTATACGTCATGCCGGGAGAATAGGCATTAGGCATTCTACATCTGACATCATTATTTTGAGCTGCATGCGGGTGGAGCTTAAAAGCTGTACATTCTGTTTTGTAACCACAAATAGTTATTCCCTATTGATGACTGCATTCGCACTGGTAAGTGTCGATACACCAACTTGGAATGGGTAATTGACCCCTGACGGTTGCAATACAGCAATTTCCCTTCCCGCGGGATGTGGACTTAAGGGGAATAGGTAACATCCGGGCGCGACAATTCAAATTTTATTATAGTATCTTGCAAATAGTGGACTAATAATTATACATCGTAGGCTTATGGCAATGAGTTTTGCGAACATAACGTTAAGCATCTACATGATTTTAGTGAAAACTTTACTCAAAAAATTCCTTTCACCTAATATTGGTTCGAGAAAGATTATTTTCTAAACTTTCCCAGATTTGGAGCGATTTGATCTGGACCGGGCTACTTGGCGCGAAATCCCTTAAAACAGTTGGGTAAAAACTCAAAATAACCACAAAACAATCACCCACTATGAATTTTCGTCGAATTTTTGACTAGGAAAGTTGGAACACTATTTATTTACTTACCCTCTCAAAAAAAGCTGCTAAAAATTGATTCAGAAGTTCCCGATTTGACTGACCGTCTTTGAGACCTAAAGAAAAACCATTATTTTTGTATGCAGAAAGTTTCAAATCGAGTACCTAAGCTCTATAATGCCTGGTGCATTAAAAATCAAAAGCGTTTAATTTGTTTTTTAATTCAAAAATATACAGCAATTGTTAGTAAGTATTACTAAGATAATAAGTCTGTATGAAAGTACCAACCGGTCAAGCCCGATACAGAAAGTTTTTTGTAAACTGTCCTGAAAGAATAAACGTCCGTCAATATTATATTTTCTTGAAGTCTTAATATTAAAGTAAGTAAAATATTAACTTAAATATAAAATAATACCTTAACTGAGGAGCACAAACGATACGACAAGACGATAATGGATGTGTCATTGTCCTGAAATCCATGGCATCAGCATTGCTGGAACAAAGGTATTTTTATTTCAGTAAAAAAATCACAAATTCAAAATGTCTTTATTTCACATAGGCCTAACGTACAGGCTTTTGTAAAAGGTAAATATGATATTTTTGTCGATTATGATAACTACAAGTCAACTTCAAAAGATGACGGGATCGACTATAAAAGTTGGTTTATAGTTTGATAAGTTTCAAAGACTTAAAATGAGAAAAGAAAGAGAAAGAACCACAATGCGAAAGAAGAACAAGTGCGTGTGAGGCTCGGAACTGATGGTTCCGTATAGACGAGATCAATTACTAACAGTATCATAGCGTCGTTGCCATCTGTGCGTTTTTAAGCCTATGTCATTTTTTTTTATTTTTTTTTAAGTTTATTTGAAAGTAAGTTTCTTGCTATTTATTACACGACTGCCCAAAAAAGGAGTGCGATGTTTCTAGGCTTCATGTACCTATGTATGTATGTATGTATGTATGTATATGAGTTTCTTTATTCCCCCATAACTTCTAAACGGCTGAACAGATTTGGACATATAGGGTATCGTTAGAATCCTTGCATAATTCCAAGTAACATAGGCTATATTTTTTTTGGAAAAAGTAGTTTTACCACACAAGGCAGTCGTGTTTTTTTTTAAATTTTTAATTATATTAATACAAAATTCCAAAAGCTTTCTTCACGTTACAGCTTACCGTCCATTGACGTAATGCGCGTAATACTCCTCTTGAAAAACCATCATTGACATTTCAAGGTCCGCGCAAACCTTGACTAACCCATTCAGTTGTGGTTCTATTAACTTGTCCACCAAGAATCGTGTTACGAGAAGTATAATGTACGCACACCACCAAGTTACCAGTGCTGTCACCCATTTGTAACCTCGACTTCTTGGTACAGGAGACTGTGGAAGAAGGAACTGCAATAAAAAGGTTTGATATCAGTCCTAGCCATATGACATGACAGCAATGTTAGGGTTCCATTTTTACCAATTTGGTACGGGACCCTAAAAACTAAAAAGAGTGTTTGGGGAGTCAAACGGAAAAATATCCAGGAAGTCCAGGATTTTGTAATCGTACAAGTACGTTTTATAACTTACAAGTATATTACTTTGCAAGCATCTTGTGTGATCTTTCGTTTCAGCCGACGGATGTGCGTTGCTGGACAAAGGCCTCCTGCAATGATTTCCAAAAGACACGGTTCTTCGCTACTTGTAACCAGAGACTTCCCGCGACCCTCTTAATGTCGTCAGTCCATCTGTTCGGAGGTCTGCCAATACGCTTTCCCGTGCGGGGTCGCCATTGTAACACTTGGGTCCCCAACGTCTGTCAGCTCTACGAGCTTTGTGATCTTTAGATTACGGTTATTGAGCCAATCGAATAAGAAGTAGGCTAAACAAAATTCTCAAATTAATGTGAACGAAGTTACTTTTTTTTAAATTGAAATACTACTTATTGTAACTTACATGTAAAACTAATAAAGTCATGGTTATAGTATAGCCAGGTAAAACTCTTCGTTTTGTCTGAAGGGAACTCCATTCTTTGGCTAACATGTCAGTTTTCCATTGTTTTGATTTGTCGGGAATAGTTATCTCTGAAAATTTATTTACTCGTATAAATAAATCAACATTATTATTTATTTATTTAAAGTACAATAACTGTTTATGTAGTTTTAAGTTTAGTAACATTTTTACTGAATACCTTCAATAGATGGATTGTATCTGGACCAATCCACAAAAAATATATCACAACGACACTGGTTCCAGTTAAACCAGAGCACTTTGAGGCACTGAAAATAAAATATCTAGTTACTCCATATTTAGCATGAATTCTTTTAAATTGAGGTAAGTATGAAATTTTATAAATTTTAATTATCATTTGTCGTAGTGAAAAAACCGACGTCAAGTTTTTCAATGCAAAGAAATTCTTAAAAACGCATAAGTAGCTAATTTACTTATTTTATCGTGCTTAAATGCCTGCGACACATTGCAATGCGTGGTACAAGGTGCTATGTGGGCGGTTATGGAATTATGTGTGTACCTTTAAAGAAACACACGTATAAACGAGGATTTCAATGACGTGCTCTTCTTCTTGAGATAAAGGTAACGTCAGTCCCAGCGTGCCGGCTTCAGCTGCTAATGCATGCAGAGTCGACAGTAACGTCGCCTATAAACAAATACATTCGCATGAAATAAAAAAATATTATACGGTGCTACAGTACGGTACGGAATTACGGTATAAACAAAGTTTGAAATAACGCCTAAAACATAACTAGATTTTAAATTTTCAAGTGTGATTTCACCCATCGATCGATAGATGACGCTGTCTTCAGTTAGTTCGCGCTAATGAGTTCAATACCAAATCTTTATAATTGATTGCATGCGTGCCATTAGCCATACTAGTAAGAGAAACATTCAATCTTGATTTTTGAAAGTTTTCATAGATTTCCTTCGTGACGGGATTTTCGTCACACAAAAATACATTTTCTTTCGCCTAGCCCCCTGCAAGATATCCTCCGAAAAGAAACTTTGTTTCATAAATCTTACAAAATGAAGAGCATCCGCTACAGAGCTAGCAACGAGAGGCACTATGCTGACATAAGCACCTCCTCTTCGTACCGCGCCGCGCCATTGAACCAAACCAAGCACCAACATGACCGCTCCAAGTACTCCGCCAAATATCTGATAAAAAAAATGTAATCATCATATTGGGTAACAAGTCATATTTTTCACACTAGTTTCAATATCGAATAAACGGTGGTGAAAATCGTTATCGACCGAGATCGACCTCTCGAACAGAGTTTTTTTGCTGCTGCTTTCCAAAATTGGCGGTAGAGTCTAGTCGTCTAGTCTAACATTTCTTACGTGTCTGTTAGTTAAGTCTATGTGAAAGGAAATATATTTTGCTTTTTTAATTTTGGTTTTATCATTTTCTATAAGTATAGGTACCGATACCACCGATAAGAAACCTGAAGATATGAGATTCGAACGATTTAAGTATAGTTATTTGTTATGCAAGGGCGCAAAATGGATTTTTGGGCCGAGTGTCAAATTTGAATGCTGAGCGGCGAAGGATTCTAGGGTTGAACCCTGAGCGCAGCGAGGGGTTCAAAGAATAGAATCCTGAGCATAGCGAGGCATTCAAAGGACACGAGAACCAAAAAAATTTGCGGCCGTACATAACACAAAATTTTTCATCTCACCACAGCGAGGAAAATTACACTTGGATCGGCATTGCTAGTATGTAAGATGTTGTCTTGAGTAATACTCTGCAATAACTTCACTCACTCAATTAAATCCACCTTAAATCATCACTCATCTTATTACAAAACAGTAATAAATAAAAACAAAATATTATTAATTATCACGATTAAAAAAATGAGTTACTTTTTTTCTACTTGTATTTTGGATGCGTTCAGAAATATCAATTTCTAAGAACCAACGATAATAGAAGATTAAAAAAATAACAATAATTAGATAAACAATAAATAAATACCATGGATTTAATTAGATTTCCTTTATAATTAATAAAAAATAAAAAATAGGAGTTATTATTTTTATTGATATTCTAAGAAAATGTAAAAACAAAAAGTAATGTACACCTATACAAACTCAAAGGTCGAACTTCGTTACTGACCGACTGACATTATTAAAAAAAAGAAGTCTTCAGTTTAATGGTGGCACCACACATGGCTATTTGTATTTGCCTATTTTTTATATTTGTCAAATAACTTCCATGTGTGGAGAGTATATTTGCCAAAATTATTGCCATATTTGCCTGTTTGGCAAATACAGCCAATAACATATTTGGCTCCATGAGGTCGAAAATTTTGGCAAATACGCGATCATCCAATCACAAATACAAATAGCCATGTGTGGTGCCACCATTAGACATTATTATAGACGCAATACGAGATTACGTCATGTTCGAATTTAGAAATGCTTTGTGGCCCTAGGGCGGGAAAGGATTTTCATACTACTTTCTCGCCCTAGGGCGGGAAAGGATTTTCATACTACTTTCTCGCCCTAGGGAATATAATAGCATTTCCCGCCCGCATTTTGGGCATTAAAAATCTCCTTTCCGAGCGGGTGAGATGAAAAACCTTTTTCGCACAAGCAAACAGTAGCACCATCTGTCAAAATTCTATAGGTGGCTGCTGCCTTACTCATGACCTTACTGCTGGTGACAAAACAAGCATTTTTGACACTGGCATCATTTTTCGCGCTGTCCGCCTTATCCAGTACACATGTCTATTGGTACTTACTTACATTCTTTAGTTGTCGAAGTGATAACGATTATAGAGATAGAGTTGCTTACGTAACATGTCTAGAGGATATATGTTGATTGTTGACCGGCGGGGCTAGACAAAGTCACAAGCGTTTGGCGATAACGCTAGTCGACAAAAATGTATGGACAAAACAAATGACTGTAGAAAAACCACGATAATAATTACTAAACACGCTGTGTTTTAATAATTAACTATGACAACTTGAACGCTCGCTGGCGTTCTCGCGGACCTTGTAGATAACTTAAGCGTACTTCGCTTGACAATTGACAGCCGACATTATCAAACACAGCGTGTTTAGTAATAATTATTATCGTGGTTTTTCTACAGTCATTTGTTTTGTCCATACATTTTTGTCGACTAGCGTTTACGCCAAACGCTTGTGACTTTGTCTAGCCCCGCTGGGCAGCTTATCTAAAACAAAAGCCGAAAGCAGTGTCCGAAACAAAACTTACTTGCAACATATACGACACTCCAGCATTAGGCATATTGTGTTCAACTACCAGACTTGTGGTCACCTCCTCAGAGTCAAGTGTGGCGTATTGAGCATCTAAGTTCAATCTCAGTCGAAGATTACCCGCTTTGGATTTATCTCGATGGATGCTGAAACAATCAACTCGAAATAAAGACGGTCAAGTGCGAGTCGGACTCGCGTACGCAGGGTTCCGTAGCAATATCTATAGAAACCGCAAAAAATATTACCGAATATTACTGGTAGTATCGAATATATTAACTACTTAATTATGCAACGATTACTTTGCCTTTGTCCGCCAGGTTGAAGGTGACGTCACGTTTAGAAGTATCGAAAGATATCTCTTTGATTGAGCTCATATTTCCTTCTCGTTTGCGCACTATCATTCGAAAAACTCGCGTCATTCTTTGAAAAAGGATGAATATTATTGACTGTTCATTAAACATACATCACTTGTATAAGTAGAGTCCGCAAATAAACAGTGCTGGTTGTGTTTGTAGTCGTCGAAAGATATTTATTTATTAGAAAAAGCTTCCTGTAATTTCCTTTTGTGGACCAAGCGTCGTTCTGAAAAACACGAAGAAAATATAAAGAGACAATCTAATTTCTCATCTGCTAAATTACTATGAAAATAAACTCTTACACAAAAATGATTTATTCATATCACCTATCAACGACCAAATATCTTTAAATGTATATTTTTTTTATTTTTTAAAAGAAAGTAATGCTGTAGTAAAGGATACATAAGAGCACCTTTTATAACAAAATATAAAGCAAGCATAATAATCTCGTTCTAAGGTATATTATTGTAGTGCGTAATAAACTTTACTACACCTATATCAGTGTATATTACCTTGACGTAATAACCATTCGGTTTTCGTATAAAAACAGGAAGTGGGTCCAAATCTTTTTCAGATAAAAGATAAAACTCATAGATATTCGTGTAATCTGAAGAAGTCAACTCCGAAATGTTATGTACACACTTAAGTCTGAAATAAAAGAAAATATTTACTAAATTTAATGTAATACATAATTCTCAAAATATAAAATCCTCAAGTCACAGCACCGACCTAGAAAACAATATGCGGATTGGCCCCGTCTACAAAATTAGTGTGAGTGATTCGCTAAGGTGTGGAACGCCCTTCCAGCCTCCGTGTTTCCAGCCAAATACAATCTGGGTGCCTTCAAGAGAAGAGTGAATAGGCATTTTCTAGGCAAGCGCGCTCCAACCTAGACCTCATCATTGCTTTCCATCAGGCATGATTGTCGTCAATCGCAAGCCTATCTTCAATAATAAAAAAAAACTATTTTTAATCTGTCAAGTGGCGTATAGGATGGCATCCCATAAGGTAGTAGCTCAGTACGCGAACACTTGACAACAAATCTTGGCACTCATCATGGCGCCGCATGTCACGCAAGTATAGGCTAGAATTCAGGGCATCTCCTTAGTTTTGTTATCTCTTAAGTGTCACATTGTTTGTAACAAAACTTCTCCGAAACGGCTAGGCAGATTTTTATAAAATCTCTTGTGTATATTCAGTACGTTTGAGAATAGGGTGTAAACTATTTTTCATACCCCTAAATGAGGAATAATTTAGATATATGACAAAATAAAGTTTCCCGGATCAGCGAGTACTACTTAGTATAGTATTTATTGGTTTAACACAGAAAGGTACCAGTTTAACAGTTTATAATTATCAAATGCACACGTTACACTTTGCAATATGCTCTCGAATCCAATTAACTTAGTGTGTTTACTCACTGCAATGCGATCCTTGAGTTATGGGCAAATATTAACTTGCCTATGACATAAACAAAGACGTTGAGCATAGGGTACGCCATATAAAACTAGTGTAGAAAAAGATTAATTAGTATTCTAAGCGTAATTCCATAAACGTGAGCTTTAAAATATCTTGAAAAAAAACCGTGATTTTAAAACCGAGAAACATGGCGAAATATCATCGAGACAAATTAGAGCTACGCGCTATGCTACGCAACAGCTACGTCGTAGGCAAATTATGACAAATCGCGCTTCGAAAATTCTAAAGGAGGGTTCTCTTATGAATAAGGTAGGTAAACTTGCCTAACGTTGACATTAATTGTTGTTGGCATATTTTGAATAATTGTGAAATTACTAGCTGACCCGGCAAACGTTGTTTAGCCATATCATTTATTCGTCACTTATGGGTATGAATAATAGTATACCACCTATTCTTAGATCTACCGAATGTAGACCAAAAAATCATAAAGGAGGAGTTTGGTTACAAACACTGACATGAGAGTTTTATAAATAGAGAAGAAGAAATAAACGCTGCTTTAAAACCAACTTTCTTTAAAACTTTTTCTGTAAAAAAAGGGTTTTCTTTTATAAATAAACACGAAGAAAACTTACGACGTTTTTTCACCAATTTTAATTTTCATCGGTGAAAGACACAGTTTCGCGGATTCTTTTGCTTCAGTAAAAATTTGGTATCCTCCGTCAGATGTGTGTTTTGCCATTGCAATCATAAGAGTATCCTAAAGAAATAAAAACAGACTGTAACCAACCTACTGACTGAAACCAAGGAATAACACCCGAAACGTTTTTTTATGTAATTTGGCGGTCTTCAGTTAGCTCGTGCTAACGAATTCTTCATATCAAAACTCAAAGGTCTGGAATGCCCTCCTAGACACTTTCCCGCTATCTAAATGTAGGCGCCCAGAGATCAAGAGTGAATAGGCATTTCGTAGGCAAGCCCGCCACCTTAGACTGTATCATCACTTTCCATCAGGTACGATCACAACACAACACAACAAGCGCTAGGCTATATACAGGGTTATATAAAAAATACCAAATCGCTCTCGGCCTTAAGTTCTTTATTTTAACACTAACAACTTTTGTTCTACGACTTTTCAAAATTCAGTATTAATTTATTTCATACAAAAAAATGTTATTTCTGTAACATGACATTACACTGTTGCAGTTTCGCGCCGCGTGCCGCGCCGTAGCCACTTGCCGATGTTAAATTACGGAGTAGGAACAAGTGGAGTATCCCGGTAAAATATTGAATATTTGGTATTTCTCAAAATATCGATCAAAAAAAAAGTCGTAGGTACAACATAAGTTGCTAGATTTAATGTAAACAAATACAGACCGATAGCGATTTGGTATTTTTTATATAATCCTGTATAGTTAAGAAAATATCTATCTTTGATATGTCGCAAGTAGGTAACTAGTCAGAATTTTCGATGTTTTCCTTCTATCGGAAAATCCTCAACGTCTTAATTGCGGTCGTATAACATTTTGTGTGAAAAGTTAATGGCTATATTTACCACCGTGGCAAGTGGCTTAATTAATACTCACGCGACCTCGCTCCAGCGAAAACTGCGTTTTATGTTTTGTGCTATCAATAGTCAGTAGAGGGAGACCTAAAACACAATATTTAGGTAAGTTTATTTTATCTTTCTAAAACATTGTTCTCAGGTAAAAAAAGATTGGACCCTCGTAAACTTAGTTAGTTATCACCATACATAAGACAAAAGTTCAACGCATATTGACTTTTTACAAGAGCCTGTACCTATGTGTAGGCCTATGTGAAATAAACATATTTGGAGTTTGAATTTGAGAACGTTTGCACAAAGAGAGCATTGTCTTTCAATATTGTTCTCTATATTTGTCCATAAGTATTTTTTTTGGCAACGACCACTTTTGATAAACTCGACTTGACAACTAGGTATGTATAAATACAGAAATTGTACAGTAAAATACTCATATATTATACATACTAGCTGATGCCCGCGACTTCGTCCACGTGGGATAAAAACTATTCTATCTTTTAAGTTGGACCAAATGACAGATATATTCACGAAGTTTGAACTAAATCGGTTCAGCAGTTTAGGAGTCCATCGCGGACAAACAACGTGACACGTGATTTATATATATTAAGAATAAAACATGATAAAATTTACTAGTAGCACCGAATACGTCGTAATATTATTGACGCCCGTATAGTAATAATATACGAGATACGGTATTCGGTATTCCATTTGCTAAGGTAAACCGGCGAAAATCGGGTTAAATGAAATTTCACCATTAGCTAATGTAATAGAAAAATGTGACTGACTGACTGATCTATCAACCTACAGCTCAAACCAGTGGACTGGTCGGGCTTAATAAAAGTCTCAAAACGGGTATAATTATCTATTATTACCTACGGGCAATAATTAATTCAAAATTCACTACAAATTATTGCACAAATTGGAAAGTTAAAGAAAACATTCAGCGCGTGTGAAACGCATTTCCTTAAAACGAAATTTTTAGGTAAAAGCAGTCTTGTGTAGCCCTTTTTATACTATATACATTTTTAATATTCGAGCTGCGAAGAAAGGTCGGCATAATATTTTTACTCTTTTATCCCTTTCCCCAAGACGCATAATTCTCATTTTAGGAGTAAAAGTGATGATTCTAAATCCTTTTTATTCTGAAAGCCCTTACAAAAGCCTTTACATCTATCCATGTAAAATAGGATTTTAATATTTAACTATTTTTACTTTATTTTATTAGTCATTGATTTCTACAATATTGCAGTCTGGAGTATGAGAAAGAAAATAAAAAAGGCGAATAATAATTTAAGCCCGCCTTACAAATTTAATTATCATTTAATAATAATGCACCAGATGTCAAGTATCAACCTATAGTAACTAGTAACATTGTGAGAGAAAATTAATAAAGGAGCTAGTTAACAGAGTTTTCATTTAAAAAATATTTTTATGGTAACTATAGCTATTAACATAGCCGATTTCCGCTTTTATTAATTTTTAATACATCTGTTGACATCTGAGTCTGATGTAATGAGATTTAATGATAATTAAGTTTTAAAGAGTGCGATCGTTAAGCATTTGCTGTGCCAAACAATGATATTACAGTAGCAGTCGCTATAAATAAATAAATAATTTCAATTTCATTTTATATTTTCATGTGTGATTTCACCCATCGCTCGATAGATGGCGCTCCCTTCAGCATGCGCTAACGAGTTCAGTACCAAATTTTAGTAATTTGTATGCCAAATCTGTTGACTAGTACGGAAAAGTTTCATTCCAGATTTCCGAAGATTTTCATATATTATTTTCTTCGTGACGCGAATTCATTTTCTTTTGCCTAATCCCCTAAGAGATACCCTCCGAAAAGTTATTTTGTTTCAATAATTTATGCACCTGGGTAATACCTACAATAGAGTAGATATTATGAGAAGTAGGTATGTATATTACCTTTAAAATTAGCAAACTTGGGCTGTGTCCAAAGACGGCATGGTCCTGCAAACTCAGGTGTATAGAAATTCCTAACACAGGAACCGGCTAAAGCTCTGCATGCTCGGATGTCTTGTTTCTGCAAAAAATTTGAGATGTTTATGTGGCGACCAATGTTTATTTTAGGACCTGCAATATCTTTATCTATTTGTATTTGTACGATTACTACAGGATAAAAAATTTAAATTATAGCAATGTATGGGTAAAATATACCCGATCCGATCGATATAAATAGACCAATCTATCACGTGACTTGTCGATGTCAACGTTCATTCTCTATGGTTTATTTTTGAAATTTCGATCGGAAAATACCAGAAACTCTCAGAACATAGGTACAATATTTAACTTATTGTACGCGTCTTCATTATCCTGTAACGCTTGCCGCCCTTTTCATAGATCAAAGGTCACTGACCCTGCAGTTACACCTATTTTGTTTCACAGGATAAATAACACGTCGGGGCGCGTTCCCACTATGTCGTAACGATTAATTTATCGTTGGACGACTGTCGTCTCTAGCTGTTCCCATTGATACGATTGCTTGTCGTCAATTTTTTTTATCGTTTAGCGACTATCGTATCTAGCTGTTCCTATTGGATCGCGACGACATTTTATCGTTTCACGGCAGTCACTTTGTCGTTTACACATCATTACCAAGCTACACGTGTAAACGTCGGCACGATATTTTTTATTGTGGCTACGATAGATTTGCGGTCACGGTTTTACGACTGTCGTGCTAGCCGTTCCCACTGTCATGACAATCTGTTGTCACTGCAAAACACGTTGTAGACGACAGTAAATCGTTTCGTTCGATATATCTATATAGAACGACACGATTTACTGTCGTGTTATATATGGTTCTATATATATCGTGTCGTTGACATATGTGAACACCTCCATTTAAACATATAAGCCACGACACTTAAAACTACCCGATTATCTGTCGTCACCACACAATTGGAACGCGCCCTTACAGCCATCGAAGTATTTTATATGCATGAAAATAAAAATGCAGATTCTGAAAGGTCGTAAACAGTGAGAGTTCTGGCTTCTGCATCATCATCTCGCTACGTTATAATATAGATATCGATACGGAACCCTTCGTGCGCGAGTCCGACTCGCACTTGGCCAGTTATTAATAATCCTGTATATTTTAATGAACTTACAGAACACAAGAACTCCAGTTTCACAATCTCCAGCAGTTCGTCCGGATGCAATCGGTTCTCGGTGTACTTGGGTCGTTCGAGAAGGTATTTCTTCGGGACGCACTTCCCTTTGACGACGACTTCGTTCTTGCTACACGAGCAAGCCTCGCATCGCTCGCATCTGTCGTCGACCGCTTTGTGCCCGCGCGCACATTTTACGCACTGCACTTCCTTCATTGGAGACCCGTCAAAGTTTCGCGTTACTAGAAATTAATAATAGATGTATAAAAAGGACCCGGCGGACTGCGCGCGAAAAATGTCGCCAGTTTACTGGTGTCAAAAATGTTGGTTTTCGCCAAGGTCACGTGACCAATTCAGCGATCATTTTTACACATTTTTGAATTTCGTTCCGTTTCCCTCTTTTTAGCGTACCTATCGCAAAATGCCATAGGTACCTATGGCTAGAGGCTGGTGACACGCCATAGATAAATAGATAGATAGATAGATAGAAAATTTTGTATTGTACACACACACAAAAAAAACATAAATAAAATAAAACATTCAAACAAATGTACAAATATGGCGGTCTTATCTCTACACAGCGATCTCTTCCAGGCAACCATCGGGGTAAGAAGCGGTTATTGGCGGTTATAGCCATAGGTACCTGAAATATAATCACGAGGGCACTTCCTGCAAGAGATCCGCCCAGCCGCGCTTTGGCATCGCCGCGGAACGCATGAAAGTCCATCAGAAGCCACCACTTCGGTTATATTGCAGCGCCGGCAGCGGTTCACACCTACAGGTATACTGTGCTCTTCACACGCACAGCCAAAACCTTAAAATCAGAAATCATTTATCCAAATTAGAAATGTTATGACGTCATAATAGTCATATACCCTGGACAGACGGGCGAAACAGGGCGGAAGGCGACGATGCTTGTTTTGCCACCAACAGGAAGGCCACGCTGTAGTTCGCTCAACAGCCACCTATAGAATTTTGACAGGCGCTACTGTTTGGTTCACAGACCACGGAAAGAGCGAGATGGGCCCTATGAATCAAATTGTATTGAAACCTGCTGTCGCCAGTTTTCCCCACCACTTGCTACAAATACACATGCAGCAATAGATGTGAAGTCTCTTACACACCACGCACACCGATAGATCAGTGCAAAGTGGTAAGAACAAATATAGTCTTTGTTGTTTATAAAACAGCACTCAATTTAGAACACCGTGCAGATGCACACAAACAAATATCAACCGTGGTGAAACGCCAATGAAAGCCATCGAAAAGCCATTAATTTTAGTGAGTGACAAAAATTTAAAGTTATCGATTCTTCAATTTTTTAATATTCGTGTTTTCACAATATCTCTATTCTCTATTTTTTTATGTATAAAAATCAATCCCAAAATCTCTGGGTCACGACATCACGCGTGAACGGCTGGACCGATTTCAATAAATATTTTTGTGTTGTGTTTCTTATCGTCAGGAGTAGGTTCTTACGAAAGAAAAAAGAAAAGAAATAAAGAATAAAACCACAAAGTAAAAAATAATATCTATTTCTACACACTGGTTGAAGTCGGGTGAGTATTAATAATACTTCAATATAAATAATTTTTACAGTGTCTTTCAAAAACTTTTCAACAGTTCCTCAATTCCCACAGCTTAGGAGTGCAGCATCAGGATTGAAGAGTTTGGACTTGGGTTTAAGTATGAAGTCGTTGCTTGTTAGAATATTAATTCATTATCAAAAGTTCTTGAATTTCATTGGTTAAGGAGTTCTGTACTCTGCTGTTCAGGATTGAGGAGTTGCACTCAGAACCATTAATAAAATATTTTCAAAACGGTTTAGAAATCTTGAACAAATCGATATAGATAGGTGCGTAAAATACGTATCACACAAAATAAATCGTTAAAAATATCGAAAACATCGCCCATCTCTAGTTTACGCAAGCCCACAGCGGCCTTACCACGAAACACACCACGAAA
Organism: Coenonympha arcania; assembly: GCA_036785405.1. Lineage (NCBI taxonomy): Eukaryota > Metazoa > Arthropoda > Insecta > Lepidoptera > Nymphalidae > Coenonympha > Coenonympha arcania. The sequence goes on from CM072074.1 coordinate 4,168,314, forward strand.
CGTGCAAGTGAAAATCGGTAAAGCACACTCAACCATTGCGTCGTAAGACCGGCCGGTTCATTGATTGATTTATAGTAAGCAAGCAATGGTTTTTGTTTATAATGTGATACAAAGTTGTCACTTTACATATTTTGATACTGCTAAATAATGTTTTATTGATTTTTATGGAAAATTACAACAAAATACATGTACTTTCGAGTGAAATGAGATGCCATCTTTAGTATTATTCACTTTTTTGCTTGATTTTTTGCAAACAACCACTGAACAACACGGCATTTTTATAAAAATCGAGAGCAGTGAAGCGATCGGTGGACGACACTCCACTAAAGTAAAAACGGTTAGGAGGTGTATTTTACACTACATAAGTTCGCACGGACCACACCTCCTTGGCCGATCTTGCTCTTTCCCTGATCTGTGGTTTGGTTGTAAGAAAAAGGTTTACGTAAATCGTTCGGATGCCCATATCCTTAGGTTTCTTATCTGTAGACGTCATATTTTGATGACCTTCCTGGCGCGAACTCGAGTGGGAGGTTACGGGTTTTCTACCACGGCTTTCTTTAGAATTTTATAATTGGCTCAGGTCTGAGGCCGTACCACCATCTCTTAAGGCGCTCCATGCGTTAGTATTATGCTTGAGTCAAAATTTACGATTTCCGAAGGAACATAAAATAGTTATGTGTTCAATTAAAGATTAGATAATTGAATTCATATTATTTGGCATTTCATAATGTAGAACTTGTCTCAAAAATATTTTAAAATATGTGTATAACTTTCTCACTAGAACAGTTTTTGTATAGGCTGTTTGCTAAAATAGCGGTCGACGCTCTACGCAGATGCAAGATATTTGCCATGTTTCTTAACACAAACTTATAACAATGACATATTTAGAAAATTAATAACATTTACTCTCAGAATACAGAGATTATTCTGTATTCTGAGCATTTACTAAAAAGTGTATAAAAAAAAACACGATTTTCCTAGATTGTCATTCAATAACCATAAACCGAAAAGTGTCATTTTTAGCTTTTTTCGATAAATTAAACGTATTATTTTAGGATAAAATCTAAGATATTTTGTTATTTCTGTATTATAGTAATTTAATTCAATTAATATTCAATGTCACTGGTTATTTACTATTTTAATAAGTAGTATATTTATTTTACTATATTTTTTTTTGTAATAGCATTATCAGCGCAAAATTGCGTCTGTGCCAACGAAAACCAATTTAGTATGGCAAGAAACGCGATGCGCGCCGTTTTGCATGAGTGTCATTTTTAGCTTTTTTCGATAAATTAAACGTATTATTTTAGGATAAAATCTAAGATATTTTGTTATTTCTGTATTATAGTAATTTAATTCAATTAATATTCAATGTCACTGGTTATTTACTATTTTAATAAGTAGTATATTTATTTTACTATATTTTTTTTTGTAATAGCATTATCAGCGCAAAATTGCGTCTGTGCCAACGAAAACCAATTTAGTATGGCAAGAAACGCGATGCGCGCCGTTTTGCATGAACGCTCTTAAAGCAGTAATGTTGCAGTATTGTTTTGAAATTTTTATACCTACTATACTTGTGTGAAAATATTAAAACAGTACTGCAGCTCCTGGTCTGGTGGAAACTTCGGTCGCGGCTAGTTATCATCCTACCGGCAAAGATGAAACAAGCTATTTAGCTTTCCAGCGCGATGCTGTACAAAAACTGTTCGGGGTTAGTACGATAACATCTTCGGCTGTTCGTCACCTACCATCGAGAGAGCTCACAGTCAAATACTAACTGGTAGTAGGTAATAAATAAATACTCATATATATATCATCCATCCCATCTTTAGTCTGTACTAATCGACTTACCATCGGTAGCAGTGACTGATGACACGTTAGCGGGACAAGTCAAACAATCCATCAAACTCGGCTCATAGAACTGCCCTGGCTCGCAGCTGCCAGGCAATCTATAGCTAGTTATGTAGCTAGCAACACCGAGCAACAACAAAACCAACAACATTGTTTGTTATCACTCGCGAAGTTTATTCTGAGTTTGCAACTTCACCAGATCTTCGTAAGTTTGCGATAAGTACGCTCCTGGAAAATCGAAATTCGATTACAAATTCTGACTACTATTCGTTTGGAGCTATGAGTTATTGTATGCCAGACCTACGTATATCAGAAGCTGAGACTCTATCAATAAATACGTAATGTACCTAAAGTACAGTTTACACACTACACTAAAACACTACATACATAATATCTATTAATTTTCTTACAGTACGAATACTTCCTATGAACTATTTCCTACCACAGTACTTAGGTACTTACCTCTAACGCAGATTACGTACTTAGTCATATAAAGGTCCAGCAAAGTAACCATAGCAAGTTATAGTCATAGTCCGTAGGCATCAGTTGTTTATCTTCAAATTATCAAATTCTGGAAGTTTTACCTTTTCTGAAATTACATCCGTATGCATGAAGTCGAATTAATCCACGATTTTGCCATTTTAACATGTTGTTACCCCGTACTTGGTAAAAGTCCATATTGAATTTAATTTACCTACCTTTACCTTTACCTACCAGTTACCTAAAGGTACCTACCAGTTTTTCCTTATTCTTTAGCTTCTGCCAGGTAACATGCCTTCTTATAAAAAATTGTGTAGCAGAATTGTTTATTGTTGCAGTACGTACCTTTCTACATATACCTACCTTATTCACTTCTTAAACGACAAACAGTTGAACTTTTAATATAATTGTGTTCTAATTTATCATTGATGAAAAAATTCAAAATTTTCAACAAGTTTCGGATCGCCTAACCAAAATTAATATTCACATGGCTTTTACAATTGTTCGTTTTTGTCTTTTTGTTCCAAAATTTACTTATTTAGTCAGATGCTGTCAGTTGTGGAAGCATACTGACTTATTACTTAATTTAGACAGCATAATAAAAAACACTTTGGCTTTAATTTTAAATGTAAATTTAAGTGATCGAGAGTGGTTACAGGCTTCTTTACCTGTACGTTTTGGAGGTTTAGGGATACGCTCCGCCTCTAGTGTTGCTCTCCCTGCGTTTCTGTCTTCGATTCATAGCAACGAAGTCCTAATAAATAAAATTCTTTCGAATTGTCCAGAAACCTCAGAAATAAGCTATATGAACGAAGCCAGGGACGCTTGGAGAGCGGCATGCCCAAACTCAGACTTCCCAACAATTCCATCTTCTCAGCGGCTGTGGGATGGGCCGATCTGTGAGCAAGTACGGAACCGTCTCGTAAATACGTGCTCAAGCTCTGCAGATCGTGCTCGTCTCTTAGCCGTTGCCAAGTGGGAATCTGGTTTGTGGTTGCGGGCTCTCCCTTCTCCCAACACTGGCACGCTTATTGATTCGTCCACTTTCCGGATAGGCGTCGCCCTTCGTTTGGGCGCATCTTGTTGTGCACCACACCGCTGTCACTGTGGTGTTGTCGTCGACCAACTCGGTCACCACGGTCTTTCCTGTGCCAGGAGCGCGGGTAGGATTCCCCGACACGCCAGCCTTAACGATATCATCCGCCGTGCCCTTACCACCGCTAACTGTGCGGCCGTTCTTGAACCGAGCGGTCTAGTGCGTAGCGATGGTAAGAGACCGGACGGAATGACCCTGATTCCATGGAAGATGGGAAGGCCTTTAGTGTGGGATGCGACTTGTGTCGACACACTTGCACCGTCCCATCTTCCTGGAACCCAAATTAGGGCTGGTGCTGCGGCTGAATCCGCTGAAAACCTCAAAAGGCGCAAATATGTATCCCTGGACAGTGGGTACATATTTGAGCCTATTGGGGTCGAAACTATGGGACCGTGGGGACCGGGAGCAAAGAAAGTTTTTAAAGAAATTTCTTTACGCCTGGTCGATGCAACGCGTGACCAAAATGCTGGCCTCTATTTTGCCCAGAGAATAAGTATCGCGATACTACGAGGCAATGGGGCTAGCATTTTGGGAACAATTCCCTCTGACAGCGGTCTACTAGATTAATTTTTTTTTTTTTTTTTTTTTTTTTTTTTTTTTTTTTTTTTTAACATTTTAGATTAATATGTAGTTTTTATTTTAGATAAGTATGTAGTTTTTAATTTAGATATAGTTTAATTTTATACCTAGTTTTAATTTATAACTTTTAATTTAAGCTTATTTTAGTTATTTATCATTGACCTAATTGAATACATAGATTAACACATACAAAATAAACTTATATAAACTGAATTCGTAAAATAACATGAACAATTGAAATAACACGGCCCGCGTCGAGGAAATTTGTTTGTTTACGTAATTTTCAGCTACGGGTTGCTTGGAAACATAAATGGGGGAGAAACCTAAAGCACATTGACGGCGTAGACGGCGTATTTAAGCGATTTTTAGTGACGGCGACTGCAGCACGGAATACCACCTGCAGTTTAAAAACTATAAAGACTATTACTTTCAAAAAACGTCATTTATTTTGCGTCTTTAATCTAAAACCGCTTTGAAACAGAAACACGATTGGATAAAATTTTCTCCATAGAAAGTTCTCCCAAAAGTTGCTTCAAAATCTCCATTTCTATATTTTTTTCAGAAACTATAGTAGTGTTATTATCTCGCTGCAGACTCGGTCATAAATTATTCGAGTTTTTCGCTTTTGTTCTTTGTTGAGTTGTGCATAAAGAACAACAAAATTTAAACACTCGAATGATTTATGACCGAGTCTGCAGCGAGATAATAATACTACTATAAGTAAAATGGATTATTAATTATTGTAATTTTGTTTTGATGTGTCGGTAAAACCAATATCCAAAAACACTCAGATACGGATTGATAACGTTATTCTGTTCGGTGTATTCTTCCGCAACGCTGCATGTCGCACCCACCAACGTATTCGAAAGAGTGAGAAGGACAAAAATAAATTCAGTGAATCCTCTTAACAATAATAATTAACATCTCACAGCATCTTGTAACACAGCTGTACTGGCTGCACAGAAGTCCGTACTGCATAGATATTTACAGCTTATAGACCATCGTCGTTTCAGCCGATGGATGTCCACTGCTGGACATAGGCCTCCTGAAATGACCGCCAAACACCACGATCTAGCGCCGCCTGGCGCCAGCGACTCCCCACGACCCTCTTAATGTCGTCCGTCCACCTGGTGGGGGGTCGACCAACACTGCGCTTCCCGGTGCGTGGCCGCCATTCCAGCTGCTTTTTTTTAATTTTATACAAGTTAGTACTTGACTGTGATCTCACCTTATGGTAAGTGATCATGCAGCCTAAGATGTTATCGTACTAACTTGGAAGGGTCAGCAGTAAATTTACCCCAACGTTTTCTACAAGCATCGCACCGGAACGCTAAATCGCTTGACGGTGCGTCTTTGCTGGTAGGGTGGTAACTAGCCACGGCCAAAGCCTCCCATCAGACATGAGCCAATTTAGAAATTATAAAATTCCAAAGTGGCCCATGGCGGGAATCGAACCCGCGACCTCGCACTCAAATCCGAGCGCGCTGCCACTGTTCCAGAGAGGTCGTCGTCGGTGTGCTTATATGTAGATTGCGAGTTTCGTAATTCAGACATCTTTGAGAATATTACGGGAAACTCGAGCGCATTATGTTGTTTTCCTTCGCCGTTATAGATATATGCCGCAATTATCTCAAAGGCACTTCGAGAAGTCCACCCGGACCTGCCAATACGAAGACGAAGCCTTCACCTTAACAGGTAGTTACGATTCAAATTCTGCTTTACAATAGGTATGCATTATCTTATCGAAGTAACTAAATGCTAACAAATTATGCAAAACTGTCGCTTGCATCCATTAACTTTTTAACGATAACCGTGATCCAGCATAAAAGCTATTTCGAGAACAAAGGTTGATTTACAAGTTCCCCTAATGCATCGGCCATGGCTATTCATCAGATCAACTGCAATGCAACGGCCATTAGGTATCGCAGTACAGTTAAAATTAACCATAGCCACTATGGTGTCCATTGGAACTCCAGCGTGCACTTTCCTCTTATACATCAAATGTATTAACGCGCTACTTATTCATCAAGATGACGAAAATGCAAAACATGATCACATAATCGAAGCTGCGATCGAAATAGCAAACCAAAACTTTAACTTCCGAATTCAGACAGCCATAATATCGAACGATGTTGACGAACAAATTGTGAGCAAATTCATTCGATCGTTCGGAGGTACTGTTCTGATGGAGAAAAAGGATGGCTATCAACCAAAGCAAGTGGTTCTCATAATAGATTCGTACTTTTCTTTGATCAGAATACTGGGAAAGTTGAAGCCAGATTTGAAGGGAAGGACGTTCCTCCACAGCGGAGCATATTATCTGATCGTCCTTTTATCACAACCTCACAGGTTGGAACGGATCAACAGTTTCCTTTGGAGTTACTACGCCACGAATGTGGTAATCATAGTCTCCACAAGCAACAAACATATAGCGCTCTACACTTATTTTCCATATAAGAACCCGTTAAGTTGCCAGAACATGGAGCCCAGTCTAATAGGATTCTGGCATGACAAGGGAATCCTCAAAAAGAAAATGTTTCCAGACAAAATGGGCAACATGCACGGCTGTCCTCTCTATATATCGACAAACAAACTATACCATCCGGCGACAGAACAGAAAATCCCATTAGAAATCATTAAAAAGGCAATAGTAAGATTGTTCAGAAACGCAATAAATTTCACACCGGTAATTTCGAGTAGAGATTTCCTGAGCATTGATTCTGATGAAGGGAAAAACTGGTCAGCCACTTTGGATGACGTTTTGTCCGGAGCTTCAAATATTTCGATGTGCAGTGTTTCACCAGGGATGGAGAAGGCAGGTCTTTTGGACTACTCGATACCGTATTTCCGCATAAGTTTGGCCTGGTTAGCACCGCCTTTGCGACCTGAGCCCATTTGGTGGCGACTTCTTTCCCCCTTGAACGGGTATTTATGGCTCGGAATATTACTCGTCGTGTTTATCGTCAAGTCAATACCGTTTATAATGAAAATCGGCCGTATAAAGAAGTTCTGTCAAAGAAATTTTAGAAACGTGGATAAACTACACGGGGTCGTGATAAGGATTTGGGCCGTATTAATGGGACAACCAATACGGGTTGAACCGAGGCGTTTTAGAGACTTTTATATATTGACGATTTGGATATGGTTCACATTCGTTGTGAGGAGCGCTTACCAGAGTGTACTTATTGGGGCTTTAAAATCTGAGGTCCCTGTTGGGAGATTTTGCGACTTGAAAGAGGCTGTCGATGCAGGTTACAAGTTCGGTGGACGGGCGGGCGTTTTGGACCATTTCGACTATGACCCATACATACGTGATAACTTCGTTGTGGTGCCAGAAAATGAATTCGATGATATGTTCCGTGAAGTCCTAGAAGGGAAGCGCAAATTCATATTCGCTATATCTTTGGAGTACGTGTTCGCATACTGCATGTCGCAAGGGATAAATGATAATGAATGCGGTTACGTACTTCCCGACTCGATTATGACTATTCCATTAGTGATTTGGATGCGGAAAAATTCCACATTCAAAAGGCCCTTGTCGGTTTGGCTGATTCGTCTCATAGAAAGTGGCCTGATAGAGAAGGATATGCTAAAGGTGCCTGTTACTAAAACATTGAAAGCAATTGAAAGCAGTCCATTGACTCTTGATCAAGTTTCTAGTTGTATGCTCTGCCTTTTGCTGGGTTACGCTTTGTCTATAATTATTTTCGTAATCGAAATTGTAAAGTTTAAAATTAATGAAATTAAATTCAGCAGGGAGAATGTAATGAAGTAGTAATTAGCTAAAAATGTAATTCCTAACTCGATCTTGTGAAGTAAATAATCTTGACAATGTCGTTTTCAATTTATATTCGGCAGTAGATGTGAAATAAAACTACTAAATATGTTCTAATATAAATTATTTTTTATTCGTATTTTAAATTTTCATCACGAATTTTATAGTGAAGACAGTAATAGACAAACATAAAATTTTAATATAGATTGTAGGCATTTAATATATCTTGTACAAAGTACAATCTAATTTCTAAAGTATACATTTCTTAACATAATGAATAGGTACTCGTATTTTGTAATAATTAACAGTTTCTTATTGTGTTTGTAATAATACGTTCTCATCTGATATATCATTATCAGTTTCTTTCTTGAAAGTACATTCAAGTTTCTCTTCTACTTTACTTCTTACTTATACATTATCGGTTTTTTACTTAAATAGGTACCTACATTGATACAAAAATATGTTTTTCCAGCAATTTTATAGATCTCTAAAATATAAATATTATAATTGATTCATGAAACATGAAGTACGTTTCTTCGTCATGAAGCTGTGATATATTTTGATCCAAAGACAGACGTGGGATTTAAGCCAATTGAGAAATTATAAAATCCCAAGCTGGCTTGTGCCGGGAAAGAAAACTTACTTTTTTAAATTACAAGCCGAAGCTATTTTCCTAAGATTTATTGTAAGGAATATCTCGCTCGCAGGCTGCAAAATGCTAATTTTATCGCTGGATCTAACTAACTAGGTCTTCTATATCAAAGCACAAGTCAGGTCGTTACATTCTTCATTAACACAGCTTTAAAAGAGATATTATTAAGAAAATACGGCAACGTCTTTGTTAACATTTGAAAAGAATAACAATAATTACATAATAATAATTAATTAATTAATTAATTAGTTTCGTAGTTAGGTAATTTTCAAAAAAATATATCATTATTTACTGGTAGACACTTCGCTTGGCTGATTCCATGTCCAGAAATCCCTATACTTATCCCTTGTGTACCTACGTTATTTACACACTTTTACACTTGATGGTAATCCCACTGGAACATTCAGTGTCTTACCGTCTTTGCTAGTATGGTGGTGGCCTGTGGTGGCGGCCACGGGCCACGGCCGAAGCCTCCAACTATATGTATAAATTGCGAATCGAGAATTAAGTAACAACAAAAATAAAATAGTAATAACTCGTACTTTGCGATTTACTATAATTAGGAACTGACTGTTATCACACAGATTGTTGTGTTATAATTAGGAACTGACTGCGAAAGAGAAGCAAATACAATGACAGTCCCAAAGTATTTTAAATCGCACAATTAAAAAATAATTAATATACCAATCTTTAGTTAGAGTTTTTTTCTTAATGATGATTTAGGTAGTTTTTAGGCAGCCAAAGTCGGTGGTTCCACCACTAAATACGGAGTGTGTATGGTCATAGCGGTCTGTGGCAGCGCAGGGAACAGTATCGGGTACTGAGGAGGTGGTTGAGGACTCTGGGCGACCAGACGAGCTTCGGGCTCCGAGCAATGAAGGAGCCAGTGCGTGAGCATGCGACCGCGGCCCTTCAGCTCCACCTCGCCTCTCCTTTCCACTACGAAGGTGCCCCATTGGTCCAAGAGAGCGCGTGTGTTCTCGCTTAGATGGATCCTCAGTGCTAAAAAATGAAATATACCCAATTAAATAACTACAAGCACGTACTTGAAGCAATGGTAGCCCATTGGATCTTTTAGTTCTGCCTCCCATCGAGTTACCGGGCTCGCACGTACTATACAACACTTGCCGAGGTGCTGGTTTAAAGATCTAGCGACGCATAATCGTGATGGTTGGGTATCCCACTGTGGGCCTATCCAAACCGTGTATGTTTAGCTGAGAGTGATTAAGAATTAAGATGATGAAATTTTAGCTTCCACAAGCACGTCTTCTTTAAGTTGCTAGATTCGTAAAAGAAATGTAATAAACTTAGAACTCGACATCTATAGACTATCCAGAAGTGTCACTTCTACACAATTTTCCACAATTCTAGATTGTACAGGTACACCCGTAGCAAACAGTCGCTACCCACGGGGCAATAATGCAGCAGGATGCTTGTTGCCCGGTAGGCTTGCCGTGAAGCCCTTAAGTGTGACAGAGATCGCCGATCGATCGATTGTTTCCCTATTTTATTGCCACTGGCAGCGACTGCTTGCATTGATCTAGGATTGTCAATCTAAGAAATACATCAGCAGAAGTTAGTCTAGAAGTGATCAGACTCACGCTGGCCAGTGGATTCCATCCTACTGGCCGTGTTGACGGTGTCGCCGAACAGACAATAGTGCGGCATCTTCACGCCGACGACTCCTGCGCACACCGGCCCCGAGTGCACGCCCACGCGCACCTGCATAATATGAGAAGGCTGCAGGTACACAGAATAAGGATTACGAAGATAGACTGATTGTTTCAACGAACTTTAACATACTTGTAACTGGACAGATTAAATTGTTGTGCTTTAATCTTGAAAATAATCTGCATGGTCCAATATGTAGGAACACCGCCTACATGGAACACCATACACAATTATCATAAACAGTCATAAACATCTCATCGTATTGTGAAGTCAACCTGTCCTGACGAAGCTTGCGTCGAAGAAAGTGTATGGAAGTATTGTGAATGGTGTTTCATGTGGGCGGTGTTCCTGCATATTGGATAATGCAGATTATTTTTCAAGTAGCGGATTATAGCATAGCAAAATAATTTAATCTGTCCTGCTAATTATGCATTTCCGCAAAATAACGCCTGCTTCCATTCAAGACATGGCGGTCAATAAAAAGTCATAAATATTTTTTCTGAAACTTTAAGCTATTTATTTTCCTTGACACATTATGCCATAATATTATACGGCAAATACGAATATACTTGCTAGCATGATCTACTCAAGAGTCATTATTTGTTTCGAAAGAAATCCGAGGGTGTGAGCACTTCGCTTGCGCATCTCTAAAAATACTGTAGGGTTAACACAGGTTTTTGTACAACTTGCAATTCGACTCGCTTCGAATAGACGGAACGGATTTCTCCATACTTCTACAGCCCGCGCTCTAAAACCTGTGCTAACCCTACTGTGTGCCGCTCGTGCTCTGCGCAGGCGCAATGCTGCCGTTGTCACGCCACGGCCGGGCACCCGCCACTCATTCTTCCCACAGATCACTATTATATTAGTCGGGGATTCTTCCCAAGCCATCGAAGCGAGCAGTTGTGCTGCGTGCACTACGAGTGCATAAAAGTGATTTGCAATCACCGGATAGTGTAGAAAACTATATTCTATTGATGCGACGAAGTAAAAATATTGCGTGAAAGTGGTGAGTGAGCATTTTTATTCTAATGTCTACTCATTTATCAAATCTTTTTGAGATCGCCTACCCTCAGAAAAAAATATATGCAGTTATTTTGTTGTATTTCCTGTTACTGAAAAAACATTGATTTTAAAAAAAAAATTGAACAGAATCAAGTATAGGTACCTACATAATGAACAGAATCTTTAATACAGGTACATAGTAGTAGCAGGTACATAACTTAAAACTTTCTTAAAATATCGGTTGCGAATAATTTGTTCGTTTGCTAAACGAAATCATCGTACCCAGAGAGCTTTGTATTTTTGAAGCTGAAGTGTGACATTTTAGTAATTAATTAATTCATAAGATTTAGTACTAATGTTGCGTTTATTGCGCGACATATGACGTATGCGGTGTGACGTAGGGATTCCAAAGACGTTTAAAAAATCTCCCGTTATTATACCTTTCAAAAACGAACCTCAAGCCGATGCGTTGGCCGATGCCTGACCACGAATGTGCGCACAGCCTCCACCACGGCCAACGCCATCAGGCAGATCTCCTTGGCGTGCAAATCGCCGTTCCGCTCCGGTAGACCCGACACCACCATGTATGCGTCTCCAATAGTCTCCACCTTAGCAAAAGAATCTAAACTGTAGATAGCAACTGCCTGCAGAAAAACGAAATGATTACGATTTCGGCAAAGATGGAGGCAATAGTGAAATTTCCCTCCAGGCAGGATTTATCCCTGAGGAATGCTTTAGGTGCCAGCTTCTTGATTGGCACTTTTAAGTGTTGCTGGCTTCGAAAACGTCGCACTCCTGAATGAATGGACTGGTATTCGCCGACCATCAGCTGATGGGCCACGGGCCTAAGGGATATTACGTTGTACACGTCGTAGAACCCGATGATCCTGTCAAAGGTACTGTAGAGGTACAGGTCGTTGAACAGGTCCACGACTTGCAAGCCAACGATGTCGCTGAAGTACACGGTCACGCGCTCGAAGCTCTCCGGCCGGACCACCTCACCGGCCACCAGCTGCTGGGCCACGGACCTGGGGGCCATTACCTTGTACACGTCGTAGAATCCGATGATCCTGTCAAAAGTGCTGTAGAGGTCGTTGAGCAGGTCAACGACTTGCATTGGAGTGGAGGCGGCGCACAGCTCGGTGAAGCCGACGATGTCGCTGAAGTACACGGTCACGCACTCGAAGCTCTCCGGCTGGACCACCTCGCCGGCCATCAGCTGCTGGGCCACGGGCCTGGGGGGTCGTTCGCTATATCAGTGCATATTCCGTTACAGAGAAAGGAATGTTTGCTTTGAAATATTATATCCCAGTCAGGTAAGAAAGTGGAGATACTAGATACTCATATCGAACCAATCTCAAGACTTTAAAACTTAGCTGCCATTAAATCCAGTGAAAATGTTAAAAAATTTGGCTCCCAGGGTCAGACAAATCCTTTCATATAACTAGATTTTTGTTGTTTGAGAAATTTCTTAGCCTTATGACATATTGACAATATGGATGGGAATGGAATGGAATAAAATTAAAAATTAATTACCGCTAAATTGATCACGTGACGTATCAATTCCCTTTTATGTTGTTCCATTCCGTTTCATCCGTGAGTCGTGACATCGAAATATGTCATATGGCTATGGCGGCTGGTTATCAAAATATATTTTCTTCATATCATGCTTGACCTTAATAAGCACTAATAAGTTTTCTTATAAAACGTAGTAACCTCGGTAAAACCTGGTACAGCAACTCCTCAGACCGCTTCTTCTCCAGCGACAGCTGTTCCGTCTTCTCTTCCACGAGCGACTCGAGGTTGTTCGCGTACTGCTCCATGCGCCGCAACAAGTCGTCCATCAGATTGTCGCAATATCCCCTAGAAATTTCTGCTGTTATACAATACCAGCTGACCCGGTGAACGTTGTTTTGCCATTACACCTACTCTCAGACCATACACAGAAAATTTCATTACAATCGGTCGGGCCGTTTCGGAGAATTTTGGTAACAAAAATTGCCACGAATCTATATATATAAAAGAGAGTTACCACTCACTCACTCACTCACTCATCACGATATCTCAGGAAGTATAAAGCCTACAAACTTGAAATTTGAAAGGTAGGTTCTTTGTAATGGGTAGGTGTCAGCTAAGAAACGATTTTGAGAAACTACCCCTCTAAAAGGGTGAAATAGGGGTTGGAAGTTTATATGAAAGTCCCGTGTTTTTGAAGTTAGAGACGTGAAAATCGTCATTTAGGTTATCAGCTTCAGATATTAAAAATTTGTATAAGTCGTTTTGGAAAATTCCCCTTTAAGGGTGGTAAAATAGGGGATGAAAGTTTTTATGTGAAAATTTTAATATTGTTACTGTTGACTTGAAATTTGAAAGGTAGGTTCTTTGTAATGGGTAGGTGTCAGCTAAGAAACGATTTTGAGAAACTACCCCTCTAAGGGGGTGAAATAGGGGTTGGAAGTTTATATGAAAGTCCCGTGTTTTTGAAGTTAGAGACGTGAAAATCGTCATTTAGGCTATCAGCTTCAGATATTAAAAATTTGTATAAGTCGTTTTGGAAAATTCCCCTTTAAGGGTGGTAAAATAGGGGATGAAAGTTTTTATGTGAAAATTTTAATATTGTTACTGTTGACTTGAAATTTGTAAAGTAGGTTCTTTCTAATGGGTAGTTGTCAGCTAAGAAACGATTTTGAGAAACTACCCCTCTAAGGGGGTGAAATAGGGGTTGGAAGTTTATATGAAAGTCCCGTGTTTTTGAAGTTAGAGACGTGAAAATCGTCATTTAGGTTATCAGCTTCAGATATTAAAAATTTGTATAAGTCGTTTTGGAAAATTCCCCTTTAAGGGTGGTAAAACTCATATGGGCGTGGCCTGGGGATAGGTCGCGGCGGGTATGGACTAGACTGTCGAAGATGGAGTTAATATCCCTCCCGGTTTTGGAAGACCTAGCACGTCTCCGGGAGGTGATCATTGACCCAGTCGTGGTTGCTTGCAACGCCCTTCGACAACTTGACTTACCGGTGGATCAGTGGTCCTTCTGGCTTCTTCACCTGGTTCTGTCCCGCCTGCCTCTCGATCTGCGGATCCGATTTGAAGAGAGGTACGGCGGGGACGGGGCTAATTATATACCCCCGTTCAGTGACCTCTTAAAGTTCCTTGAGGAACAGAGCCGCCAGGTGGAGAATGCCGTGGCCTCGGGAACACCGGCAAAGGAGCCGGCGCGACCGACGCCACCTTCTAAACCCACGACTTCCACCAGGGGTTCCAAGCAGCCAGAATTAGCGCAGGAGACTGGACGCCGCCCAATTCTAAACTTTAGTGGTCTTGCTGCGACCGAGGTGACCCCCTGTCACTATTGCCGTGCTTCCACGCACTCGACGACCGACTGCCCTAAATTCTTGGAGAGACCGCCCAAGTCCCGTAGGGCCATCGCTAGGGAGCGCCGTTGGTGCTACTCTTGCTTAGGTCGGCACTTACAACGAAATTGCCAGCACCAACGGCCTTGTCCCCATTGTCAGGGCAACCACCTTCCTATTCTTTGCCTCGACCGCAATGGCGTCGGTAGGCAGGAGGTGGTTGAGCGGACACCCGGCAGGAGTGGAGTCTCCTCACCGGTCACAGGCCCAGCCGATAGAAGGCGTGGTGACACTGTTAGTGCGGCCCCTGGTTTTGATAGGGCTTCACCCCCCCCTCGGGCGGGGGTGCAGCCCTCCAGGGGCGGGGGCGTTCCGCCCTCTGTCAACCCTGAGGGAGGTTTTGCCGTCGCTCAGCCTGATCCAAGGAGATACTCCCCTCCTCTGGCTGAATACCCCAGGTTGCAGCGACACCTTCCTCGATGGCCTGGACACCCCCTTCCGCACTACGTCGCCCCGCGGCTGTCGTACATGGCCAGACCCCCTCAGACCGGGAGAGACGCTTGGGTGTACCCTGGGGGAACCCCACCTCTTGGTGTGGTCGAAGTTCCCCAAGAAGGCCCTTACGAGCGCCCAAGGCTAGAGGAGTTGCCCGAAAGGGGCAACTCCCGTTGACTTGCTGCTGCCTTGGCTCCCACCACCGCCACCTCACCTGACAATTTGAACGACCATAAGCCGGTCTGCCAGACTGTACTTTTACCAACGGCTTTGGTCAGGGTGTACAACCCGAAGGGTGAGTGGCTTATGGTACGCGCGCTGCTAGATCTCGGATCACAGCGCTGGATTGCGTCGTTGTGGTGGGTGAGCGCTTCGGGGCAAGTCTCATTGCACCTTGTCCTAGCTAAGTGCAAGGTTGCATCTATCAGGTCTCGTCTAACAATTCCTAAGTTGCACTTGTGGAGCCGAACTATTGACCCGGTTACTAAACCACGTCCACGCTTCTTGGAAGTCTCTGGTAAACATGGTGGACGTTTTTGCTTGGTCGGACAGTGAGATTGTCCTGTGTTGGCTTCGGACTTCGGTCCATAATCTTGGCTTTTTTAAATACTCATGCGGGTTGCAATACCCTCTCAGCCATTTTGCAGCGTGAGTTTGGATTTTGGCAGGCCGACGAACCATTCGAAGCGTGATCTTCAACTGTATTGCTTGCTATCGTTTGGAGGCATCCATTGCACAGCTTGTGATGGGTGACCTGTCTGCGGACCGCGAAAAGGCTGCTCGACCTTTCGCCGGTGTTGGAACCAATTGCCGGTCCTTTCTTAGTGAAGAGCTCTAACCTTAAGAATGCTCGGTCTTTTGAGGCCTACTTGTGCGTCTTTGTTTGCCTTGCAACCAAGGCAGTCCACTTGGGACTTGTCAGTGCCCTCAGCACGGAGGCGTTCGTGGCCACTCTGGGCCGCCTCGTGAGCCGTCGCGGCCTACCCGATTTGGTTCGGACCGACTGCGGGACTAATTATAAGGGAACCAATCGTTATTTGAAGGAGGTCGTCGACCTCATTGTTGAGAGCAAGCACTGTGTAGGCACCGTCATGTCTAGAATGGGAGATCTTGTTATGCTTAAAGAATCTAATCTACTCCCACTATTTGCGTCGTGGACGCATTGTTAAACTGTTATTTGGATCGGATGGCGTTCCGCGGGTGGCCAAGGTATTTGTAGGGGACTCAGTATTGCAACGTGCCGTGGCCACGTTGTCCCAACGGCCTATTGATTAGCGAATCTACATTCTTAGATTCGGAGCGGGGGATTGTTTACGCCAGGGTAGCTGGCGCGCGCGCCGAGTCTTTTGTTTGCATTGAATAGTGCGCTCCCTCGCTAACCCGCAGAGGCGCTTATCTGCGTGTCCCGCTCACGCCTCGGTTACGAGAGTTTTTTTTTGTGCCTGCAATGACGCGGCGATTGCGGGGCGCGCACAGTACGAATCGGAGTCAGCTAGCAACAGCCGTGCGTGCGGCTGGGTTTTTTGCGGCGCCCTTTTGCCCCGGCGGTTTGTACCCCAAGAAACGTACGTCTTGGGACCGCGACAGTTTTATGTGGGGGCGCGACCTTTTGTGCGTATTCGTGAACTCATCTTGTGGACCCAGTCTGCTGTCGACCGACAAACTTAGCGGTTCCCCGCGCGTGGCTGACGTAATTTTGATCACGTGTCGTCTTTGAAACGCGTAGTCGCGAGACGTAAATTACTACGTTTGAGTAGCCACGTTTATATTTGCGCGGGTGTGTAGTCATGGAATATCGGCGCAACGGGACGTCCGTTTTTTGAGGCGCCTGAGTTGTTTTTTCGCGCCGCGGTTTTGTTTGCCCAGACCTGATTGTTTGGGGACCGCTTCGACTTGCGCTGTGATATCGCTGGGTTTTTTGGACATTGCACGCGTGTTTGGGACATTGACTAGTTGTTGTGCCGGCCTTTGTGAGTTCGCTACGCTCGCCGGATCTACCTAGTAACACGCGTGCCCAGCTGCGTTTAGCGGCGATAAAGTTCGCGGTAGTTAAGTAATTGTAGACCGCGCTGTCATTGACCCGCTGACCTTGTGTGTCGTGAACCACGTACTTTATTTTATTCGCTTGAGTGTTTGTGGGAGTTGAAGCCAGCCTGAACGTTCGACATATTTTGACCGTCGCGTTCATTGTTGCGGGTTGCGACCCACTGTGCTGCTGCATTGAGCACTCCACTCATAGGAGGCGAACGAACGATTGGAGCTGTGTTCGTGTTTGACGTGTCTGGGAGCTGATTGGTGCAGAGGACCTACGGTTGCAAGCCCCACACACACACCTACACACCCCTTTACACTTTCACGTCACATACTGTCCCACATCCACTATAGGGGGCGTCGCATCGAGTATCGTCGCATGCATCAACCAGGTTAGTGGCCTTCTATTTTCCTTGTCTATGTCGAAGGCTGTCGCTGCCCGAGTTGACGATTGCCGTAGTAGTGCTAGTAAAAGCCGCCTGTTATTTCCACTGATCGGCTAGTGAGACTCGGATATTACTATCCGACTCGGATTGGATACCGTCATCCGTACTGATCACTGTAGTCTCACTAGTCGGTCCCCCCTCGACCTGTCCGGGCTCGTTCCTCTATGGGCCCGGGAACTCAGCCCTCGTCTGGACAGCACTACCGATCACACCTATCACCTATCACCTCGTCTGCACGCGTGTTTGGGATAGGGAGCGCCGTTGGTGCTACTCTTGCTTAGGTCGGCACTTACAACGAAATTGCCAGCACCAACGGCCTTGTCCCCATTGTCAGGGCAACCACCTTCCTATTCTTTGCCTCGACCGCAATGGCGTCGGTAGGCAGGAGGTGGTTGAGCGGACACCCGGCAGGAGTGGAGTCTCCTCACCGGTCACAGGCCCAGCCGATAGAAGGCGTGGTGACACTGTTAGTGCGGCCCCTGGTTTTGATAGGGCTTCACCCCCCCCTCGGGCGGGGGTGCAGCCCTCCAGGGGCGGGGGCGTTCCGCCCTCTGTCAACCCTGAGGGAGGTTTTGCCGTCGCTCAGCCTGATCCAAGGAGATACTCCCCTCCTCTGGCTGAATACCCCAGGTTGCAGCGACACCTTCCTCGATGGCCTGGACACCCCCTTCCGCACTACGTCGCCCCGCGGCTGTCGTACATGGCCAGACCCCCTCAGACCGGGAGAGACGCTTGGGTGTACCCTGGGGGAACCCCACCTCTTGGTGTGGTCGAAGTTCCCCAAGAAGGCCCTTACGAGCGCCCAAGGCTAGAGGAGTTGCCCGAAAGGGGCAACTTCCGTTGACTTGCTGCTGCCTTGGCTCCCACCACCGCCACCTCACCTGACAATTTGAACGACCATAAGCCGGTCTGCCAGACTGTACTTTTACCAACGGCTTTGGTCAGGGTGTACAACCCGAAGGGTGAGTGGCTTATGGTACGCGCGCTGCTAGATCTCGGATCACAGCGCTGGATGGCGTCGTTGTGGTGGGTGAGCGCTTCGGGGCAAGTCTCATTGCACCTTGTCCTAGCTAAGTGCAAGGTTGCATCTATCAGGTCTCGTCTAACAATTCCTAAGTTGCACTTGTGGAGCCGAACTATTGACCCGGTTACTAAACCACGTCCACGCTTCTTGGAAGTCTCTGGTAAACATGGTGGACGTTTTTGCTTGGTCGGACAGTGAGATTGTCCTGTGTTGGCTTCGGACTTCGGTCCATAATCTTGGCTTTTTTAAATACTCATGCGGGTTGCAATACCCTCTCAGCCATTTTGCAGCGTGAGTTTGGATTTTGGCAGGCCGACGAACCATTCGAAGCGTGATCTTCAACTGTATTGCTTGCTATCGTTTGGAGGCATCCATTGCACAGCTTGTGATGGGTGACCTGTCTGCGGACCGCGAAAAGGCTGCTCGACCTTTCGCCGGTGTTGGAACCAATTGCCGGTCCTTTCTTAGTGAAGAGCTCTAACCTTAAGAATGCTCGGTCTTTTGAGGCCTACTTGTGCGTCTTTGTTTGCCTTGCAACCAAGGCAGTCCACTTGGGACTTGTCAGTGCCCTCAGCACGGAGGCGTTCGTGGCCACTCTGGGCCGCCTCGTGAGCCGTCGCGGCCTACCCGATTTGGTTCGGACCGACTGCGGGACTAATTATAAGGGAACCAATCGTTATTTGAAGGAGGTCGTCGACCTCATTGTTGAGAGCAAGCACTGTGTAGGCACCGTCATGTCTAGAATGGGAGATCTTGTTATGCTTAAAGAATCTAATCTACTCCCACTATTTGCGTCGTGGACGCATTGTTAAACTGTTATTTGGATCGGATGGCGTTCCGCGGGTGGCCAAGGTATTTGTAGGGGACTCAGTATTGCAACGTGCCGTGGCCACGTTGTCCCAACGGCCTATTGATTAGCGAATCTACATTCTTAGATTCGGAGCGGGGGATTGTTTACGCCAGGGTAGCTGGCGCGCGCGCCGAGTCTTTTGTTTGCATTGAATAGTGCGCTCCCTCGCTAACCAGCAGAGTCGCGCAGTGGAAGCGTGCTGGGCCCATAACCCAGAGGGCCGTAACATAGGGGATGAAAGTTTTTATGTGAAAATTTTAATATTGTTACTGTTGACTTGAAATTTGGAAAGTAGGTTCTTTCTAATGGGTCGTTGTCAGTTAAGAAACGGTTTTGAGAAAATCCTTCCCTAAGGGGGTGAAATAGGGGTTGGGAGTTTGTATGAAAGTCCCGTGTTTTTGAAGTTTAAAGAGTCGTGAAACTCGGCATTAGCACTGAATCTCACGCGCATGAAGAAGCCAAATTTCACGCGGGCGATGCCGAGGTACTTTTTATCCCGGAAAAAGCGATGGTTCCCGCAGAAGTAGTGAAAAACCTAAATTCACGCGAGCGGAGCCGCGGGCAACAGCTAGTATTTTATATATGAATTAGAGAAATTTTTAAATGTATGTAGCAAATAAAAATATAAATTAATAATAAAATTCGAAAAATTTAAAATACGTAGGTATATTGTTCTTTTTAAAATGCTGATATATTTGTAAATATTTTTGTCAGAATTTGTGCCGACTGCCGATTACTATAGTAATTTTGTAATATCTTCTATCCCTTAATATATGTACCTATACAATTCTCGTGTGTATAGGTGTAAACAGTGTATTATTTTACTTATTTGGGTTTACTAGCGTATTTAGGCTTACTAAAATGACTTTTTAAATATGTGGAAGTGATGTGGAAAAATGTTTAGATTAAGTATTATTTGCCACGCCCTGACAGGGCATTTTGCTCATGCAAAGAAGAAGAAAAAAAGAAATAAATACCTACCCTACATACAAAATTATTGTCAACTGTGTTTGTAACCAAACTCCTCCGAAACGCCATGACTGATTTTTATGAAATTTTTTGTCTTCATTCGGTAGATCTGAGAATAGGTCGTAAGCTATTTTTCATACCATTAAAAGAGAAATAATTTATATCGCAAAACTGCGCTTGCCCGGCCTTCTTGTATATTTTTCGTGTGACAGTGTTTATATAAATAAATAAATAAATAAATATATACGGGACATTTTTACACATCGCAATCTAGCCCCAACGTAAGCGATAGCTTGTGTTATGGGTACTAGATGACTGATAAATATACATACATACTAATATACATAAATACAATATATTGAAAAACACCCAGACACTGGAAAACATTCGTGCTCATCACACAAACATTTACCAGTAGTGGGAATCGAACCCACGACCTCCGGCGCAGACAGCAGGTTCGCTACCGCTACGCCATTCGGTCGTCGAGTATGTATATAGATACGAGTAACAAAGCCCTCAGAAACGTCTAGCCCGATTTTTATGTTTTTTTGTGTACAGTCTGTAGATCTGAGAAAAGGCCGAAAGCTATATTTCATATCCATAAATGAGAAATTATTACTATGGCAGAACAACGTTTGCTGTGTCAGCTATTATTATGATGAAAATAATAACACCTTAGCATGAGGCATATTAATTAAAGATATTCCTTTGCAAAAGCTTATTGCAACCAATTTTTATATAAAAGATAAATTGAACATGAATAACTTCTACATCTACGTAGATACTTCGACACGACTCACGAGGCATGGTGGATATGTAATATGTATGTATGCAAACTCTCGCTCTTTCTTGTTTTGTGCAAACACGTGTGACGTGTCGACCTTCATCTCTTTACACATTGGGTCATACAGTGGAAATGAAAATAGGGATGCATATACTCGTCATGAGCTATGAACTTTAAATTAACTTTTCGTCCTAATATTTAAGAGAAGTTTGTATGAAATTTATAACAATTCAAAAATTCATTCAGAAAACTAGTTCAAGTTGGCGGGCTTCGCACAGCTTTGACAAGTAGGTAGATAACACAAGTAGACACAGAGTTTGTCTGTTAACCTGTCATTCGCTCAGATGGAACTAAATTCAAAAAATGGAATGATATATCTGATCGATTGGTCGCGTGACTTATCGAAGACAACTGTCATTCTCATACATTTTTTTTAATTTCGTTCCATTTGAGTGATCAGAGCTTACAGATAAGTCATACCTACTCATAAGTAACGCATGCAGAAGTGATCGTATATACACAGACCTGGGAAACTAATATGGACAGGCCCCGTCTACTTTTGCGTGACTATTTTTAATCTGTCAAGTGGCGCATAATAAGGCATCCTCTAGGGTAGTTACTCAGTATATGAACATTTGACAACAAATCTTGGCGCTCATCATGCATCATGTCACGCAAATCTAGAATTAATTAATGGGGACGCTCCATTGTTATGCTATCTCTGTGTCGTGGATAGGACTAGAGAAGAAAAAAATCTTAACAACATTATGGTAAACTTTCAGGCACGCAGGTTTCCTCACGCTGTGATCAGTCAACTTTGGCAAATTTCGTTCGTATAGCATCGTTTTATGTAAAATCTACAGATCTTATTACTGTTAAAAAAATATGTGGATACAATTGAAAGTATTTCTGACATGGTGGCTGATGCCGAAACACGATTTCGCAAACTTCACTCGATAGAAAAAAATGCCAAAGTTGCCTCGGCAAATACATAAATCTACATTTTTCTCAGAAATGGTTACATGAATTTTTGTGAAATTAAATTAGGTTGTGTGTTTTATTGTGACAGATATAATGGCCATTTTAGATTTTTTATATTACGTCTGCATTGTCTTTAATTTCACATTTTCTTGTTTTTTCGAACAAAAACTGCGGTGCGACATCCTTGTCTCTCGTATTAAATTAGACAGTGACCGCGAATCCACTGTTCCCCGCGCCTTAAGATAAGACTCGTGACCAGCAGTGGCAAATGAAAGGGATTGAATACAAGCCTAAGGCCCCCAAATTGATAGCATTGTAGTTTCATCATTGATATAAATGTTACACTAACTCAATGGGTATCATAGAAATGCAGTCCTTACTTAATATAGTTAGCGTTAATGGTGTCGAACGAAGGCCTGTCATCAGGCACGTCGGCCCAGCACCTCGCCGCTAGCTCCAGCAGTTCCGCCGCAGCACCTCCCGCTGATCCCACTTCTCCCAGTCCCACAACTGGGCGGAATGGTGGAGATTCTCGAGCACATACGCGGGACACGATTTCTGGTGTGAAATTAACCCGATGCAAAAACTTGATACATAATTGTCATACATGATGGTCATCGCAGATGTATAATGATAGAAACGCTTACGTACGAGTACCTTTACTGGTCATTGCAAGTGTATAATGATGGATGTATGAGTACCTTTATTAGTCATCGCGCGTGTATAATGAGAACGGCTTATGTACGAGTACATTTACTGGTCATCGTAGGTGTATAATGATGGAAAATCTCATGTACGAGTACATTTATTGGTCATCGCAGATGTATAATGATGGAAAAGTTTTAGTACGTGTACCTTTATTGGTCATTACAGATATATAATGATGGCAAAGTTTGTGTATAAGTACCTTTATTGGTCATTGCAGGTGTATAATAATGGAAAAGTTTGTGTACAAGTACCTTTATTGGTCATTGCAGGTGTATAATGATGGAAAGGCTTATGTGCAAGTACCTTTATTGGTCATTGCAGGTGTATAATGATGGAAGGGCTTATGTATGAGTACCTTGATTAGGCATCGCGCGTGTATAATGAGAAAGGCTTATGTACGAGTACATTTACTGGTCATCGCAGATGTATAATGATGGAAAATCTCATTTACGAGTACCTTTATTGGTCATCGAAGATGTATAATAGTGGAAAATTCATTTACGAGGACCTTTATTGGTCATCGCAGATGTATAGTGATGCAAAAGCTTATATGAACAAGTACATTTATTGATCATCGCAGATATATAATGATGGAAAATATCATTTACGAATACCTTTAGTGGTCATTGCAGGTGTATAACGATGGAAAGGCTTATGTAGGATTACCTTTATTGTTCATCGCAGGTGTATAATGATGGAAATGCTTATTTACGAGTACCTTTATTGGTCATTGCAGGTGCATAATTATGGAAAAGTTTGTGTATGAGTACCTTTATTGGTCATTGCAGGTGTATAATGATGGAAAGGGCCGGCACGCAGCACGATCTCCTCAAGGATGATGCCGAAGCTGTACACATCGCCCTTGAGAGACGCCACCACGCCAGGGTACACGCTGCCGGCCACCAACTCGGGAGCAGTCCAGAGGAGCTCTAAAGTTTAGTGAGATTTGTATTTTTTTAATGTGATAACAGTAACAGGTAACTGCTTTAAACAGTCACAGAATATTTAGTAATATAATATTCACTTTAAAAATAAATAGTTGATTTAATAAAAAAAAATTAAGGGGGTCTCCCATACAACAAACGTGATTTTTTGCTCGTTTTGGTGGACAGGGTAGTTTAGCTTACTTCAATACTATTGAGAATTGGTCTTGATAGTACGGAATACGGATCCCTCAGTGCGCAAGCCTGACTCGCACTTGACCAATTATTAAAGTTCTACCTCCTGATTAGTTTTTTTTTAACTGTGAACATTACCAATAAGAACGGAAGCAGAAAATGCTGCTGTTTATGAATGTTAATATTGTATTTGATAATTTGGTACGTAATTAAGGACAGGAGATTGTCTCTAGGGCATGCAAATCTCGGAATTTTTTCAATCCCGGTATTGGTTTCGATATTGGACTTCAATACCGGGATCCCGGTATTAATACCGGTATTGATGTTCTCACTTTGTACTTAAATATTTTTCAATAAAAACACATTTTTAATGATTTTCAATCATGTATTTACTTAAAATCTTAATTAAAAACACTAACAATCGATAATATTATGTTAACGTTCATTTTAAATCATCTACATTTTCATATAACTTTTTCTCAGTCTTATTTTTCGAAATCAACAGATACATATATTCTTTTTATACTCTTATTTAAAAATCAGTCTCATCATAAATAGAAATCTAATTTAACCAAATTACCAAACTATTGTAGTACGTAAGTTATTAAAAAAAATATATATTTAAATATCACACACAGGTTACAAAAAGTTACAAAAGAAATTTTCATTTTAAACATAAATTTACCAACAAAGTTCTAATCATACTATTAATTATTAAAAGAATCACAACGTCTATAATAATACAAAATAATATAACAAAAATAATTTAAAATTGAAACATAACATCAAAGAGTTTAAAAATTAATCAACCATTGCAGAACATAAAAGTACTATTTTTTATTTAAAATATTTCGGTTTTCTTGATAATGAGTTCGTAAAAATAAAAGTGCATCAAGCATTTTGTCCGATAGTGAACTTCTGATTTTATTACAAAAATATCCGGCAGATGAAAAAATTCTTTCACTTTCCACACTAGTTGGAAGTATATTCATAATACATATAATTGTATGCTGGTGTTAAATATACACCTCTCTCTCCATGATTGTCATACATAGCTTTTCAGTCATCACAAATCCAGATAAATCGAAATGTGATAATTTACCTTTGGTCTTACATTTACATTTCTCAACTTCTTTTTCTAATTGTTGTTGTAGAGTAAGGTCTCTCTGGGAAATTATGTCTGCGAGACAAACATTATCGTCTTCATCTGAAGAATTTAAATCAAACGTTTCTGTCTGCGTTAGATTTGTGTATTTTAGGCGATTTAATAAAGAGACTATAATTGCACATATTTCCGCATTTGTAGGCTTTGGAAATGTTTCATCTTCTGGCATTTTATAAAAGTTCGCAACGTCAGTAAGGTAATGAAGTACGCCCGCCACTAAAAGACGCCTCTCTTTTATTCGTTTTCGCAAGTTAAAAGTGAGTTTCATACTCAACTCCGTATTTTGCTGATCAAGCTTCTTCAGCATAAATTTCAGTGCCGTATCTGCTGTGTATAGTGTCACACCACGTTTACATAGCGATAAAACTGTCACTTTTATTACGTCTAAATAAGCTCGTTTCCGCTTGGACATGAGGGATTTCAATTTCTAAACTGCCATCTTCTGTTGCAGAGTGTTCTTCATCGCTTTCTGAACTTGAGTTTAGGATATTGCGATATATAGCAGAACTTTCTTCAGAATATACACTTACATTTTTGGAGACACACTATTCACTTTCACTAAAGAATACACAACCTAGGTCGAGGATGTCCCTGTACTACTGGCCGAGGCCCTGGCGTCGGCGTGGGGCAGTGTTGCCAGATGTTGAAAAAGATTTGTCGTACGTCTGGCAACACTGTCGTGGGGTAAATTGTTGCTAGATTTAGTAGGATGTTGCTAGAATATATATTCTCTAATTATTGAATTTTGTAAAAGTCTGTATTTTTTTTCAATACCGGGATTTCGGTATTGCGCCTAGTCAATACCGGTATTTGAATCTCGGAATATCGACCGAGATCCCGGGATTTCGAGATCTCGGGATCCCGGTATTCATGCCCTAATTGTCTCTCCCAAATAATGTAATTTACACGCCACCTTGAAAGTGTTTAAAAGGCAAACAGCTGACAATAAGCTTAGGAAATAGGACAGTTAAAAGCAGACAAAAACATTTAAGATAATTACTGAAATAGTAGGCATCGTCCTTAATCAAGTCGGTGGGGGTGCAGAGGGTGTTCAGGCCGTAGTCGGATATTTTCAGCACGAAGCGTCCATCGATGAGGCAGTTTGAGGAACGCAGCTTACCGTGCGCTCCCAGCCCGCTATGTAAGTAGCACATGCCCTAGGAAACGAAGTACATTGATAGTATTGAAGAAGTGTTTGACGATTTCCCTGGTGTAGAAAGCGGGCGAACGAGAGTTTCCAGCCTCCCTATTCCATATCTCAGTGAAGATCACATCAATGCATTTATTTTTTATGCATTGAAGGTTTTTCAAAAAATAATATTTTTGTTCAACTTAATAAAGCAGCAAGGTATAGCGAACCATAGACAACAGTGATTAATAATAACTGAGATACAGAATAAGGGGTCGGTTTCCTGATTCAGGCCAGTTTATTAACCGACTTCAAAAAAAAAAGGAGGTTCTGTATTCGACCCGTATGTTTGTATGTATGTTTGTATGTATGTTTGTATGTATGTATGTATGTATGTATGTATGTATGTTTGTCCGCGATTATTTCGCGTTTGGCTGAACCGATTTTGATGCGGTTTTCGGGAAAGTGTTTGTTACATTCTGGAGAAGGTTTTAGTATATTAACCGACTTAAAAAAACAAAAGGTTCTTAGTTTGATAGATATATTTGTATTTAAGTTTGTTCGCGATTATCTCGAGTTCGGCGAAACCGATTTTGATGATTCTTTTTTCAATAAGTAGGCCATACATCACAGGTAGCCTCATTTCAATTTGGTTGAGATCTAATGAATATCATCGGAGATGGAGAGCGGAACTCCTCAACGGAAAATCGCTTGCGATCGGTATAATTAGTTTACAGTGTAGATTTTAACAGACTTCAAAAGAGATAGTGATTCTCAAGTTGAATAAAAAATATGTTTTTAATTGACCGACTTCAAAAAAAGAGGTTCTCTCTTTAACCCCTATATTGGTATTTAGGTTTGTCCGTGATTATCTCACGTTTGGCTGGACCGATCTATTTGATCTATCGCGAAACAACATTCCTCGTATTAAAATATATAATAGTAGATACGTCAAAGTCAGTATTACATATGATAGGATATGTTTTTAGTGGTAAGAATAATTATCACTAAAAAACCTATCACTAGAATAAATTGATAAGGTAGTATTAATTAGCCCAAAATCTACTTATCACTAAAAAGTATGAAATAAAAAATAATAATAAAAAAATCCCATTTAAAACATATGATAATTCTTTCTTTTTTAAAAAAAGGGAACCGCCTTCAAAAAACCAACCCACTGAAAAGCAAAAAAATAATTTTCTAATAAATCTGGGTTTACTTACCTACCTACTTAGTTTATGAAGTCGGTGCCAAATCAAAATTCGCAATTCATTTTGAGTATGGCTAATGGCACCGACTTCAAAAACTAAGTAGGTAGGTAAGTAAACCCAGATTTATTAGAAAATTATTTTTTTGCTTTTCAGTGGGTTGGTTTTTTGAAGGCGGTTCCCTTTTTTTAAAAAAGAAAGAATTATCATATGTTTTAAATGGGATTTTTTTATTATTATTTTTTATGACTTTATAATTTTGCCGCTATTTCACACGTACCGCAAATTGATTAAGCGTTCCGATGTGATGCTGTGTATCAACTGTCGAAATTACCCGTTGCAACGTTGCATCATCACTTACCACCAGGTGGAATTGCAGTCAAGTATTAATTTCTAATAAGTATAAAAAATATTTAACAACTTGTGCGTTATGTAAGTAAACGGACGAAGTAATATAACCTTTGAGATGAGAAATTAGAATACGAGAAAAGCCGCAGAAATTCGCTAGTATAACATATTTTTGTAAAATCAAAACAAGGTCT
Source organism: Coenonympha arcania (assembly GCA_036785405.1). Taxonomy (NCBI): domain Eukaryota; kingdom Metazoa; phylum Arthropoda; class Insecta; order Lepidoptera; family Nymphalidae; genus Coenonympha; species Coenonympha arcania. Next base: position 4,196,229 of record CM072074.1, read on the forward strand.
GAATTAAAAATAAATAAGTACATAAAAGTAATTGGTCCGGGCGCGAGGCGGCTGATTCGCAATAGATTACCACAAAGGTCACGGTTGGTAGCGAGATAAAGTAACAACCGCTGAAATCCCCTACAAATCCCCCAATTATCGCTTCGCAAGCTTTGAGTACTTGTTTGTTTATTGTAAATATTAAATCGTTTGTCCAAGTGTCCGTCCAAATCCGCAAAAGGCGGCCTTATCGCTTGAATTGAATGATGATAAAAATAAAAAACTTTAACAATTATTACATGTGAATTTTTTGAATCGTTAGACTACACTACACTACAGATATAGAGATGCCGGTAACAGTTCAATGGTTTCCTCATCTCAAACAGAGGTATCGGTAACGGTAACACAGTCGCGAGGTTTCAAAAAAATGGAAGTTTTCACTTTGAAAAGAGTGACCGAGCTTAGTGAGTGGGTCTGCTTTTACCCGGCGCGGCGATTCTCTCTGCAGATGCAACTGCCTCCCTTGGGGGCTCTGTAGCTACAGAGGATATTGCCAGCGAGCCATTCCTCATGGAACCGGGCGGGTCGGCTGGGTTGCGGATAGCCGCTGCCTTCGGGCCCTGGACAAGAGGTCTGATCAGTGACACACCCAACACTGGTCAGGTTCCCCATACCCCCTACAATCCTTTCATCCATGCACCTACGCCTATCCTGCACCTCTCCAAGAATCTCCCTTCACTCCCTCATACGTCCCCCATCAATAGAACAAACACTACACATCACATACAAACCCCTTGCTACGTTATCTATGGATTTAACGGTGACGGAATAAACACGCATTCATATAAACACACACACAACACACACACACACACACACACACTCACACACACACACACACACACATACACACATACACACATACACACACACGCACATTCACATGCATTTCAACTTAATGTACTATGTTTCTTCATTCTTAATGTATATTTGCATGCAAACGTAACAAAATATCATTATTGCATTGTGTTTTGGATCATATTCTAGGCGGGGGTGACGGCTGGAACGCAGTTTTAACTTTTCCAGTCGTCATCGATCCTTTACATTAAGACCCATTGTAAATCTAGACAAAATAAAATAAATTTCATTTCAAAAATAAATTTCATTTCAAGGATGGGGTCCGCTCTTTAAGAACGATCGCACAAAAAAATGCATGGGTAGCGCTGAGCAAAGGGTAGTCAACAACACTCAAATACAGAAATATACAAATAGGGGACCGGGGGACAGATGGCTCCCGGTCGAGCGAAAGCTCTGGCAGGTTGCGGTGGGTACCGGCTCTAGCAATAGCGGGGCAGCTTCCGACCAGCCAACACGGGGATCGTACGGACAAAGTGGTGGTAGGCAGCCGACCACACCCGCCACTGAGTCAAGTGACAAATAGCGATACTACGCATGCCATAGAAATGGAACAAAATTCAAAAAATATATGCGAGCTTCGATATTTGAACGCACGACGCTCATGTGATGCATCAGTCACGTGATCAGTTAGCGTCAAAATACATTTTTTGTATTTTGTTCCATTTCTATACTACATGTTGCAACGCTCTTTGTAACTTGACTCAGGGGCTGGTCATTGCTAGCCCGCAGAGACTGTCGTCCCGTGTGCTGGAGGGGAGAGTGCCGCGGGCGTGCACGGACCGGCGCCAATCAGCGACCAGCCCCCAAAACCAACAACCAACGAGAACGCATCTGGAACGAACGCCTCGGCTCCACGACAGCTGCACCACACCGGTGCGGCTGACGGTAGGAGCTGAGACCCTGGCTGGTCTATCTGGCCAGGTGTAAGAGGAACAGACTCATCGACAAAATTATCTCCTTACGGGGGGATATCAAAAATACATGGACAGACAGACTCCTTAGAGATCGCTGCCGAGGCAGGACCTTACGCAGGAGGCGGATGACTTACATCTGCAAACACAATAATAGTTGTAAGAAAGTTTAAAAAAAACCGTCTTTAACTTTCATCAAACATCTATTTCCAATAAAAAAGGAAACATTGAAATCGATTGGCGTGATATTGAGTTATTCGTCCATTTATCACGCACATACCTAAATAAATAAATAAATAAATAAATAAGCCTTTTATTTACCCATTTCCTTATTACATCTAGTATCATAATTTAATATCTCATAATGTCATAATTTAACTATCATAATTTAATTTAATAATTCTATTAATTTGTCATGCATTGATTATGTCAAAAAAAAAAGTCCACAACACAACACATCAGCGATTTGTCACGGTTGTCCGCGTCACTTTATTGTCCGTGAAATACTCTAACAGTCTAATGGGTTACCCATGAGCGGGCAAAGGCCTCCTCCATCCTGCGCCACTGCTGTCGGTCGCGCGCCAGACGCGTCCAGGTCGCGCCCGCCAGGCGCACCAGGTCGTCGCTCCAGCGGCGCCTCGGCCGGCCGCGCGGGCGCCGCGCGTCCCGCGGCCACCAGTGCAGCACCAGCTCGCTCCAGCGCGCATCGCGGGCACGAGCCACGTGTCCGGCCCAGCGCCACTTTAGTTTGCACGCCAACTCGGCTGCATCCTCCAATCTCGTCATGTCTCTGATTCGTAAATTTTGTATCCTATCCCTCAGTTTAATCCCTAAAATGCTCCTCTCAGTTGCTCTTTGCAATAATTATAAAGAAAATTTGTCAACACTATACATATGCACTCTAAATGTCCGCTCCTTAGTATGTCCAACCAGAAAATTAGAACTTGAACATACTTTAAGCAAAATACGTTGGGACATTCTAGGAATATCAGAAGTTAAAAAACCTGGAGAAAAAATTGAAGAAACTGAAAATTATATCTGGATGTACAAGGGAGAAAAAAGTGGACACAATGGTGTTGGCTTCATTGTTAAGAAATCACTAAAGAAATACATCTTGCAATTTACTCCAATCTCTGACAGAATAGCAAGACTAGACCTAAAGATAAATGATAAAATAATAAACATAATCCAAGTATATGCCCCCACATCTAAATATACTGAAGAAGATTTACACCTTTTCTACGATGACTTAAGAACAGCATTAGATCTAACAGGAAAAAACACTATCCTGATGGGAGATTTCAATGCCAAGATAGGTATACCAGAATTGCAAGATCGTGAAATTATGGGTATGTGGGGATATGGACAAAGAAATGAACGTGGAGAAACATTGTTGGAATTTTGTATGGAACATAGATTATATATTATGAACTCACACTTCAAAAAGAAGGCCAGACAGAAGTGGACTTGGCAGTCTCCAGACGATAAAACCTTAAACGAAATAGACTATATTATATCTAAGAACAAAACTGCCATCAACAATGTTGAAGTAATCAATGTACATTACCCCACAGACTTGTTCGTGGGACATTCCTTATACAGGAAAATATACCTAAGACAAGGAAATCTTTCAAGACAAAAAAATCCGAATTCTCAGTGACAGAAAAAGAACATATGAAAAAGCAATTTACTGAATCATTAAGTAACTTACAAGTAAATAAAATCCAAGAAACATATAATACTCTGATAAATAACATTAGAAAGTCAACACAGAACTTACCCCCGACCAACCAAACAAGTGACCATAAATGTATGATTACCAAAAAAATCAGAGATCTTATTGAAAAAAGAAATAAACTTAAACATAAAAAGCATAAAACAAAAAAGGAAAAGAAAACCCTGTCTAAACTTTACCAAAAAATTAAGAAAAGATTGAAACTAAGAATTCACAACCAGAAGATAAAAATTTATGAAGAGGAGTTGTCAAAGCGGAATTCGATCAAAAGGGCACAAAAACGGCTTAACCATACAAAAGATTGGGTCCCATCGCTTCTCAATGAAAGAGGAAAGTCCTGTACTAATAGGAAAGAAATTATTGAGATTGCATCTGCATATTATGAAAACCTTTATTCAAAAACTAGCATGGAAAATGATAATTACATCCGTAACAGGCAAATGCAAGCCGTAGATGAGGGAGTCCCTCTTTTTCTGGAAGAAGAAATAGCTGATTCTATGAAATATTTGAAATCATCAAAAAGCCCCGGGGAGGATGGAGTCACAAATGACATGCTAAAAGCTTTAAGCCAGCCTCTGATTCCCATACTAACCAAGCTTTTTAACACCATACTAATGCAAGAAGAAATACCCAAAGATTGGGAGACTGCTGTTATAACATTAATATACAAAAAAGGAAACCCACGGGATATTAGTAACTACAGACCTATCAGCTTATTACAAACAACTTACAAGCTCTTCTCCCAAGTGGTTTTACGGAGAATCAAACCAATCTTAGACTTCATCCAACCCGTAGAACAGGCTGGTTTTAGAGCTGGGTTTTCCACACTAGACCACATACTTACCCTCACCCAAGTGGTTGAGAGATGCTTAGAGTTCAAAAAAGATCTGTATATAGCCTTTGTAGATTATACAAAAGCCTTCGACTCAATATCACAAGAAGCCCTATGGAGAGCTTTGTATAATCAGGGGGTACACCATAAATACATAAACCTACTACAAGCAATCTATAGGAAAAGTTCTGCAAAGGTGAAACTTGAACACAAAGGACGAATTTTCTTTGTTGAGCGAGGAGTGAGGCAGGGAGATCCAATGTCGCCCAACCTATTCACTGCACTCCTGGAAGAAATATTTAAACACTTAGACTGGAGCAACAAAGGAATAAATATCAATGGAAGACATTTAAACCACTTGCGATTTGCAGACGACATTGTCATTGTGAGTGAAAGCCATACTGACATACAATATATGCTGCAATCACTTAACCAGGAAAGTAAAAAATGTGGTCTCACTATGAACATGGAAAAAACATGCCTCATGACAAATGCATTGAAAATACCAACACTCATAGAAGGAAAAGAACTGTTATATGTGGAAGAATACATTTATTTGGGTCGGATTATATCTTTTGAAGACCAGTCATTGAAAGAGGTGGAAAGAAGAATTAAAATATGTTGGAAGAAATATTGGGCAAACAAACAAATATTCAAGTCAAAATTACCTATGGCCCTAAAAAAGAAGGCATATGAAAGTATTATTCTACCAGCACTCTTGTATGGCTGCCAGTGTTGGCCCTTTACAAAATTAATAATTAAAAAACTACAAATATTTCAAAGAGCAACTGAGAGGAGCATTTTAGGGATTAAACTGAGGGATAGGATACAAATTTACGCACATACCTACTTAATGCAAAACTTATATAGTTTCCTCATGGATGGATTTTCAATTAGGTCCAATGTAGACAATGGCATTGTCTACATTGGCCCAAATTGAAAAGGAAAGCACCAGTTTTCAAATATAAAAATAATCATCACAATCGGTTCACCCAATCAAAAGTTCTGAGGTAATAAAGAACGTCCTTATCTTTTTTTGAAGAAATGTTTGCAGCTGTAGCTCAAATCTTGCAAAATAACGATAACGCAAGCGCCACATATTCCGCAGTCCGTTGTGCCCTTTATTACTGACGGAGTTTTGAATATGTGGTGTAAGACTGATAACGACTGATCCACTGGTTTCCGTGAGGTCACCAAAACTGAAGACAACCAAGACAAACCACTTGTCAGGCTCTCTGATAAGTCAAGCCAACATACTCACGTATGTTGGCTTGACTTATCTTACGTATGTTGGCTTACTATATATACATACGTATTTATTTATATAGTGTTACTAGCTGACCCGGCCACGCGTTGCTGTGGCTAAAGTTTTTGTTATATTAATAAATTAAAATTGGGACTATAATTTGAGATTTAAACTATCCTATCTCTCAAGTTGGATCGAACTGCACATGGTGTGCGAATTTTATTATAATCGGTTCAGTAGTTTAGGAGTCCATCGCGGACAAACATCGTGACACGAGATTCATATATATTAAGAAGATGTGATATTTTCTTCAGTTTTAATTGTTTCTATTGTACCACCTACCTCATTATATTCCAATCACCGCTTCATACTCCGATGGTTGCCTGGAAGAGATCGCTGTGTAGCGATTAGGCCGCCATATGTACATTAGTATAACTTTTGTGTATTTATCAATGTTTTCTCATGTTTTATTGGTGTACAATAAAGAATTTTCTATCTATCTACTTAAATTGACGAGAAAATCGGGTTTCTCTCGATCTCCTCTCTTCCCAAAACTGACAAACGACCTGATCAGGGGAGCGAAAGTTCTTACTCCACTGAGACTACTAACGTACCTTCGTTTCTCCAATGGAGATATTCTCGAATGCCACCCAAAGTACGTGGACATTGACGCAAAGACCAACGCCTCCTATACTGTTACGCAGACAGACCGTCAGAACATGTTGACCTAAATGAAGCCGATTTGTTGCTCTGAGTGATCAGGGTAGCGAATGTTCTCACTCCACTGAGACTACTAACGTACCTTCGTTTCTCCAATGGAGATATTCTCGAATGCCACCCAAAGTACGTGGACATTGACGCAAAGACCAACGCCTCCTATACTGTTACGCAGACAGACCGTCAGAACATGTTGACCTAAATGAAGCCGATTTGTTGCTCTGAGTGATCAGGGTAGCGAACGTTCTCACTCCACTGAGACTAGTAAGGTACCTTCGTTTCACCAACGGAGATATTCTCAGTCAAATGCCACCCAAAGTGCATGGACTTTGATGCAAAGACCAACGCCTCCTTACTGTTACGCAGACAGACCATACAGAACATGTTGACCTAAATGAAGCCGATTTGTTGCTCTGAGTGATCAGGGGAGCGAATGTTCTCACTCTACGGAGATAACTAAGGTACCTTCGTTTCTCCAACGGAGATATTCTTATAGTACGGCTTGTTAGCTAAAAAATATGTGAATAACGGTACCATCTGGCAGAAAGTACAAAACTTGGCATGCAGATAGCTTTGATATGTGTGCCTCAATATTGAAAAAGAAACAGGTTGAAGGACTGGTTTTTCCCCCCTCTCCCCCCTCTTTTGTGTCCCTAATTATAGTATTTTTAATTTTTTTTAAAACTACTAAAGCTAAGAGAAAGCAGTCAAGAGATTTTTTTTTCTTCATAAAATTATCTACAAAACAGTCTTTGGATTTATCTTCATAGGACTTATAGTTTTCAAAATATGCATTAATCTATTGCACGTAAACTCTCTTGTTTCAACACTTCTGGAGATGGATAACCCGCTGTTAGATATTGATCTACAAACTGTTGACACTCACGTCATTGTCGCAGAAGACGCTGTGGAACGTATGCGAACACTAACAAGCCTTGGAAATACACAATACACTCAATTTGTGGAACAACGCATAATTTCAAGGGATGTTTCCATATTCAACCCAATTAAAAGGAATAACGTGATTATATTTGGAAGTACAGCTTCTTGTAAACCAAAACAGGCCACAAAACTTACATTGGCAAAAAGTGATGCCGCCTTATTTTCCAAATTATATATCGCCTGTCAGCATAGGCAAGGTGATATGGATGAATTTTTCAAACACGAAAATCAACCGTTCCCACCGTCCCTCTCAGAGACAGGAAACTTAAGACCGGTGGTTAAATCGGAACTCCTACAATGTTTAGAGGAGAATGAAGACGACGAAGAGTATGAAAATGAAACTTCTGCTAAGGAGATGGAAGGTCCTACAGACTGCACTGCATCATTTTTAGATGGGCCTGCTGTCGTTCAAATGATAAGGCCAGGGACTAATATAACGTTTGAAGACTACCGCCATAGTTTTATAAACTACTAGCAAACGCCCGCGGCTTCGCTCACGTTGATCTTCTGCTTTTCACCCTCAGGCGTTAAGTTTCCAAAATTCTTGTATTAACCGTCATTTAATTTAATTTTGACCACTAAATATTTCCTAATGCTTGCTGGTTATAGTCAGACGTCGATTTTCAAAGCAATCGGCCCAGTAACAAAAAAGTTCAAAATGGCAGCCAAAAAGTTCATCATTTTTTTTATCTTGACCGCGAATTCCTTCTCTACGCTTGCTGCGATAGTCAGATATCGATTTTCAAAGCAATCGGCCCAGTAACAAAAAAAGTTCAAAATGGCGGCCAAAAAGGTCAAAATTTTTAAATTTTCACCACAAATTCCTTCTCTATGCTTGGTGCCATAGTCAGATATCGTTTTTCAAAGCAATCGGCCCAGTAACAAAAAAAAACCTGTCAAGTGCAAGTCGGACTCGCGCACTGAGGGTTCCGTACTACAACCGGAGGAATAAAACCATAAAAACCATTTTTCTTATCGAACCGCAAAACTAACTTTGTTTTTAGAGGTTTTATTGTAAATATCAAAAAACTACTTATAAGATCTCGTTCAAACCAATTTTCGGTGGAAGTTTGCATGGACCCCTTATAAATTCGCCATGTCTGTCTGTCCGTCTGTCCGTCTGTCCGTCCGTATGTGACAGCCACTTTTTTCCGAAAGAGCTATACTGTTGAAACTTGGTAAGTAGATGTATTCTGTGAACCGCATTAAGGTTTTTACACAAAATTTTAAAAAAAGTAATAAATTTTGGGGTGCCCCATACTTAGAACTGAAACTCAAAAATTTTTTTTTCATCAAACCCATATGTGTGGGGTATCTATGGATAGGTCTTCAAAAATGATACTAAGGTTTCTAATATCATTTTTTTCTAAAATGAATAGCTTGCGCGAGAGACACTTCCAAAGTGGTAAGATGTGTCCCCCCCCCTGTAACTTCTAAAATAAGAGTATGATTAAACTAATGATGTTTTCACACATATGGGTTTGATGAAAAAAAAAATTTTTGAGTTTCAGTTCAAATATGGGGCACCCCCAAAATTTATAACTTTTTTTTAAATTTTGTGTGAAAACCTTAATGCGGTTCACAGAATACATCCACTTACCAAGTTTCAACAGTATAGCTCTTATAGTTTCGGAAAAAAGTGGCTGTGACATACAGACGGACAGACGGACAGACGGACAGACGGACAGAAGGACAGACAGACATGACGAATTTATAAGGGTTCCGTTTGTTGCCATTCGGCTACGGAACCCTAAAAAGTTCAAAATTGCAGCCAAAAAGTTCATAATTTTTTGTTATTTTGACCACAAATTCCTTCTCTATGCTTGCTGCGATGGTCAGATATCAATTTTCAAAGCAATCGGCCCAGTTAAAAAAAAGTTCAAAATGGCGGCCAAAAAGTTCATCATTTTTTAATTTTGACCACAAATTCCTTCTCTATGCTTGCTGCCATAGTCACACGTCGATTTTTAAAGCAATCGGCCCAGTAACAAAAAAGTTCATAATGGCGGCCACTTTTTTAATTCTGACCACAAATTCCTTCTCTATGCTTGCTGCCATTGTCAAATATAGATTTTTAAAGCAATCGGCCCAATAACAAAAAAGTTCAAAATGGCGGCCACTTTTTTAATTCTGACCACGAATTCCTTCTCTATGCTCGCTGCCATAGTCAGACGTCGATTTTCAAAGCGATCGGCCCACTGACAAAAAAATTCAAAATGGCGGCCACTTTTTAATTCTGACCACAAATTCCTTCTCAATGCTTGCTGCCATAGTCAGACGTCGATTTTCAAAGCAATCGGCCCACTGACAAAAAAATTCAAAATGGCAGCCACTTTTTTTAATTCTGACCACGAATTCCTTCTCTATGCTCGCTGCCATAGTCAGACGTCGATTTTCAAAGCGATCAGCCCACTGACAAAAAAATTCAAAATGGCGGCCACTTTTTAATTCTGACCACAAATTCCTTCTCTATGCTTGCTGCCATAGTCAGACGTCGATTTTCAAAGCAATCGGCCCACTGACAAAAAAATTCAAAATGGCGGCCACTTTTTTTAAATTTTGACCACAAATTCCTTCTCTATGCTTGCTGCCATAGTCAAATATCGATTTTCGAAGCAATCGGTCCAGTAACAAAAAAGTTCAAAATGGCGGCCACTTTTTTAAATTTTGACCACAAATTCTTTCTCTAAGGCTGCTATAGTCAAATATCGATTTTCAAAGCAATCGGTCCAGTAACAAAAAAGTTCAAAATGGCGGCCACTTTTTTAAATTTTGATCACAAATTCCTTTTCTATGCTTACTGTCATATTCAAATATCGATTTTCAAAGCAATCGGTCCAGTAACAAAAAAATTCAAAATGGCGGCCACTTTTGTTTAAATTTTGATCACAAATTCCTTCTCTATGCCAGCTGCCATAGTCAAATATCGATTTTCACAGCAATCAGTCCAGTAACAAAAAAGTTCAAAATGGCGGCCACTTTTTTAAATTTGACCACAAATTCCTTCTCTATGCTTGCTGCCATAGTCAAATATCGATTTTTAAAGCAATCGGTCCAGTAACAAAAAAGTTCAAAATGGCGGCCACTTTTTTAAATTTTGACCACAAATTCCTTCTCTATGCTTGCTGCCATAGTCAGATATCGATTTCCAAAGCAATCGGCCCAGTAACAAAAAAGTTCAAAATGGCGGCCACTTTTTAAAATTTTGACCACAAATTCCTTCTCTATGCTTGCTGGCATAGTCAAATATCGTTTTTCAAAGCAATCGACCCATTTACAAAAAAGTTCAAAATGGCGGCCACTTTTTTAATTTTGGCAACAAATTCCTTCTCTATGCTTGCTGCCATAGTCAAAAGTCGATTTTCAAAGCAATCGGCCCAGTAACAAAAAAGTTCAAAATGGCGGCCAAAAAGTTCAAACCTTTTCCTCCTCAAAATTTGGATCTCGAAAATCCCCTTCTGAATACGAATTCATGATATAACACCAACCTAGGTACTAAATTTCAGATCTCTGCGACTTGTAGCTTTTCTGGAATTCCTGGAACAACGAAAAAAATTTCCCTTTTGTATGGGGAAATCCATAAAACCAACGGTTTTTACCCCTTAAAATTTGAATTTCTGGAATCCCCGTCTTAGTACGAATTCATGACCTAATATCAACCTAGGTACCAAATTTCAGATCTCTACGATTTGTAGTTTTCCGGGAATCCCTGGAACAACGAAATAAATTTCATTTTTGTATGGAGAAATCCCTAAAACCAACGGTTTTTACCCCTTAAAATTTGAATTTCTGGAATCCCCGTCTTAGTACGAATTCTTGACCTAATATCAACCTAGGTACCAAATTTCAGATCTCTACGACTTTTAGTTTTTCGGGAATCCCTGGAACAACGAAAAAAATTACACTTTTGTATGGAGAAATCCCTAAAACCAACGGTTTTTTCCCCTTAAAATTTGAATTTCTGGAATCCCCGTCTTAGTACGAATTCATGACCTAATATCTACTTAGTTACCAATTTTCAGATCCCTACGACTTGTAGCTTTTCGGGAATTCCTGGAACAACGAAAAATATTTCATTTTTGTATGGGGAAATCCAAAAAATCAACGGTTTTTACCCCTTACAATTTGAATTTCTGAAATCCCCGTCTTAGTACGAATTCATGACCTAATATCAACCTAGGTACCAAATTTCAGATCTCTACGACTTGTAGCTTTTCGGGAATTCCTGGAACAACGAAAAAAATTTTACTTTTGTATAGGGAAATCCAAAAAACCAACGGTTTTTACCCCTTACAATTTGAATTTCTGGAATCCCCGTCTTAGTACGAATTCATGACCTAATATCTACCTAGGTACCAAATTTCAGATCCCTACGACTTGTAGCTTTTCGGGAATTCCTGGAACAACGAAAAAAAATTCACTTTTGTATGGGGAAATCCAAAAAACCAACGGTTTTTACCCCTTACAATTTGAATTTCTGGAATCCCCGTCTTAGTACGAATTCATGACCTAATATCTACCTAGGTACCAAATTTCAGATCTCTACGACCTATAGTTTTAACGGAATCCTTGGAACAACCAAAATCACCAAAATGCCTCATTCTTTTATATATATAGATGTAACGAACCGAAAGGAGAAGAGAGTAGATGTCATTTTTGACGTTTATAAAGACGACAGCCTCAAGAATACTACTAGAGAAAAGCGAGGAAAAGGCCTCAGACAAAGGGTCACAGCAGCAGGCAAGCTGCCAAGAAACTGGCAAACATTCCTACGCTCTTCGGAAAATAAAGTTGAACTTTTCTATTTTCTAGCAGACGGACTCCAGGGAAAACATGACACAAAAACTATTGTTGCAACTAAAGGCGAGGAAGTTGTATGCAATGACACCACAGACGTAGCTTCCCTGAAGTCGAAACAAGAAGAAGCTCCAGAAATCTCAAAGAATCCAGAATCCTCCTTCATGTTTTTCACGCTGTGCAGCACGGTCACACGAAGGTTTTAATAAGAACTGTGGATACAGATGTGGTTGTGATAGCTGTTTCCCTGTATGGTAAACTCGAAAAAATGAAGTTAGAAGAATTTTGGATATCCTTCGGTGTCGGTAAAGCTACACGTAGTATCGCTATCCATCAACTGGTTAATACACTCGGTCCAGATATATGCAGTGGCATTCTGTTTTTCCATGCGTTTACTGGCTGTGATACTGTATCGGGCTTCAGTGGAAAAGGAAAGAAGTCGTTTTGGAAAGCATGGAAATCTTTTCCTGAAGTCACCAAAATATTCAAAGAATTATCACAGCCTGTAAATGTGATTGAAACCATCATTTGTATCTTTTGTCAAGATATGTTATCATAACATATGATAAAACAATTGACGTAGAAGACATCAATCAAGCGAGGAAGGCATTATTCATTAAAGGACGAGCCATGGATGGGCTGCCACCCACATTTAGTGCTCGGTTAGAGCATACAAAACGGGCATGTTTGCAAGCGGGATTCATCTGGGGTCAGAGCTTGATAGCAAACCCTAAATATCCCAACTTCCAAAATTGGGGATGGAAGAAAGAAAATGGTGTCTGGACTCCATTATGGAGCACGATCAAAGAAACTGCAGCATACGTAAAGGAGTTAACTAAGTGTTCCTGTCGCAGCTGTATTACAGGTCGATGCCTATGTAGGAAGTCAGGGCTTCCTTGTACTGGCCTCTGTAAGTGCGGGGGAGATACCTGCGATTGTAATTAAAATAAATATATGTATAAGTATAATTTTCACTGACTGAACTGGTTGTTTTATTAAGTTACTTGAATCCTAGTACAGTCCCCTGCAGCTAAATGTATCCAGGGTATGTATGGCAATAGGCGCGGTGTCCGCCATACTAGCCTGCATACATTTAGCTGCAGGGGACTGTACTTAAAAGGATAAGCTTTCGTGCTTCGGAACAGGTCCCGTAAACATATTGTACAGCCGCAAAAAAGGAGTTATTTCGTTGAACCAGACGCCGTAAGCTGTAACTCGGGAACCAAACCTTCTACAATAATTTGTTAGGTATCGTTTTGTAGCTTAATGTATACAGTTTTTAACCTTTTTAGTCCATTTTATCACAACACCTTTCATTTAGCATTAAGTGAAGAAAAAAGAAAAAAAGTGATTATTTTTTTCATAAGTTCACAATATAATGACGGCTTTATTAAAAAACTATTAGTCTTATAACTATAAATGTGGTATCGTTTTGTAGGTAAATTATCGTCAATTATTTGGTCCTTGAAAAGTAAACTCATCAGTCCTACCGTTTTTGTAAAAAATGAAAAAAAACAAAATGAGGGAGATAAAATGGGTGGAAACGGGGGAGGGGGAATCATTTCCCAGCGTGTTTCTCTATCGACATTGAAGCACATATATAAAAGCTACAAGTATGCCAAGTTTCATGCTTTCTACCGGATGGGACCGTAATTCAAGCTAACAAGCCGTACTATTAGTCAAATGCCACCCAAAGTAAATTTATATGGACATTGACGTCTTCTTACTGTTACGCAGACAGACCAAACATAACATGTTGATCAACTTTAAAATATGTTGTTGTTATCTTCATTTTAAATTTCAGACACCTGGTGGTAAATCACGATTCAGCTGAAAATGTTATCTTACTAAAGTAACCAAGGGTTACCTACCCCTTCCTTAAGTAACCCTTGGGGTGAATACAGGGCAGTGCACCAGAACCTTAATTGGCGGTGCGTTTTTGCTGGTAGCTAGTAACTAGCCGCAGCCATAGCCTCCCCGCCAAACCAGACCTAAATCAGTTTAGAAAGTTATAATTATTAAAAATAACCCGTTCCGAGAATCGAAGCCCTAGGACACTGTGCCCTAGGGCATCTCGCTAAAATCCAAGCGCAACCAAGTAGTTGTTGCAGGTAAACTGACTGATTGACTGACTTTTTCTTTGATAAAACCAATATAATCGATCAAAATATTACTATTAGACCGTGGAGTAGGCCTACTGGGGAAACCACGTTAAAAAAAACGCGCCGAGTACGCTACCTCATAGGTGGTGCGGAAAAGTGTACTAATCTCATTTTACCTATATCCTTATAATTACATCCATCCATCCCATCTCCGAAAAGGCTAACTTTTGGAAAATGTACATAGTATTTTATACAATCGTCAAAACAAAATCTATTTAAGGTATAAACGAGCGCCACGAGAACTTCATTTAATTACGATGAATTTCAGGTTTTGATACGCAATAGAAATTAATAAGGTTAACCGTTTTAGAGATACCTGCATAGAGATTGGTGCTAATTCGCAAACTGAAAATGCAAAATCTCTAAACTTAACTAATTTGGCGCATCTAAAATATTGTTATCCTTTTCCTTGTGGAGCATTTTGAAAACCATAGCATTATTTTCTAGACGCGTTAAATTACTTTAGTTTTGCACACATAATTGGCACAATTGTTTATGTATTTTGAATGGACTAAGTAGTTCGATGTAATAAGTAGATCGGTCATGCAAAGCTTTATGGTAAGTCAATTTATGCAAAGGGGCTAAGCTAAGACGCTGCTGACTGCTGTTATCAGCATCCTGCAGTATGGACTATGATGGAAGTTCCTAAGCTATCGTTTATCTAGACAACTGTCTATTCTACATCTAATTTTAGACTCTCGTTACTTTAAAGAAACTTTAGAAGATTTTCAGATCACAGTTTCAAACTTAAATCCGCCTCACTGGGTTATAATGAGAAATCGGAGGCCAAAAATCCAATTTTTACACAACTAGCATGGTTGATATGATACCATATTTAGGTTGGTAACTTGAGCAAAAATAATGCAAATAATACATTAACTACTTAACAAAAAACCGACTTCAACTCTCATCAAACTACTGTTGAATACATCCTTTCCAAGTAAAAATTTAAAACTTGTAAGGTTTTCTCATGGATAACATTGTCAGAACTGGACTAAATTGAATTGGGACCAAGCGCCAAAATTTAGGTATACGGATGACGTTTTTTTTAGTTGTAGTCAACTTGAGAACCTTTTTTAAAGTAGATTAAAAGTCTACTGTTTAGTAAACTTTTATACTGATCGCTAGCGATTTACTCTTATGAGGAGTTCCGTTCCGTATCTCCAAAGATATTCATGAGATCTTTACCAAATTGAAATGGGACCACCTCTGAAGTATGCCCTACCAAACAAAAAAAGAATCATCAAAATCGGATTAGAATTGACGGAGAAATCGCGTAACAAACATACAAAAAAAAAAAAAACATACAGTCGAATTGAGAACCTCCTCCTTTTTTTGAAGTCGGTTAAAAATTGATTTTTGCCTCCGTTTCGTTAGTTAGCAACCTAGTGAAGGTTGCAAGCTGAACGATGCAAAATCAGCCCGCTGATGGTAACTTAGTGAAGATTTAAGCCGAAGATTGGGTTATTGATATTAAAAATAGTGTTATCGGATAACGGTTGCTACACAGCATCGCACCGTAACGATCAATCACTTGGCGTAGTCTTTACTGGTAAAATGGTAACCGGTCGCTGTTGAAGCCTCCGACCATAAAAGTTGATTTCACACGACACCGTAATCACTCGTGGATTAAATTGAAGACTTGGAGGTAAATTATTTCGGTACAAACTCAACCGTTGATTAACATTCGATACATGTTTCGATGGAAAAGGCAAAGTGGATTTCCTAAGATTAAAGCCTAAATCACCTTTACCCCAAACTTGTTAACTCTTAGCAAATCCCCTTAGAAGGTCAATTTACTGAATTTTGTGAGTCGTCGCGCTAAGGGAGACAAGAGAGCAACGAATATTACAATGAAAACCAAAATGTTTTTGTAATGTATGTTTATCTTTATGGTCTTTCTCATTTCTATTTTTAACTACCTTCCTTTACCTGATGGTATCCTGAAAGTCTTTTGAAGTGAAAACATTTTTTAGGTGCGTTGGGCATTTTTGAGATGGATTAAACAATTGATCTCGCAACAGCGTTACCGTAACCGACACCTCACGTAATTGTTCAAGTTTTTACTTCTGTCGACACCCCTAGAGTGCCACGTCTTTTGAAGTCAAAACATTTTAGGCTAACGCCAAAAAATGGTAAAAAATGATCAACTGTACTATGTCATGCACCAGCGAAGTCCTGAAGTTCCAGTCCAGCTGCAACTCCTCGTTCGCGAGCACGTCCTTCAGCGAGCCCTTGGGGCAGTGCTCCGTGAGGATGAACATGAGAGGGCAGTCGACGACGTTGCGAGCCTGCCATTGATGCGACGACAAATATACCAACCTGTACTATGTCATGCACCAGCGAGGTCCTGAAGTTCCAGTCCAGCTGCAACTCCTCGTTCGCGAGCACGTCCTTTAGCGAGCCCTTGGGGCAGTGCTCCGTGAGGATAAACATGAGCGGGCAGTCGACGACGTTGCGAGCCTGCCATTGATGCGACGACAAATATACCAACCTGTACTATGTCATGCACCAGCGAGGTCCTGAAGTTCCAGTCCAGCAGCAACTCCTCGTTGGCGAGCACGTCCTTCAGCGAGCCCTTGGGGCAGTGCTCCGTGAGGATGAACATGAGAGGGCAGTCGACGACGTTGCGAGCCTGCCATTGATGCGACGACAAATATACCAACCTGTACTATGTCATTCACCAGCGAGGTCCTGAAGTTCCAGTCCAGCTGCAACTCCTCGTTCGCGAGCACGTCCTTCAGCGAGCCCTTGGGGCAGTGCTCCGTGAGCATAAACATGAGCGGGCAGTCGACGACGTTGCGAGCCTGCCATTGATGCAACTACAAATGTACCAACCTGTACTATATCATGCACCAGCGACGTCCTGAAGTTCCAGTCCAGCTGCAACTCCTCGTTGGCGAGCACGTCCTTCAGCGAGCCCTTGAGGCAGTACTCCGTCAGGATGAACATGAGCGGGCATTCGTAGACGTTGCGAGCCTGCTATGATGCGACGTCAAATATACCAACCTGAACTATATCATGAACCAGCGAAGTCCTGAAGTTCCAGTCCAGCTGCAACTCCTCGTTGGCGAGCACGTCCTTCAGCGAGCCCTTGGGGCAGTACTCCGTCAGTATGAACATGAGCGGGCAGTCAACGCACGCGCCGATGAAGCGCGCCGTGTTCTCGTGGGAGACGTTGCGAGCCTGCCATTGATGCCACGCCAAATTATTTGGTGCTTCGCAGTCACTTGACTGATTTTTGTGGTTCAGTACCCAAAGAGTAAAAAATGGGACCCTATTTCTGACGCCGTCCATCCATCCGTCTGTCACTAGGCTGTATCTCTACAACCGTGATAGTTAGAAAAATTAAATTTTCTTATTTCCGTTGCCGCTTTAAATTAAAAAAAATTTAAAATTAAAAATCATTTATTTCGACCAACTAGGATCATAAAAATGGTTAGTAAAAAAAAACAAATAAAATAAATAAAACATCTTAACCTAAATGTTAGTAAGTACATTAATTATTAAAATCTTAAACAAACAGCTCGTCCCCCCTATTAACCCCTCCTGAGACAGGCTCGATTTGTCAGCACGTGCACCATACAGCAATGACGCAAGTACTGACAGTCAAACCTGTCCGCCAATGCTCTCAGGACACTGTTAGAACTGGCCCGAACCCTACGCACCAGGGATGTGCACCGCTTGCGCATGGTGGTGTAAAAGCAATCCACCCGCGCCTCGGCAAACATACCTGAGGCGCTGCAGGAACGAGGCAGTCCCATCAGCATCCTGAATGCATTATTGTATTGGACACGCAGGGCATTGTACTGTCTCTGCGTATAATCGACCCACAAGTTACTCGTGTAAAACGAGGTACAGTAGGCCCTAAAAAGAGTCACCTTGACTGGAACAGTACAACGAGCAAACCTGCGGGCGATCATATTCGCTCTCACAGACAACGCCCTGCGCTCCCTCTCTATATCGGCATCGTCCTTCAGGTCAGCGGATATCACATGCCCGAGATATTTAAATTGAGAAACTTGCGTTAACGCGGTACCATACAATTTGATGGGCGGCACTGTAGCTGGCAGTGATTTTCCTTTGGCCCGAAAGACCATGCATTCGCTCTTTTTGACGTTGTACACTAGGCCGTGATTTTGGGCGTAGTTTTCACAAATTCCCAACAACTTCGTCAATCCACAGACAGAAGCACTCAACAGCGCCATGTCGTCTGCGTAACTAATATTATTGAGACACACTCCGTCAATATGACAACCAACACGAGCGCTGCTCAGCTGCTCTATCAGTGAATCGACGTAGAGGTTGAAGAGCTTCGGAGACCTCAAACCCCCCTGTCTCACTCCACACTCCAACTTATACGGCTCAGAGTAAGATTCAGACCATCGTACGACATTGACCTGATTTCTGTACCAGAATTTGAAAATCCTGTTGACTTCTTCTGGTTCACCAGAGTCTTTCAACTTCTGCCACAGGATGTCGTAATTAACCAGGTCAAATGCCTTGGAAAGATCCAGGAAACATGCATAAACAGGAGTACGTCTTTCTGAATAGTACTTGACCGTTTGCTTTAAACACAATATAGCAGACTCCGTCGACAGACCAGGTCTAAATCCAAACTGATTGTCATGCAGGTTAATGTAACTACCAAGCTGGGTATTAAGCAAACTGTCAAGTACTTTTGCGACTATGGTCGCAAGAGAAATCGGCCTATAGTTAGATTTATCACTTATATCGCCGGTTTTGTTTTTCACGATTGGCACCACCACATTTAACAACAAATACTAAAAAACAGAATAAAATGAAGATTAAAGGGGGCTCCTATACAATAAACGTGATTTTTTTGTTACTTTTTGGTCGATGATCCAGTACACCCAATATTACTTCTTACTTGTATAATTAGGCCTTCTGGCTTCTGCATCGTCATCTCGCTACGTCACATAGATAATGGTACGGAAATCTTTGTGCGCGAGTCCGACTCGCATTTGGCCGATTATTTTTATTGTTATGTTTAAATGATGAACGCGAATGTTATTGTAGCATTTAAATAAAAAAAAGTTTATATTTAGCACCTGTTTGATCTCCCAGAGCAGCTTCTTGTTGAGGTCCAGCTTCTTCCTGTGTATCTTCTTGACGGCGACCCGGTTGCCCTTGTAGAGGCCCACCGTGAACGGAGACAGCGTGACGGGCGTGCCCAGAGACCCCGAGCTCCTGGCGCTCCAGCTCAGAGATAGCTGACGGGACAAATTATTTTTACCCCGCTAATAATTTAGTGACATGCAGTTTAAAAATATATGGACAATTACTTTCAAAAAACGTCATGTATTTTGGGTTCTTCTGAATTCGCTGTGAAGCAGAAACACGATTGAATAAAATTATCTCGATAGAAAGTTCTTCCAAAAGTTGCTCCGAAATCTCAGTTTTTTCCTACTTTTATGGGAAACTACAATTGGATGTCAATGTCAGTTTTCTTTTAATATGTCGATGCTAATAATATCGGAACACGCTCAGAAACGGCTTTCTGAGGTCCAGCTTCTTCCTGTGTATCTTCTTGACGGCGACCCGGTTGCCCTTGTAGAGGCCCACCGTGAACGGAGACAGCGTGACGGGCGTGCCCAGAGATCCCGAGCTCCTGGCGCTCCAGCTCAGAGATAGCTGACGGGGCAAATTATTTTTATCCCGTTGCACATTTTCTCGCTGAGTGATTGAGGTTTAATTTGCAAAGTTATAAACAGCTTTGGGAGGGACTAGTCACTTTAATATTACTTGGACTCGGCGCCGTAGAAATATCTAAAAATTAATACAAATATTCGTGAAGTACTCGTATTTATTTGGACTCAGTTCAAAGAAGAGAAATCTCAAAAGAATAATATTTTCTTGAACTTTAACTGAAAGCCCGACAACAGTCTTTGATGTTTATAATTAATTTGGTGTTTATAATTAATTTTATCGAAAGCAGACGAAAATAATGTAATTGAATACTTCGGAAACAGAGTTTTTATTGTTCTATACGTTTTCACTGAGATCAATCAAACAAAACTGGCTTCAACGAAAAAACAACGCTTTTATTTTGCGTAAAATATAAATTTTCATATCATCCCTTTTAAGTAATGAGGAAAATGCATACCGCGTTTTTTGCGGAAATATCGTTTTTCTCGTTTCCTGATCGGTTGTTTTTTCGTGACCGACCCGCTGCTATTACGTTTGGGCCCTAGGGTATTCTTAAGAAAAATTCTTTCTTCAATAAACATCAATTCCAGTTAAATGTTAGTTAAGTTAAGGGTTGTCATTGGAAAATCTAAAAATAAATAAACTCCGATTGATAAAAAACAGGTAATTGCTTCCAACTTCCAACAGGTAATTAAAAAAAAATTTACTGCATTACTGTCAATTTTAGATAGGAGGATGGTCCGATGAAACTATAACAGGGGAGCGAACCTGCGTCCTCTGGGTTTCAATGCATCCATTTAAATTTTCTTCACAAGTAGGCTTCTTTTTACAGAAACATCCCCTTTGTTTATGAAAATCATCATAATCCGCAGCAAGTTCTGCTTCATGATTGGCAGAATTTTATGTTTACATTCTCTCAGCCAATCTGGTGGCGGATTTTTTCAAATGCCTCCTCGGGCCGCACGCGCCACGCGGTCTTACTCAGCTTCGCCTCGCTGCGAACTCGCCTGGCATATCGGTGGTAACACTTATATCAGCACACACCTTCAGCACTTCGTTGATGCTGTGCAGCGCGGGGCTGGCGCCGAGGCCGGTGCCGACCTTGACGAGCACCTCCTCGAGCCGCACGCGCCACGCGGTGTTGTTCAGCTCCGCCTCGACGCGAACTCGCCTGGCATATCGGTGGTAACACTTATATCAGCACACACCTTCAGCACTTCGTTGATGCTGTGCAGCGCGGGGCTGGCGCCGAGGCCGGTGCCGACCTCGACGAGCACCTCCTCGGGCCGCACGCGCCACGCGCTGTTGTTCAGCTCCGCCTCGATGCGAACTCGCCTGGCATATCAGTGGTAACACTTATATCAGCACACACCTTCAGCACTTCGTTGATGCTGTGCAGCGCGGGGCTGGCACCGAGGCCGGTGCCGACCTCGACGAGCACCTCCTCGGGCCGCACGCGCCACGCAGTGTTGTTCAGCTCCGCCTCGATGCGAACTTGTCTGGCATATCGGTGGTAACACTTATATTAGCACCTCACTGATATATGTTTGACTAACCAATATTGACAACAGAGTATAGAGAATATTGATATCGGTCAAGACGAATGGAAATTTGTTCAGGATGCTATTGCTCAGTATAGTGAAGAGAGCATAAGGCACCTAACCTATAGGGCACCTAACGGACGAGTGTATTGCGAAAAGCCCCAGTTATCACTGGGCTGATGATACGAGTGAAGAATGCGAGCCCCTGGTAGATACCACTGTATCGAATGGCATAATCTACCTTGGCTTACTAAGCGATAGCTGTGGCGATAGTGAAGAAGAAGTATATCGCTAACCATTAAGTACTTAGCCAAGAGAAGTAGAAACTAACAAAAATTTGAAAGTCTTGCCACATCATGCAGAGTGTGCGAAAATCCCTACTGATATCGTTGCCCATGATTTCTTTGATGCTATCTTCGATGAACTAATAGGATATTGAGTACATTTTAATCGTGGAAATGATACTTACTTGTAGGCAACGCAGCCGGCCGTCACGGCCAATGTGAGGAACACAGCCAGGCCGATAAAACAGTATATCAACACGGCCTGCGCCTCTGAGCAGCGTGAAATTACAAATTCATATTTACACCCTTCATCCCGACTCCCGAGACACTACTGCGCCCTTTATGTACAGAATGGAATTAAAATTCTCTTTTCGCCTCGCTCACACTGTTTCATATTTATAGCGTAAGAGCGAGACGAGAAAAGAATATAAAGTTCATTCTTTATACCTGTTCCGATTTTATAATAAAGAACAGAGATTAGACAGTGATGTCTGATGTTTTGAATAAAATGATAGAGGAAGATAGATATCTACCTATTTACAGAACCTTAATCATAGCTCACAGATGACCAAAGGTGCATGCATAATTTATTAAAAAAAACACAGGTTCCTTCGGCATTAAGTCGCAGCATTGTATGAAGGGTGTGGCAGATTACTGAAAACGCGTCCCACGGATTCAGTATAATATGATTCTATCTTTAAATTTTCAATTTTTTTAGCTCATTGAAACTTTTTTTTTACATACATGAGCTAGGCGTGATGTATAGTCACGGAATGAAAAGGTTTGTCACCTTAGTGTCAGTTTTCGCTTGTACTAAAAATACTTACTGCAAGAGTCCATTATGTCAAAATACTCATGTCAACATTATGTCAATCGACCAATGCAAAAGAATCAATTTGAAAATCGACGAACCTTGACTGTTCAAGATCCAATGTAGAAAAAATACCTACCTCCTTGGCATAAAGGGTCCGTCCCAAGAAAACCGCACCGAGGCTTGTCAGGCGGCGGGCCCCGCTTGCCGCCCGGCCAGTGGATAGCCTTCCCGGCCACGGGCTTGTAGCTGCTGTTCAGGCCGTGGTAGAAAGCAACCACCTGTGGAAACAGCTTGTGCTAACAAGTGGAAAATTAAAAAAATTTAAAACACCCACGACTTTTGCAGACTTGTAATTGAAAAAGGATTAAATAACTTTTTTGAAACTCCCCGACTAAAGGAAAGTAAGAACTAAGAACCTATCAGTATAATTACAAATCCAAGAAAATCCGCCGGAGCTGCTGTGTTTTGCCTATGACGGTGTTGATGGTGCTGTTTACCAGTTGATGAATAATTCAATTTCTTGATACTTCTCATATACCGGCAGTTTATCAATACTTACTAATTACATTAATTGATATTGGAAACGAAAATAGCAATGGCAGCTCCGACGGATTTTCTTGGATTTGTAATTATACTGATAGGTTCTTAGTTCTTACTTTCCTTTAGTCGGGGAGTTTCAAAAAAGTTATTTAATCCTTTTTCAATTACAAGTCTGCAAAAGTCGTGGGTGTTTTAAATTTTTTTAATTTTCCACTTGTTTTATAGTTTTTCGATTAATATATTAATGTAATTTAAATTATATTACTATTAAAAAATGAAAATTAATCTTCAAACTAGCCATTAGCTCCTCTAGCAGCGTTTGAAGGCATCATCCCTTCCAAGTCATAAAGAGACGTTTATTGTGGCGCCCCATGCGGTTCAATCACAAGAACAATTATCTACGAACCTTTGCCAATGACTCACTAATATTAGGTGCTTACATATGAAATTGGCGTTTTGTCGTACTGGCCACTTTGATCTCAAATATCTCTTCTTTGGTTAGAAATTCCAATTTCAAATTTATACAGCTATTTACTCATGCTTTTGTGTTTTGAAAATCGTAATTCATTTGTTTTTTTCTCTTTTGGTTTTTTTTTTGCGCCACTCTGTTTACAAAATGGAAAACTTGAAATATCGCGTTATTTACGAGTACGAGTTCCATCGTGGCACCAGTGCTGCAGAAACGGCTCGAAGGATTAATGATGTGTACGGCGAGGGTGTCGCAAAAGAAAACACAGTGCGTTTTTGGTTCCAACGTTTTCGTTCTGGAAATTTCGACCTGCAGAACAAGCCCCGTGGACGGCCGGAGACCAAAGTTGACAATGAAGAATTGAAGGTTATTGTGGAAGCGGATCCATCGCACACCACGTCCGAGCTAGCTGCAGGCTGCGGTGTTAGTGATAAAACTGTTTTAGTTCACTTGAAGCAAATTGGGAAGGCGAAAAAGCTTGAAAGGTGGGTACCTCATGAATTGAGTGCAGCAAACCGACAAATGCGCGTAGACTGCTGTGTTACATTACTCAACCGGCACATTAATGAAGGGATTTTAAATCGAATCATTACCTGTGATGAAAAATGGATCCTGTATGATAATCGGAAACGCTCATCGCAATGGTTGAACCCTGGCGAACCAGCCAAATCCTGCCCCAAACGAAAATTGACTCAAAAAAAATTACTTGTGTGCGTTTGGTGGACTAGCGCCGGCGTCGTTCACTACAGCTTTCTTAAATCTGGCCAGACGATTACGGCGAATATCTATTGTCAGCAACTGCAATCGATGATGGAAAAGCTAGCTGCTAAACAACCGAGGCTGGTCAATCGTTCTAGGCCACTGCTGCTTCAGGACAACGCTAGACCATACACTGCACAACAGACGGCTACCAAATTAGAGGAGCTTCAATTGGAATGCCTAAGACATCCACCTTACTCCCCGGACCTTGCTCCAACAGATTACCATTTTTTTCGAAATTTGGATAACTTCTTACAAGGAAAAAAAATTAACTCCGATGAGGCAGTCCAAAGCGCTTTCAAAGATTTTATTGATTCCCGTCCGAATGGCTTTTTTAGTAAAGGGATCAATGAACTACCTATAAAGTGGCAAAAGTGCATAGATAGCAATGGTACATACTTTGACTAAATATATATATTATAGTTAAAAAAAATTGACTTTATGTTCCTCCCGTACAAAACGCCAATTTCATATGTAAGGACCTAATATTTTATACAAACCTGTATCCAAATCGGTTCAGTCTTTTTTGTAATAATTGAGAACATTCGTTTGCACTGTAAATGTTTATTATGGCGCCCCCTGGTGATCGATGTTCGTAACAACTATCTAAAAACCATCGCCAATGAATACCAAACATTATACAGATAACTGCATCTAAATCAGTCAAGCCGTTTTTGAAATAAATAGGAACATTCATTTGCAATGTAAATGTATTTTATGGCGCCCCCTGGTGATCGATTTTCGTAACAACTATCTAAGAACCATTGCCGCTGAACACCAAACATTATACAGAAAACCGCATCTAAATCGGTCAAGCCGTTTTTGAAATAAATGGAAACATTGATGTGCACACACAAACAAACAAACCAACAAACAAACAAACAAACAAACAAACAATAATATTTTTGCATAATTGGTTTTTGTGAACAATTTAAGACACAAACAAACATAACATCTCATTAATAAAGTAATGTACAAACGGTCTCTCACCCTAAACGCCCCGTACTCCGTTCCGTCGTGGGTAAAAATTATATTATTATAAAAAATGAAAATTAATCTTCAAACTAGCCATTAGCTCCTATAGCAGCGTTTGAAGTCATCATCCCTTCCAAGTCATAAAGAGACGTTTATTGTGGCGCCCCCTGCTGTTCAATCACAAGAACAATATTCTACGAACCATTGCCAATGACTCACTAATATTTTATACAAAACTGTATCCAAATCAGTTCAGTCGTTTTTGTAATAATTGAGAACATTCGTTTGCACTGTAAATGTTTTTTATGGCGCCCCCTGGTGATCGATGTTCGTAACAACTATCTAAGAACCATTGCCGCTGAACATCAAACATTATACAGAAAACCGCATCTAAATCGGTCAAGCCGTTTTTGAAATAAATGGGAACATTGATGTGCACACACAAACAAACAAACAAACAAACAAACAAACAAACACACAAACAAACAAACAAAAATATTTTTGCATTATTGGTTTTTGTGAACAATTTAACATACAAACAAACATAAAATATTTTTAACAGAGTAATGTACAAACGGTCTCTCACCCTAAACGCATATACCCGTACTCCGTTCCGTCGTGGGTAACAAAACTTAGCACTAAGCGTCATCGCTCTTCATGTGGATTTTTATAGGTTTCTTTTGCTAATAGCTGGTATATCCGTATCCCTTACAAATAAAATTCGTATCGAATACATACGAGGAAATTTTATGTATACTTAGACATGAAATGAGGCGTAGCAAAGACCACGCAGACGACCCCAAACCGCGCTAAACCAGTGTTATAGTAGTAGGATATCTTTAAACTGTGCGCTAAACCTACCTAAAGAGAAAAGAGGAAGGGGCCGCCCGCCTTCGACCTGGTGGTCGAATATAAAGAGAGACCCCAACCGACAACCCAAGGTCGCAAGACTTGCCACAAAAATGTGAGGAGACCCGACCCTAAATAACGGGAACAGAGAAAGACCAAGAAGAAGAAGATATCCATATCCCATATGAAGTTATGTCATCATCCATAAACCTAAATCGCAGTAGAAAAAGGCAATGAAGGAAAGAATTTAAAATTCTTACCTCAAACTTCCCCGTGACTGGGTCTAAATCAAAGATGGCGTAGTCTGCATCGCGGTCGCCAACTGAGT
Source organism: Coenonympha arcania (assembly GCA_036785405.1). Lineage (NCBI taxonomy): Eukaryota > Metazoa > Arthropoda > Insecta > Lepidoptera > Nymphalidae > Coenonympha > Coenonympha arcania. Next base: position 4,222,697 of record CM072074.1, read on the forward strand.
CGATGCGTACATGACCCGTGATACCTTAAAGAATAACGAAAATGTTAATCTATCCAAAACTAATGATTGCATATTTAAATGCAAAAAAAAGCGAGTGTAAAGTTTCAAAAGAAGTTAATTCACCTGATTGATAATGATTTAGTATTTTCCCCTCTCTCTGCCAAAATATCTTCATCTGATATTCTTCTAATTTAAACAAATTAAACTGTTTCCACTTTCAACGACGAAAAATCATTTCATTCCAAAAATCGATTTTAAAATACATATAAGAGTGAATAGGCATTTTCTAGGCAAGCGCGTTCCATCCTAGACCTCATCAATTCTGTCCGTCAGATATGATTGTAGTCAAGCGCAAGACTATCAAAAGTAAAAAAAATGTACCAATACACGAACTATAACGTCCAGCGTTAAAATTAGTAAATCCATTTAAAAGACACTCGTATGATGCCGCTACGATGCAACTCCGCTCCAAAACTGTACGCATCCTATCTCTATGAGTGAAACAGAGAGATATTGAGATAGAATAAACATTACCATGGAAATCTCGTCCCCACATTCGCCTGGTGATGTTGCGGCCGTCCCTGATGTCGCCGCCTTCAGTCAACGTCTCGTTCAACGCCATGCCTAACAGGTACACGCCGTCGTAGAACGCGCCGATGAAGAAGTTAACCTGGCAGGAGCAACGTAACCTTGGTCTTGCGGTCGTAACACAACGCTGCCGGACACAATTCGTATGAAAAACGTCGAGAATGGTCTCTCGTTCCATCGCAGGAGTGTTCTTGAAAATAAAATTGTGAGTACATCGGCTAATCATCTCAATCAATCATCTCCGGTAACTATAGCAACGCAATTGGTGCCTAGGCTGCATAATCGATGCAAACGTTAACCAATCAGCTGCATAGATGATGCTATAAGTATCTTTGACATCGCACAGACAGCACTCTGTGTGACGTTTTTTTAGGGTTCCGTAGCCGAATGGCAAAAAACGGAACCCTTATAAATTCGTCATGTCTGTCTGTCCGTCTGTCCGTCTGTCCGTCTGTCCGTCTGTCCGTCTGTCCGTCCGTATGTCACAGCCACTTTTTTCCGAAACTATAAGAGCTATACTGTTGAAACTTGGTAAGTAGATGTATTCTGTGAACCGCATTAAGGTTTTCACACAAAATTTTAAAAAAAGTAATAAATTTTGGGGGTGCCCCATACTTAGAACTGAAACTCAAAAATTTTTTTTTCATCAAACCCATATGTGTGGGGTATCTATGGATAGGTCTTCAAAAATGATACTAAGGTTTCTAATATCATTTTTTTCTAAAATGAATAGCTTGCGCGAGAGACACTTCCAAAGTGGTAAAATGTGTGTCCCCCCCCCTGTAACTTCTAAAATAAGAGTATGATAAAACTAAAAAAAATATATGATGTACATTACCATGCAAACTTCCACCGAAAATTGGTTTGAACGAGATCTAATAAGTAGTTTTTTGATATTTACAATAAAATCTCTAAAACAAAGTTAGTTTTGCGGTTCGATAAGAAAAGTGGTTTTTATGGTTTTATTCCTCCGGTTGTAGTACGGAACCCTCAGTGCGCGAGTCCGACTCGCACTTGACAGGTTTTCATACGATTTGTGTCCGACACACCGCATGCCGCGTACCGGACGTTGTGTAGCAACTTACAAGTCTTCGGCTGCACCTCTACTTACCATTAGGTTTGGTTGGATTAAAATACAGATTGCAGTATTGAATAAAAAAAAAAACTACAGAAACTTATATACAGAGGCGTCGGTAAAGTTAACAGTGCCGCGAGTTTAAACTCGCGGCACTGTTAACTTTTTTCGCCGGTTTTCCCATCTCAAAAAATGCCCAAAGCGCCTAAGCAAGTTATCACACCAAAAAGCTCACCTCTTCACCGTCAGAGAAAGTGTAGTTATAATGCAGCCGGGCCCGCGTCCGCACCGTGTCTGCGAACTCGTCAAAGCGGTCTCCGGTGGGCAGTTTGAGGAAATCGTATGAAAAACGTCAAGAAATGAAATGTTCCCGGTAGTTCTGCGGCGGCACGGAGGAGGTTTTTTTTTCAGTTCAATGGTTTTTCCCATCTCAAAGAATACCCAAAGCGCCTAAGCAAGTTTTCACATCAAAAAGCTCACCTCTTCACCGTCAGAGAAAGTGTAGTTATAATGCAGGCGGGCCCGCGTCCGCACCGTGTCTGCGAACTCGTCGAAGCGGTCTCCGGTGGGCAGTTTGAGGGACACCCGCAGCAGCGCCTCGTAGGCTGCCCTCGCGGCCGCGTCCCGCTCATCGCCCGCCGCCCAGCCGGTCTCACCCCAGTACCCACCCTGACATGGTTAACGGTGTAGAAGCCGTATTTAAGCGATTTTGAATGAAGTTTTATTCAAAAACTATAAAGACAATTACTTTCAAATTTACATGTCATTTATTTTGGGTCTTTAATCTAAAATCGCTAAGAAGCAGAAACACGATTGGATACCTCGATAGAAAGTTCTCCCAAAAGTTGCTCCAAAATCTCAGTTTTTTCTAGTTTTTATCGGACACTACATTGGATATAATTGTAATTTTAGTTTTAAAGTGTCGGTAATCATAATATCCAAAAAACGTTAATAATAGATTTTTGATAACTAGCTTAGTTTTTGAGTAATTAGGTAAAAGGTCGTTTTTCTGTTATATTCTTCCGCGACGCTGCATGTCGCACCTACCAACGTACCCGTGAAAGTGAGAAAGACAAAAATAAATTCAATAAATCCCCTTAAGTTGGATAGGTAACATCCGGGCGCGGAAGATGTTGACTTCACAATGCGAAGTCAACATCTCCTGAGGATGTCCTGGTGTCCGGACGAAACGTGCGTCGAAAGAAGTGTTGGAAGAATTATTATGGGTGCATTTTCTTGTAAAGATTATTATTCAACAGTATTTGAAAAAAGAATGTTTTATTTCAATGAAAAATTGTTCTATTTGTTTTTTCACCCTGTACTATATAAGACGGAGAAAATTCGTCAGAGACCCATTCATTAATATTGTGGAGTTTCTCAGCGATAATAATAATATAGGTGTGTAATGAAATTAGCGACTCTCGCGGTATCCCTAGTGAGGAAAAGTTACGATAACTTTCAAATTGTATGTAACATTACCCACTTTTGTTATTATAATGAAGTAATATAATAAGTTATTATCTTTCTTCGGTTAGGATCTTCGGTGGTACTTTCAGACGAAGCTACTTAAGTTGTTTGAAGAATATCTAACAATTTGTAATATTTGGTATTTAATTAATATTTGAAGCTGCGTTGTGGGCTGTGAGGAATGTATCATATACCTAACTTTGAATTAAGTGACAGATATGCAGAAAAGTAAGTCTGTAATTAGAAACCTAGCGTCAAATAGCCTTTATTTGATAATGACAATATTGTAATTTAATAATAAATAAATAAAATGAAATTTTTATCATCAACAGGGAAGCCCACTTTCTTCAGTGGATAATAAGGTGTTGACCTCGAGCCTATCTTAGAAGCCTAATTGTATCAAATTCAAATTCAAAATATCTTTATTTCACATAGGCCTAACGTACAGGCACTTGTAAAACGTCAATATGATATTTGTCGCATATGTATGGTGATAACTGTGGTCAACTTAAAACTCAAACGTGCCCTGTACTGAGAAGAAGCCGTCAACAAACTCAGCCGGGTTTTGTGATCTACCCGGGGGTTTGTATCAACTATGATCTATGAATCTCCACAGCCTCGCACCATTTCGATACTTAGATACTCGGCTGGCTTAGAGCTTAATAGAGCTTGTGATAATATAACAAACGAAACCAGCACAAGGAAACTTACAAGAACAGTACAAACCTGGAATATTTCTACATCCAGGAACGCCCAATCTCCTCGGGTCATCCCCAGGGAGTGTGCAGCGAGGAGGAATTCCCGCACCAGAGAACCGCGGACGCTCAGAATCACAACTGCGTGGGAAAAAGTTTGAATGTTGCTGTACCTATTCGATAAGTCACGTGATCAATTCGTCGATCGGATAAGTATGTCGTTCGCATTCAATTTTTGAATTTCTTTCCATTTAGTAGTTCGTTCGCTTCCATTTTGTCAAACGTCGCCGACCGTGCGCATGTACTTGTAACGACAATTTCTAAGCGGATAGACTATAAATGATAGATCAACAGGTTTCTATAAAATATGGTTTTCTGCTCGGTTTATTTTACAGGTACAACAAGGTACCTCTAAAACAATTACAATATTTTAGTGTTAGCTCGCATGAGCAAGTACCTGAATAGGTATGATACGTACAAGGAATCTATAGAAAATTGGCTGACCGGGAAAACGTTGTCTTGCCATTTAGGGGTATGACAAACAGCTTACGACCTATTCTCAGATCTGCCAAATGTACACAAAAATATCATAAAAATCGATTAAGCCGTTTCGGAGCAGTTTTGCTACAAACACTGCTGACACGAGAATTTTATATCTAAGAAAGAATAATTCCGTCCATATTTTGTACAGACAGATGGATAGTTATTAACGTCAAACACGTTTCAAATTAGAACTGAGCCAGTGAGCGCACTGACTTTGAACTTTGCTCGCAACTCGCAATCGCCGCTCCGACAGAGCTTAGTTACGAACATTGTAGACAACAGTTATCCGTATGATTAGCCACTTCTCCATGAACTGGGACCGTCCTTCGTCAATCTTCTTCTAAAAATACATATAAGAGATTGACTGACTGATTAATCACGATATCTCAGGAGGTATAAAACGTACAAACTTGAATTTTAAAATGTCCTAGGACATTTTCTAGGACGTACATGTCAGCTAAGAAACAGTTTTGAGAAATTACCCCCTAAGGGGGTGAAAAAGAAGTGGTGAAAATGTATATATGTTATTTGGGAAGACATCCCCTCTCTTAAGAGTAGTGATGGGCCGAACATGGGTTTCACCGAATACGAACATTCGGCCGAATATTCGGTAAAACTTTTACCGAACCGAATATTCTGTACATTTGATTAGTGATTGATCTCTTAAATTACAACCTGAAAAGTACAAACAAATTACTTATTTTCTTTATAAAGAACTATATTGGTTGAATAGGATAGGTTTAATATCAATAAATAATCAATATATTTTGCGACGCTATGCTGAGTAAAAACTAGAAAAAAATATTATTAATCTACTAAGGTGTTGAGATTTGATTAAGCTATTCTCTAACACAATAAAGACTGATCGAAATAAATATCTTGTTTATTTTCCTTCAATTAAGACCTGATTATAATATATTATTCTAAAAAGTTTACACAGCAGCCTAATCCCAAAACAGCTAGATACCTATATTTTGCATTAAGTTATTATCTTTTAGTTTTTACCAACCTACTTTAATTGAAAATAAAGCTTCAGTGACGACAAAAACAGAAAGCTATACTCTAAAATACTTACCTTATTACACTGTACACTCAAATCATGATAATACACGGGTCAATAACAGTAAAAACTTTGAGTATCACTTTGCCGAATATATTAGGTGATTCAGCCGAATATTCGGCCGAATATGAATATTCGGTAAAGCTGCCGAATATGCCGAATACCGAATATAAAACGAATATTCGGCCCATCTCTACTTAAGAGTGGTAAAATAGGGAATAGAAATTATTTGAAATTTTTTAATTTTGTTATTTTTAACATGAAGCAGTAGGTTATTTCAAGGGGATAGATATCAGCTAAAAACGGTTTTGAGAAATAACCCTCCTAAGAGGGTTGAAATAAGGGTTGGAAGTTTGTATGCAAGGCCCATGGTTTTGAAGTAACGACGTGAAAATCGGCAACAATCGTTATTTTCTATCCCAGAAATTCAAAGATTTCCCACGGGATTTTAAAAAACCTTATTTCAACGCGAATGAAATCGCGGGCAACAGTTAGTAACACATAATAATATAACATCAATTACCCTTTAAATAATTCAATATTCCATGATCTGACGACTGATCGATTTTTAATATGGGCTTATTTTACTTTCGTATCCTTGGAGAGACAGATACGAGTACACTAGAGAAAAACTCAGTTTATTTCGTTTGAATATCATTAATACTATGTACTATAGGTACTTATTTACCTCTTGCGTACATACTGACGTCCTTCAGAAGTGCTTCGCAGGACTCCCTCTCATTGCCGTCTAGTTCACGGACTGCTTTTAGAACGCCTTCCTTCCTCAGACCCCACTCTAGGCTTTTACCTGAGAGAAATATGTGTATGAATGAGACAAATAGCAACACTTGATTACTACTAGTTCCTACATGCGGTTTCTAAATTTACGTTATTGGGAAGAAACTGAGTCCCTTGTCCCTTGTGTTGTTGCCCTTGTCGTCCCCCAGTGTTTTAAGTTTTGTTATGTGTGTGGACATGTCTCTTACCGACAGTGAGTGAGAACAAATCTGACTTGTCCAGCAGCAAGGCGACATGGGACCACCCGAAGCGTTCAAACACGCTGGTGAAGACGCGCGGCAGCCGGCACTGGCAGTAGAACATGCGCGTCAACGTGGGGTACTTGCCCTTGTCGTCCCCAGTGTTTCAATATTTTGTTATGTGTGTGACATGACTCTTACCGACAGTGAGTGAGAACAAGTCCGACTTGTCGAGAAGCAAGGCGACGTGGGACCACCCGAAGCGTTCAAACACACTGGTGAAGACGCGCGGCAGCCGACGCTGGCAGTAGGACATGCGTGTCAACGTGGGGTACTTGCCCTTGTCGTCCCCAGTGTTTCAATATTTTGTTATGTGTGTGACATGACTCTTACCGACAGTGAGTGAGAACAAGTCCGACTTGTCGAGAAGCAAGGCGACGTGGGACCACCCGAAGCGTTCAAACACACTGGTGAAGACGCGCGGCAGCCGACGCTGGCAGTAGGACATGCGTGTCAACGTAGGGTACTTGTCCTTGTCGTCCCCAGTGTTTCAATGTTTTGTTATGTGTGTGACATGACTCTTACCGACAGTGAGTGAGAACAAGTCCGACTTGTCGAGAAGCAAGGCGACGTGGGACCACCCGAAGCGTTCAAACACACTGGTGAAGACGCGCGGCAGCCGGCACTGGCAGTAGGACATGCGCGTCAACGTGGGGTACTTGCCCTTGTCGTCCCCAGTGTTTCAATGTTAAGTTATGTGTGTGACATGACTCTTACCGACAGTGAGTGAGAACAAGTCTGACTTGTCGAGAAGCAAGGCGACGTGGGACCACCCGAAGCGTTCAAACACACTGGTGAAGACGCGCGGCAGTCGGCACTGGCAGTAGGACATGCGTGTCAACGTGGGGTACTTGCCCTTGTCGTCCCCAGTGTTTCAATATTTTGTTATGTGTGTGACATGACTCTTACCGACAGTGAGTGAGAACAAGTCCGACTTGTCGAGAAGCAAGGCGACGTGGGACCACCCGAAGCGTTCAAACACACTGGTGAAGACGCGCGGCAGCCGACGCTGACAGTAGGACATGCGTGTCAACGTGGGGTACTTGCCCTTGTCGTCCCCAGTGTTTCAATGTTTTGTTATGTGTGTGACATGACTCTTACCGACAGTGAGTGAGAACAAGTCCGACTTGTCGAGAAGCAAGGCGACGTGGGACCACCCGAAGCGTTCAAACACACTGGTGAAGACGCGCGGCAGCCGGCACTGGCAGTAGGACATGCGCGTCAACGTGGGGTACTTGCCCTTGTCGTCCCCAGTGTTTCAATGTTAAGTTATGTGTGTGACATGACTCTTACCGACAGTGAGTGAGAACAAGTCTGACTTGTCGAGAAGCAAGGCGACGTGGGACCACCCGAAGCGTTCAAACACACTGGTGAAGACGCGCGGCAGCCGACGCTGACAGTAGGACATGCGTGTCAACGTGGGGTACTTGCCCTTGTCGTCCCCAGTGTTTCAATATTTTGTTATGTGTGTGACATGACTCTTACCGACAGTGAGTGAGAACAAGTCCGACTTGTCGAGAAGCAAGGCGACGTGGGACCACCCGAAGCGTTCAAACACACTGGTGAAGACGCGCGGCAGCCGACGCTGGCAGTAGGACATGCGTGTCAACGTAGGGTACTTGTCCTTGTCGTCCCCAGTGTTTCAATGTTTTGTTATGTGTGTGACATGACTCTTACCGACAGTGAGTGAGAACAAGTCCGACTTGTCGAGAAGCAAGGCGACGTGGGACCACCCGAAGCGTTCAAACACACTGGTGAAGACGCGCGGCAGCCGGCACTGGCAGTAGGACATGCGCGTCAACGTGGGGTACTTGCCCTTGTCGTCCCCAGTGTTTCAATGTTAAGTTATGTGTGTGACATGACTCTTACCGACAGTGAGTGAGAACAAGTCTGACTTGTCGAGAAGCAAGGCGACGTGGGACCACCCGAAGCGTTCAAACACACTGGTGAAGACGCGCGGCAGTCGGCACTGGCAGTAGGACATGCGTGTCAACGTGGGGTACTTGCCCTTGTCGTCCCCAGTGTTTCAATATTTTGTTATGTGTGTGACATGACTCTTACCGACAGTGAGTGAGAACAAGTCCGACTTGTCGAGAAGCAAGGCGACGTGGGACCACCCGAAGCGTTCAAACACACTGGTGAAGACGCGCGGCAGCCGACGCTGGCAGTAGGACATGCGTGTCAACGTGGGGTACTTGCCCTTGTCGTCCCCAGTGTTTCAATATTTTGTTATGTGTGTGACATGACTCTTACCGACAGTGAGTGAGAACAAGTCCGACTTGTCGAGAAGCAAGGCGACGTGGGACCACCCGAAGCGTTCAAACACACTGGTGAAGACGCGCGGCAGCCGACGCTGACAGTAGGACATGCGTGTCAACGTGGGGTACTTGCCCTTGTCGTCCCCAGTGTTTCAATATTTTGTTATGTGTGTGACATGACTCTTACCGACAGTGAGTGAGAACAAGTCCGACTTGTCGAGAAGCAAGGCGACGTGGGACCACCCGAAGCGTTCAAACACACTGGTGAAGACGCGCGGCAGCCGACGCTGGCAGTAGGACATGCGTGTCAACGTGGGGTACTTGCCCTTGTCGTCCCCAGTGTTTCAATATTTTGTTATGTGTGTGACATGACTCTTACCGACAGTGAGTGAGAACAAGTCCGACTTGTCGAGAAGCAAGGGGACGTGGGACCACCCGAAGCGTTCAAACACACTGGTGAAGACGCGCGGCAGCCGACGCTGACAGTAGGACATGCGTGTCAACGTGGGGTAATTGCCCTTGTCGTCCCCAGTGTTTCAATATTTTGTTATGTGTGTGACATGACTCTTACCGACAGTGAGTGAGAACAAGTCCGACTTGTCGAGAAGCAAGGCGACGTGGGACCACCCGAAGCGTTCAAACACACTGGTGAAGACGCGCGGCAGCCGACGCTGGCAGTAGGACATGCGTGTCAACGTAGGGTACTTGTCCTTGTCGTCCCCAGTGTTTCAATGTTTTGTTATGTGTGTGACATGACTCTTACCGACAGTGAGTGAGAACAAGTCCGACTTGTCGAGAAGCAAGGCGACGTGGGACCACCCGAAGCGTTCAAACACACTGGTGAAGACGCGCGGCAGCCGACGCTGGCAGTAGGACATGCGTGTCAACGTAGGGTACTTGTCCTTGTCGTCCCCAGTGTTTCAATGTTTTGTTATGTGTGTGACATGACTCTTACCGACAGTGAGTGAGAACAAGTCTGACTTGTCGAGAAGCAAGGCGACGTGGGACCACCCGAAGCGTTCAAACACACTGGTGAAGACGCGCGGCAGCCGGCACTGGCAGTAGGACATGCGCGTCAACGTGGGGTACTTGCCCTTGTCGTCCCCCAGTGTTTCAATGTTTTGTTATGTGTGTGACATGACTCTTACCGACAGTGAGTGAGAACAAGTCTGACTTGTCGAGAAGCAAGGCGACATGGGACCACCCGAAGCGTTCAAACACACTGGTGAAGACGCGCGGCAGCCGGCACTGGCAGTAGGACATGCGCGTCAACGTGGGGTACTTGCCCTTGTCGTCCCCCAGTGTTTCAATGTTTTGTTATGTGTGTGACATGACTCTTACCGACAGTGAGTGAGAACAAGTCTGACTTGTCGAGAAGCAAGGCGACGTGGGACCACCCGAAGCGTTCAAACACACTGGTGAAGACGCGCGGCAGCCGGCACTGGCAGTAGGACATGCGCGTCAACGTGGGGTACTTGCCCTTGTCGTCCCCCAGTGTTTCAATGTTTTGTTATGTGTGTGACATGACTCTTACCGACAGTGAGTGAGAACAAGTCTGACTTGTCGAGAAGCAAGGCGACGTGGGACCACCCGAAGCGTTCAAACACACTGGTGAAGACGCGCGGCAGCCGGCACTGGCAGTAGGACATGCGCGTCAACGTAGGGTACTTGCCCTTGTCGTTGAATAGTGTTTGCGGCTGCAAGAACAAAATTTAGTTATACCTACTACCTAACTTAGCTTTGCATTATATTTGCAACCCTTGACAGGTCATGATTATGACTAAACAGATTAAATCATAAAAAAATAAACATCGGAGTAACGGTTTGGGACCATCCATATTTGAAGCTACATATACTAGTTTAAAATCTACATTCTCCCATCTATCCATACAATAAATATCATGAATGCCCAATTAAAATACATCATGGTTCCACCTGGATAGATGGATGGTGTGTTCTTTGACTTTGTATGCATAGGAACGAGCAAATACGTGGAACAACCCAAATTTTCAAAAAATATGACGTATTATGTATCTACTTGTAATTAAAGACCCCCTGTTTAATAAAGCTGTGAAATTAGTGAAAGATTAAACTAAAAAAAATTAGGAATCATATAGGACAATTTTTATTAATGCTAGGTTAAATGGGTTTTCTCATTTCAGGCACTGGGGTTGGTATCAACGTAATAACTACAATTGAATGTACGGAATCCTAACCCCATACAACCCTGAAAGTTACTGCGCAAGAAGTCAGGAGGTACAAGTACGTACGTAAAAGCAAAAATACAAGTTACTCACGCGAGTGCCTTTTCGCAGGTTCCTCAGTCTGTGCATGCGGCTGACGACGCTTGCTGGCGCGGCTAGTTCTCCTTCCGAAGGAGGCTGTATCATAAATAAACAACTAAGTATAATATTGAATGGAAGCACGCATTATTTTGCGGAAAGTCATAATTAGCACGACAGATTAAATTGTTTTGCTATTCTTGCACACAAAAAAAAAGTACATAAAAATTACAACAACTTTGATTGACAGTTTTATTTTTAGGCCTTCTAACAATCGTGAAAAGTAATAATTTCCCCGAAATTTAAGTAAATCAGTGTGAACGCGGCTGCTCCGTCCCTCTGTAAACTGTCATTCGGCTTTCTTAAAGCCTGTAGGAATCTATTCTAAGTACACCTTTAGGTAGTCGGCTGAAAGTAAACAGATCAGTCGCGCGGGAATAAAACGAGTTGTTCAGTCGCAATACAATCGAAGGTGTTTTCCTGCTCCATTACATTTCAATCCAATCTCATTTCCCTCCAATGCCAAGTTCGTCGACGACATTCCTCAGCTCTATCACTGATTTGTTTGTAGTTCGTACCCTTGACCACGGACGAGCGAGCGGGTAGCGATTGCCTCGGGGAGTTTTGCTGCAGTATTTTTTTAAACACGCTTTTATTAGTTTCACCTGTATGTTTGTATGTTTGTAACCGACTCCTTTGAGTTCGATTTTGTATACTTCGAACGATCAGATTTAATTCAAACTTTGCACACCCGTCAAAGACCGATGACAATGCAATAATTTGATTTAAATATTATCCAATTATCTTAATTAGATTCGCCAGGATTAATTAATTTCTTTCCGCATCCTTTGCATGCGAGTAAGAGAGATAGAGCGTGTTTTTTTTAGTTTTTTAAATTATTATTATTTAATACGAATAGCTTTAGGAGTTGTAAAGAATCGGTCAAGAGTGAGTCGGAATCGCACACGAAGGGTTCCGTACCGTTATCTGTATATTTTTTTAAAGTATCGCGAGCAAACGAGCGGGCGGGTCACCGGGCCGTAGGTATAGGTCGCACAGCGAGAGTTGAGGCGAACAACACAAGCAAAGTTTGTGTCTGTATATGCCGATGCGCTGACATTTGACAGAGAATGATACAGAGTGTTGTATGAAAAAAATGGGTATACTTAATACCCACATAATTATTATTAGAAAATTATTTTGTGCTTACATTATTAGAATTATTTTAGGGTATGTTTTTTGAAGGCGGTTCACTTTTTTAAATAGAAATTGAGTTATAATTTTGTTTTGATTGTGCTTTTGCTTTTATAACAATACAACGTTAGATTTATATATTACTTATTATTAAATACTTGTTATTTGTATACCTATTGACACAGAATACCATAATTTATACCTTACGCTAAGTCATTCTGTCAATCAGTCAATCAAACTACAAGCGATCAAGAGATACATTTCGGATAAGAAGTGCAAAATAAAATGGTCATCAAGTGTTTTCATTCCAATCTTCAAACCCCAGCACGTAACAATATTTTGTGGCGGTATTACTATAACATCTTCTTCTACAACAGGATGCAAAAACAACATCGACAAAGTCGTGAAATTGTATTTAATGTGTTCAATTATTTTAAAGAAAACGTAAAAAAGACAGATCTAATGTAATTATGACTGAATTGTATAAACTGATGTCCCGTCTGACATCTTACAAAAATGAAACACCTTGTATGCAAATATTACGTTAGTGTGAGTGCCGTGTTCGCCTCAACTTTCGTTGTGCGACCTATACCACCAAGGCTTATAGCAGTATTATTTTAATATTATTGTTTTGACCTTTTCATACAATGTCAGTATGAAAATTTTAAAACAATATTACAATAATACTGCTATAAGCCTTGGTGGTAGGGCCCCTGATCACTGCCGCCCATGGATATTTGCAGCACTAGACCAGAGGAACTGAAAATGCATTGCCGGCTCCTTTACTTGTTTGAGACGCCATTATTCGATATTTGAGATTATCTCGAATATTTGAGAAAGTTGAATGCACTAAAATCTCTTTGGAATGAATAGAATTTTCTTCGGGCCATAATTCTAACTTCAAATATTTAAACCTCTTATGAATGTAATGGTGTACTTCAACCACTTTTAACTTTTGATGTAAGCTTTGTAGGTAATAAGTTGTCGAGGGAGTGCAGTAATAAAGAAATAATATTAAAACTATACCGTAGGCATGATAGGTATATAGGAAGGGTAAAACCCACGGGCTACTAACTAGAGGTTTGAAGAAGGTGAAGAGTAGCATTGACCTTTAATCAACTTCGTATGGCAATTACAGTGATCGTGCTCACAAGGCAGGGCTCATCAGCATTAGGATATGAACCACGGGGCCCAATTAGCAAGGGTTTGTGAGCAATCAGGTTCAGGCTGGCTGAGTGCTGCTAGCACGCAATGCCTGCCTGGATAATTTCCACGATAAAACAAGTACCTAATAAACTAAAAGTGTTTAAGTTAAAGAAAACACGTGAATGTCAAGGGACATTCGGTATAAACAAACTCTGGAAATTGGAATAACACCTAAAAGAAAACTCGATTTTATATTTTTACGTGTGATTTTGATAGATGGCGTTTCAGTTAGCTTGCGCTAAAGAGTTCGATAACGAATCTCTATACGTGATTTCATGCATGCATATGCTGTAAGAGAAAAAAATTCACTCTTGATTCTGATATAATTTTGTGACGCAAAAATATTTCCTTTCTCGCGATATCCTCTTTTGGTAATTTAGTAATTATGTGCATTATCGGTAATTATACCTATATCACTTGCCTAAGGTGGTTCGATACATCCGGCCGCGGAAATAGTAGGCTAATTATACGTCATATAGGCTTATACAATGAGTCTTGCGGGAATAACATTTCTACATCTGATTTTTTTTTATAAAAACTTTGGTCAACAATATTCATTTACTTCATATTTGTCCAAATCTGTGAAACTGCAGAAAATGATCTTTCGGGACTAATTGCCGTAAGCCTACGATCATAGATTTATGTGTCCCGTCGTGTTGCCTACGATAGCCAACTATTTTCGAAAAACTAAATAAAATTTGAATTTTCGCGAACGGATGCATCGAACCACCTTTTACGATGAAGGAAAACCTCGTCAAGAAACCTGAATGTGTGAGAGTTCACCATAATATTTTCAAAAGTATCTGAAGCCTGCCAACCATCACTTGGTAACAAGCATGGTAGGCTGAAAGAAACCCTGCCCAGCTGTCTGACATAAAAGGGGTCAAAAATGTTGATGACTTTTTCCCTTTGAAGTGATGTACCTACTTTTAAAGTACTTTGAATTTTAGATACTATACCAAATTAACAAAGTTACAGACGCGTCTAACTTCCTACCCTTCAAATTCACAAAGCGCCCGAGGGAAATTATTAAATAATAATTACCGACGAGCTGATTACCATAAATAATTTCTAATGACTGTGCAGATGGTTGTCGTAAGAAAATAGCCTTTCTACGTAAAACAAGAACTATTCTTGTTTAAAACACAAACAAAAAGTGCAATAAGTGCCAAAGCCATTGCTCAAATACGCTAGCTATAATGCAAATTATTCCACACACGTTTGTGAATTGTGATTGAATTTTAGTACCGCCTACGGCAAAAGGATGTCTGCGAACGCTGTAGATCTTGTCGTAGCACGTCTACGAGCATGCTCTACGATCAAGCTACGGCAGCTTTAGTCATTATAATAATTTTGTTTTGTCCCATCCATGGTTTGTGATTGCTATCGCATCGCTTTCGAACGAAATTAAAAAAAAATGTATAAGAATGCAAGGGGTCATGTGACCAATTTAACGATCACTAAGCGATCATTACTATACACTTTTGAATTTCGTTCCATTTCTATTTTTTAACGTATCGCAAAATGCCATACGACTAGAGGTGTAGATCCTTTTTCGCTAAGGAACCCAAATTGTTTGTAATAAGTAAACAATCCTTTTGAAAATCGTATATAGTCATAGCCCGAAAAACACATTGTTTAACTAAGTAGAGCGAGGTGTAATTACAGACTTCAACAACAACAATATACACTAGAGAAGGAAAAATAACATTTCGTGCGCAGAATCAATATAAAATTCATAAAATGTTATCTCACTGAAGCTGATCCTTTGACAAAGTTTTAATAGAGTTATGAGAGTCATCGTTAGTTTGATCGAGTTTTTCTAACCGATTACATCGTCCATCAAACTATTCTTTGAGGATACAAAGAAATGATTGCTTTTATAATGGTAGGTACTCGTATCATTGAAATGTATGTATGCGTTTGTGGCAACTAAATATTACTTCGCACCAAGTGGCTCTGTTGTTTGCGACTTAAAGAGGAACTTCGGTTTCTACAATATATCCTCTTATAATGTCTCTTAACCTTAAAAACTTAAAAAAAACCTTCTTAGAACTTTTAAAGGAGAACAATACGTAATTTTTGCGTATCTTTAACCGTTTTTCGCAGCGTACGTAATAGAAACTCTCCGAAAGGAACAATTTTTATTTTTTCCCGTTTTTGCAACATTTTTCATTGGTACTCCGCTCCTGTTGGATAAAGCGTGATGTTATAAAGCCTTCTGTGATTTTATTTTATTTATCTTTATAATTAGTTTAGATATACAGCTCTCGTGTGATTCCTATGAAAAACGTAAAAAATTTCGGATTTGAACACGCGTCTCCACGCTGTCGCGGCCTCTTGAGTACCTCTTTGCAGAGTCACGAAAATTAATATGTATCACGTGCATTCCTTAGAATTAGATAGAAATTAGGTTCAAATCCCGCAGAGTACGATAAATCATTTTTATTCAAAATTCATAGGGAAAACTTCAAAACCACCCCAGCAAACGATCTCACGGAGTTTATTGGGGTACCGTCCGCCATGGTTCTACCGAAGTACTGACATAGCCAAAACCATAAGCAAGCCGAAGTGGCAGGTCATGCTTTTCTTAGGGGCGATGGCCGTTGGAGCCGGAAAGTTCTAAGTGGAAACCGCGTTCAATTAGTAAGCGTCCTCCAGCCCGTTCGACCGACGATATAAAGCGGGTGGCGGCAAGCGTTGGATGGTGGTGGCGCGCACTTGGGAAGGTCTATGTCCAACAGTGGACGTCCGCAGGCTGAGATGATGATGGTTATGACCCCGGTACTAGGCTTCGTTCGTTCGTTCGTTTCAGCCGACGGTGGTCCACTGCTGGATAAAGGCCTCCTTCAATGATTTCCAGCCCGCCCGCACTTGTATCCAGCGTATTCAATGTCGACAGTCCGTCTGTTCGAAGGCCTTAGTCTTCAGGCACTGAGAATTGGACGAGAAAACATCACGAAGCTTCCCGAACGCTGTACTAGATAGGACCACCTTGGATAGTGACTAAAGCACAATAATATAATTTACTCGTGTAATACCTGATCCCCCATGCCAGTGATGATCGGCGTGTTCCAGTAGGCGGCCAGGCGCGCCACGGGCTCCAGGGCAAAGGCGCAGGCGGGGCCCACGAAAGCGATCACGTCGTCCTTAAAGTGCATGTCGGCCGCCAAGCCCGGCGCGATCGCTCCCGAGCACGACGGGTAACTGGGGAACATTGGGCTCAGTTCAATCCAATATACCTACTGTATTTTTTTTTCAATATAGTCTTCCGTCAATCCACACTTTTACCTGATGAGAAGTGATGATGTGGCCGAAAATGGAGAGCGCTTACCTAGAAGATGCCTATGACTCTTTTTTTTTTAAGATACCCAGGTTGTGAGATGCGGGTAATACAGATTTGGGGAGAGCATTGCAAACCTTAGCCCTGCGTACTAAAAATGAAGCGAACCGCTTTGTGCGTACTGGTGGTATAGCGACAAAATTGGGATGAAAATCCGCCCGGTGTCTTGCGGTGCGGTGTCTTTTATTGAAAACAAACAAATATTTTAAGAAAAGAGTGAACAGTTTTTATTTCTTACTATGCTATACATTATAGATACCTAGGTTGTGAGATGCGGGCAGTACAGATTTGGGGAGAGCATTGCAAACCTTAGCCCTGCGTACTAAAAATGAAGCGAACCGCTTTGTGCGTACTGGTGGTATAGCGACAACATAGGGATGAAAATCCGCCCGGTGTCTTGCGATGCAGTGTCTTTTATTGAAAACAAACAAATATTTTAAGAAAAGAGCGAAAAAGTTTTTATTTCTTACTATGCCATACATTACAACGTACACACTTGTGTCTAGAACCACAGAAAACAAATTAGCCAATATAAAGTCATTCCTTGCTCTGTGTCTAGAACCATTCATGTTTCCCACCTGTCAATTAAAACCAATTATTGGCCAAGGGAAGAAAGCACTAAAGATACCCCTTTTCTTGTGTGGGTACACCCAGGAATGAAGAAAGAGTGAATAGGCATTTTCTAAGTAAAGCGTTTCATCTTCGATCACACTTTCCACGTGAGATTGTAGTAAAGCGCAGATCTTCATGGAATTAAAAAAAGGCTGAAGTTCCGAATGGAGGTACTAGTTGACTTTCGAGTGTAAATGTCGTAATTTCATGAAATGGCCAGCTATGGTTGGAAATAATCAGCAAATCATAAAATGATCAATAGCCACAACAAACTCGTATAATTAATAAAAAAATAAAAAAATATGAATGTAAAGTGTAAGTACACGTCGAAAATAAGTCACGAAAGCAAAAGAGCTGCTGAGCAAACTAAATCTCAAACAATAAAACGTGCCTCTGAAGATCGAGCAAGTTAGTTGTGACACGAATATAAATTGAAAATCTAGCTGTTCAAGATTTTATGTGTGTTTGAAGCAGAATAAAGTTGGTACACGGTAGATAGGTAGGAACCTAAGCCAATTAGGTATACCCGTATAGGTATTTGGTAGACAGGGACCGTGATGTATGATATGCAAACATGGCTTAAAGATCCACACACAAAACTATCGAATAACATCATCGCGGTAATGGATTTGGATGCCATAATAAAATATTCAGACGTATCTTGGGACCATTAGGTATGTATAACGTGACCATTTTGTTTTCGTGGCAAAGCGGGACGTTTTGAGAATTTTATACATTTGAATAAAAAATATTTTAAAATAAAAAATAAGTAATTTCTAGACAAAAGTATTTCTTAACAAATTAAATAAAATTCTCAATGTGTTTGATTAAACTATTCCGAAATAGCTTGACCGATTTTTATAAAAACCGTCTTCGTATATTCGGTGAGTCTGAAAATAGGTCGTAGTTTTTTTATATCCCTGATGGCAAAACAACGTTTGCCCTGTCAGGTAAGAATAGATAAGTTTATGAAAAAGAATATTTAGAACTCAAATATTTAAAGACGATATTTTCCTTAAATTAAGACAAGTATGGATACATGGTATATAAAGGTTCAAGTTTGGGATTTTTGCTCTCGATGGGGACAGCGGGACAGGCAGCCTGAAAGCGGGACGATCCCGCCCAAAGCGGGACGTATGGTCACGTTAGGTAGGTATGTAGTTGAGGCATAGAAATTACGTGATTTGACGTCCTCCCTGGCGCAGTGGCGGCGCGCTCTGATTCGAGTGGGAAGTCGCGGGTTGGATTCCGCCACGGGCCACTTTGGAGTTTCGTAATTTCTAAATTGGCTCAGGTCTGGTCTGGTGGGAGGCTTCGGCCGTGGCTAGTTGCCACTCTACCAGCAAAGACGCATCGCCAAGCGATTTAGCGTTCCAGTGTGATGTTTGTAGAAACCGTTGGGGAAAACTTACTTACCCTTCCAAGTTACCTACTACGATAACATCCGTAATCATCACTTACCATCAGGTGAGATCTCAGTCTTGTATAGTTAAAAAAAAGTAAAGGTCGATGTGCATAAAGACGATCCGCCAAGCGATTTGCCGTTTCGGATTTGCTGTGTTGAAGTAGTTTTTTTGTAGTATGAAACCCTCAGTATACGAATTTGTGTAGGTACTTGGCCGCTACTTTTTTAAAGTTAAAGTATGCAAACCTCAAACCAATATAAACTTATAGCCACCTTATAACGTATCAAAATTATCGCGCGCGGATTTGAACCCGCGTCTCCTAGCTATTGAGACTCGGTACTTTGCCACTGAGCTAAGGGAGCACAAGCTGTCAAAGCGATTAAAGGACATTGACCATGGATGTATGGAATCCCGTAAAGCTGTTTCAAATCCAAGCTTTATTTTTTATAGACTACGGCCTCCGCATTAACTTGCACTATTTTTTTTTATAAAAGTCCGGATTCCGAACTATAGGCATATAAACATATTGGTACTTCCAGGAAATGTGCATGTTTTTGTACTTAAAATTGAATTCCGGATCGTCTTTTATTTTCCTAGAATATATTGGTTTTTGTTCGTGAGAAAACTTTATACCACTTGATTTATCAGGACATTACACACATTGGAATCTTAGACCCCCAAAGTAAGCGATAGCTTGTGTTATGGGTACTAGGTAACTGATAAATATACATACGTATTTATATACATAAATATAATATACATATTGGAAAACACACAGACACTAGAAAACATTCATGTTCATCCCACAAACATTTTTCTAGTTGTGGGAATCGAACCACGACCTTCCGACGCAGACGGCAGGCCACAGGATCGCTACCGCTACGCAATTCGTCGTCTATTCAGTTTAATATAGACTTACCTGCCCTGAACCTTTTGCAGTTCAACATTATGATGCGCCAGGAACTTTTCGTTCACTTTGTCCAACGCCAAGTCCACGGCTGGGCCGCAGCGCTCCAGATCAAACGGGGAGTCCAAACGAGAAGCCATCAGCACCCCCACTTTGTACACCGTGCGTTTGGAAACGCACATAATTAGCAATCGCATCAGAAACACGAGACGTGACAGCTTTACCAAAAGCATTTTTCCCCAACTTCTAAAAGCCCCGAAAGTTCGCGCACTCAACTAAGCAAAGCACTCTTCGTAAATTGTTAAGATAGAATTTCAGACAGATATTTCCCCAATTTAAAAAGTTCGTTCGTTATACAAGATGGTAGGTACTTTCTTACAGGGGCAAAAGGTGGATATTTTTAAAAGGATAAAATCTATTTCGGTTGTATTGACTATTGAGCTTTTTATTTTTACTCACGCACTGTTTATTAACGACTTAGCATCTATGGATGCTTAAATACAGGAAATGTAAAATAACAAAAAGTTACTCTACATACTATATTAGGTATCTAGGTAAATATGGTATTCCTAAGGTAAGCCGGTGGTAATCGGGTTATATGGACTCTTCACGGATTACTTACTAAATTATAAATCTTTTTAGGCATAATTAATTTGAATCGAAAAACTATATTGCTATGGTATTACATGGATTTTTTTTATATTTTTAGAGAGTATAGGTCTTTATGTAATTATTTAATTTTCTAATCATTAGTTGATAGAATATGTTAGATTTTCGCGATGTTACGCTCGTAACAAAGGAGCTCGTAGTATCGCAAGCCCGGAAAGCGCGCGATGTCCCAGAAAACGTAAGCTATACTGACGGACGTTGGAGCCTGCCATAGAGTAGGTTGGTAATGGAGCCTGCTGCCTGGGATGAAACAACTTGTAGAGGGTGACGCAACAGGTCGCTTTTCCCGCCATTAACCCTTGAATTATAGAGATCGTGAAATTAATGCGCCTAGCGGCCATTACGAGCTGAATACATTTTGAAAACTGTTGCTTTATGATCATGAAAGTTGAGATGTCTGAAACAACTGTTAAAATATATCAGAACCTACTGTAAGTGGATTATGAGATAGTTAAGAGATATCTAAGACCACCAATGGTAGTTACGGCTGATTCGGCTCATACAGCATACTTCTTCCTTTGATTTTTTTTTAATTAAGAGTTGTGAACATGAAATTCGAGGTGATTTTCTTTAAAACCCTCTAGCGCTACTTACGAGAACAGCCAGTTTACATTATTAACTGCCTTGTTGTCTTATAGTGAGGTATAAGCACTAAGCATGTTCGATTAGAGATGACGATGTCCTCGGTTCGATTCCTGATTTCTAGCTTATGCGACTCCCCGTGGGATTAGTGAAGCCGCGGGCAGCTGCTCGCCAAGAATATTTTTTAACTATAGATAATTTTAGCAAATAGGTATATACCTAGACTGTTGACTACATGCTACCTGATGGAAAGTAATGACACAGTCTCAAGGAATTTCGTGCTTTCCTAGGAGATGCCTATTCGCTATTTGTTTGTAGTAGTTTGTCTGAGGTTTGTAGATAGGTACTCAAGTAGACGGTGAAGGAAGACCGCAGGGACAGCCCTAGCCGGGAGGGCATTCCAGACCTTTGCCGTGCGTATCAAAAACTTCCTCGTTTTTATAGCGTTTCGTACCTACTTATGCGTCTTAAATTCAAGCATTAACACATACAAAATTTCGCCGTTATTAGTATTAGTGTAAAGTAAGAAGATGTTGGAATTAAGAACAAGATAGAGAGACAATCTGTGGATAGACCGTCAGGTATTGATCAAAGTTACACCAAAGCCCCTCAAAGCTTCGTTTTACCCCGCTTCTTAATTTAAATCCGGTTCAAGGATAAGTATCTGCATGAGCTCTTCCTTTCACGTCTTACTTATTTGGCCCCAACTGAAAAGGGTCGTCCTTTAATCACGGATGGATTTAGACTTTCCTCCGAAAGCCACTGTCTGGAATTCAATTAGATAAGTTAACGATCGACTTGTCTATCACAATATTGATTAAGTGGAAGGTGATAATATTATCTTTTTATTTATTTTTTGTCCTAAGCTGTTATAAAATAATATTATCGCTGCATGGAGCTTATTGATTTTTTAAACGGAAACAGAATCTGTCCAAAACCGATCAAAAAATAGACTATAAAACACAGATATCATCCGAGGATATCATAGAAACTTCGAATAAAATATTCTTTTTACCCACGACGGAACGGAGTACGGGTATACACTTACGTTTCTAGGGTGAGAGACTTTTTGTAGGTACAGTCGCGGAATGAAAAGGTTCGTCAATTTTCAAATTGATTCGTTTGCACTAGTCGAATGTTTTAGTATGTTGACTTTTTTATTCCGCGACTGTACATAAGTTTGTTGATGTGGTTTTTGTTCTTTATAATAGACAGCTAGGTAGATTCCCTGTATTTATGCTAGGGAAGACATACCTACCTAAAAGTATCTAACGTATTAACCTATGTTCTTACTAACAAGAATGACATGTAGGTAATTTTAAATGTAGGAAAATAATGAATTATTAAAACTATAGTGAATAGGTATAGGGTATTATGTAGGTATTCTGCCTTTTCCCACTAAGTTTTACATAGGTAGGACCTAAGTAGGGTAAGTAGGGTGGTAGGTACCTACCTATAATTCCATGTAAGACTTTATTCTCTTATTTTAATAAAATCACAACTAGGTAGTTACTTAGATGTTACTGCCGTTAGTTCTTCATTAAAAGAAGTAGAGGAAAGTCACCAAATATGGAATACCATTTTGTTTTTGGGATATAAAAAAGAAACTACATATAAATTAAATCAGTTTAATGTTTTTACTAATCAGTCATACATTAATATGTAGTAATTAACAGCCTTTAATCAAATATATTAGTTATCAAATTGAAATCTAACACAAAAAACAAAATCACAAATGAGTAACCAAATATGGAATAGGTATCCATATATGGAATATAAGCATAAATCAACATAACAATAACAAAAATGGACATTTATATCTTTGAGATCAATTAAATAAATATAATATATTGTGATAAATGAAAGAAGTTACATAATTACTTGCAAAAGTCACAGATCCAAGTTTCAAACTCTGGACCAGCCAAGTATCAAACTCTGGACCAGCACAATCATAATGTGCCCAGAGCCCACACATCAAGCATTTAATCCAGTTTTCTCCACTTTTATCCATGGAAAAAAGACTTGAACAGAATATACATTCTTCATCAGCAGAGTTAGGAGGTAATTGGTCCATCGACTCATCATGTTCACTTCCATCATCAAACTGGATAACGTCTAGTCCCTCAGAGTCTTCTTTTTCACTATCATCCTTATTTTTCTCTGTTTGTTTGTTTCTCTTCGCAGTTTTATTCTTATTCTTTTTCTTGACTAGTTTATTTTCTATTTCTTGTCCCTTCATATTTTTATTTTCTAAATAATTTTTGTAGGGAGAAGATGTTATGACTGCTGCTACAGCAGCTTTTCTTCCTCTGCTAGATACTTTTCTTCGTTTCTCTGGCACTGGACTTATGGCATTCATCCCAGGTTTTTCGTTTGGTTGATTGTGAACCGGACATTCTAAAAACAAACATTACATATACTTAATAATAGCAAGTATCTATCATACGAAATCTTAAAACCTAATTATGGAATATTCCATGATTAGGCACGGACGACTGTCCATATTTGGATTTTTATACTAGTTTAAACTTTTCTAAATATTTTTTATAGTCACAATATTTTAATGACAAAAGATCACAAAATGGTGAAATTAACATAATACCGATATACTAAATAGTATAACACTTATGTAAACAAAAATAACAGCTGATAATACTCGTTTATTACTTACCTTTAAAATTTTCTGCACGACAACAAAACAAAATACGCCTGCCACACGTAAAGCATTCGCGCAACTGGCTCGATGGTGTGGGTGCGATAGTTAGGAGACCGAATGAAACAAAAGATGGTCGAGTGTTGCGTTTTATACTTATAGTCATAGAGAAATGAAGGTATTCCAAATTAGGATACTATTCCGTATTTGGTGACTTTCCTCTACTTATTCTTTCGTTGTAAACACCTAGGTATATTTTTCGCGTCATTAAATACATGAGGAATAAATAGGATCATAAATCCTAGCTACGCAAGTCGCAAGTTCCATTGACCGCTTGGTCTAATGGGGTGGCCACAAAGCTGTAAGAAGCCGCCTAGCGTCCATTAAACGCAAGTTTATGTTCTGTATTGTTAGTGCGAAATATTACGGCGATAACGGCGGACATAACGTACACTTGAAATAACTCTGTGTATTATTATGTTTAATACCTTCTATAATAAAACCTACGACCCTACGAGTATTCCTTATTCTGTATCTCAGTGATAATCACTGTTGTCTATGGTTCGCTATACATTGCTGCTTAATTAAGTGGAACGAAAATAATATTTTGTGGAAAACCTTCCATGGATAAAAAATAAATATCATTAAGGCCACTGAATGATCATCACTGAGATACAGAATAAGGCCCAGGGCTGCTATTTTATGTTGAAGGCACGGAATCTTTGAGTAATTAGGTGGAAGTGGCATGTATCTAGAAGTTCTACGATTTCGCATTGTGCAGTCAACATCTCCTGAGGATGCCCCGGTGTCAGGACGAAACGTGCGTCGGGGTGTTGGAAGAATTGGGTGTGGTGTTTCATGTGGGCGCCTGGGCGGTATTCCTACAAATTGTACCATACAGATTCTTTTCAAGTAGCGGAAGCCCCTTCGCACACGATATGCTACGATACGCTTACGCTTAGGTACGAGCCGTGTGCGAAGGGGCTAACCGCTAAGTTAGCAAAACAAATTTATTGAATTTATTTTTGTTCTTCCTCACTCTCACGGGTACGTTGGAAGGTGCGACATGCAGCGTCGCGGAAGAATATAACAGAAAAACGACCTTTTACCTAATTACTCACAAACTAAGCTAGTTATCAAAAATCCGTTTCTTAGCGTTTTTGGATATTATAATTACCGACACTACAATTACATCCAATGTAGTGTCCGATAAAAACTAGAAAAACTGAGATTTTGGAGCAACTTTTGGGAGAACTTTCTATCGAGAAAATTTTATCCAATCGTGTTTCTGCTTCTTAGCGATTCATGACGTTTAAATTTAAAAGTAATTGTCTTTATAGTTTTTGAATAAAACTTCATTCAAAATCGCTTAAATACGGCTTCTACACCGTTAATCTGTCCTGCTTATTATGGATTTCCGCAAAATAACGCCTGCTTCCATTCAGTAGGTACCTATCTAGAAGTCTATAAATAGGCTGCTGTCCATTAATCACCTGGGGTTCGAAAGGGGGGAGGGTGTTTGACAAAAGTCTCGATACGTCACAAAGGAGGAGGGGTGTGTAATAAGATATCACGTGTATATTTTTTTCGTCAAACGCGCGATTTCTAAAGCGAAAAGCGTCATGTAGTGTTATAATATTTTGTCTTCCAAAAATACACGTGGTTTTAAGGTGGAGGGGGTAGGTAGTCTTAAACCTCACCACGTTTCACCAAGGAGGAGAGGGGGGAGGGGGGTAAAAATGCTAAAAAAACATCACGTGATTAATGGGCAGGCCTTTTGATGGTAAGGTAAATGCGATTATAAAAAAAACGAATCTGAACGCTTTTAAATAAGACATTTATTCAACAAAATCTCTAAACACTGCTAACATACTCTTAAAATGTACATTTACTGGTGCAGCGCAAAAATCTAGTTCACAATACGCCCAGACAGCAGTTTTAGGGGATCATAGGCAGAATCTTCTACAATTATAACTCCGGAAGATTTGTATATCGTTAAAGGATGCTTGTCCACCTGAGAAGCGCTAAGTTAAGCTACATTTGTGTGTCAAACGCACCAATAGAATCACATGATTTTCAAAAGCTATGAAATTGATGCGTTCGCCACAAAACTTAGCTTAGCTTAAAACTTAACTCTCTCTCATAGACAAGCAGTCTTATAAGGGTCAATTTACACCGCGGCAGAATGGAACGGAAGCGACTTTTTTTAAACATAGCATAATGAACTTTATATTATAACAAACAAAATAAATAGGAGCCAAAATAGATCGTGCGTCTCCCGCGGGGATTCTCAAGGATTATTTATTTTGTACCTATGTTATACAATTGACATAAAGTTCATTATGCTAGGCAAAAAAGTCACTTCCATTCCATTCCACCGCGGTGTAAATTGACCCTTATTCTGCAAAACAAATCGATAATGAATTGAAATCCTGCCTTCCTTATTTTTTTTAGATTGATTTTCAGCTTTCGTAGTTTCGATTTAAGACGTCGTGAATTACATTTTTCCGCTTACGCAAATTATTATCATACTAACACGTAAAGGTACTTGGTATTTGGTGTTATAAATAAATTTTACAATTAACAAAATATTATAGCAATATATTATTATGTGTTCTAAAACTATTTTTAAAATATATTACGATCGAACAAAATATACATCTTTTACAAATAAATTGTTAAGTAAAAACATTTTCAATATTAATATTAATATTAAATATAATATTATTATTGTTTAAATCACTACATTCAAATAGGCACACTAAAATATCTATGGGATCAATAACTTAATTCAGTACTATATAATAAAATTTTCAAAGCGTAACCTTAAATGCGTTCGTCTTATTAATATTTTGTTAAAAATGATTTCATTAAAGTACTTAACAAAAAATATAATTTAACAAAAAAATAACATTAAGGTACTTTATGTAGGTATGCAATTACTTATCATTGATACGTCATTGTAGTTAGAAAAAAAACTCAATAGATGTCAGAATAGAGCAAAGTATAAAAACTTATAAGTTATATTATTTAAGGTAACTAACCAAGTCTGCCTGCGAAATTGTATATTTGGTTTTTCGCAATTTGTAAATTAATTTTAAATCTTTTTGTTACGTATACACTTGTGTGGTTAGCTTACAAATCACGAAAAACAAAAATATTAAATTTTAACTTGGCGGCCAGACCTGTGCATTTTGCCTTAAGCGTTATAAAGTTCGGCACTCAGCTGCCGTCTTTCCGTCTCTACACGTTGGCCGAGGCGAGGCGAGTGAGAGTTTAGTACCAATCTCTCGCTCGCACTCGCGGCCACTCGCCTCGCCTCGGCCAACGTGTAGACAGTGTAGAGCTAGAGTTACAACTTATAAATATTAAAATATTATAAACACATTCGTGAACAACGAGGATTGGTTCCATTGTATTAGGTATATTTTATAATCTATTTCCTCTTAAATCACTTAAATAAGTTGTTTGACTAGTAAAATAGATGTTATAAATAATAAAAAAGACAATATTATTATTTATTTGCAAAAAAAAAACCTTGTATAAGGTGTCTCTCCACTTATCAAAAACGGATTATAAAAAATCTTAAAGCAAAAAAACAAATACATATTATCGGGGAATCTAGCTCCGACCTCTACATGTTGGTCACATATCACACTTACTTCTAAATTAATTGGAGAGGAAAAGAGGTTATTATTAAGGTCGAGACACACCTGCGACATTTCATCGCAATACGCTGTCAAAGTTTTATTGCATTGAAAGTTTGACTTTCTACAGATGTGTCTGAACACTTAAGGAATTAACATTTCATACATTAAAAAACGATAAGTATAAGCTCGTTTCCATAAACCAGTACCAAAAATATAATTATAAGCATAAATAAAAAATCAGACCTATTCCATTAATCAAAATTAATAATGACTAGATGTCTGGGTGAGTTTCACTATGAAAAATCGTAAATAATAATTATTGTTTTTTTTAGTATGGCATTTTATGGTCAATGAATCAGGCGGGATTTTTTATGAAAATTATATTAAGTTATTTAGTTTAAATATAACTAACACTGGTGCCAATTCTGATGTGCAAAATCTCTAAACTAATTCGATAGTTCTAAAAATAGTGCTATCCTTTTCAAAATGCTCTTCATGGAAAAGGACTATTTTAAGACGCGTCAAATTAGTTTGGTTTAGAGATTTTGCATAAGTAACAGAATTGGTACCACTGTCTACCGTAAGTTTTTCCAGGATAAAAAGTCTGCCTCAGTTAGCCAGGGAAAGAAAAGTTTAGCTTACTATTTGTATTGGTCTAATAGTAGTCCCAGAGATCTAGAACCCCTACGTATAATTATGCTATAAATAAATAAATGTTCTCTATAATATTATGAGTAAGTATATACCTACACATTGATGAATACAGATTGATGATATAGAAGAAGTTAGAAACACAAAATTTATTTGTTTGTTGGTTTGTCTTTCGATTTCAACGCAAAAATTAAATTTTTACATGGTGGTGGTGGATACATACAAACGAGATTTCGGAAAAATTGCCAGAAACTTACCAAAATTTTCGCAAATGTCGAAAACAATAAGAACTTGTGAAAATAATTAACATAGTTTGTTTTTCAGAGTTACTAAGTGAATCAATTGTATAAAGTCTAAAAACATTATAAAATATTTTTCAAAGAAATTACAATCTTAGTACGAAAATGCCGCTAATGTGAATTGTCTTAACGATTTTTTTATTTTATTTTCTTAATGTAAACAACAATCTACTTTTTAAGAGTAAAATTTCACTTAATTCAGAAACTTTTATTGTATTATACTTTTTCAAGAGACAGGTCACAGGTATATCTTGTTTTTACATCAAAAACAGCTGGGCGATTCCCTAAAAAAATCACTTCAGTTGTACATAGCTTTAAAAAGCAAAGACAAATTGTTTACTTATGAGTCCTCTTTACTAACAGCGATTATATTTCTTCGTATAATCGTCTGTCATCGGCGGTAATCGCCACGATCATCGTGCAAGCATCTACATAATCGTCCGCCAGTGAATGTAATATCGGTGCACTTACAGGTATTTTAACTTTTGGAGTAAGGTTCTTCAGTCCCTATCTGACAAAACGAAAATTTGTATAGAGCTACTATGGCACGACTTTGACGTCATAGTGGAATACAGTTGTCTCTGTCTAATCAGAAATATTTATATGCTTGTAACTTTTTTATTTTTTGATCGATTAATTCAGTTTTTTGACCAATTCATTTGTTAATAATAATAATCCTTGTATGAAAAATAAATAAAAAAGGCAATATTTTGATTACAGTCAATATGTGCCCCAAAAACCTCGACTTCCAAAATCTTCCACGATCACTGACGATTATAGACGATCATTGGCGACACTACACCATTGTGTTCGTCTATACTTGCCGACTATGTAGAGGCGCTATTAGCGATTATTAGGATTTATAAGCGATTTTGCGATGAAAACATGCGATGTTGCCGTAGATGGTAAATACTTTCCTTAGAGATTCGCCCAGCTTGGCCCTTGGAGCGGGCGTAAACCAACGACGAATGCCGTTAAGCTCATATTAGGTTCTTAACAATACTTGTATCATCAATACTCTAGTTTGACACGAAGGTACCGCTGGAAAACCCAGCGCTATACGATGCAGCAATCCGGGTAGGGTTTGTTGTGTTTAACACGTTAGCTGCCACCCCGGTCACCGGTGACCGGACCGCTACCTACATCTACGCGCCATTAAGGTCACCGGTGACCTCCAGTTAAACCTGTTTTTGGAACGAATTTGTGCGCCGGAGGATGCGTTTCCGATACATTTTCTATACTGAAGTGACCGGAGTGGCGCTGTAGAATACTTCTTCGGCGTGGTTCCTGCCTACCTAATTTTAAAATAGGGTATTCATATTGCCCCTAGAGTGTGTAAGAAAGACGTATTCATCGTAAACTGAAACTTTGCCCGCTGATTGGTTCGCTGTTTCACGTCAGCCAATTGGGGGGCAGATTTTGCTAACAATTACGATAACGGGGCATAAAAATAACGATTCTTACGCAATCAGACCCCTGCAAGGCTACGATGCGCGCGTAGAGTTATATCTCTTTACTTTTGTCGCTCTCTTTTCTCTTTCTGATCCAAATTGATAGACTGAGAAAAGAGAGCGACAAAAGTAGAGAGACTTACATGCGCATATTTGAAAATCGATTAAATAACCAATAAAATGTCTATTAGAAGTTTTAATGTCCCTTATAAGAAAAAAAGCCGCGTTCACATAATAAGAATGAAAACACAACAGACCCCTAGCCCCCAGTCCTGTATGCAGCTCCGTCCCTAAATTCACAAAACCACTACTCTAAAACTTGTGCGTATCGACCTAAAATTACAATAAAAATATCATTAAGTCCACTAACATCACACATACAAATAAGTTATCATATAAATATAATATTATAATATATTTTTTGTTTCGATTTATACTTATTGCTGTCTCTGTCACACAGATTACAAAGGTCACGCTAAGTTTCATTATTACTTAAATTGTACTTCAGGTTTGAATGTTACTAAAGTAAACATAAATATTATAATATACACTGCACTTGAACTACTAGTACATAAATGCACTCGACTTTGACTAAAAACTAAGAGTCGAAACTGTAGGTTCTAACTGATTGTGCTGATCAAAATATTGACTGATCTAAAGGGCTTAAGGTGCCGGCAAACTTCTTGAGCATGAAATGACAAAGGGGGCAAGTTAGTGCAGGCGACTCTCGGCCGACACGCCCCGCACTTACTACCAAAAGGATCTAAAATTCGCTTGTGCGCAATCAAGGTATACCCAAGAAGTTTGCCGTGTACTGTACATTCTGCTGCAGTAGTAAGAGAAGCCACTTATTCAAACATAAATAAAAAAAATACTAACTGCGCCTATACTTCGATTGACGTATAGTTACTTCAATCCACGATGACGCGCCCCACTCTGTCAAACTCCATACGAATCGAACGAAACATAAGCGATTTTGACAGCGTGGGCGCGTCTTCGTGGATTGAAATACCAATACAGTCAGTTTGTACTAAAAAGTATTGTAATTTGCAGTTATTGAATCTTGCAGTTCATTTGCAGTTAAAAGAGTTGGGAAAGATTATCACCCATATTCACAAACTCTACTATTAGATATCACAATGCATCCGAAAATAGTGTAGGGACCAATAGGGTAATCGATAATTTTGGTGCCATCATTCAATGATTGGTTAATAATCTACACGTAATACATTGAAATATTATCGGTGGCGTTGGAAAACAAAAAATATAACAATCTTTATGAAACTGTATAATGACAAAACATATGGGTGATTTACCAATGAAACCCAAAGAAAAACATATTTTGAAATTGAAGCAGCTCTTTAATTATACTGATACATTTGTATGCGATTTGGAGCCGAGCTCAGGATTTATGACTGCAGCCTTAATGCTTTATGATGTAGTTTTGTTTCCATTTGTTTAATATCAAGGAAAAATGCCTATTTTCTTTATTTCTATAAATTATTGTTTGCATTGAGACCTTACAGTATTGTTTGTGATAAATGTGAATGTTCATAGTCTTTGAAAAGAAACACAGATTTTTATATCTTCAATAGGTAATTAGGTGGGCGGATCAAAGCTGTTTTTAATTATAACTACACATTTCAAGATTATTCACGTCTAAATTTAATGGAGTGAAATTAATTAGTAGCACACGATATACGACATTTAGTTTAGGCCCAATAAATATATAGTAAACAAATCAATACAGCAAGATCACAGAGAAGAGTACAGCGTACTGGAATTTAGTATACCATCGAATCTAGAAACACTTTAAATCTTATACGATACAATTATTTCTCAGCAAAAAAATCGTCAATATCGATAATTGGTAGCTTAATAGAGAGTTTTAGCAACATTTTAAGTTGCCATTTCTGGAGTTTAGCATCTGCGATCCCTTGTCTATGGTCACTCGGTTGAATGAGTTGACCGAAGAAAAGATAAATATGGCGCGGTCACATTTTTTAATTAATATCGATTAATTAATCGATAGTAGATATTTTCTTTGACAATTTACTCTGTAGCGCCATGCGATGCCTGCATAGCTCTAGCTAGACAAAATTGCGGCTAGCATTTTTGCGAGGAAACAGATAATACACAATTCAAATTATCTTTAAGTTTGTAAAACAGCCGGGCCTTAGTATTTTCTACAGGGGTCGGGAAACAACGGTTTATCCCTACCTACTTCGCTACTAAAATAAACGTATTTGCGTTTAAGTTTAGTGGTCTAGCTAGAATTATTAAATCGTACACTTTACATTAAAAAGGCTTTCTTTTCCCATATTTGTGTAGAGACAGACCTGCGTAGTTTACGTCGCCGAAAGTTCGGCACAATATATTTTTTATATTCAATTTCAAGAACCTGTATAACGGCAACAAAAATTACTGGCTACCGCATACGGAGGGCAATGCAATGGATTTCAAGTTTTTAGCAAGGGGCACTCAAACTTACCGCATTATGCGTCCAAAAGAGAGATTATTAGGTATATTAATCTGTGGCAAAAGTTCTCAACTGTCGAACTTTTTCTAGACCACTAAACTCTCACAAACTCTTTGTAAATATGCATTCAATCTAAACACTGAATTCCTATGACATAATAAAGGCCAAAAAACTACTATTTAGTTAATTATATTATTGCTTTCTTGGATTCCATTGGGGAAGACATCCACAACTTGAGGCCAGTTTTAAATAGGCAACCACTGAATTTGGAACACTGGCTAAATATACACATTTCGCCGTATTTGGAACATGCCGTGAAATTTTGAACAGGGCACGTAAAAATGTCTGTATGCTCTCGGACTATAGATCCTAACATTAAAACTAACCAATATAAGACTTTCTCACTCCCAAAACACTGGTTTCTGCCTAGTTTGGGAGTCAGGGAGTGTACAATTGTAAGCTTTTGTTGTCCAATAAAAATTTGTTTCATTTGAAAAAAAAAATGTGCAATATCCTAGATGTACGCGCTGTGCATTATCCTGTAACTCTTGCCGCCCTGTCTAGCGGTGAAAGGTCACTAACCCTGCGCTCGCACGTATTCTGTTACACAGGGTAATGCCACATCAGAGACATCGAATTATTTTGTTTGAATGTAAATAATACTGAATTTAGAAGTCTTAGAACAAAAGTTGTTAGTTTTAATGATAGGAATTGCTGTCCGAGAGAATTTTGGGTATTTTTAATTAACCCCATACAAGCCATATTCTTGTATTGGCATACTATTGGCGACTCTCCTCGTAATATGCGAACAGCTAAAGACTTACATACTCATATATTAACTTCCCATTTGCTATGGAGTCTTTGTGATTTATATTATAACTACACAATTTTATTATTATGTATGGCTTTCATCGAGGAACCGTAATCAAACTATTCTTTTTAAAGAGGTAGAATACAATATGTAAGGATTTCATTTTTGTTTCCTATATACAGATAAAAATAATATGGAATATTTTAATTTTAGAACAATAAATAAATTAAGGTTATCATAACTATAATAAATAATAACAATAAGGGGTTCACTGAAGCGGAGCTAAGATTATATTGACAAATAGGTGATATTTTTATTCTGCTAGATATTTCAGAAAACGAAGACGCGCCACACTCTGTCAAAATCGCTTATGGTTCATTCGATTCATAAGGAGTTTGACAGAGTGGGGCGCGTCATCGTGGATTGTAATGCCATATTGAAGCAAAGAAGTTTATATCACATAACTGCAGGTACAACGCACCTTAACTCAGCTCCGCTTGAATGGAAAATTACCCTTGGACAAATAAACAATGTCAATAAAGAAAATAATCTAGAATGGCGACGATAATCATGTGTTTTCGCTCGAAAATGGATGCTGGTCACAAATTATCTAAAACTAAAATATTTGACGCCATTTTAGAATCGTTTCTTTATTGACACAGCTTATAAAGTGGCTAAAGTAGGTACATACACAATAACTTAAGAATAATAAGCATCAATATGAGGTAGTGGAAGTAAGTCATCTCTGAACACACATTCCAGTAGTATTACTCAAGATTTAAAATCTTTATGAATATAGGCCTAATTCATAGTGTAAAACCAGTGAACAGAAAAGGCCTAGATCTAGAAGTATTTGTTTAGCTCAAATATTAAGCTGTGGCTAAGGGTCTGCCAATCGCGACTGACACCTCACACAATACAAACAAATTGTGAGACTTTTGTGGTTAGTATGTAAAGCAGTGTTACAGAACTATGTTCTTAAAAGAAAATTGTAATTAATGTACACACAAGCACTGTAAAAAATCCTAGGGGTTACATGAAGTAAAGCCCAGAAGAGGAGTAGTAAGTTTAAGACCACTGCGACTTTTATGAGGTAATAAGGCCTTGTAAGACTTCTATGCTTCTTCCGTTCGAAAGGTGCATCCTACTGAAATGTGTACCCAGACCAGTCATTGAAATATATACTTAAACCCCTTACTAATAAACGTGGAATAGGAGTGGCATAATTATACTACACTTGTCTTTTTCCTTCGTCAAATTTAATTTTTATTCCAAAGAAACACAAAAAAGGGCATAATGATTTGGGTTGGTCCCACCTACCCAGGTATCTCTACTGGATTCCAGGATGATAGCCTTTATGTCTCACAAATAGGCACGGATCTTCTCTTAATGTTTTCCTTCACTGCTAAGCAAGTGATATTAGAGTCCACCTCCCAGAAAATCGAGAGAATTTTATATATTAGACCAGCTGATCGGGCAAACTTCGTTTTGCCGTTTAGGGACATCAAATATAGATAACAACCCGCTCCCGGACCCAGAAATCACACCCTGAAAATTTCATAACGATCGGTCCAGCCGTTTTGGAGGAGTTTGGTTACAAAGAAAATCGAGAGAATTTTATATATTAGACTAGCTGATCGGGCAAACTTCGTTTTGCCGTTTAGGGACATCAAATATAGATAACAACCCGCTCCCTGACCCAGAGATCATACCCTGAAAATTTCAACGGCTTTACCGATATGGCTGAAAATTGGTGAGGAGGTAGCTTAGAGCCAGGAGACGGACATCTACTATTTATTCCGTTCGAGAGGAAAAAATTTATATGGCAAAACAACGTTTGCCGGGTCAGATAGTTTTTTAATAATGAGTCCTGAACCAAATAACAATACATGGCACGTATCTCACTAATCATTCCACTGCTATTTCACGTTAATTAGTAAGGGGGTAAAGCTTTAAGTGTGCAGCGTGGACCTGCTCAGGGCGCGGGGCGGCGCCGGCGACGGAACACGAACGCGAAGATGCTGCGCAGGCGCCGCCAGCGACGACGACCGCCGCCGCCGGTTGTCGTGCTGCCCATTATCGAGGCCTGGGGGAATAAAAATAAAATAAAAAATAAAAAGAGCCTTTATTCAGACTTGGTAAACATATTAACACTCGACTAACAATTTAAAAAGTAACAAAAGAATAGTTTAGATCAGTATAAATTTAAAATATAATATATTACATTAAAGTTTTACTGCCTCGACAACCTAGTCTGTTTGCCCACTTAAGGCAAAGGCCTCCTCCAATTTTCTCCACATCTTTCTGTCACAAGCTTTCCTTGTCCAAGTGCCACCTGCAACAGATTTGATTGGATCCACCCACCTTTGGAAAGGTTACCCCTTTTCCTTTTCATAT
Organism: Coenonympha arcania; assembly: GCA_036785405.1. Lineage (NCBI taxonomy): Eukaryota > Metazoa > Arthropoda > Insecta > Lepidoptera > Nymphalidae > Coenonympha > Coenonympha arcania. The sequence goes on from CM072074.1 coordinate 4,258,012, forward strand.
GACCTGTGTACCAGTGCATTTTTGTTTTGCTCCCTTTATCTTGGCCTCTTACTGTTTATCCTGGGGGAATAATAGTACCTAAATAGGGGAAATAATAGTAACTTTCCGCACGTATATTGAAATGTATTATACGTGTATGTCATTTCTTTACGAGTGCCGGTATGTTGACCAAAGCCGAAGGCGCGGGTTAACTATAGGGACGAGTAGAAATGACAGTTCCGCACTTTTTTAATACATTTGCGGAAAACCAATATTTGTGTTACGTGTTTGCCTGCTCCGTGTTTGCGTGCCGGCTGGTTAAATTTGTTAGGGTAGGCACTGCCTATATGGAGTGCAGGCCACTGCCAGGACGCGCATGGTCTTCGTATGCTATGACGGGCGCCTATGTCTGCCTCAACTGCTCTGCCCTGCAAATTTCTGCCTGTTCTGTGCTGTGTCTGCGTTTCAGCATACGCCTAGCCTAGCGTCCCGTAGCGACATGGAAAGGCAGATGTTCAGTATGAGAGATTAACAACCTCACCTGTCTTTGTCTCTCAAGGCGGCGTATCTCCCGCACCAGCGCGTGGAAGGCGTCGTCGACGAAGTGGCGCAGCGCCGCCGACGTCTCGAAGAACGGACACCCCAGCTGAGTCGCCAGCGCCTTGCCTTCCTCTGTCGTTACCTTGCAGCAACAAGTTCAAATTTAAAGGCCAATGTCTGTGTGTGTGACAAAAATGAAACTTTGTGTTGTGTTGTGTATAGATAATTCAATCCACGAAGACGCACCCCACTTCTTGACAATCGCTTAATGTTTCATGAGATTCTGCAGTAGTAAGGCGTATAACAATATTGTTTTCAATTGGTTAGGAACTTACCTATAGATACTCAGTAAATAGTATAATATACATGCCTAGTTACCAAATAAAGCTTTAAATAATGGTTCCATTTTTGGAATCCAAAAAACAGCAGTGATTTCAGCAGCTGTGTGTACTATTTGGTGACTAAACGCAGCATCCGGCGCCAATTAGTACAGTATGAAGACCTTGCAAACCTGCGGGGCTAGACAAAGTCACAAGCGTTTGGCGTTAACGCTAGTCGACAAAAATGTATGGGACAAAACAAATGACTGTAGAAAAACCACGATAATAATTACTAAACACGCTGTGTTTGAATAATTAACTACGCTAACTTGAACGCTCGCTGGTCTTTTGTTTTGTCCATACATTTTTGTTGACTAGCTTTAACACCAAACGCTTGTGACTTTGTCTAGCCCCGCTGATTAGCACCACGTGATACTCACTTGTCTGAACCTGGGCGTGAGGTCCAACTTGTTGCCCACCAGCACCAGCGGCAGGCGCTCGCTCGGCCGCGCCAGCGCCAGCAGGCGCTTGTACTCGGCAGCCGCGCGGAACGAGCGCCGGTCCGTCACCGAGTAGCACAGCATGAAGCCCTCGCCGCAACGCATGTACTGCTCGCGCATCGCCGTAAACTCCACCTGGTGGTGGTGAAGTGCTGCTTAGTTACTGTCACAACCAAAAAAGGAAACCAGCAGGACGATCTTGTGAAAAATATATGCAAGATAATTATAAAACTGCCCTTGGCTTGCCAAGTTTTATCAACAAAAAAAATATTTAATCAAAGTATTTCACGTTAACACTACTCTGCTTTGAAAGTCACTTCTCTTATTTTATAATATTTTTAATATTTAGTAAAATACGAAACATCATTATACTGCATCTAATTAAAAGTTGGAGTATAGTCAGTGTGTAAGGCCATCTTAGTGATAGACATTGCTTGCGCTTGACGACAATCATGCCTGATGGAAAGCAATGATGAGGTCTAGGATGGAGCGCGCTTGCCTAGAAAATGCCTATTCACTCTTCTCTTGAAGGCACCTAGATTGTACTTGGCTGGAAACACGGAGGCTGGAAGGGCGTTCCACACCTTAGCGGTTCGTATCAGAAACGTGGAGGAAAAACGTTTCGTGCGAGTTTGTTGGACGTCAACCACATAAGGATGCCACCGCTCTCGGCGTCTTGCAGTCCTATGGTAGAAAGGTGAAGGAGGTACAAGGTTATGTAGTTCCTGAGCACACTCACCAAAGTATATCCTGTAAAAAACCGCTAAACAGGCAACGTTGCGCCGATGTTGTAGGCTGAGCAGTTTTGCCCGCGTTAGCGATTCCTTGCCGATTATTCTGCGAGCGCGGCGATCAACCGAGTCCAATGCATCGAGCTGATACTTGGCAGAACCATCCCAAAGGTGACTACAGTACTCCATGCCGGAACGCACCTGAGCCTCATATAGCGTCAGAAGCTGTTCGGGCGTAAAGTACCGCTTAACATTGTGGTCGATTCACACCACCATATCATCATTCATTGGAGCAGTTTGAAAAGGATAGCAATATTTGAAATTAGTTTAGTTTAGAGATTTTGCACAACAGAATCAACCACATTAACCTGAGAAAAGTGATGAAACAGTCATGGACAGGGCTGAGACATACCTGTCCAGCTGTATCCAAGATATCTAGAAGCGCGGGCTCCCCATCAATCACTGCTTGCTGCTGGTATGAGTCCTCTGGAAAGATCACAGAAAAATAGATATAAACTACTCCATCATCGCAAGTCGCATATTGAGCTGATTATTATAAATAAGATCATAATATGATTAGAGGCCACATAAAGAAGATCATTTGATTAGAGGCGAGAGGGATGTTTGTGTAAAACAAAAAACATTTATTATAATATAGCTGATTTAACCAATCAGAGGGAAGATTTTGTATGGTTTTTTGTGCAAACACATCCTCAAAGTCAAAATATCTTTATTACCTTTAATATCTTTATTATCTTATTTACATAGGCCTAATGTACAGGCCGTACAGGCTCAGGCTCTTGTAAAACATCAATATGATATTTGTCTCATACGTATGGTGATAACTAACTAAAAGTCGACATAAAGCTAAGTTTTTCAATAATATGCATTACCAATTCATACTATAAATTTACAATACAGTTTTACATATTTAATTTAGAATGTAGTGAATTATTTCTTTTATTATTTGTTATGTATGAGGACATCTCAAGAGCCATGCATGCCTCGAATACCCACTACAGTGTTGTGATGGGGGATTTTAACGCAAAACTGGGCAAGCGAAGCGTTGGTGAAGTGAGAGTGGGTAATTTTGGGTATGGGCAGCGGAACCATCAGGGGCAGTTGTTGGCGGACTTCATGGAGAGGGAGGGCCTCTTCATGATGAACTCCTTCTTCAGGAAGGCGCCTCACCGGAAGTGGACATGGGTGAGTCCGGATGGTTCCACGAGGAATGAGATTGACTTCATCATGTCAACTAAGCGGCACATATTCAATGATGTCTCTGTGATCAATAGCGTTAAGACCGGGAGCGATCACCGAATGGTAAGGGGCACATTGAATATCAATATAAAGCTGGAAAGAGCTCGACTGGTGAAGTCAACGCTCCGCCCCACTGCTGTGCTTATCCAAAACCCCGAGGCTTTCCAACTTGAGCTTCAAAATCGCTTCGATTGCCTGGAGGATTGCGTATCTGTGGACGATTTAAATGACAGGCTGGTGGAAGCTGTCCGTACCGTTGGGTCTAAGTTTTGTAAAACTTACTGCCCTAAGAGACCCAAAAAGTTTTCAGACCAGTCCCTCAAACTCATGAACGAGAGGAACGAGATGAGACTCCAGTCTTCTGTAGACGTATCTGAATACCAGCGAATCAATAGACAGATCTCGAAATTACAAACGCGCGACCTACGTGCTCACAATACCGAGTGCATCAAAGACACCATAGAGCAGAACAGGGGCTCGAAAGTGTTCGCCAGAGATCTGTCTATCGGGAAGAGTCAGCTGACGCGTCTGAAGACCGATAACGGCAGTCTTATCTCCTCGAAACCTGAGATCTTGAGGGAGGTCAAAAATTTCTACGGAAGCTTATACACCTCAGTCCAGAAGCCTGTCCAAGATTTGGCTAGAGACCCTAGAGCCAAACTAACCCGGCACTATACCGAAGATATTCCGGACGTCAGCCTATACGAGATTAGAATGGCTCTCAAGCAGTTGAAGAACAACAATAAGGCGCCGGGAGATAACGGAATCACAGCTGAACTGCTGAAAGCGGGTGGAAAACCGATTTTGAAGGTCTTTCAGCGAATGTTCAATTCCGTCATTCACGAAGGAGTAACGCCCAAGGCGTGGAACAGGAGCGTGGTGGTTCTGTTCTTCAAAAAAGGTGACAACACTTTGCTGAAGAACTATAGACCCATCTCGCTGCTGAGCCATGTCTACAAACTCGAGGGTCATTACGAATCGTCTCGCTAATAGGTTTGACGACTTCCAGCCTCCCGAACAAGCAGGATTCCGAAAAGGCTTTAGTACCATAGACCACATTCATACGCTGCGGCAGGTTATACAGAAGACTGAAGAGTATAACCAGCCACTTTGCTTAGCGTTTGTGGACTATGAGAAGGCCTTCGATTCGGTGGAGACATGGGCTGTGTTGAGATCTCTGCAGAGATGCCGAATCGACTACCGGTATATCCAAGTGTTGAAGTGTTTGTATGAAAACGCCACTATGTCAGTCCGTATCCAAGACCAAGCTACGAGACCAATCCAACTGCAGCAAGGAGTGCGACAGGGAGATGTCATCTCTCCAAAGTTGTTTACCACGGCGTTGGAGGACGTCTTTAAGCTACTGGATTGGAACGGATGTGGCATCAACATCAACGGCAAGTACATCACTCACTTGTGATTTCCCGACGATATAGTCGTCATGGCAGAGACCCTGGGGATCTCAACACAATGCTCAACGACCTCAGCAGGGTTTCTCAACAAGTTGGACTCAAAATGAACATGAGCAAGACAAAGATTATGTCAAATACTCATGTTTCGCTCCAACCAGTGGTTGTTGAAAACTCTGCACTCGAAATTGTTGACGAGTACATATACCTTGGACAAACAATACAATTAGGTAGGTCCAATTTCGAGAAAGAGGTGAACCGCCGAATCCAACTCGGCTGGGCAGCGTTCGGGAAACTCCGCGATGTCTTCTCGTCCAACATCCCTCAGTGCCTGAAGACCAAAGTCTTCGAACAGTGCGTGTTGCCAGTGATAACCTATGGATCAGAGACTTGGTCGCTAACTATGGGCCTCATAAGAAGGCTCAGGGTCACTCAGCGAGCGATGGAGAGAGCTATGCTCGGAGTATCTTTGCGCGATCGAATCAGAAATGAGGAGATCCGCAAAAGAACCAAAGTAAATGACATAGCTCAACGTGTCGCAAAGCTGAAGTGGCAATGGGCGGGGCACATAGCTCGCAGGACCGATGGACGTTGGGGACCCAAGGTGCTGGAATGGCGGCCACGCACCGGAAAGCGCAGTGTCGGTCGACCCCCCACCAGGTGAACGGACGACATTAAGAGGGTCGCGGGGAGTCGCTGGCGCCAGGCGGCGCAAGATCGTGGTGTTTGGCGGTTATTTCAGGAGGCCTATGTCCAGCAGTGGACGTCCATCGGCTGAAACGACGACGACGACGAATTATTTCTGTATTATCAATATCAATAGGTACCAACAATGACAAATATTCTTGGGAATTATAATCATGTTGATGACAACAGGATATTCCATATGGCTACTATGCCTAACAATCCTAACAATTTATATTTACAACTTAACACACATAATAAATACACAATGCAAGCAGATCACTCAGAGTAGATTAAGCTGAGACCTTGGAGGCGTCAAAAATAGTATGATAATGAGTAGCTAAGTACCAATAGTGGGGTCGTGGTAGTCCAAGAAGCTGTGACTAACAAACTGGAGTGTGACCGCGGACTTGCCGACCCCGCCGTCGCCGAGCACCACGATCTTGTAGACGCGGAGGCCGCGCGACGTGCCCGCAGCCTCGGCCATGCCGCCGCATGCCGCCAGCGGGGGCCCAGGCGAGCCGCGCCCGCGGTCACCCCACACACTTTGCGCCCGCCATCCGCACAGACCACCCGACACTACCACCGTGCAAGTTTAATTGATAACCAACTCAAGACGCTTGCCATTTATCACACATTTTAGTATTTTTTACTTCTATTCCCTTTTAGAAATAAAATCGACAGCTGATCTCCAAACAAATTCGACTTTGATTTTGAAATTTGAATTTGTTTTGTTGACATTGACATTTAGCCTCAGATTACTGGAGCATAATCACAGAACACATACATATACACTCAGCTTAATTTAGCATTATTTCCGATATTTCCCATGTATAGTCTGTTAAATAAATCTGTGGATAATTTTGAAGGTAAAAATCGGGCAACACTATACTTCCTGTTTCTGTAGAACCAACGTCAATTTGGTTCATAGATCGTAATAGAAAGAATCTTTCATCATTGATTTGGTTGTACCTACCATAGAACATAGAGTAAAATACTTGGGGTCTCTGGTGCATAGAGGAACCTCAGAGAGGAACTGACAGGAACTGACAACCGGAAGGAATTCAGCCCACGAAATTCAAATAGATTTACCATTTTATTAGTAGAGCTTTGTTTCAAAGTGAAATTAAGTATTTGAAGTGGAAATGTGGTGGAAATGGACTCACAGTTTTGGAATGTAACAAACTTACCTGATATAGAGATTTTTTTTTCACAAAGGGCAATCCTTACTGTGAGGAAATTGTGAGGAGTTCCTACTACACAGTGTATGAAACTTTGTAAGTTAAATTTTACATAAAAATTAGTAAAAGATAGAAGAGTATTTTGCCATTGGTATATTGGTATTGCTTTAAAATTTAAATACACATATGAGTAATTATAATATAATGTACACTAAATCACTACTAAACTAATTTTGACTTTGAGATCTTCCTGTTTTTCTGCCCATTACTGGGCTGCCCCCCATTTGTCTTAACAAGCCCCTCAGTCCACGGGCCTCTCTGACGCCTCCGTCGAACTGTTCTGAAGGTATAGCGGAAAAGTCATCAACCAATGGCAGGGGCCCACTGAGTCGCTCGGAGTACTGAGCTAAGCGGGACTGGTGACAAATTGGTGACGTTTTTTCTATTGCTGGCTGAGACTGAAAGAGAAAACATGAAACAATTTGAAACTGTTTTTATTTAAACTAGCTGACAGACATTGATTTGCCCTCAGTGGCTATACCTCTTAAAACAGTAATGCTGCAGTATTGTTTTAAAACACGGCACTGTCAGTAAACTAGACTTAACTGCTAATATAGGTTAGTAATAAATTTCATATAAAAAAACCGGCCAAGTGCGAGTCGGACTCGCGCACCGAGGGTTCCGTACTCAAGAAGTACTGAAGCAAACCAATCAGGCATACTAATGTAGATGTAACACGACCAAAACTGTAACGACCAAAGATGTAAAACGGTAATAATTACCTTTGTTAATGAACCGCAAAACTATCTTTGTTTGTAGAGGTTTATTGTTAATATCAAAAAAACTATGCTAGTTAGAGCATTGACTATAGTTTTCCTGTAAAATATACGTAAATTCCTATTGACCATAATTATTTGAGATTTTTCGATTGGTAAACTCCGGAGATAAGGGGGGGGAACGGTATTTTTTTAGACATTTTCCCCGATAAATCAAAAACTATCATGACTAAAAATAATTAAAAATCGGTTTTAGAATGTACAAAGTAAACCCTTTCATATGATACCCCACACAGTACAGTTATCTCACAACCCTCCGATTTTCCCCCCTTTTAAATAAGAACAATTTCCATTTTATTTTATTTCATTGTCATTGGGCCACTAATATACACAACTATTCCAAATTTCATATCGATAGCTCCGGTAGTTACTGAAATAATCGAGTGTGACGGACAGACAGACAGACGGAGAAAGTCGCACCATAAGGCTGCCAATCCACCGGAGCGGAGCGAGGCAGCGGAGCGGAGAAACGGAGATATATTCACCAATAGGATTGCACAAAATCTCCACTCCTCTGATTTTGTGCAATCCTATTGGTTAACATTTCTCCGTTTCTCCGCTCCGCTGCCTCGCTCCGCTCCGGTGGATTGGCTGCCTAAGGGTTCCATTTTACCATTTTGGTACGGAACCCTAAAAAGACATGATTTATTAAGAGTCACAATGCACCACGATTGTTCATGCATTATAGTAGCTTAGCAATTCAGTTTAAGAGTCTCCAAAATGTGGAAAGGGATCTTAAGACCTAATGTTATCCCTTTCCAACTGTACCACTCTGAAAGGCATAGCAAGTATTTCTAGATGGACAAAATGTAAACTAAAACAAAAAAGGTTTAATGTATTACACAACTTGCAATAGTTAGGTTTTGCAGTGGCTTCCCTCATATAATGAATGGGCTCATATCACAATTTAGCACATTTTCACACCCAAAGTATTTTAAACATACATTTAATATAAAAAATCCTAGAGCCATTTTTTGTTAACCAACTCCTCCAAAACGGCTTTTTTTAATATCAGGACATTACACACATTGCAATCTAGCCCAAAGTAAGTGATAGCTTGTGTTATACGTACTAGATAACTGATAAATATATATACATACATACTAATCAATACATAAATATAAACTTGACCAATTGTTACAACAGTTTCTGTGTACGTTCAGTAGGTCTGAGAGTAGGTTGTAACCTAAGCTCTATTTTATATTCCTAATGGCAAAACAATGTTTATCGGGTCAGCTAGTAGCAGATAAAAACATTGCGTATTAAACAAACCACAATGTCTTATTGTGACAAATCAACACGAATATTCGCACCATAACGTAGATATAGCATTGGTGTCTTTGGTCTTACTTTTCCCTTTAGAGTTGTGATTTCATCCTGAAGTCTTTTGACGAGCGCCGCATCACTCTCGTAGCTGGTGAGGGTGGGCTGCGGCATGCACTGGAACACTGTTGCCAGGAGGTTGTGCAGAGACACCAGCACGCTGTCCTGCCATGCCCGACTGAAGTACAGGCTGAACGAGGGATTCTCCTCAGGCTTTTGTACATATGGCAACACTGAAAATGGAAATATTTAATCAAGATCCACTAACTATGTTACATGCAAAGTCTTTCATAGCAAGTATAAAGAAAAATTCAATAGGTCCCTATATGCGAATTTCACTTTACACAATTTTGGCCGGAATGCATCTTTTGTGTTAAGGGAGGTTTTCTAAATAAAATAAATAAATATTCCAGGATATTATACACTTAGCAATATAGTAAGCTATTGCTTACTATGGGGTGTGTGTGCTTGTGGCTTGTGTTAGGGGTATTAAATAACTGATACTTATTGAATAACACCCAGACACTAGAAAACATTCATGCTCTTCACACAAACATTTCGCAGTTATGGGAATCAACAACAACCTCCCATGCAGATGCCAGGATTGCTACTGCCAATTGATTGTTAAAGTACTTTATATTAAAGGTGTTTATTTGTACTTACTAAACCAATCCCTCCATTCGCTTTGTCCCTGCAGTTCTGGCAGCATTTTGGCAAGGAATTCTGCTACCTTTTCATTTCTAACACCTCCTGCACTCTGTGCTGCTGTTATTAGATACAGCTTATACAGACTGTACTCTATCTTGCGCACAGCTGAAACAAATAGAAGAATATATGTGTGTATGTGTATGCAGTATGGGAACAGTGATTGTACTATAGAATATTCAATGAAAACTCATGGTAACTGGTGAGCATGATGATTCAGGTACCTAAGTCATGAAAAAGAGAATTTCTAAACTAAAGAACACATGCAGGTTTCTATAATACATAAATTGTGTTTCTTACCAGGCTGTACATGAATTTCTAATTTTGAGAACACTAAGCTATCGAGGTGTGACCAATATTCCTTAAGTCCGTTCAAGTCGGAGACATTTATATAATGCACGATGTGCTCCACAATCTTGTCCACTCTAAACCCTTTGTCTTTATCCGATTTCAAATCATTGTCGAAGGCTTTCACGGTGGCGGTAAACCCTCTGTAAAGCAAATACTCTCGTACTAACTCATCAGCGAGCTGTATGTGGGCCATTGGATTAATTGTCACTTATTTTTACGTTAGTATTTGGTAACTTTAATAAGTGTGTATTTTCTTCAAGGAATATATTCTCTCTCTAAAGAGAGATTTTCTTGCTTGGCTCGATTTTGAGTATGTTTATTTTGAAAATATTCCCAATTAACCCAAAACAAATTGATAATTCTCTGCTTTTGACAGGTCACAAAACCACAGACCCACTATATTAGTTCCAGAGAGTTATAGTTCACTATATTATGACCATAGACCCAATAGCTGCCTCGTGTGCAAGCCGTGGCATTTTCTTCTGTGATTTTCTTCTTATTTTGGCCTCAATAAATATGAGAGTACAAATTTTCAAATTCAATATTAATAATCATTCTCAAAGCACAACTCTTCAAACAATCTGTTCCCAGCTTGTAATGTGTTTTGCTATAATAGTTTTATCCAGAAACGTTTAGGTGCCGGTTTTCTTTTCTCTACAAGCTGTAAAATTATAAGACAGGCAGCGGTGGCGATAGAGATAGGTGATCTTGAGCAAAACCATAAAGCAAAACAGCTGACTTGACTTTTCCTCCCGCGGCAAATTAAAAGTAACACGAGGCTGTCTTGCGTGGCGATTGTGGCGTGGCATGCGCCCGAGGTAGCTTCGCAAGCAACACAGATACATCTCTATCGAGAGCTCGCGAGTCTGCTCGCCCAGGCGGCTAATCACAGAACGTAAAAATATCAACAACATGATGAAGGGATGGAGTCAATCTATGTGTTGTTATCTGTGGTAAATCTGTGGTTGTCGTGGTTTTTTGGTCTGTGATCATACCATAGACAACTGAAGTTGTGGTGTGCTGTGGTCTGTGGTGGTTTTTGCGAGCGTTAGAGATGGGTCGTCGACTCATTTTTCGTTAACGAAACTAGACCGTCCGTTGTGGTTCATCGACGAGTCTATCAACTAGTTAAAATCTTCGACTAGTTAACGTGCCAATTGCAGACGTTTAAACAACTTAGCAACGGCGCGATGGTTAGTCTGCGGCTTAACGTACTGTCCAATCTGCCGCAAAATTAAAATTTTATATGATTTTTCGCAACTTTTAACTAATACAACGAAGTACGCGGCATTTATTTTAGTTTAAAAAATTCAAAAATTGAGAAATCCCAAATAAAAATTAAATTTCGTAATTTTCTTAACTAATGCAACGAAGTGGACTTATGGCATTTATGCTGCGATAATAGCAGCGTCATCTTCAAAGGTTTATATAAAAATATTTACTTAAAACTGAACAGTTTAGGAAATTAGTTCGACTATCGACTAATTTGTGAGGTTACCCATTCTAACTCGATACATTATTCTACTGCACAGTAAGCAAAATAATAATGTCTTTTCACTCTAACACAACTATTAAAAAATCATAATATCAACTTTCTGTCAAAATCGCTAAAGCTGAAATTTGGTTGCTTGAAAATAATTCAACTAATACATTTTTTCATTAACTTGTATTATCCGACTATGTTGCGCGTCATCTTCGCGTTGCTAGTATTGCGTCGCGTCGTGATGGACTCTTTTGTTTCGCCGGTTAAGATTCAACTAGTCTATGAATGAACGGTGGACCGTCGAAGCGTTCATTGTATGTAGACCGTCGATTTCAACCGTTCGTAGATTCAACGCCCATGCCTAGCGAGCGTCTTACCGGCAAGAAATTTTGTGGTTCCGAATTTTACAAAATACAAACGAATATGCTTAGAAATGGATACAGCTAAACGTGAGATAAACGGAATGAGTGCTTATCGTTTCTAAAAAATTAAAAAGAGGTCTTTTCTTAATTACGCGGCATACGATTGCCCTGCAAAATGTCGGGGTAAGTTTGTTTAGGAATTACGATTTTTATTTCATTTTATCGATAATATGCGACAATGGAACGAACATATTCCTACTTTACGGTTTAAAAATTTATGCGTGTAACTAAATAACGATGTAATATGGCTTTTCAAGTCTAATTTTGTCGTCTACCTACCCTCAATTTTTTTTGTGCTGTGCCGTACATTCTCCCATTGCCACTTTGCCTAGATGCCAACTTTTAGTCGTTTTGAAAATGTCCATTCTACCAGTTCACAGAAGGTTTGCCGACGACTTAATAGAAAACTAACTGGATACTATTAGGGGTTTTCTATGACGAAACATTGACAATTGTTTTCTGTCAATGCGTAATAAGATGAAGAAAATAGAGATTTCAACCTCTTTCTTGTTTATATTTTGGTACTGGAAACTCACCGTTATGAACGTTATACTGCAACTACACAATACATTGCAATACTTTGTTATTAGAACTCAATTATTTTGTAACTTGCAGATGCCTACAAAGCTCTTAAGTCTTCCTATTGACAGTTTGAATTGTCTCGTGTCTTAAAGTAACTTATTAATGGTCTTCCAGTAGCAAACCTGCTGTCTGCGTCGGAGGTCGTGGGTTCAATTCCCACTACGGGTAAATGTTGGTGGCATGAGCATGAATATTTTCTAGTGTCCGGGTGTTTTTCAATGAAAATGAAAATATTTATTTTCACCTAGGCCTAAATAACAGGCTCTTATGAAAAGTCAAGACTACCGCCAGGTTCGGAAAGCAGGTTTGCACCAAGAAGAACTGGCAAGAAACTCGGCATTTGCTCTTTTCAAAAATGTCATTGTTATAATACAAGATTTTTTTATAAAGTATGAAAGATTATAACATTTTTTAAGATATCTTGTGAGGAGTTGGAAGCATATTTTATCATTCCAATATATTATATTTATGTATATTACTATTTCTTCACTATTGAAGTGTATATGTATGGACACATTCACCTCCTGGAACAGTGGCAGAAAATTTGACAACACCTTATATATTTATCAGTTATCTAGTACCCATAACACAAGCTATCGCTTAATTTGGGGCTAGATTGTGATGTGTGTTATGTCTTGATATATATTTATTTATTACTAGTATGCAAATAAGGTGATAAATAACTGGCTCATTAACTAAAGGATATTAATAAAATCTATCTTCAAAAATACATTTCAACTCATATATACCTAAAACATAATTGAACAGGACTGGAAAATTACAATACACCCTCGTAAATAAATAAATAAATAAAAAAAATCTATATGATTTTATGAGTATGGTATTTTGGTATGAGAACAGGTTGTAAGCTGTTTTTCATACCCTTATAATATCGCAAAACAATGTTTGCCGCATCAGCTAGTATACCTATCCTATAGGATATATAAATCTATAAAATCACATGACGTGCATTTCAAGTTGACTTTGCAGTAATTTTATCGTTCTCTGATAGGCCCACTTATAAATATGTACTTTTTTTTTTTTTTTTTAATCTTTATTATTATAAAGGACTTTTACCTATTAAGGTATGCCAGTCCCATCGAGAACAAAAAATATCACTTATCATAATAATAAAAATATGTACAGTAGAATCCCGATTATCCGGATCAATTAAAACCAGGGGTATTCCGTATAATCGAAAATCCGGATAACCGATTTCAAAGCAAATCAAATAATATTTAAGTTTTATAATAATTTTTTATTATGTAATGGGTTTTACTTAGATAATACGATATATAAAAAACGAGGTATAACGATAGATAATGAATTACATAATACCTATGTAATTTAAAATTTTGGTTGGAAATAACTTGTTATAGATTGCATTGTACCTACTTATACAAAATCTAAATCGTATTGTTTTTCATCTAGAAATTCTTTTAACTCGTCGACAAAAGAGTCGGCTGATGCAACATTAGCAGACAGTTTTTCTCCTTGAATCTCCAGTTCTCGAATTCCATGTCTGGATTTGAATCTTGCTAACCATCCACAGCTCGCCTTGAAAGAAGTATCACCACCAAGTTTTTGATTAAAATCCAATGCTTTTTCACATAACAGAGGTCCAGATATGGGCTGACCGCATGCTCTCTTTTGTAAGAACCAAGTGAAAACTGCATTCTCCAGAATTTCATTTTGAGATTTTTTCATGACTTTACTTGTCGTAACATGCTCGTTGCGCCGTCAAAACATTTTTAAATTAATAATTAGAGCCGAGACGAATGAGTCCGGATATTCGGATGTTCGGATAATCGATGTTCGGATAATCGGGATTCTACTGTACTTGTAAGTTGGGTCTTACTATAACTACTTTGTTACCTACTAAAAGTACTACTACTTTGTTACCTACCTGTTCAGTGTGTTTGAAACTCTAAAAGGGACTCAGGAACAGTGGTAGCATCCATAATCTTGCTTAGTCCACTTAATTTAATTCAAAGGCGCTACAAACTGTTAATTTAGCTTCGTCTTCATCATTAAGGCCTTGTTTGTATGTGTGTATATTGATTGAATTTCATAGTTACAGTGCTATATTGTCATCATTGAAGAATATACTGAAAACACTGCAGTATCACAGCTTCTTACTGGCCTATTAAGTGTAAGGTGTATTCAGCAATGACAAATAAATTAAGGGTTAAGAAATGTATGAAAACAAGTCTCAAGTTGTAGGGACTGGCGTTAAATGGTGTATTATGCGAGTAATTGTATCAAGCGCGATCATATCAAGCAGGTTCTACTGTATATCAACACCCCGGACTTTAAGCTGAAACCAAATCCTCCATAGTTAAGGCCCTTTAAGTATCACACTTCACACTATAATAATATTATACAGGCGAAAGTTTGTGTGTAAGTGTGTGTGTGTATAAGTGTGTATGTTTGTTACCCCTTCACGCCGTAACTACTGAACTGATATGGCTGAAATTTGGAACATAGATAGTTTATAACCTAGATTAAAACATAGGCTACTTTTTATCCCGGGAAAATCCATAATTCCCATGGGAAATTTAAAAAACCCTAATTTTCAACAGTAATCTATAGCTACAGCTATAGGTAGATTACTTTGACAATCTTTCCTGAAAGTAAGTGTAAAGAAAAGGAAATTCAATTTTTTCTCGGGATTAGTAAAAAATCGAATTTAACGCGGGCGGAGCCGCGGGCAAAAGCTAGTTGATGTAAAATAAAATTGTTAAATTACAGCAAATCTTATACTATGAAGGAGATGAAGGCTATAGTGGAGTACTTAACTGAACACAGGGCCTATGGTGAAATCAAAGGGAGAAAGATGTGGATGGATCTAGCAAGTTCTAAAGTAAGTGTGGGAATAATTATTCTCTATATTTTATACTATTTTACATAAATTGGGTCTTATAAATCTAAAATAAATAATAAATACTATTAAATAGTATTACTTTATTATAAACTTGGCTGAAAATAATATTGTACACTGAAAAAAAAAATTAAAATCCAACAAAGATCTTATCCACCTCTAACTGCTTGAGTATAAGCAGTTATATAAATAGTACTATAGAACAAAGTGTATAACTTCCAAAATAAATATCCTACCAGGACAGATTAATTTGTTTTGCTATAATCCGCTACTTGAAAAGATTCTGTATGGTACAATATGCAGGAACACTGCCTACATGAAACACCACACACAATTTTCCAACACTTTCTTTGACGCACGTTTCGTCTCGACACTGGGTTATCTTCAGGAGATGTTGACTTCACGCAGAATCTTTTCAAGTAGCGGATTATAGCAAAAAAAAAATAATCTGTCCTGCTAATTATGGATTTCCGCAAAATAACGCCTGCTTACATTCAATAATAGCCTATCCTGTTATTCCTACTAGAGATAGAATATCAATTTACTTTACATGTAAAAATAAAAGATGAAGAACTTATGTTAACATTCTGGATTTTTTTATTTTATTTTAGATTACAAACAGGACATGGCAGAGTTTGAAGGAAACATTCCTGAAACGCATACTGCCTGATATTCACAATCCCTATTACAAGTTGAATATCACCCAGATAACTAGTTTCCGACAGGGGTAAGTCATCATTTTATAAATAAATAAATAAATATCAGGACATTACACACATCGCAATCTAGCCCCAAAGTAAGCGATAGCTTGTGTTATGGGTACTAGGTAACTAATAAATATATAATATACATGTTAATATATATATAAATATTAAATACAATAAATTGAAAAACATCCAGACACTGAAAAACATTCATGCTCAAACATTTACCAGTAGTGGGAATCGAATCCACGACCTCCTACGCAGACGACAGATTCGCTGCCGCTACGCCATTCGGTCGCCAAATGTAATATCCTACTTTAACATTTTAAGAAGAGCTTTTCTTTTATCGCTTATTCACTGATCTGAAGAATTACTAGCAATTTTATTCAAACATATCGATATGCCTCCACATCAAATCACATTTGCATTGTTTCTTCGCTCGTAAACTAACCATTAGAAATCTGGCTCATGGACCAACTGATTTTATCGAAAAATGTATTTAATTTCCATATTCCTTTAACTTAAAGTTAGCAAAATTGTACTTTTTTTTTACTCTATACAAGTTAGTACTTGACTGCAGCAATCTCACCTGATGGTAAGTAATGATGCAGCCTAAAATGTTATCGTACTAACATGGAAGGATACGTAAAATTACAATGGTTTCTACAAGCATCACACCTGAACGCTAAATCTTCATGGTGCGTCTTTGCTGGTAGGGTGGTAACTAGCCACGGCCGAAGCCTACCACCAGACCGGACCTGAGCCAATTTAGAAATTATAATATTCCAAGGTGGCCCGTGGCGGGAATCGAACCCGCGACCTCCCACTCGAATCCGAGCGCGCCGTCACTGCGCCAGGGAGGTCGTCAAATTTATTTATTACATAGAATTTTCTTCATATTATATAATTTATTTTTGTATGATAAAATCATTAATCATTATCTTAAGCATCTTTAAGGCGATTTATTTTGTTTCTAGGCAAGACGTAGAAGCTAAACTAAGCAACAGACTGAAGATACGATCAACTAGTCATAATTCAGATACAGAAGGTACATTTTTAATTTTTCTTTATAATTATTAAAAACCCCACGACGGCGATTAAATAAAATATCCATTTGTTAGTTGCTACGTAATATAAAATTAACTTTTCTAGGAATCAAAAAGAAATTTTTCTTTAGAACTATTAAGGGGATTTATTGAATTTATTTTTGTCTTTCTCACTCTCGGAGATTTGGTAGGTGCGACATGCAGCGTCGCGGAAGAATATAGCAGAAAAACGACGTTTTACCTAATTACTCAAAAACTAAGCCAGTTATCAAAAATCTGTTCTAAGCGTTTTAGGATATTATTATTACCGATACATTAAAACAAAAATTACAATTACATCCATTGTAGTTTCCGATAAAACATAGAAAAACTGAGATTTTGGAGCAACTTTTGGGAGAACTTTCTATCGAGAAAATTTTATCCAATCGTGTTTCGGCTTCTAAGCGATTTTAGATTAAAGACCCAAAATACATGACGTGTAAATTTGAAAGTAATTGTCTTTATAGTTTTTGCATAAAACTTCATTCAAAATCACCTAAATACGGCTTGTAGGCCGTTAAATAAAATAATTATTATGTATTATGTAAAATAATTATTATGATGTAACTTTTCTAGGAGACAAAGAGAAAGATGCAGAAAAACCTGGGAATAGTAATGGCAATATAGAAAATGAAATTGCAGGTGAGGACCCAAAACAGTCAAATCTCAGAGCATCAACTGAAACACTAGTGCTAGAAAACTGTTATGAAACTGCTGAGGATATAAGAAAAGATTTGCAATCACCAACTGATTACACTAATAAAGAACAGGGAGCACTGCCAACTAAATCTATGAGGGAACTCATAACATATTCAGAACCACTAACACCCATGCTACAGGGTGTTATTGATGATTTTGTGACAGATGATGAAGAACCTCAAATGCAAATTGTTGAGCCAGAAGAAACTAAAGAGAAAATAGATGAAACGCAATGTAACACACAAGAAAATGTCACAATCGAAATTTCTGATTCAGAGGGAAATTTCACACAGGATGTGGCAAACCAACAAGTGTCTAAAGCTTCTAGCAATGATCGCGCATCGCCTACAAAACCCAGTAACAATCAACGCGCAGAAGTAAAATCTCAAGCGGAAGAAGCAAAAACGAATAATAAAGATTTAATAACTTTATCGAGTCAATCTAATGAAACAAACAATGAAAAGAACAACTCAATCAAAAATGCTGAAAATGAAAAAAGGAATTCATCCGAAACAACTCAAAACAATTCAACTAACATTGCAGATACCCTTCTACCTGGAAATCAAGAAGCGTTTGAAAAAAATAAACCTATACCACAAAAGTGCAATCTATCTTTAAACAAGAATACGACTTTACGAAGCGGTCGTAAAAGGGCCAGTTCTCAGGATGTGGAAACAAAGACAAAAAGAAAAAAAAATTTTGATAGAATGAAATCTACATCAGATACTGAAAAGTTACAACACCTATCTAATAAAAATATTTTAATAAATTCAAACTTATCTACCGCTACGCAAAATTTACCAGAAGAATGTAAGCGATCCTCTAATGCAAATAGTGGATTAAGTGAAAGCACGCCAATACATGAAGAAGTAACTGATAATTTACAAAGCAGTGCTACCAACAATTCTACTGGAATTGAAAATCCTTGTTTGAAAAATGTAAGTTTATATGCTGAAAAATTCTCTAACGAGAAATACACTGATTCAGAAATGAGCAACACAGAAGATGACAAAAATAAGAAAGAAAAAAATCGGAAGAGGAACGATAAAAATGAGAAGGCGGATAATGAAACCAAGTTAAGTGAAAAAGAAAATGCCAAGACAGGAGGTCAAAATAAGAACGAAGATAAGAATGACAAAACAGATAAAAATAAAACAAGCAAGGATACCATTCAGGACACAAATAAAGAAAAAAATGTCATGGAAATCGACGAAAATGAGAAGACAGCTGAAAAAAGTGAAAATTCAACTGTTGATACAAACAAGACCAGAGATAATAAAACTGAGAATTTAAACGTTAATAATAAGAAACATGTTGATAACAAGAAAATGGCTGATGATAAAAATAAGAAAGACGATAAAGCGAATTATAATAGCAGCAAAACGCGAGCTGAGAAAAATGATAATGACGTAGTAATGCTGGAGGTAAACTCGGATTCTGCCACTGACCGTCACAGTGATCAAGTAAGACCAACCCGGGAACGATCAGTAAAAGAACAGAGAGATAGAGCATTAGCTAATGTGTTTGGATTTGCAACCGGTGAGTAAATGAATAGGTGATTTGTGACAAAGCTTTTGCATTGTTCAGTGCCTAAATGTTTATCAAAGGAATGTGCCAGTAATAAATATTGTAATACTTTGTTTAACACGAATGGATATTATAATTCGATAACACACTAACAAGACTTTAAAGTTTGTGAACTAAAGCAGCATGAATATTATAGAGAAACTAGCTGGCCCGGCAAACATTATTTTGCGATATAAATTTTTTTCTCACTTAGGGACATAAAAAAAGATAACAACGTGCTCCAAATTTTCAGTGTATGATCTCTAGGTCTGCTATAAACAAAGAAAAGCGAGAGAATTTTATATATTAGAAGAGATAACATGCTAAGGGCTGACATGCCACCGATATACTTTTTGTAGTAATATCTACACTCTACAGCATGTATTGATATGGCATGGTGCTTATTTCAGTTTGCATTTCTAAACAAATCCATAAAAATGATATCTTTTTAGAGATATTCCTGGGAGAAAAAGGTCATGCAATTTTAAATTTGAGATCTTCACGTTAAGCTGTAGATCGCTCTATGGATAAACCGTTATAAACTTGATGGTCTGCGGGACACGGGGTGGGAGCCGCTCGACCAATCAGCAAGTCTGTCGCTGTCCGCCGGCAGCGCTGACGTATCGTTATAGCCAATCGCATCACTCGACCCGCGTCCCGCAGACCATCCTGGAGGGTCAAGTTTATCCGGTTTAACTATAATGAGATCAAATCTGAGTAGTTCTGCTGTAATCCGATGGGACAGCGCCACTTTGCGTGTAGACCTGTCAACTATTCTTTTTTGAAAGGATTTCTATATAGAAAAATAGTGTATCACTTTGACAGGTCTCCACAGACACTACCAAAACTAGTGGGATAAAAGGCAAACATTTATCTGTGTAAAAGCCCAAGTGAAGAAAAAAAAGGCCTCATGTAAAAAAATGATACTAACTGTTGTCTGTAGCCAAGTGATCAATTTATTTATTTATTTACATTTTCATACATTTATTGTATTTCATTTCATTTGAACGTTATGTGGTGCTCGCAAATATGTCAAATGGCTGCTGACATTGTAACCCTCCTTGAAATGTGATGACTAAGATGGATCCAGCTATATGTATATAATACTACTACTAAAAAATTAATACAATATTCTATCGGATGCTAAAAATAAGCTAACCTCAATGCATGATTATCTTCAATGTTACATCTAGTTTTGTGTAAAGTACAGTCGCGGAGTGAAAAACTTCGCCACCTTAGTGTCGATTTTCCCTTGCATTAGTACTGCAAGAATCCATAATGTCAACATACTAAAACAATCAACTAGTGCAAACGAATCACTTTGAAAATTGACGAACCTTTTCATTCCGCGACTGTACAAAGGAAATGACCTAAGATGGTATCAAGTTTTCTAATGAACCAAAACCACAATAGCCTAGGAAAATAAAATAGTGTTTGATAAGAACTATAGGCACTAGGAATTTATTTTTCGTATCCGAGATTTAATTTTGCATACAAAAAATTACCTTCTTTTCGATTCACATTTCGTGTCATACTGATTTTACTTGGCTATAACTTTAGAATTTAGAATCCGGATATTAATTAAAAAAGTAATAATTGTAGGAGTTAATATGGAGACCGTAGTATATAAAAAATAAAGTTTGGGTTTGATTCAGCTTGATACGGGAAACCATACATCAATGGTCATTATCCTTTCGAATACAAATTATAAATTACAAATATTTGTCATTCTTTAACAGGTGATACAAGTAGAAGACAGAGAAGAGTTACAGATCGACGAAAACGTACCATTTCACACTCTCGTATTCGGTAAGTACGTAACTAAATATCCTTACCAAATATGTGCCTAAGGGCGGATTTTTCAATCGCCAGATAAACTATCTGAGGAATAAATTTAAAACATATGCCGTACAAAATCTGTCAAAACGTCATATTTATTCCCCATTTAACGTTCTATTTATCTAACGATTGAAAAATCAGCCCTAAATCTATAACAGACATTGAACTTTTAATATTGCACTAAAATTATAGATAAACAAAAGTTATCACTTTTATTTATAGGAACTAGGGACGTAGAGCATTTTTTAGATATCATATAATAATGTGCACTAAGTATCATTAATTAAACCTGAAGTACATTGATACTTGATGTGTCTTGTTCGAAGCTAGCTATTGACATAATGGGCCTTCGAAAATTACATTAAAACTTCAACGTAAATATCACAAGAAGTGTAGCTCATATCCTGAGGGAACGTATCCTGAGGGGGGTATAAGGAGTTCAAAAATGTACCATTAATTTTAAGTGACATCCCTAAAATCATTCTGGACCACTTCGAACAGCATTAAATCAAATTGATATGAGGTGTGATTGACATCACTGTTAGGGTTGCTAAAGATATTTTATCTTAATTAAATAATAAGTTTTGTATTGAAAATAAAATAAAATTATTTGGACTTCTTATCTCCATTAATGTGTTTCAAGGATCAAGTTAGGTTAGCTACGGTTACGCTATACGAATTAACCCGTACGTTGTATAATATCTTAACTGTTAATGTTATCTTTATATTATATTCATCTGTAGCAAATACGTCAGCGACAGCTCCGATTCGAGCGACTGGACCTCGGACACTGGCTCGGAGTACGTGTCTTCGCCGCCGCGGAAGTACGGGAGGAAGGGCAAACACACTAGAAAATACTTGTAAGTTATCTTTACCTACCACCATATAAAACACTGATCTCTATTACACTAGTACGATGGATCAAACATTCTATATACAACTGACGTTTACACACACACACACACACGCACACATGAACAATAAATCTTGTAGTGCAGTGTCAAGACGCTTGGCCAAACTACAATACATAACCTGGGTGACCACGTTTTTACAAGAATTCCAACCATGATTGTATCTATGGGTAAACTTTAAAAGCAAAACTATCCGAAAACAAAGTTTCATCAAAATATTTAAAGCCATTTCCGCGATACGCGAAATAAAGTGATATATAAAATATTTTTGTACAAAAATTGATATTGTCATTTTTTAATTTTCATTGTTAATTTTAATAAAATTATTTTCGTTAATTTTTTATCTTATACACGAAAAACGAACCATGAAATATACATAAACACTGGAGGCGTCAAACCGCGCAAAAAAAATGACGCGTTTACTGGCGTCAAGAATGTTTGTTTTGACACCAGCTCTAAGCTTATCACATTATTGGCTCAGCAAGCCACCTATAGAATTTTGCAGATGGCTCTACTGTTTGCCCGTATGAGAAAAATTTACGTAAAACGCTCGGATGGCCACATTCAGGTTCCTATCCTTCAGTTGACGACTGTGTGGTGTTGAAATGTTTTTTCCTTTGACAGGAAACCCAAGTCAGCTCCCGTGCTGTCGCTAGAAGAAGAGGGCGGGTTGTTTGTGATGTACGGCAAAAAAATATACCCCGTAGTGAAGGACGGCAAAATTGTCAAGAGCTATTTGTCTTACATGCCCGAAGGTGAGCTGCAATAAAACTGGTCAAACTGTTATGACCAATATTCTCAATAACAGTAAACTAAATACCTCTGTTCGCCAAATTCAAGAATGAAGAAAAAATATAAAATTGGTTGTCTGTAAAGTCGGTTTACGGACGATAGATTTACGTGATAACGTCATAATCATAATCGTTATCATAATCTTTATCGTTATCGTAATCATAATCGTAATCATAATCGTTATCGTAACCGTAATCATAATCTTAACCAGAATCGTAGTCATAATGATTATCATTATTTTATGTAATTTTTATCATGCCTCTCTATCGCTTGGTAACGTTACGCGTAACGTTACACGGAACGGTACACTTTTTCATGAGTGTGCTTCATCAATTTATTAAACGTTATCATGTCAAAACGTTGGTTGCTTATAAATATTTATTTGATTTTGTTTTTTAGTATTTGTCGTTATAGAGAAAACAATACATATGGACATCTTTGAAATTAAAATATACTTAATTATGTTTAATTTTTTTTTCAGACGAAGTAGATACGGAAGAGTCGTTTTGGAAACTGAAATACGTAGAGGAGAAGAAAAAAACAGCTGAGCTGACAAAGTAAGTTTTGTTAATGTGCCAGCTATTTATATGTGACTTTTTGTTGACGGACTTCTGTTTTTTCATGGACTGACGACCGCAATGATTGAATTTTGTAAAAAATCCTTTAACTTTGGTATCGGTATCAACGTTTGGGTTTTGAATAGAAGAGTATTTCGGCATCGCTAATAACAACTCATCAAAAAAATACCTCTCGCATATAATAATATGTATGTATGTATGTATATGCTTTATTGTACACCCAAACAACTATACTTACAAGAGTACAAGTACACAGAAGATAACGAAATAGGCAAGTACAAAAAGGCGGACTTATCGCTAACTAGCGATCTCTTCCAGACAACCACATATCGTCAGGATAATTTGAAAGTAGAAAAGTGGGTGATAACGTTTTATTAAGAGGATACACAGCGTTTATTTTTGACTTTCTCATTCTTACGAACACGTTGGTAGGTGCGACAAGCAGCGTTGCGGAAAAATATAATAAAAAACAATTTTATCTAATCTTGTTTCTGCTTCACAGCGAATTTAGATTAAAGACTCAAAATACATGACGTATAATTTGAAAGTAATTGTCCTTATAGTTTTTATACTGCAGGTAACTAAAAATCGCTTAAAACGACCGTTTGTGAACTAATAAAACATCAGAGAAACCCTCCAGCTATGTAAAAATCTTTCCAGTGGTTTTTTTTTTAATAAATAATATATACGGGACATTTTTCACATCGCCATCTAGCCCCAAAGTAAGCGATAGCTTGTGTTATGGGTGCTTGATGACTGATAAATATACATACATACTAATATACATGAATAACACCCAGACACTGGAACATTCATGCTCATCACACAAACATTTACCAGTAGTGGGAATCGAACCCTCGACCTCCGGCGCAGACAGCAGTTTCGCTACCACTACGCCATTCGGTCGTCAAAATATTACAACATTAGTATTTGTTCCACAGACTCCTGAACGAGACAGAAGGGAGCAAACGACCAGACGCCAGCCGCGTTCCGACATTGCCAACAACAACTCAGTAATATAAATTATCTTTTTACAAGAAATGCTATCTCCACTAAGGCCGGCCATAGACCATCCATTTTATCGTCCAAAAAGATGCAGATGTAATCAGAATCACAGACTTAGAAAACAATATGGACAGACCCCGTCTAGAAAATTAGCGTGACTATTTTTAATCTGTCAAGTGGCGTATAAAATAGCGTCACTTATGCCCAGTTGCACGAAACAAATTCAAAATTTTAAGTGGTACTTAAACTAATTTAATCGCAATCAATTTCAAAAAATGTATGAAATTTTGACATTTCTCGCGATTAAGTAGCACTTAATTTTTAAATTTATTTCGTGCAATTCGGGGTTAGGGTAGTAACTCAGTACATGAACATTTGACAACAAATCTTGGCGCTCACCATGACGCCGCATGTCACGCAAGGCTAGACTAGAATAAATGATTGGGGTGTCTGCATAGATTCGTTATCTCTGTGGTTAGAATTGACCGTGTGTGGACGTTTATTGCCGTGGCAGTTAGAAAACGTCGCTGTCTGTCACTGGTGACGCCATGGCTTCAAATGTATGTACGTCGCTGCCGATTGGACAGTTTTAACTGGTTGGTTTTGGACGAACTGCAGATTGGATCATCCTGCAGCGTCATGCCGGCTAGACGATAGAATGTATGGTCTATGCCCGGCATAAGTTGATGTAGTGGAGACCATTTATTTATACACGAGTAGTTTTGCTTATGGCTCCGTCCGAGTTCGTTATATTATTAAATGGTTCTTTTTTTATTATAATGAGATTTTGTATAAAGTTGTAATAATAATGTTTTCAGAAATGACAAAGCGGTTGAAGATTTAAGGGATTCGCTAGAGACGTTAAAAACTGCTCCAAACATAGGTATTTATATTTTATAACTTTTTTGACCTTTGTATAATTTTGAATGAAGCCGAGTATGCCATTTCTCCCACAAATAGCGCTAGTGTGTTTGATATTCTCCTCTAAATAATTTGGCTTATTAGTGGACACCCGCGGCTTCGCTCGAATGAATTTCGGTTTTTCGCTAATCCCACGGGTACCATGGATTTTTTCGTGATAAAAAGCAGCCTATTATTTTATCCCGGGTGTAATCTATCTCCATTACAAATTTCAGCCAAAATGGTTTAGTAGTTGCGGTTGTGGTTCAGTACACGCTTACTACTAACTCCGATTTGATTTCATTTAAGGCGCTACATGCGTTAGTATTATGCTTGAGTCAAAATTTACGATTTCCGAAGGAACATAATATAATAGTTATGTGTTCAATTATAGATTAGATAATTGAATTCATATTATTTGGCATTACATAATCTAGAACTTGTCTCAAAAATATTTTAAAATATGTGTATAACTTTCTCACTAGAACAGTTTTTGTATAGGCTGTTTGCTAAAATAGCGGTCGACGCTCTACGCAGATGCAAGATATTTGCCATGTTTCTTAACAAAAACTTATAACAATGACATATATAGAAAATTAATAACATTTACTAAAAAGTGTCTCAAAAAAAAACACGATTTTCCTAGATTTTCATTCAAAAACCATAAACCGAAAAGTGCCATTTTTAGCATTTTCCGATAAATTAAACGTATTATTTTAGGATAAAATCCAAGATATTTTGTTATTTCTGAATTATAGTAATTTAATTCAATTCATATTCAATGTCACTGGTTATTTATTATTTTAATAAGTTGTATATTTATTTTACTATAATTTTTTTTGTAATACCATTTTCCGCGCAAAATTGCGTCAGCGGGAACCTAATTCCTTTTTCTATGGAGCGACACGCGATTCACGCGTAAACGTATAAACGCTCTTAAGTCATCGTTAACGTTTACAGAATCCAGTGGAGCAGCGAAACCAGTAGAGGCAGGCCCAGCTACTGAAGATAAAAAAACTGTTAAACTTAAGTTCACCAAGAAGGATGGGGTAAATATACATATAACTTTAACGTTTGTGTACTGATATACTAGCTGTATGAAAATATACTATCAAATGAGAGGAAATAATTCGCAGGGAGTCAGGAAGGCGCCCCGGGAACACGCCAAGAGCAAGTACCGAAAGGGCGCCCTCCCGCGATTCGGCCCCCATAACCGCGAGGTGGATTGGGCCACGGATGGTGGAGGATTGTCAACATTCGGTTCCACGGCGGTCTAAATTGACCCCAAAAGGGGTTCCATTTTCGCATTTTTTTCTCATACTCACATTTTAGTTCATATATTATGGAATGGAACAGAATATTACGATCATACCATTCATACATATACACACATCACATTAACGTGGTGGAGGATTGTCATCATTCGATTCCACGGCGGTCTAAATTGACCCCAAAAGGGGTTGACCTCATTGACCCTTTGGTGTTGGTGGCAATAGGGAAATTTCCCTCCAGGCAGATGTTTTGCCTGGGGACCGCTTGTGATCCGAGCGTGTGACGTCAGAACTTCTATATATAGCACGCTCGTCGAAAACTCCGTCAGCGTGTGCTAGGGTACTGGTTACGCCATCTATCGTCAGCTATCGAAGACCGCTACAACCCCATCTTCGCCATTTTGGTATGGAAAGCTAAAAAGGTGTGTAATATCTCGCAGGAGGTGATAGACATAGAGGGCCCCTGGTCGGCGCTGAACCCGATGGTGCAGCACGTGGCGCAGCTGTGCGCCAGCGGCGCTGCGCCGCGGAGCCGCACGAGCTCTGCTCAGCGTGCCGCCAGCGTCGAGCCCGTGCAAGAGAGCGGGAAATCCACGCCCATTGAAGGTTTGGATACTTGATCAACTAAAGTCCGGTCGCGGAGCACGAAGAAATGCACGAAGAATTTCGTACATTAACCTGTTACTACCTGTCTCTGTCACTCCCGCGTCAAAATAATGCGGTCATGCTCGCACAGATGCAATGACCGCGTCCTGTGCGAGCGTGACCGCATTATTTTGACGCGGGAGTGACAGAGACAGGTAGTAACAGGTTAATGTACGAAATTCTTCGTGCTCCGCGACCGGACTTAAGTTTGAGTTTGAAAAAAGTTGTGAGAATTTTAACAAAAAAAACTTAAGAGGTTTCAAGGGACACCCGCATGGAACGAAGTTCCTTTCGATTAATATAAGAGAGAGAGGGAGAGACACAGAGAAACATGCCACGCCGCACGACTTACAATAGCTTACTATAGCAAAATGTGTCGTTACAGCTTTTCGCCTTATTTTTTCCGTCTAGCCCCCTTTCGCAACGCGCGATTAGGAACTTCGTTCCAAAAATCGCTTCAACTCTCTTCAAACTACCCTTGAAGTGCTGTCAGGGTTAAAAGTGCATATAGAATTAGCAAAAAATCTCTTTATAGATATTTCAATCCACGATGACACGCCCCACTCTGTCAAACTCTATACGAATCGAATGAAACATGTACGATTTTAACAGAGTAGGGCGTGTCTTCGTGGATTGAAATATCTATACTCGGCCAGTCAATATAGATAATTTCATAGTGTAATATGAGTATGACACAGAAATATTTTGAGATGGGCGAAAAACTATTGAGTCCTTTACTGTAACCGACACCCGAACACTGCTACAAACAGTCGCTAACGCGGGCCTGCCATAAAGCTCGTTAGTGTGACAGATGACAACAAGCGATCAGGAGGCCTACCACCAACGCTTAAAGTAATATTATTGTAATATTGTTTTAAAATTTTCATACTGACATTGTATGAAAATGTCAAAACAATATTACAATAATATTACTTTAAGCCTTGGTGGTAGGCCCGCAGTTTCCCTTTTTTTGATGCCTCCCGGGCGACGACTGTTTGCTACAGTACAAATATATGAAGTTGGTTTAACTTTAAAGTTGTTCTATTTTGTTTTCAGAAGTGCAACAGAAAGTTAACCAGAAGGAGCAAGAGATATATGAAGAAATTGAGAAATACCACGAGGAAGAGATCAAGGCGTCAGACAAACCGCCAGAATCGCTGAATGTCACGAAACGGTAAAATTACTTCTTTTTATGTTTGACTACTGTATGCTCGGCCCTTTTGACAGCGAGTCTCTAAATGGTCTTTGAGGCGCGATGAACAGTGGATTCGCGGTCACTGTCTAATCTAATACGAGAGACAAGGATGTCGCACGGCAGTTTTTGTTCGAAAAACAAGAAAATGTGAAATTAAAGAAAATGCAGACGTAAACTAAAACGGCCACTACCTCTGTCACAATAAAACACACAACCTAATTTAATTTCATAAAAATTAATTTAACCATTTCTGAGAAAAATGCTGATATGTATTTGCAGAGGCAACTTTTGCATTTTTTCTATCGAGTGAAGTTTTTGGGAAATCGTGTTTCGGCATCAGCCACCATTACAGAAATACTTTCAATTGTATCCACATATTGACGTGATAACGTTGAATAAATTAACACCAGCAGCACTCATGAAAAAGTGTACCGTTCCGCGTAACGTTACGTAACGTTACCTGAGCCTGTGCGTGCAAGCGAGAGCGCGCAACAAGCGATAGAGAGGCACGATAAAAATTACATAAAATAATGATTATGATTATGACTATGATTATGATAACGATTACGATTATGATAACTATTATGATTACGATTATATTACGATTATGATAAAGATTATGATTATGACGTTATCACGTAAATCTATCGTCCGTAAACCGACTTTACAGACAACCAATTTTTTTTAACAGTGTTAAGATCTGTAGATTTTACATAACACGATGCTATACGAACGCAATTTGCCAAAGTGACTCAGAGCGGTCATTGTAGCCCGCGAAATTCAATTTTTTTTTAGTTTTTCAAAATAGTAGTCTTAATAATATAGTAATAGAATTGTAGTATAGTAATAATATAATAATATTGAAGTGTAGTAGTCTCATAAATTCCCATTTACCCCATATTGGTCCCGAAAGAATATTTTCTGCTGTTTCCTAGATTTGGAACTATCGGGAACCACTATAAAGTTAATTGATATTGACCAAAGATTTTACAAAAAAAAAACCGTAGTTAAAAAAACAGTTACAAAAAAGTTCGAGAAGGCCGCGCTTACTGTAGTCAAATAAAACCATTGACTTTAATATTAAGACTAAAGCAAACACTTAGGTACATGATTAATTATGTATTGGATACAATTATATTTATGTTGATAGGGATCACTATTTTGATTAATTTTATGTTATTTCTTTTCTGTTTTTTATTATGGTTTTTTTATTCCAATAAAGATGATTTTCGTTTTACTTAATACTCGTGTTTCAATTTGCCAAAAAACTAATCGTTGGTAGTGTTCCTCCGATTTGTTTCTTAGACAGCTTCCGAAAGAGCGATGCCAACATAGATATATAAATACTAAGGATGACGGGTCAGCGCCAAAAAGTATCCGAACCGAAAGAGAGATAAAACGCGAAAAGGGAGACAATCGCACTATAGCTAATTGCTAGTAAAAGTAGGCTGTACAGTAATGGTTTAAGACAAATTACAGTGTTTTAGTTATGTAGGTTTTCTCGGGTCACTTTTTTCGTGAATTTTGTATTACACCCGGGGTCCTTAGATAGTAAGTCAATGGACGCCAAGCATTGTTTACCTTCCTAAAAAAACACCACAAAAATGCAACAACACTCAAAAATAATAAGTATCGTAAGTTCTTAATTTTGCTACAGAGTCCTTCCACAATACATTACATGCAAAGTGAAATACCTACTAATGAAAATATAGCTGAAAAATTTAGCATTGTCAGGCCAGTCTCACTTGTCACGTAATCGAGACCGCTACATGTAGCCGTCAAGACGGCAATGTTTCAGACAGCTGTCGCGCGCCGGCAAAGTTGCACGCGCTAGTTCTGTACGGTCTGTTTTACGCGCGGCGTGCGCCGTCTGTTCAGCGTTTACTGAATACCGTACAAGGCAGCCCTAGTACTTCGTAAGAGATAAAGTTACGCGATAGAAAGAGACCACAACTTAAAGTTTGTTGCGTGTTGTTTTCGGAGGCGGAGCCAGGTGCTATTGCGAAAGTGAATTGCACTTTTTGTGTCGGCGCTAGAGTCGCTATTCTTTAAATCATTTGCGGAGTGAGCGTTATGTATTCCGTGGCATTGTAGAAATCATATAACAGAAAGGAATATAAGAAAATATGTGATACATATTAATAAATAATCAGGCCTTCATGACTTTTGTGCCTTGAGCGGAACCAACCTGTTTGCCACAGTCGTATGCGAATAGCGATCTTGTGGCATATCATATGAGACATATTGGCATGGAGGCACTTGTGACATATGAGACACATTGACGTGGAGGGCACCCTTGTTGAGTCTTAGTAGGGTATTCTGGCCAGCCCATTCGATAAATTCTGGAGTGTTATTCAACGTAAAAAGATGCATACAAAGGCTTACTGTTAAATTCGACATTAAATACAAATACCGAAAACTAATCGGGGTCTCCAAAACTGCGTGGTATGATCTGAACTCCCTTAGCGTGAGTCAATGGACTAGTAGCGCCATCTATTGATGTTCCAGAAAAGGAAGGCCGCGAAAAACATCGCCAGCCGTGCCGCCCAGCCCGGCGAAGAAGATAAAACCCAATGAAACAGCTGAGCAAAACGTCTCGGCTGAAGTAGCGGCACAACCGACTGGCGTGGAAAATATCATCGCCGTCACCAAACGACGAACTAGGACGCCCAAGAAGTTACTGGCAGGTTTGTGTAGCTGTGTATTAGGTCAGGCCAGTCTCACATAACACGTAACCGTCCCGGCTACAAGTAGGGGTCCTCAATATTTCAGATGGTTGCCGCTCGCGGGCCGAGTTGCACGCGCTAGTTCTGTACGGTCTATTTTACGCGCCGTCGGACTACGGCAGCCCTAGTACGTCGTAAGAGATAAAGTTAGG
The DNA here is from genome assembly GCA_036785405.1 of Coenonympha arcania. Taxonomy (NCBI): domain Eukaryota; kingdom Metazoa; phylum Arthropoda; class Insecta; order Lepidoptera; family Nymphalidae; genus Coenonympha; species Coenonympha arcania. The sequence continues at coordinate 4,289,267 of CM072074.1, forward strand.
CGATAGACAGAGACCACAACATTGCGTTTGTAGCGTGTCGATTTTTAGGGCGGGGCCAGGCGCTATTGCGAACTGAATTGCACTTTTTGTGTCAGCGCTAGAGTCGCTATTTCCTTAAATCATCGTGCGGAGTAGGCCTTCCGTACCTATTTAGTGTTCCGTGATTAGGTTTAGGAAATTAAATACATAATACTTAGCGGGGAAGGTAAACATCGTAGGAAACCTGCCTAATAGTTGGCTAGTTGATCTTATACTGAGAGGAGACCCGTGCCTAACAGTGGGACATGAAAAAAAGGCGGAACTAAGGCATAACCTTTCTATTGCCTGTTGGCCAAAATTTACAGGTAAGTACCTATAGTGTTATGAGTTATGCCTAAGTATGAATTGTTTTTTTTAACTAAATAGGCTAGTGCTTGACTGTGATCACACCTGATGGAAAGTGATGAGACAGTCTAAGGCGGAACGCGCTTGCCTACGAGATGCCTATTCACTCTTGATTTGAAGGTGCTCAGTTTATAAGTGGCGGGAAAGACAGTGACTGAGCGGGCATTTGGGGCCTTTACTTACTTATAGCATAATTTACTATTTTAATTAAAATACCCAGTTATACTATTTTTACTTACTTCTATCCAAAGGGGAACTGTGAAAAAAGTTCATCAGGATCATCTGGGGGATCTTGATAGGGGATCCTGGAGGACGACCCCTTAGGTTCCTCCTTCTCCCTTAGTTGTTAGCTAGTTGTTGTCTTAGGGTTCTGTAGCCAAAGGGTAAAACGAGGCCAATTTTGGGTCCCGAATAAAACTCCGCTGTCCGTCCGTCTATCACAAGGATGTATCTCATGAACAATGACAGTTAGACAATATAAGTATATTATCTAACTGTATAGTCAAATGTACTTTAAAATCTTTGCTTTAGTGTTTGATTTACAAAACGTGTTTACAGAAACAGTGGAAAATCAAAACACAATAGTGCGAACAAGGAGAAATACGCCGAAAAAACCTCAAGAGACACCAGACAAAGCTAAACAAACCGACTCCTATGACTTAGATGAGGTCAGGTACAAATTCCCGTCGCCACCGCCCAAACGGAGCTCAAGCAAAACCGCACCTAGCGAACTGCCAGCCAAAAAAACTCGGCGAACTAAAAGGTAGTGAGTAGATCTTATTTTGTATAATCTATGGTTGTATATTATGGTTTAGATCAAACGTATTAACAGTTTTCGACATGATCGAGAGTCGGTGTATTGTTAATTCTTTATTTTATCGCTTATTTAGTTAATTCTTGTTTCTTTTATTTCTATTCATTTTTACTCAAAACGATGCATGCCGTCCGACTAACTTAAACGGACAAGACTAACTGATAAATATTTAAACAGATATGTCTGTTAAAGTTATTAAAAAATAATAGAAACATTCTATTTCTTTTTTCATTTGTTTGCTACCTTTTATACTAACTATAAATACTTATTTTGAGCAGACTACCTTTTTACTTTCACTAACTATAAATGCTTATTTGGTTATTAAAGATTTTATTATTTTAATTATTGAACCTTTTAATTATTTCCTCTTCTTACTTCATTCTACTTTTATTGGTTATAAAGTCCAGTCGCGGAGTTGGAAGAATTTCGTACAGTGACCTTTTTGTCAACTGAAAGTACATTTTTGTTACATACAAAAATGTACTTTCAATATAAATAAAAATACTGACTGATTAAATAAATTATTATTATTTTATAAATTATTTACTTGATTTTAATATATTAACTTAATATCTGGGTGACCGAGCTTTCTTAAAATGCATCCTATTCTAAATTATAGAAAATAGTAGAAGTATTTAATTTCATGAAAATCGTTTGAGCCGTTTCCGAGATTAAGATTATAAAGATATATACAAGAATTGCTTGTTTAAAGGAATAAGATAACTCGAGTTTTTACACAATTACCATATGCAAACAATGTTACAATCCCTGAGGGCGGTGGTTATTGCATCCGTGCGAGCGAGATGCATTATGCATATTTCAATTTAATACGGGAATGACAGAGATAGGTAATAACATTATAACAGGGCAATGTACGAAATTCTTTCTGCGTTGGATGCGGATGTTAGCTTGCTAGATATACTGGCTCTTATTCGATAACTGTTAACACGTTTACAAGTACGATGCATAATTATTCTTGTGTAAAATTCAGACAATTTACATACAGTTTTTTAAATTAGAATATCGGAAAATGAATTGTTTGTAATTTTGTATCACATGAAATTGGAATAAAAATTATGATTGTGGGCAGTATTTTTTAAGACTAGCAAATGAATCAATTATATCATTTACATTAAAAATCAAACTTATAAGGCGCTTAAAACTGTCAATTTTTACTTTACTTGATTCTTTACTAATTTTATCTTGGTTCAGGTATCAGAGTAGTACTCTGGAAACCTACAAAAGCTAACAAAATAATCAATTTTTTCACCTTTTTGTCTATCGCCAGAAATCCGAAATTTACATTTCTCAGTCAGACTGTAAATTTTTTAATTTCTCATTCAAATTTTAATCACAAAAAGTCAAAGGTTGTATTTTTATATCGACAGATTCATTTGCTTTTTATTGGTTTAATATAAACATAGTAATATAATATATATATATATTATATCATAGAATATAGATTCACAACCAATGTTTTATCAATAAATCAAGAGTCTGTTATAGACATTTAACGAAACTAGAAAATTATTTGAGTTAGTGAGTTCTTTACGCATGATAATATATATAAAATCAACAATAATTAATTTTAACTTGAATTAGGCCTCGTTTATATTGAACTTTTAGTTCACGAATCATGTATTTTAAAAATTATGAGTTGAATACATCAGTCAGTAATCAGAATCGATGACCGATGTTTGATTTTTTTTCTGTTATATAATTTTTATTATGACCTCTCAACTATTTTGAAACCATCAGATTTTTTTTATCAATAAACATAATATTTTAAATAATCTTATTTTTCGCGCATGATCTTGTAAAAAGTTTTAAGACCCAGACAAGCAATCAGAATTATTTTTCAAATTTTTTCGCAAATTGTAAACCAATTACACTATGTACGTCTGACGTTTGTAACTTAAATTTTATTCGTGTATTATTATAAAAATAGCAAATTGATTTTTAAGGGTTTCAAGATAAAAGTGTTTCGGATGCCATCTTGAATTTTTACAAAGACCACTTTTGTGATTGCTTTACAGCATATCTATTAAGTACATTAACGGCTAGCTTTCGAAGCGTTCGAAGTATTACATAAAATAGGCAGTTAGATTATCAAAAAAATTGTAGACGCCCTAAACTTAAAGACTAAAACCGAATCGCTACCAATATCATTGATTATTTAAATCTTTTGTGTTTTTAAAGACTAAGGTGTTTAAAAATCAAGGTGGCACAAACTAAAATCTTGCACCCATATCTATGAAACATTATTCTTTTACCAGAATAAATAAAAGTTTACATTTTAACAAGTAATTAACATTATCTATGTAGACACAACTTTCCTACGTTTTATCTGGAATTCTCCTTTGTATTTAAGATAAAATTATCATTATTTATTATGATTTTAATGCAGTTGTTTAGAGCAGATACCTAATATCTTTTTTATACTTTTTCTGTTGAGAGCATGGGAGCAGGTACAGAAAATAAATACATGAACTATTTTAAAATGTTTTTTATTTATCACACTAAAAAATTCAGCATAGCATATGAATAATTTTAGTAAGCGTAATTAAGCATAGCATATGAATAATTTTAATGTTAGTATTATTACAATCCACCACACATGATTACTTGCACGGTTATATTGAATTGTTTAAAAAACTAATGTTGTCTTGTAACTGTCAGATATTGTGGAATAACAACCCATTATATTATATTATCTTTATAAGAGAATGCACATCTACTTATATAATATAAATTATAACACTTGTACAAGTCGCGGCAACTATGTTTAGCGGTTGAGCAGAGTCGAAAATAAGGTACCATGTGGTTACACGGGCATAGAGATAACAAATCTATGGAGATGATATTTCATTCGTTGTAGTCTAAACTTGCGTGACTTGATTAGCGCCGAGATTTGTTGTCAAATGTTCATGTACTGAGTGATGTACCCTAGGTGACGCCATCTTATACGCTACTTGACAGATTAGCGTAAATGTCTCGCTAATTTTGTAGATGGGGTCTGCCCTTATTTGTTTCCTATAGGTAAACCGCTATAAACTTGACCCTCCTGATGGTCTGCGGGATGCAATTGGCTATAACGATACGTAAGCACTGCCGGCGGACAGCGACAGACTTGCTGATAGTTTGAGCGGCTCCCGCCCCGCGTCCCGCAGACTATCAGGAGGTCAAGTTTATAGCGGTTTACCTATAGGTCTGTGTAACCGGGTCATTCCGTCCTTATTCGAAAGTTTCTTCGTGCGCAGCATGGGCGCAGAAATCCCCTCCATGTTCCCTGACCGCTAAAGATAATTGCCGCGACCTATATCTGTATTTAATGTCTTGAACCTGCTTCCATCCGTCATTAACAGCGCTTTTAGCTTCTGCGTTCTGCTTTGTTGCACGTATTTTCTGTTGCTTTACCTTTTGTTTTCTATTCACACCAGCGACGCAAGCCAGGCCACTGCGCGTGAAAATTTATTCATCAACTCCATAGAAAGCACGCAAGGTTACCAGGACTCGGATTTCAGCCCTCCAATAATATGTATACAAAAGAGAAGGAAAATGCGGCTGTCCTATCCGACGCACACTAAACGGCACAGACGCTACTTTCGAAGAAGCCACCCAGATATAACAGACGACATTAGTGGCGATTCCAGCAATTCATTCCAGGGACCTCGCATAAGGTCCATGACGTTCCAAAATTCAATCAAAGTGTCTGACTTTAACAAATCGGAATCCTTTAGACTGTTAATGAATAAAGACCCATCACGCATCAAGAACGCCTCGAATTTAGGACAAACCGCGAAGACCAGTTCGGCAAATGATTATAATGCACAAGAAAAAGCTTCAAATGATGTCATACCCAGAAGAAATTTAGATCCAAATAATATAGAACCATCTATGACTTCCCAAAATTCAAGCTTAGCCTCCGACGTGTACAGTTCGGAATCCTATAGACTGCTCATGAATAAGAACCCATCGCGCGTTAAGCCCACCTTTAATTTGGGGAGAATCGTTGAATCTAGTCCGCCAAGTGATTTTAATGAACATAATAAAGCTTGCAATGAAGACATAACTAATGGCAATAATTTCGATCCTAACAATGTAGAACCGATAAACGTCACTATCGGTAACGAGAATTCGAGTAACGTGTCTTTGCCCACGTCTCCTGTGTTGTCTATCGTTGAAAACATATCCGTAGATAAGAGTTTCTTGAGTAATCTTGACGATTATACTATTGACGATGAACGAAGAGATGCCAATGCTGCTGAACAAATTACTTTAAACGGTCTTATGGAACCATACAATGATGTGTCCATGCCTCTTATGCAGCAAGACTGTGATATTGAAAAGAGTCGCCGCGCCGGTAAAGCATTTCATTACAATCTGAGTGCAACCAAAAATATCCCTGATGTATCCGAGTCGTTAGTTAAGAGAATTGATTCAATCAATATCCAAGATCCGGTATCTGAATCTTTTAATGCTAAGCTTAGAGATTTACTTTTAGAAAGCTGTAAGAAAATGTCCGCTAAGAATCATGCTAAAGAAGCAGAAGGAAATAAGGCTAAAGAAGCAGAAGGGAATGGCAAACCTAAACCAAAAAAGGTAAATAAAAAGCGTAGTTCCACGCCTCGTAAACGTCAAAGCGTAAAAAAGTCGACGCCTAAGAATACTGAGCCTGTTATAGTGGAAGAACATATGGAATCTTGTTCTTATCGTAGCCGGCAATCCTGTCCACCCATCATACTGGTATCAGAGCATGATGGCCATGAAACAAATGAAAATACCCCAGCTGAAACAGAATCACAACAGTTTCTCACAGTAAAACCCACAAGAGGTAAAAAAAAGAAGGATATTATTAAAGTGAAAATTAAGAAACCAAAACCTAAAGGCCGATCAAAATCCGATAAATATGATAGAAACACTAACGTTTCTGATAGTGGAATAAATGATACAATATCCGATATCATCCATCGTACAGACGGCAGCGTAGAGCTCATTCATAATCATAGTGATACATGTCTAAATGCACATGAATGTATGGGAGACAGTGTTGTGATCGTCGAGAACTGTACTAATTCCATTATATCACTGGTCTCTAATTCTGACAAGAGTGACAATACAACTCCCGCTGCTGGCAACCTCACACAGGAATTATTCTTTAGTGATGCTCAAGACGGATCCAATATGGTTAAAGGTATCTACGTATTTTTTTATGATATTTAATTAAAATACCAAAATGTTCTCAGCAGTTCCTATCATTAAAACAAAGGGGTTTTGCACATCAATTTTTCACAATTTTATGTTACTTAAATTCGCACTTATTGGATTTCTCTACAGTGGCATTACTCTGTGTAACGAAGTACGCGCGATTGCAAGGTTAGAAACCGCGTGTTGCGATTTGCTGCTAAGCAAATGAACGTGCGAACATCTGTGTAAAATACTGATAAACTTTCCAAAAAAAAAACAGAAGTTCGTACATTAGTTTTGATATAATAGGCCCTAGAGCATTTTGGTATTATTTTTAGGTTTTCTAGCAATGATTTGGAAATGAGTTTTTTTTGTTTTAATTGTATTACATATTTACATATCAATACAAATATTGATTTTTATAGACAATATTGTTTCTACAAGAGATCTTAGAGTTTTATGTAAGTATGTAAGAAATCTATGTTAAATACCAAGTATTGCAGTATTGCCATATAGTGCCATCCGTAACATTGTTTTCGAAGCACTAAGACGTAGTTCCTCTAGAATTTATTGTCACAACTCACAATACAAACTTGTTTGTATGAGTGAAATCATGAAATGGTAGTTATTTGAAAAAATAACTATTATTTATATGTATTAGGCAAAGGATCCCCTTTGCCCAATCTGAATATTTATTTTATTTAATATCCGAGCTTCTCTGAATATTTAACGTAAACCTTCTTCATACAATCAAAAAGTAGCGCCATCTTTCAAAATCTCTACGTATTACGAAGAAGGTACTGGCCGTGATGCACAGGACGAGGTAACCTTGTACAGAGTCGCGTAGGCCCTAAACAAACATTTGTACCAAAGAATGTCCAATACAAGGCTCTCGCTGTTTACTGCAGTATTTCTTTTGCAGAATTTGATTTTGTCGAGCCGAAGCAAGTGAGCAGTGGGTCAAACACTATCTATCGCACAGCCCCTGAAACACATTCTACACCCAACAGTATCATGACAGACGATCTGTCTCAAGAAATACCTGATGAAGCCGGGAACAACAGATGGTACCTGTTTTCTGATGACGAGCTTTCTAATATCGATCGAGATGTCAGAGTTGAGGCGCCTGTGATAGGCGCTAGATTGGACCAAATATTTCCAATAACATGTGCCGTCCCTAACCTATCCACTATTACAGAAGCGTCCAGAGAAAATGGGGATAGCAAAAAATTTTGTGATAATACCAACACTCGAGATGGTTTCAATTCACCAAATATGTTTATTTAACTGCCTGTAGCCAATAATTATTAATATTTAATTGAAATTTGATACTCTTATTGTCTGTGTTACTTTTTTATTAATTCGTGCTGTGCATGTAATAATTAATTAATAAACTTAATTGGTCATTTATCGTAGTTTCAATTAATAATTGTAAGAAGTCCACTTTAGAGGGGGAAATATTAAAATTGTAATATCCTCAGTAGTCCCTCCGATAGGATTTTTTTTCTAGTTTTAGGTATGCAGATTTTCTGATTTGATCACGCAGAGAAACTCCGTGCATAGTTCTCTCCAATCTCCATCACTCGCTGAGTGACTCTGCCTTCTTATGAGGCCCATAGTAAAAGAAAAGACCAAGTCTCGGATCCTTATGTAATCACTGGTAACACGCACTGTTCAGTGTTCGAAGACCTTTGCCTTCAGGCACTGAGGGACACATGGGGACACTGCTGAGGTCATTAGACATCGTGTTGAGGGTTTCCAGAGACTGTGCTATGACTACGTTATCGTCGGCAAACTGCAGGTGAGTGATGTACTCGCCATTGACGTTGATGCCATATCCGTTCCAATTCAGAAGCTAGACGTCAAGTATTTAAGTATTATTATCTATGATAAACGTCTTCCAATGCAGCGGTAAAGGTACTCATAGACGATCGAATTTGGTGCGGCCGGACCACCGGACCGTGCGGTGCGCTCTACAAAACAGACGACCGCACAGAACTCCGAACCGTTCAGTTGTCTTCCTAGCAGTGCGTGAACACGTCTCAATATACCGCCTGTTCTATCAAAACAGGCTAAAGTCGCATTAGTTGTAGCAACTGTTGTTGCTACATCCTCATTACCTACAAAAAGAAGAAGAAAAGAATGGGCAAAGTTTTACCTTAAAAACAGATAACAGTATAGTCATATGAGTCTGATTAAAGATCTCGATGATGAAGATTTTCGTATATAGGACACAATGTGATCTTCTTGGCACTCCGAATCTTAATTGATGCGAACACGTTGCAACGTGTCGCGCGTATGGTGTCACAATAGCAAGTAAACCAACAAATGTTTCGGTGCGCCGTCCACACGATCGTACGCGGTTCGGGACCGCACCGCACCGCACCGCGTTCGATGTGCAAGCGCTCCGAACCGGCCGAACCGTTAATAATAATAATAATGTTCGGCGGACCGTGCGCCACATGATCGAATATAGTCCGAGGGCGGACCGCGTTCGTGTTCCGGCCGCACCAAATTCGATCGTCTATGAGTACCTTAAACGGCTTCGGGGAGATTCATAGAATGGGGAGTTACATCTCCTTGTCGCACTCCTCGCTGGAATTGGATCGATCTCGTAATCCTCTTATAATCTTAATCTATGGATTATGATGTAAAAAATTAAAAATCGCAAGTCCTTGGTCCATGGCATAGAGTAAAATAATATGAGTCCATGGCTTAATATAGACTCCATGACCATAGACTGTTCTGTTCCGTTAATCCATTCGTCCCTTTCGGGGCAGGCAAAGGTCAATGACCATAGACTACTAACACTTCTTCTATTGGCTCCGAACTACCTACTAGGGCATCATTAGAGGGATAAATGTTACGTTTACGTAACTCCATGACAACGACAACAACCTCAGACAACAACACAGATTTTTTAATTTATTTAACGGCCTTCAAATCCTTTGTGGGCTTGCAATAGCAAATAATCTATGAAAAAAGGTTTCAATTTCTTTCTAAAACATAAAAGGGTCACTATTACAACATAAATAAATACAATTTACAATTTTTCTAACTTAGAATAGGTTGAAAATATAAACAGTCCCAAAAACACGGAATGATACCGCTGCCATAGACAGTTCTGTTCTGTTAATCCATTCGTCCCTTTCAGGACAGGCAAAGGTCGGAGACCATACAGCCTATTCATTCGTGTGTATTTTCTGTGTTATGTATTTTAAAGGCATAGCCTGTACAATCGTTTAACAATAATATATATAAATAATCATAAATATGTATGATTCATCTGAATGATTTTAATCTTGTAGTTTTTTCTTTCTGACTCTTCTTTCTTTGAATTATCTTTCTTTCTGTACTTAAATTCAAATTTCTTGAACAGTGTTCAAAATATATTTGTATAAATATTTATACGTCAACGAATTCTTCAGTAAATCCTTTAGCGAGCGCGGCACGTCTTCAATGGTCTTGAAAATATTAATCAAGTCATCAATCAGCACAAGGCGCTGAATGCCATAGACAAAATTGAAAATTGAAATAATCTATTATCTGTGCTGTCAATTCAAGCCTCAGACCAATCATTCATCTGAGATTCAAGCACTTCGCTCCCGCTCCCGCCTCCCGCCTCCCTCTGAAAGTAAGCAGAAATGTCAAAATGGCGTCAACGCAGGACGCTTGGTATATTTCTTTACTTGGTTTAGCGGAACATTTCCGAACATCAAATCCTCCTGACATAAAAAGTTGTATCCAGTGCCTTCAAGCCGTATTTAATTTTAAACCACCACAGAGGGTCGAGGCCAGAACACATTTACAACTCGGAAATATCCTTTTGACACATACTAAAAACATCGACTTGGCGAGAACGCATTTGGACCAGAGCGTAAGTTTTTTTTGTTGTTTCTTTACTGATTTCATAAAAAGTGAGGGATTCTAAGTTCGTAAATGCGTAGACAAGTAAACGTAAGTGTGTTTCAGTGTCGGTTTGAGTTGGTGAAATGGCAGTGGTTGCATGTAAACAATGTCGGTGAAGTGGGTCATACAGTGTTTTCGTTGCAGTGGCGCCTCTCGCAGACCATCAACGGGTTTGACGATGTGAAGTTTGAAGCGGCGAGCGTGCTGGCGGAGCTGTTCGAGCAGCAAGACCAGCCGACGCATTCTAAGCATATTTTGCGGAAAGCTATTGAACTGTCACAACACACTGTGTACTGGCACTGCAGGCTAATATTCCAATTGGCGGTAAGTATTAAATAGCCTTTATTTATACCGAAAACAATATATAATAAATAAATATATACAGGACATTTTACACATCGCAATCTAGCCCCAAAGTAAGCGATAGCTTGTGTTATGGGTACTAGATAACTGATAAATATACACACATACATAAATATAATATATTGAAAAACACCAGACACTGGAAAACATTCATGCTCATCACACAAACATTGACCAGTAGTGGGAATCAAACTTACGACCTACGGCGCCAACAGCAGGATCACTACCACGCCGCCATTCGTTCGCCAAATGATATGACGTTACATAAAAGTGCATTAGTCGAATGAAATATATAGTTTGTAGTACACATATAAAGCGAGGAAGACATCAGACCTTGCTAATTGCTATTTTATTAATGATTAACGGCCTACAAGCCGTATTTAGGTGATTTTGAATGAAGTTTTATGCAAAAACTATAAAGAAAATTACTTTCAAATTTACACCTCATGTATTTTGGGTCTTTAATCTAAAATCGCTAAGAAGCAGAAACACGATTGGATAAAATTTTCTCGATAGAAAGTTCTCCCAAAAGTTGCTCCTAAATCTCAGTTTTTCTATATTTTATCGGAAACTACAATGGATGTAATTGTAATTTTTGTTTTAATGTATCGGTAATAATAATATCCTAAAACGCTTAGAACGGATTTTTGATAACCAGCTTAGTTTTTGAGTAATTAGGTAAAACGTCGTTTTTCTGCTATATTCTTCCGCGACGCTGCATGTCGCACCTACCAAATCTCCGTGAGAGTGAGAAAGATAAAAATAAATTCAATCAATCCCCTTAAATAGCAGTAAGTACCTAAGTTATAAATCTGATGATAGCTTATAGTGCCTAAGTTTTATTAAAAATATTATATGCAAGTCAAAGCATTGCAATCTACTAGCTTATATTTGTTGCAAGCAAATACTTGGGTTCAGAAGCCAATAAGTGGGCATATACTTGTATCAATATCATAACATTGGTAATTTAAAAATTGTTTTTGCTTGCTTCATTAACCTGTCAAGGGAGCACCCAAAGAATAGAAAAGTCATTTATATTTTTGTTACAGTGTTTCACACACTAAGGTTATTTTTTTTAAATAAATTTAGCATTTATAGTGTATCAAAATTATCGCTGCCAATGGGACTTGAACCGGTATGCCCCAGCTATCGGGGCTGGGTGCTCTGCCAATTGAGTTATGGGAACAACAACTACCACTAACACTGAATAGAAAAGTCAGTAAAGCAACACACACAGAACCAAAGTTGTGATATTTTTTGCCACCTTTTCTTTGATATGGGTAAAAATTATACATATAACATGTATACCTACATAGGATGTCCATGCTCAGAGATTGGATATAGCTGTAAAAGGGTAAAAAAACAGTACCCTTTCCCCATGAAGTTATGATTTTTACAGTGTCAGTCATGTGTGACTTTTATGGAGCGACAGCTTCAAAATTTTTTTGGACATCCTTTTCATTTGTAATGTATTGCTGCAGCAAATCCACGCCACAGACCAGGAGTATGACGTCGCTAGCAGTCTCCTGGGAGTGGGAGTGGACTATGCACAGATATCCAATGCTGCATACACAAGAGTACTGTTTTTACTCAGTAGGGTTATGGTAAGTTCTTTTTTTTAATGAAAATCCTAAGAGAAATACATAAGTGACATATTTATATAAGGGTATCATTTAAGCTATCACCAATTTAATTAGTTTTGTGTTTCTTAAATAATAGGGTTTGTCCTCAAAATAGTAGATCTGTCACCAAAATGTAGTCACCAAACAATGCAAAATCAGTTCCACAATAAATCACCTAAAATCCTGAGATATAAGGTCTAGTACCAAATAAATGTTTTTGTATGTGTTATAATAGGTGTGTCCTAATAAGTATTTAAGCAAACTAATTTAAAGAGATCACCAATAAATCATATTATGTTTATAATTTTTTTTATTTTTTGAGCTTATGTGTTAACTTTATATAAGAATTTACGACTATAGCCTAAGAAAAAGTGGGGGATCTAGGAAAACTCCTTAGCCGTCACCCTCTTCCCCTCCAAGAGCATGTCGACGGAGCCCCGCTTCGCGGGGCTCCTATTTCTGGGTGGTCAAAAAAGGAAAATAACCTTAACCTATTTACCTATAGGTGCACATGGGACCTAGGAAAACTCCTTAGCCGTCACCCTCTTCCCCTCCAAGAGCATGTCGACGGAGTCGCAGTCAGGGATCGATAATCGATTTATTTGGTGACAGATCTACCATTCTGAGCACAGAGCTAATAATTAAGTACAAAACTGTTATTATAAGAACGAAGTTTATATTCATGTAATGCAATATGATTTTATTGATTATCGATCTCTTATATTTTACACATATATTAACATTAATTTGCTAATTCATACCTGGGAACAATTTTTGTTTATCTGAGAACGAAAATATTTCGTGGCGATAGATCTATTTATTAGGTGATACAACTTGATGACAATTATAAATTTTGGTGATAGAAAATATAGTTCCCTTTATATAATGGAGAGAAGAACGCTCCCCATGGAAGATCACTCATAAAATGCACAGACCAAAATATGCTCCAATAGACATCCCATTATATGTGGCTTATTTGAAAGTGCCTTAATTTTTAGGATAAAAAAAAATAACAGCATATTTTTACTAACAATGCTGAATTGATTAAAATATTGAGTAAAAATTGTAGAGTTTGTAGTATTATGTTTCTGTTAATATTTACTAATACTTCAGGATTATAAACTCTTAAAGTAAATTGTCATTTTGCACTCAGTTAAGTATTTATTCATTAGGCAAATTATAGTAATTACTGATGAGAAAATATACAACAATGATGATTACTCACAATGCAGGCAATCTGGTAAACTGGTCTGTCCTTGTGCATGTCTTCTCTATGTATGTGTTTTTTTTGTATCTATGTTATATGTACAGAATAAATAAATAAATAAATAAATAAACAATCATTTAATACCCTAGTACCTTGAATGATTCAGGACACTTGTATTTTCAAGGACATACATAGTTACCCCGCACGGGAAAGCGCAGTGTTAGCAGACCAACAACCAGATGGACTGATGACATTAAGAGTCACAGCAAGGCACTGGATACAAATAGCGCAGGAAACAAATGAACGAACGAGTCTGTTATTCTATTGTTTCAGTTACTATTAATAGACAAGAAAATCCAAGAGGTACTGCCACTTTTGAACCAAGCAGGACACCTTGTGGAGACATGGGCTGGTAGTCCGCATCAGAAGGAATACCTCAAAGTGTTCTACTTTGTTCTACAGGTACGCTCTGTTCTTATATGTATATTCTGAAAACCAAATTTGACTTTTTATGTATCCAAATATGTTTTTAAATAAAGGAGGTTAAATAAAGGAAATCTTTGATGGCCAGGTTTGCCACTACCTGATGGCGGGACAGGTGAAAAGCGTGAAGCCGTGCCTCAAGCAGCTGCAGCAGAGCATCCAGACCATCATGGCTCCCACGTGGCCCGACGACGATGGTCAGTGGCATTTCTTTACATAAATAAATATATCAGGACATTACACACATCGCAATCTAGCTCCAAAGTAAGCAATAGATTGGCACGGAATACATAATAGTAGGTACAGAAAGTTCACTTCGCTAGATGATTTAAAGAAATAGCGAGTCTACCGCTGACAAAAAGTTCAATTCAGTTCGCAATAGCGCCTGGCTCCGCCTACGCAAACAACACGTAACAAACGCAAAGTTGTGGTCTCTTTCTATCACGTAACTTTATCTCTTCCGACGTACTAAGGTTGTCTCGCAATCTGGCGCACGCAGCGCGTGAAATAAACCGTACAAGAACTAACGTGTACAACATCGCCGGGGCGCGGCGGCCATCTGAAATTAGTACGTCGAGACGGCTACCTGTAGTTTGTTCGATAACGTGATAAGTGAACATGGCATGGTTATGGGTACTAGATAACTGATAAATATATGTACATAATAATATAATATATTGAAACACACCTATAGACACTTGAAAACATTCATGCTCATCACACAAACATTTTCCCGGCAGCGGTGTGCAGCGGCGCGGGCGAGTCGTTCGTGTGGCTGTCGCGACAGCAGCTGTACGTGCTGGTGTACCTGGTGACGGTGATGCACTCGGCGCAGGCCGGCTACATGGACAAGGCGCACAAGTACACCGAGAAAGCGCTCGCGCAGATCGACAAGCTCACCTGTGAGTACACCAACAACTACTGTCTCGTGTTGTTTGTATAGTGGTGGTAGAACTCTTTCTTGCGGAGTCCTTCCGGGTAGATACCACCGAAGCGTCAGTCATTCTACCATGTAACAAGCAGTAATGTTGAATGGAAGCAGGCGTTATTTTGCGGAAATCCATCATTAGCAGGACAGATTAATTTGTTTTGCTATAATCCGCTACTTGAAAAAATTCTGTATGGTACAATATGCGGGAACACTGCCCACATGAAATACCACACACAACTTTCGAAGAAAGTGTTGGAAAATTGTGTGTGGTGTTTCATGTAGGCAGTGTTCCCGCATATTGTACCATACAGAATCTTTTCAAGTAGCGGATTATAGCAAAACAAATGAATCTGTCCTGCTAAGCAGTAATGTCTCATGTTGCGCAGGTGCGAGCGAGGAGGGCGGCGAGGTGGCGAGCAGCAGCGCGGGCGGCGCGGGCGCGCGCGGCGGCGCGGCGCTGGCGTGGCGGCTGCGCATGGCGCTGCTGGAGCACGCGGCGCTGTGCCGGCTGGTGGCGGGCGGCAAGGCGCACGCGCTGCACGAGATCGCGCGCGCCGTGCACCTGCTCACCAGCGCGCCCAACGGTACCGACCACACCACTCCGTCCGCACACGCAGAAACACATAACGTGGCGGCTGCGCATGGCGCTGCTGGAGCACGCGGCGCTGTGCCGGCTGGTGGCGGGCGGCAAGGCGCACGCGCTGCACGAGATCGCGCGCGCCGTGCACCTGCTCACCAGCGCGCCCAACGGTACCGACCACACCACTCCGTCCGCACACGCAGAAACACATAACGTGGCGGCTGCGCATGGCGCTGCTGGAGCACGCGGCGCTGTGCCGGCTGGTGGCGGGTGGCAAGGCGCACGCGCTGCACGAGATCGCGCGCGCCGTGCACCTGCTCACCAGCGCGCCCAACGGTACCGACCACACCACTCCGTCCGCACACGCAGAAACACATAACGTGGCGGCTGCGCATGGCGCTGCTGGAGCACGCGGCGCTGTGCCGGCTGGTGGCGGGCGGCAAGGCGCACGCGCTGCACGAGATCGCGCGCGCCGTGCACCTGCTCACCAGCGCGCCCAACGGTACCGACCACACCACTCCGTCCGCACACGCAGAAACACATAACGTGGCGGCTGCGCATGGCGCTGCTGGAGCACGCGGCGCTGTGCCGGCTGGTGGCGGGCGGCAAGGCGCACGCGCTGCACGAGATCGCGCGCGCCGTGCACCTGCTCACCAGCGCGCCCAACGGTACCGACCACACCACTCCGTCCGCACACGCAGAAACACATAACGTGGCGGCTGCGCATGGCGCTGCTGGAGCACGCGGCGCTGTGCCGGCTGGTGGCGGGTGGCAAGGCGCACGCGCTGCACGAGATCGCGCGCGCCGTGCACCTGCTCACCAGCGCGCCCAACGGTACCGACCACACCACTCCGTCCGCACACGCAGAAACACATAACGGAAGTCCAAGCTCATACAGTGTACATGTTTTGCCCCATTCTTAGAATGAATCTATTCATGAAGTAGTTGAGCCTCATGATAACAGCTTTAACAGCGTGAAACACAAAAATCTGATTTTTCCACGCGCACGCACGCACGCACGAATACACACACAAACACACGCGCACACTTTCGCCTGTATAACAAAATTATGGCGTATTGTATTCATTATTATTGAATGTGTGATGTGACGCGAGGCTTGTGTTGCAGAGCACACGAAGGCAGCGCACACGCCGCAGCTGCACTGCCTGCTGGGGCTGTACGCCATGTCCATGAACTGCATGGAGGCTGCGGAGGCGCAGTTCCACACCGCCATACACGTGAGTCCACTGCTTCACTACTGCCTACTACGGCGCACACGCCGCAGCTGCACTGCCTGCTGGGGCTGTACGCCATGTCCATGAACTGCATGGAGGCTGCGGAGGCGCAGTTCCACACCGCCATACACGTGAGTCCACTGCTTCACTACTGCCTACTACGGCGCACACGCCGCAGCTGCACTGCCTGCTGGGGCTGTACGCCATGTCCATGAACTGCATGGAGGCTGCGGAGGCGCAGTTCCACACCGCCATACACGTGAGTCCACTGCTTCACTACTGCCTACTACGGCGCACACGCCGCAGCTGCACTGCCTGCTGGGGCTGTACGCCATGTCCATGAACTGCATGGAGGCTGCGGAGGCGCAGTTCCACACCGCCATACACGTGAGTCCACTGCTTCACTACTGCCTACTACGGCGCACACGCCGCAGCTGCACTGCCTGCTGGGGCTGTACGCCATGTCCATGAACTGCATGGAGGCTGCGGAGGCGCAGTTCCACACCGCCATACACGTGAGTCCACTGCTTCACTACTGCCTACTACGGCGCACACGCCGCAGCTGCACTGCCTGCTGGGGCTGTACGCCATGTCCATGAACTGCATGGAGGCTGCGGAGGCGCAGTTCCACACCGCCATACACGTGAGTCCACTGCTTCACTACTGCCTACTACGGCGCACACGCCGCAGCTGCACTGCCTGCTGGGGCTGTACGCCATGTCCATGAACTGCATGGAGGCTGCGGAGGCGCAGTTCCACACCGCCATACACGTGAGTCCACTGCTTCACTACTGCCTACTACGGCGCACACGCCGCAGCTGCACTGCCTGCTGGGGCTGTACGCCATGTCCATGAACTGCATGGAGGCTGCGGAGGCGCAGTTCCACACCGCCATACACGTGAGTCCACTGCTTCACTACTGCCTACTACGGCGCACACGCCGCAGCTGCACTGCCTGCTGGGGCTGTACGCCATGTCCATGAACTGCATGGAGGCTGCGGAGGCGCAGTTCCACACCGCCATACACGTGAGTCCACTGCTTCACTACTGCCTACTACGGCGCACACGCCGCAGCTGCACTGCCTGCTGGGGCTGTACGCCATGTCCATGAACTGCATGGAGGCTGCGGAGGCGCAGTTCCACACCGCCATACACGTGAGTCCACTGCTTCACTACTGCCTACTACGGCGCACACGCCGCAGCTGCACTGCCTGCTGGGGCTGTACGCCATGTCCATGAACTGCATGGAGGCTGCGGAGGCGCAGTTCCACACCGCCATACACGTGAGTCCACTGCTTCACTACTGCCTACTACGGCGCACACGCCGCAGCTGCACTGCCTGCTGGGGCTGTACGCCATGTCCATGAACTGCATGGAGGCTGCGGAGGCGCAGTTCCACACCGCCATACACGTGAGTCCACTGCTTCACTACTTTGAATGTGGTTCGATTTGTTTGATGATCCGCACGGCTGACAGACTGCGTCAGTGGGTCAATCACAGAGCTTTCAATGATGGACCTTTTGTAGAAAATATTAGTTGTTAACGATCAATAAAAATTGTTCCTTCTCTGTAGGACTAGCCGATTATCAAAACTGATCACGATTACGTTTGGGACCACAATCCTGAAGTACTCAATAATTTTTGTTGGCAGATGTCAAAAGAAAGGGACCTGTGGATGTTCGCGAAACTGAATCTGGCTATTGTTTACTTACGGGGACGGAGAGACAACGACTTGGCGCAACTAATGGAACAGGTATATTTTAACGACAACTCGGTCGTTACGTCATATGATATATGCTGTGTTTTTTACTGATATGCACCAGAATAATAATTATTTACATTTCAGGTGAGGCCAGAAGCTTTGCCGGCGTACGCGCATGGACTGAGGGCCGCCTCCTATTACGTGTTGGGCTTACAAGCCTTCTTCCAAGCGCGATATAACGAGGCAAAGTAAGTTAAAGAATACTTCAATGTTTTTGTTGTACGACAACTTACTGATGACTACACTCTGACCATTTGTTTATTTTCTTTTCTAGAGAGAGACCACTTTACGTTTGTCTCTTTCTTGCCCCTCGCTATTGCTGTATCTGTCTCATGTCTCAAAAAGAAAATAAACAAATGGACAGAGTTTGGATGGGTTGCTTTTAATAAGTGTTAGTTTAGAATATCCGCTAACATTCGTAGAGGACTCGTAGGAACTCAGGATATAACTTACAATTTTCCAGACGGTACCTGCGGGAGACGCTGAAGATGGCCAACGCGGAGGACCTGAACCGGCTGACGTCGTGCTCGCTGGTGCTGCTGGGGCACATCTTCCTGTCCATCAACAACTCGCGCGAGAGCATGAACATGGTGACGCCCGCCATGCAGCTCGCCAGCAAGATACCCGACGTGCACGTGCAGCTGTGGGCCTCCGCCATACTTAAAGGTGAGCCCAGTGTTTGCTGAACTGCTGCCGGTGCTGCTGGAGCACATCTTCCTGTCCCTCAACAACTGACAAGAGCGTGAACATGGTGACGCCCGCAGGTGTCTTTTGTTTATAAGAATATTACATATTTTTGTTGTAATAAGTGAACATTTAATTAAATTGGTTTGTTGTGAACCTTGTTTGTAAGATACAAGTCAAACAGGCTTTATTGCAGTAGCTAGGACACAAATGATCTTCGCAGGCTGTGACCGCTGCGTCTGCGCAAATTGTAGCAAGCGATGGACGCCTAAGTCTGCATCAACTGCTCTAACCTACAAATTTCTGCCTGTTCTGTTCCGTGACGTTCTGCGTCTCAGCATATTGAAGTAGTATTACAGTTTAAAGAGGAATGTGCAAAGCCCCGATAAGCCAACAAGGCTTAAGTGTGCTAAGCAAATAAATTGTAAATATGTATTTTTGTCTGATTAAATTAAAAGAAAAAAAAATACGCCTATCCTAATGGATTTTTTTCCCCTCCAGATCTGTACCGGTTGGCGGGCGACACGGAGCGCGAGAACGAGGCGTACCAGATGCACTGCAACTTCTCGCAGGCGCTGCTCAAGGACCACTTCCAGGCCACGCAGATGCCGCAGCACGCGCTCGTGCAGTGGACCAGCGGCCCGCCGCCCGCGCTGCCGCCGCCGTAGCGCGCGCCGCCCGCGCCCTGCGCCGCGAGCGTGTCGGACAAACTTGCTACGACATAGTGGACTGTGAAGTGTTTGTATACCGCGCCGCGAGCGTGTCGGACAAGCTTGCTACGACATAGTGGACTGTGAAGTGTTTGTATACCGCGCCGCGAGCGTGTCGGACAAGCTTGCTACGACATAGTGGACTGTGAAGTGTTTGTGTACCGCGCCGCGAGCGTGTCGGACAAGCTTGCTACGACATAGTGGACTGTGAAGTGTTTGTATACCGCGCCGCGAGCGTGTCGGACAAGCTTGCTACGACATAGTGGACTGTGAAGTGTTTGTGTACCGCGCCGCCGCGAGCGTATCGGACCAGCTTGCTACGACATAGTGGACTGTGAAGTGTTTGTGTACCGCGCCGCCGCGAGCGTATCGGACAAGCTTGCTACGACATAGTGGACTGTGAAGTGTTTGTGTACCGCGCCGCGAGCGTGTCGGACAAGCTTGCTACGACATAGTGGACTGTGAAGTGTTTGTGTACCGCGCCGCGAGCGTGTCGGACAAGCTTGCTACGACATAGTGGACTGTGAAGTGTTTGTGTACCGCGCCGCGAGCGTGTCGGACAAGCTTGCTACGACATAGTGGACTGTGAAGTGCTTGTGTACCGCGCCGCGAGCGTGTCGGACAAGCTTGCTACGACATAGTGGACTGTGAAGTGTTTGTGCACAGTTGTTGCGCTAGCGACGTAGTGAAGTGTTGGTGTACAGTTGTGTTGATAGTGGAGTGGGGGCTAAATCGTGCTTGGGTGATAAGGATTGTTCTCTTACGTACCCGTCTGCCAGAGATGTCATATTCCAATGCTACGTTCTGTGTCAAACTGCTCCAATGTAAAGCAGTTGATTTTAATTTGCCTTCACAGTTTCTAAAAATCAATTGTTTTTGTTGGATGCGTTTGAGTGATGCCTCATTAATGTATCAAGACGTATCGCCACTTGAGTGAATTATTCTGTGACAAAACAAACTCAGAGAAAGTGGCTGACATTATAGAGTATGACTAATAATAAAAAATACCCGGAAGTAATGGAGGTCAGTCTCAATATCCTTGCTTAACTATGTAGGCGAACTTTAATTCACAAGTGTATGGGAAGATAGACAATTTTAAAATACGAACCATTTGTTTTGATTTGGACTGGTGTTAGTTTATTCTTGTAGCCACTAATTGACATAACTTTTTGCATGGCTTTGTTACTCCAGCACCCTTAGCCATGTTGCTTATCGACTCCCTTTCTACAGTATTTGCAAACATTTGTCATTCCAATGAAAGAAATAAACTTTGATAACATTTCTGTAATTCTCATGAGAGAGGTCAAACCTTGCAGGTTGATATACTCGTATATCATTCCCATACTCCGTTTTTAATGGAGTATATATTACTGATTCTATTAAGAGGAATAATTATCATCCAACATGTTAGGGGTGCAGCTCTTTAACAATGTTCATGTAAAAATTCATGCCAAAAAGTTAGTGTGTGATTAAAAGGAGGTTACATGTAATATATTCTCACCGTAAAATGATTTTAATCAGACCTAGACTGGTCGAACCACCATAATAAATTAAATGTGGATTTCACTGAATTCATTGGACTGATATAATAATAATAATCAACTATTTGAATTGGTAGTGCAATCTTACTCATTCATACACTTTCTAATTATGGTTAGGCCATCACACAAAAGAGCATTTATAAACAGTACTAATTGATTGACTTATAATTATTAGCCTTGGAATGTAAATGATGTTTTCATTAAGTTAAAAAAAAAAATTTAACCAATCAAATAGTCTGTTAAAAATCTCTGGATTGTATACCAGAATGGTAAATGTAAAGAGAAATCTTGCAAATACTTAAAGACAATCCCAGCATCCCCAAGTGTGTGTGTGGATCAAATTGCACTACCTATTCCATCCATTTATGATAAATAAAATATAGTGTATATAGATATTTTAATCCACGATGACGCGCCCCGTTCTGTCAAACTCCATACAGATCAAATGAAGCATAAGCAATTTAGTCAGAGTGGGGCGCGTCTTCATGGAATAAAATTGTTTTATAAAATAAAATTGAAATATCTATAAAATTGTACATTATCATCAAATACAATATAAACTTGAGAAAGAACAAAGATTCTCATATTTATTATTTTCTTTAGTGACTTGTTAGAGTGAATGTTGTTGAATGTGTCTGGTAATTGACGGAGTCTGATTGCGTAAGAAAAACGTATTCATCGTTATCGTAATCGTTAGCAAATTCTGCCCCCCGATTGGTTGACGTAAATCAGCGAACCAGTCGGCCGGCAATATTTGTTTCCGAATACGATTACGATCAATACGTTTTTCTTACACAATCTAGGGGCAGTTATATGATTATTGTGATGTCAATCGGATAGTTTCAAATAAGTTTGTTGTTCGTTGTGCATATAGAATATGGTTCTCACATTTTAAAATTTCGAGGCCCTGGTTTTCAACCCTTTTTAAATAAAAATAAAATCAATTTTAAATTTTTATGATTGCAATGACCTTGGGTAGTTAGTGAAATAAACTCTTGTGACGGACAGACAGACAAACAACAAAGTGATATTATTAAGATTCCGTTTTTTTTTCTTTTGAGGTATGGAACCCTAGAAAAAAATGTTCCCAACAATTATAACAAATTAAATTAAACAAATAAAACTTTCACATACCTAATATTTCACATACTATTTCGAGTCCCGCCACCGTCCACTTTAGAATTTTATAAATACTTCATTGGCTCAAGTCTGGTCTGGTGGGAGGCTTTGGTCGTGGCTAGTTACCACCCTACCAGAAAAGACGCACCGCCAAGCGATTTAGCGTTCCGGTGCGATGCTTGTAGAAACCGTTGGGGTAAATTTACTTACCCTTCCAAGTTAGTACAATAACATCTTAGGCTGCATCATCACTTACCATCAGGTGAGATCGCAGTCAAGTACTAACTTGTATAGAGTAAAAAAAACCTATTTGATAGATTTGACATGAAACTTTTAAAAGTATACATAAAAATCGCGATATGTTAGCAAAGTGCACAAAGTATTTTTTTGTTGCACATAATTTTTTATAATAGAAAATTATCCTTTTTATTGTCAAATCGTAGCACTGAAAACAAGTTTTATTTGTTTTTTTTTTTCACAAAATGTAGACCATTGATACAAGTATATTGTGGGTTCATGCAAATAATGGCACTATCAAAAGTCTAGGAAATGGACAAAATTATCTACAATTTGATAGAAACCATATAAAAATTAAATTTGGCATGAGAGACTGTGTCATTTACCTAATCTCTTTTTAATATCTGTTATGTGGTACTGCATCTAGACTAAACATATATGTTTCAATGGATGGATCTGACTTAGCTCTAATTACTCATAAACTATAACCTTATCCTAGTATAATCCTTAACTTGCAAGTTCTGTCTTCAGATGAAATTGGTTTGGGACAAATTTGGGACTTAAAACTTACTTATTAAGTACCTGGGTGACTATTTTGGATGGAAATCAAATATAAGCGCCATCTCCTTTTTTTTAATATTACCTATAATTTTATAAAAATCTGCTAGACCATACTGAGAAGAATTTTTTTTCATTTAATCAAAATGAAAATAAAAATAAAATATAAATTATTTTCTAAATAAATGGGAAGTGAAATGAAATTTACTTATTTTATGTCATAGTAGCTCTATACAAATTCTTGTTTTGCGAGAAAGGTGTAGAGGATCTGGGGCCGTACCACCAAGGCTTATAGCAGTATTATTTTAATATTGTTTTGATATTTTCATACAATGTCAGTATGAAAATTTTAAAACAATATTACAATAATACTGCTATAAGCCTTGGCGGTAGGGCCCCAGTACTTCATAAGTTAAAATACTAAGTTTAAGTACTAACTAAAGATGAAGCGCCCCACTCTGTCAAACTCCACACTCATCGAATGAAACAAGCGATTTTGACAGTGGGGCGCGTCCTCGTGGATTGAAATATCTATACTACTGTAACTTTGTATGTCTTTGTTTGATTTCAACTTCATTTTTTGTGTACATTGTTTGCTATTCTTGAATTATTATTTATTTTACTGTGATTTTAGATACCTTACGGTGCCAATTTGTCTTAGCAAAATCTCTAAAACTAAATAGATTTCACTGAATATAATAATAGAACTATTCTCATTAATGTCTGTCAATTTATTTTAGAAAAAAAAAAGAGATTTGTTTACAGAATCGGCATTGTAATATTGCTATTTGCTAGTTTAGGTTTTAGATCCGTCCATTGACACTCATGTACATGATAATATGGGGATAGACCGCTGATCTGTATTCTATGGATCGCGGACTGTCAACGTAAAAATGAAGACACTTGATTTTCGCCATTTTGGCGCTGACTGTTGCGTAACCTGGCGTGAGCGTCTATGGAACTAAAATAAAATGACAAAACGACGTCACTAAATTAGTGTTATTATCTCGCTGCAGACTCGGTCATAAATCATCCGAGTGTTTCGCTTTTGTATTTCACTGCTGAGCTTCACTGCTGCTTTTGTATTTTAGTGAACAACAAAAGCGAAACACTCGAATGATTTATGGCCGAGTCTGCAGCGAGATAATAACACTACAAATAACTACTGCAAATGTCAATTTAGTACCGTGGACGTTCGACGGTGGCGCTTCAAATCGGCACAAAAAGGGAACTGCTAGATGAATAGTGATTAGTCCTAGAATAGAGATCAGCGCTTCATATGTAAAATTAATTAATTATTTATATTATTACCTCTCGTCGTTAACGGAGTCGGCGTTGTAAATAAAACGAATATTAATTAATATGTAAACATTATTTTAATTTAATTTCAAGATTCCCTGTGAACGGTGTGATGTGACCTTACGGAAATGGTTTAATGAATTACGTTGTTAAATATGTAAATAAAAGTTGACGAATTATTGTAAATAATAAAATTATAAAGTATATGTTTTTTGCTATACATCGCATTTTCATTTCATTCCTGTAGTATTTTAATGAAATTACCCTTTAAACCTAATATGAGGAATCGCTAACTTTCTCGAGATAAAAACTACTTATCTGAGAATATTAATTAGACTTCGATCGCTTGGAGCCGACCCACCGATCGCTCAAATGGAACCACATCCACAAAATGTACTGGATTGACATGTCCGATCGCTAATTCGATCACGTGACTTCTCATCGTGATCGTAGACAGCATCATTCTCATACATGTTTTTTAATTTTATTCTGTTTGAGCGATCGCAGATAAATTATGGCTGCAGTTTCCGCATTTTATGAAATAACGATCAACGAATATGCTACTGGGAGCCAGGGAGGGACCCTGGACATATTTCGATTCGAAAGATGGAAAGGAATGGAACGAAATAAAAAAAAATGTACGTTATCTGCGTGGGATTCACGTGATCACTAGCGATCATTCTCATAGATACATTTTTGAATTTTGTTCCATTTTATTCCATCCGTCGAATCGAAAATTTGCCATATGGATACGACTGCAGCTATAACATTCTCGTAACGTTTTCACACAGTGAAACAAAAAAAATTAACACTGAAAAATGATCTTTACGTCTATTCGCTTAGAGTGTAAGATTGAATGTATTTCATCATAGGAAATACAATGCTCGACTTTGACACGCTTATGTAAATTCAATCACACTACTGTCGACCAAATACATTCAGTTTTACGTTCTATGTCAATAGATGTAAAATTAATTTTTCAGTGTTCGCAAAAAATGTTTTGATTTCAATATCGTCTGCTTATATGTATACGGAAAATGCCATCACCTTTTTAAACATTTCACATCACGAAATAAAAATAGTTCAATCTACGTAGACGCGTCTTACTCCTTCACGATCGCTTAAGGTCAACTTACACCGCGGCGGAACGGAATGGAAACGCCTTTTTTCCATAGCATAGATAACTTTGTCAATTTACAAGATACAAACTAAATAGGAGCCAAAAAAGGACGCGCGTCTTCCAGGGAATCCTCGCGCATTCTCCAGAATTGTTTAATTTGTGTCTTATAAAATTGACATAGAGTTCATTATACCATGAAATAATAAAGTAGCTTACATTCCGCCGCGGTGTAAATTGACCTTTATGTTTCGTGCGTTCGTAAGGAGTTAGGAGTGGGGCGCGTCTTCGTGGATTGAACTTCCTATACAGTCAGTTGGCATCGCAAGCATATTCGCTGCATATGGAGAACTCGGCCCCGGCGGGCGCGGAGTAGTGGCGCGGGTCGGGCGCGAGGTTGTTGTTGCGGTAGAAGGTGTCGCGCAGGACGGCGCAGCGGCCGCGGTTCACGTCGCGAGCTCGGAGACGCGACTGCTTCTGCTGCAGGTAAAGCGTCAGTTGGCATCGCAAGCGTATTCGCTGCATATGGAGAACTCGGCCCCGGCGGGCGCGGAGTAGTGGCGCGGGTCGGGCGCGAGGTTGTTGTTGCGGTAGAAGGTGTCGCGCAGGACGGCGCAGCGGCCGCGGTTCACGTCGCGAGCTCGGAGACGCGACTGCTTCTGCTGCAGGTAAAGCGTCAGTTGGCATCGCAAGCGTATTCGCTGCATATGGAGAACTCGGCCCCGGCGGGCGCGGAGTAGTGGCGCGGGTCGGGCGCGAGGTTGTTGTTGCGGTAGAAGGTGTCGCGCAGGACGGCGCAGCGGCCGCGGTTCACGTCGCGAGCTCGGAGACGCGACTGCTTCTGCTGCAGGTAAAGCGTCAGTTGGCATCGCAAGCGTATTCGCTGCATATGGAGAACTCGGCCCCGGCGGGCGCGGAGTAGTGGCGCGGGTCGGGCGCGAGGTTGTTGTTGCGGTAGAAGGTGTCGCGCAGGACGGCGCAGCGGCCGCGGTTCACGTCGCGAGCTCGGAGACGCGACTGCTTCTGCTGCCACCCGTAGTCCCAGCTCGTCGCTAAACGGAAGAAGAACCTAGCAAGAACATGGGTTCTTAGTTATGAAGGCTTCCGACAAACTCTGTCCTCTATTCTATAGGATGTGACAATCGAACTACAAACTGCAGCCGACAGCCGTAGCCATTCGAAGATAATGAAAGTTATCTGCGCGGAAGTCACGTGATCATTTTATCTTACATTTTTTGAATTTCGTTTCATTTGAGATAATCGAATCGAAATATTACGTTATAATAATATTATGGGTAGGTACGGCTGCCGACGGGTATGGTTTTTTAAAACCATATTCAATAACTGTTGCAATAAACGGTATACTTTTATGCTTATCAGCCCTTAATTAAGTATAGTGGTACACAAGCTTTCATAGGCGCTGTGTTCGGTTTGCCCATAGATCGTGATAGATATCTAGGTAATAGGGTTTGCCCCTGAGAAAAATCCACAAAAACAACTCAGGAAATTTAACCTCAATTCGCTGAACTTACTTATCTTCAGGCCCCTTTTTATATCTAGCTTTAAGATACCGCTCCGTAGCGCCCTTTTCAGTAGCGCCGTATAACAAATTCATCACTTCAGGCTCTATCGGTTTCATAAGACGGTCGTCCTCACGGCATTCAATTTCGTGTGCGGGTACCGGTGTGGGGTTTTCGAGTGGTTCTTCGTAAATCTGATGATACAAAGAAGATCCACTCGTACCGTTATGTCAAAAATATGCCAGTAGTTCTGATAACAAAACTGGCACTGTTTAGCAGAAGTACCTACTGGGAATTAACAGTTCCGTGGCACTCCAGGAGTGCCAACATAAGTGAAAACTCAAAAACAGTGGTCTCGGTAACAAGGGCAATAAATACTGATGACGGGCCATTATGGCTTGAACAAACATAAATACAATATGTTCAACTTCAAGCTTTGAGACACAGATGAAAGGCATAATATGCTGACTCCGTTACGAGGCGGAGGAGCTTTTGCACATACTGTGTTGCCAGCCCTAGTATACCCAAGAAGCCGACTGTTAGGAAAGCATATTCACATAGCTAGCTAGGGTCACTGGCAGAGATCTCTTATAGAGATAAGTGCATCTTTGTACACAACCATCTTTTCTAATTCTTTAGGTAACATATATATTGTGGTACCTACTAAATAAATAAAATAAAAAAAACAATAAAAAAGAAATATTCTCTGGCCTCAGGAGGTCAAACACCCTCCTGCCTAGGAGGTGCTGTTGTTCACCGGATACTTGGTGGGGAGGTTTAGATAGCGATGAACACAACAGATCAGAGACAGTCAACTTGCTACTGGGGGCAAAGAAGCCCTGCTCAGCCGCGTTCCCGAGAAGAGTTCAATGGTTTTTCCCATCTCAAAAATACCCAACACGCCTAAAGTTTTCACAACCTACCCGCATCAGTTCCTGTGCAATGGCGATCGTGGCATCAATGTCGCGTGCTTGTTTCTCCTTGGCTGCTAGAAGAGCTGGCATCAGCCTCTCCTGATACCAGCGGCGATCCCGCCGCGCTGAGCGGTTCCACGCGTCCACGTAAAAATCATGCGACATTTCTATTAGATTTGTATGCTTAATTTTATTTAAATTACGTAGAATTTTGTATCAAAACATTTGTTACTCAGTTTATCGTTTTATTGACATTTAGGATTTGATGTTCCAGGTATATACATATTAATCTATGATTCGATGTAGTACTTAATTGGCCATAGAGCATCTAGTAGCAAATCTAGATTGAGAGAGAGTCACAAACCATGGTCACAAATGATGCTGTGGTGCATTAAATAACACCAAGAAAACCTTCTTGCTTAATGAAAGTTTTACCTCAAAGCAGTTTCTCCAGAATCCTTGTTTCCATTAATCCTATTTAGTTGAAGTCTTGATTCAAAAAATGTTTACATTTATAAAGTGAGTAAGAATTTTGTATCCCTATGGTCTCTGGTTGAGAAGTGGTCCTGCCTTCTGGGTCATATGTTGTCGGTTCGATATCTATAACTGAATTTTTTGAGTGATAAGCATGGATGTTTTCCAGTGTGTAGGAATAAACACTGTCTACACAGTGTATAATCAGTTCTTATAACTAGTTATCCTTTAACCTTTGTGACGTCCAAGTTTAAGGTTTAAGGTTAATTACTTTGAGGCTAGATTACAATGTGTTTTATGTATTGATTTATCTATATTCATTAATAAAAAAAAGCACCATGTGTTTCTAATTATTTATTGCTTTACCTATAAATGAAAAATAAATAAGTTACATCCTAATACTTAAATAAATACAGATCCATCAGCAGGACCGAGGTGGTGTATGCCGATGAGCAGAGCATCTACCAGGGTCCAGACTCCTAAGCCTCCGAAGCTGAACAGCTTTCCGATGCCCTCCTGCCAGTGTCCCAGGTAGAACCTGTCTGCGCCAAAGCCGCCCAGCGTGAGCGCCAGTATCAGCGCCGTGCCCCACCTGGTGCCGGACGTCCATGAACAACGAACCTTCTTCAGGAACCTTCGCTTCCCGAGGCATATTATATCATCTGACACTGTGCAGTTGGTCCTGAAATAAGGAAATTCAATGTTTTTGTTTTAAGTTAGTACTTGACTGCGATCTCACCTGATGGTAAGTGATGATGCAGCCTAAGATGTTATCGTACTAACTTGGAAGGGTAAGTAAATTTACCCCAACGGTTTCTTCAAGCATCACACCGGAACGCTAAATCGCCTGGCGGTGCGTACTGGTAGGTTGGTGACTAGCCACGGCCGAAGCTTCCCACCAGACGAAAGAAGAAAATTCTTAAAAATTGTTCTGGAAGAAATAGATAATCATATTTCTTTGCTAACTAGAGACTTTTAAAGGATCTTTGTTTTATTTCATTTGACATTGTGGCCGATTCTGTTGTGCAAAATCTCTAAACTAAACTAATTTATAATAGTGCTGTCCTTTTCAATTTGCTCCCTATGGAAAAGGATAGCACTATTTTAAATTAGTTTAGTTTAGAGATTTTGCACAACAGAATCGACCACAGTATTTCATACTTGGGATGATGATGATTTGAATATAATTATGTACTTACAAATAATACTTTGTAGGTGACGCCAAGGAGTTGCAGTTGGCTTTCTGATCGCACCGGTGCTCCCACTTCTCAGTTTGGTAACAGAAACGACACATTGCTGTTCTATTAAATGTTTTCACTCCCTGTTGATGAAAAAACAAACTGTTAATTTATATTTGTGCTTAAATATTATTCTTAAGCAGATATTTTCCCTATTCATCCACTTGGAATATTTCGAATTTTAATGAATCACTTGCCATGGGAACTGTTGATTTTTCCATCAAACTATTAATAGCTTGATGGAAAAATCAACAGTTCAATCCAGCTATTTCCATTGTAGTATAATCAGTTCAGTAGCTATGGAGTGAACAAGTAAATTCCAAAATACAAACTTTCAGTAATATTTTTTATAAAAGGATCATTTTATCCTTCAATTACATTTGTTTGTTTTCTCTTTGACACATGAAACAGATATAGCAATAGTGAGGTACCAGTAAGAGACCACTTTACCTGTATCTCTAGATTATAAAATCTAAGTGCTGATTTTTAAATTGCCTGATAAACTATCTGAGGAATAAATTTGAAACATAAGCCAATCAAAATGTCATATATTTTATTCCATAGTTAACAATTATCTTTTTCCTTCCTTCCTTAATTATTCCAATTTCACCCCAACCTTACAAATAGGTTTTTTGGGGCTTAAAAACCACTTACATTGCAAACCACATTGGTGTTGACCCTGCAAGTGTAGTTATAGTCTCCCCCGTACACACAATCAGCGCCCCCCGTACACGTGATGCAAGGGTAGTTGAGAGTGGAGCAGTCTGAAGTGTTCCCTTGCTTCACGGGACAGTTCTTCAAGTCCTCGTTATTATTGAAGCTCACTATATTGTTGTTTGTGTCGTCCTTAACTTTGCTCTGCTTACTGTGAATATCCATGTTGTTGTTTGCTGGAAGAATTTGAAAGGGGAGGATAAGATCTACTGAATATTTTAAGTAAAGGTATTTCATACAAGCAAAAGTAGACAATATCTTTTGCTTGTATGAAAAAGGTTGCTTGTGTGTTCTGCCAAATTTCCTACAAACTGCTGAGCTACTGAGTTCCTAGGTTGTAAGGCTGTAGGCCCCAATGAAGCACTTGACCAGACTCCAGTATGTAAAGTCTATGTTTCAATTAGTTAAAATTGTTATACCATACCTAAATAAGAATGACAATATGTGCAATACTTCATTTATGTATCCCTTTGCATTGCAATGTCGTACAAAGCACACATTCGTACGATGCACTACACTGCGTTAGTCATCTTGGGAGACCAGGGACCGTACCGTCTTCATCATCTCTTAAAGCAGTAATGCTGCAGTATTGTTTTAAGATTTTCATACAAGCATAGTATGAAAATGACAAGACAAAATTGCAACATAAGATGGTGGATCTGCCCCTGTTGTTAGGTTTAAATAAGCACAGTAATTTTACGCAAAAATTACTCCTTCAAAGTTCAAACTCAAAACGCAAGATTGTTTTGGGTTTACTACTTCATACCATGATATTGACACTACGGTAGCCATCAAGCATTTTGAAAAATAAGGAATAGATACTTACCCATATCAGTCATATGAATTGTATTGAAAATAACTAAAAGAATTAAAACCAAGGAATCTTTGATAGTAACTCTCAGTGGAAAAATTCTACACATTTTGCTTAATATTTAGCGATCCGGTAATTTTAATAGAACCATCTCAAGTTACTGGTTAACACGTTTATTTATTGAGGTTTACAAAGTATTTGTTTGTTTTATTTTTTGTGGAAAGTAAAAACAATGCAAAGTACCTATTTCCAAAATTACTCCAAATCTGTCACAGACCACAAACAGTGTGAACGTCCCAAATTTGGCAAATCTGCCAAACATTGGCAAAAAAAATTGCCAAAATCTGCCAACTCAATAACTGTACAAGTGCAGTTATTGTACAAGCAGTGATAGGTTTTGACGTCGGAAAATCCCCATTCCATCGACATAGGACAAAAGCTTAGTAAGAAACATTTTCAACTAACTATGTCATACAAAAATAAGTTGATAGACGTAAAATCATGAGTTTTTTCATTTAATTTCAAAGATATTAAGGATTCCTTGAAATCTGCCACATTCTTAAATCGTCAGCTTAATCTGCCAGTTAAAATTTAGGGGCCCAATCTGCCCAAATTGCAGAAATCTGCCACAAACGGTCACACTGACCACAAAACAGCTGCTCAACGCTCACAACTGTCAAAAGTTGTCAACTTTGTCAGTTGTCATCCAATTACATCATTTCATGGCTATTCCCTATCTTTGACAGTTACAGTGATGTTGACTGTTGTCTATGGTTCGTTATACATTGCTGTATAGGTGAAACGAAAGCACAGTCGCAGACTGCACCTCTATGATCATTACTGTTTAAATATTGACTGAATTAACATTATAATCAGTATCAATTATATTTTTTCGTTTTGTGGAAATCAATTCAATATGTACCTACTAAAAATCATCATATTATTATCATATTTTATAAGCATCATCATCATCTTTATGATATGGGATCCCTTCAAAAAACTCGTACTGCCTACCTATTGGCATCCAGCTCATGGCGTGGGAATAATGGGATGAATGACTGAATGCTGAAGGATGAACAATATAGTTTCAGTGACGTCGGTAGGATGTGACGTCACAAACGCCTTCGTATTTTGAATTATTGTAAAATGGATAACACAATATTATATACCCTATGAATGAATTTAAAACACAAACTTAAAACATTTTTTATTTATTTATATTACTTAATTATTTAAACTATTTCCCGTAGTCTCTATAACACGTTTTATTTAATACACAAATGCACTATACGCTAATATTATCAACCGACCCAAGTGGGTAATGTTTTGATCCTTCGCTCTAGACCAGTCAGCCCATTTTCATAATTCGCTCCCTCGTAGCTAGCGAGAAGATCATTGCTGGGGTTGTCTCCTCTGAAAGCGGACCTTTTTGCTACTTTGTGTTCCGACTTTTCAGATTCTGGTCCTGCTGATTCTGGCTGTGCTGATTCTGGTATCACTGATGCTGGTTTTGCTGATTCTGTTTTTGTGGATTTAGGTTTAGTGGACTCATCGACTACAATCGGAACAAATCCAATCACTCCTTTGCTTATCAAAAGGACCTCATCTATCTCTGTCTGGTTATCCGGGTCGGAGGTCACAGGATTTGCGTTAACGTAGGCTAACGCAAAGAGCAATATGAACACTTTGATACTATACATTCTTATGAAAACGTCTTACTTTTTCTTGATTTTCTAAAACTTGCTCGTAAAACTTTTAATATTTTACGGCGTAACTCTTACGTCTGTTTGTACTTTAGTTTCCACAACTTATCAAAGATTCTGAATTTATTCAAGACGTTGTTCAGTCAAACTAAACTTGAGAAATATAAGCTTTTCATGAAATGCAAAGGTTTTATAGTTATACTCACGTCTAACATGCGCACGACAATAATTGTGCTAATTAAATTATGCCAAATTTGTTGTACGATAGGGTCACATGCAGCTACTGATAACGTGATGCGTTAAGCAAATATTTTTCAATGGTAAAATACTTATTGACCATGAACGCTTTGTTTACTATTTCTGAAAATAATCGTGGCCTGAGTCAGTTGCGTAACATATCTAATTTATTTGTTGTATGAAACCTACGTGAACTCATCCATTGTTAAACACACTCTTATTAGGGTTTTGTTGAAATAATGATTAAACTGTTTCACAATAACAGGTAAATCTACTACAACAATAGGAGCAAAGAATATGAAATTAGTTTCAATCGGAGTAGTTATCTAAATCTGGTTTAAATCCTTATAAGTTATTTACTCCATTTCTATGAATGTTTTCTTCCTCGTAGTGCCCTGGGACTTGTGGCCGTTTCCACTCTCTCCTGCCACTTATTTGTAATGAGGTTTTCCCCCATTGTAGGTATATCGACTATCGACGATCCCCTACTGTGCCCTCTGATGATCAATGGGGTACGTGGAGACACGTCACCAATCCACCACACTAAGCTTTTAACGGTTGTTTATTAATCACCATGACTTTTATTTATTTAACGTTTCTAGAAGGCAATGGCCCAAGCGCTAATCGTTCCATGGAAACCTATCGAGAGGACTCCAAAGCACTCAGGCATCCGTAGATCTGCAGCAATGTGGTGGCCCGCCCCCAGCCCACGCTGGCCAGTGGCCACATGCGGGGATGAGTTTGCACAGCTTTGGAAACACTAAGATGAACTTTCAGATTTCCTCATGCTGGTTTTCTTCACCGTTAACAAGTAATGTTTAGTTTCATAAAACTCCGGAAAGGCACAGGCTTCTGAGATTCGAACCAAGGGTTTGATCCCTTGGCACCCATCAAGTAGCAGAAGTCCAAACTCTGAACTATCGCAGCTAGAAATGTGGTGTCATGTGTAAATATCGATGTATGCATCTGATGAGGAAACTCAGGATATGGACATCGGAACAATTTACGTAAACCTTTTTCGCACAAGCAAACAGTAGCACCGTCTGTCAAAATTCTATAGGTGGCTGTTGAGCGAACTACAGCGTGGCCTTACTGTTGGCACCGATAAACTGGCGACATTTTTTCACGCCGTCCGCGCTGTCCAGGGTAGATGTCAATTATGTATGCACTACCACCTCCTTAAGTGCAACGTGTAATAATTAGTGCAGAATTTAAGATGAAGGCGTACCTATACCTATGCCATAATGGAATAGCTGTGCCAGGGAACGAAGAGAGTCTATTTAAAGAGGTTGCCATAAAAATATTATGACAAATCAATGCCTCATGAAATGAGGACTGGCAATGATAACTTAAAATGTTATAAATACAAACGTTCAAGAAGTTTCGTTTGTTTATTCCAATATTCCAGTTTATTCTTAGTTACAACATATACCTTACCTATCAGTATCATACGTAATATACATACATAAATAAGTATTAGACAAACAAGACCTTGGTAGTTATTTATATTTTTACCGGCTCGATCGATGTCGCAGGAGGAGGGTTGTTAGCGCCTCGTTAGCGTCGACGTGACTCAAGGCTCGTGCAGCGGTGATTACTTACTCTGCGATCTGTTTACATAAACGGGTAGTATTTCTGAAGAATGTGCGTCAATCGAATAGGCTGAGAGATGCTGAACCCTCTTGCAGTAGATATTTGTAATCGAATAGCTTTAATAGTAGTATTATGATGAGGGCGAACTTAAAGGCTCTTCGTGGGTTCTCTTCTATACACCATATACCTACACCAAATACTATATCAACGTAATCTGTGGTGCTACGTAATAATGGTGATAGGAAAGCGTGATGAAATTTAATTTTAGAATCTGCTAGAATCAAATCCGAGCTTGTTTTTCTGTCACATGTTTGTCATACTACAGCTGTGATAGGATTTTATTTTTGTTCCCGTTCCGAACATCATCATCTTCGTGCCCTTTTCCCATATTATGTGGGGTCGGCACAACAAGTCTTCTTCTTCCATTCTATCCTATCAGCTGTCAACTCGAAATCCACTCCTTTCACACGCATATCTTCTTTCACGCAATCTATCCATCTCTTCTTTGTATCTCTTGTTAATAACTATCCATCTCTTGTTCTGATCAATAGGTACGGCTTTATAACTTACTTATTTTGTAGGTAGTTCCTCCATATTGCCAATAAGGTATTCTCAAACATATAAATAAATAATCGGACGGACAATAATGTTAATTTCGCTTATGTCAGTTATCCAGTTATGAGGAGTTCTTGACACTTGAATAGGTACAAAACGTTGTCTGCTCTTAGACAACAAACTTAACAAATCATAATGCGGATCATCTTAGTGTACAATTTCAATAATCCCAAATATATTTTGCAAGCAAAGCATTATTTATAAGGCTTGCGGGTTCACAAGCAAGCGGATTATCATCGAGTATCATACCAAGATTGGATCGTTAGGAAATGCGTTCAGTGATTTTCGTCGTCGCGTCGCTGGCGCTGCTCGCGGCCTGCGTGTGCGCACCGGTAGGAGAGTCGATCCAGCGTATCCCGACAAAAGCAGCCGCAACACCGTCAGCTACAGACAAAGATGCTGCGAAGTCAGATGCTTCGGTCGGAGGCTCCGGTGCTTCTGAACCTTCTACCGTGGCTAGGGAACGAAGAGACATAGCCGGCCAGGAGAGCGACCTTCTCCCTTCAGCGCACGACCTTGATGCTTCCCCTTTCGGAGAGATCTCGAAGCTCGATGGACGCGGTCGCATTAAAGTCCTGCCTGCTTTTCTCGGTTAAAGCGTTTGTTCATGGTGTTTCTACGACGAAATGGTTTTAGGTACCTACTTGTATTATGAATTATGGTAAGATGGTTTTGGTTATTGATATGTTTAGTCTTTTGTTGTAGAGCGTAATCCTCTCACTCTCGAATTTGTATTTAAATAGTTACCA
This sequence comes from Coenonympha arcania, assembly GCA_036785405.1. NCBI lineage: Eukaryota > Metazoa > Arthropoda > Insecta > Lepidoptera > Nymphalidae > Coenonympha > Coenonympha arcania. The sequence continues at coordinate 4,325,577 of CM072074.1, forward strand.
AAAGTATTTTATGATAAAGTTGTATTTATTAAAATAATGTAAATAGTCTACTTATTGTGTTTTCTTTTTCGAAGTTTCTAATTATATACTACTTCATAATTTAACCTGTCTGAATGAGAAAGATTTGGCCATAACTCGCCCCATAGCCAAGCCAGCCCATGACCATATCCCACCTCATAGCCAAGTCACTCCATTAGCCAAAGCCATTATGCGACTGTGGATTGGCTGTCAACTTTGTTTTTTCTTTCCTTTCCTTTACCCGGCCACCAAGCACATCTCTAACGTTAATCAAAGTATGTTAATTTTTACTCATTTAAATGCGGGGTCTAATTAAAAAAGTCTATATAAATATTGACACTGTGTTATTCATAACATTTCCTGCAAATATAGCAATGAAATCTGTTGTAATATTTTCTGCATTTTGCTTTATTCTTGCCGCGTATTCACTACCGGTTGAAAATGAAAATAATTCCGTTATTGATGATGAAAATCAAATTTTAAAACCTACCGAAGCGGACAATGTCGATAGTGATAAGATTATTGGTGATGCAGAGTTGATTTCTACTGCAGAAAGCAATAACTATGTATATCGACCGCTCTATGTGTATCGAAGGATTGAGCACAGTAAACGAAGAATCACTATGTATAACTCATTTGCTGGATAGGTAATAAGCATTTTATCTTTCTTTAATTCTCGTGTCACAGTGTTGTAACCAAACTCCTCCGAAACGGCTTGACCGATTTTTATGATTTCTTAATTCGGTAGGTCTGAGAATACTAGATTTTAAGCTATTTTTTGTACCCCCATATAGCAAAACAACGTTTGCCGTATCAACTAGTCTGGCTATGGCACGTGCAGTTTGGCACCCACGCTGAAACAGAAAAGAATTTAAAAATAACTTGAAAAAAAAACTAAAAATAACAAACCCAATCTAAATCACAGCCACGACTAATGCACATCATGTACAATTTTTTAATTGCAATGAAATAAAAGCAGATAAATTGCACTGGTTTTCGTGGTCGCTATTAAATTGGCAATTTTTATTTGCTGAAACAGAACAGATAATAAAAATAACTTGAAAAAAAGAAACTAAAAATAACAAACCCAATCTAAATCTAAGCCACTACTAGTAGACATCGTGCACTGAAACATTTTTTAATTGCAAATAAAAGCAGATAAATTGTACCGTTTTTTCTAATAGCTATTAAATTGGCAATTTTTATTCTAACAAGCAATTAGCTGCAGATTGTTAAAACTATTGTTTAGAGCAGTTAAAAGTAGTCATGCATTTTGTAAAAATGTTTTTTGTAACATGTGTTTTTCTTTTAATTTTTGTAAGTTTTTTTAATAATTGTTACCATTGTTGTGATTGCAACTTCCTAATTAAGTACCTAATTGGTATTAATTCGATTTCAGATTTTAGAAGCACAAGCAGGTATATCTCCAGTTCATGATTACTCTAACAAAATAAATTCGAAATTTGGTAACGAAAAATTTATATTAAATTCGCCTCACAAAGTGTTGAAGCATCTCGATAACTCTATTTTAAAAGCAACTAAAAATGTAACTCAAAATCCTGAAATGGAAGCAAATCTTTATCAGATATCTAAAGATTTAGTGTCTGCAATATTAACAAAATTAGAGATACAGGATAAAATAACACGGATCACGAGGGAGGCGCTCGATGCTCCTGGAAAAACAAAAGGAATGACCGCAATAGAAACAAGGAGAATTTTGGATTACATATCCAGAACATTGTCGGGACATATCCTTACGATAACCCGGGCGTCTACAGAACCTGAGTTGCATAGATTGGTCTTTGGATTAGGACAGATAGCTGCTGAGGTTTCAATAGTTTCAGCTTTAAAAGATATCACATACGCAACGGCTTTATCGAAGAAACAGTCCGTTGATTTATCGCTTCGTAAAAAGAGATCGATACCTACGAATGAATATAAATTAACCACGCCTGCACCAGTAACAGACACAATGCCACTTGTATATAGGGCCATTTTAAACAAATCAAATGCTTTGGATTCGACTGTATCACCATTAAGTAGCGGATCTCAAAAATTAAGTCCATACTCGGTTATTTCTAGAAATGATAGAGTACCAGTGCAAATTTTGCCAAGTAAAAAAATCGATCCAGCTGTTTCAAGAGGGTTCTTGAACCAAACTGCTCTGGATGTCGAAAATAAGGAAAGAAATAGTACTGCAGGTGACGCTATCGTTTTAGATAACAAACTGAATGGAACTCACGACGTAAAAGCACGAGATACATTGGACACCCAAGAAACGAACATACCCAGTCTTGTAGATGATTGGATTGACCCAAAAGAAAACATTTATGCTCTTAATCCTGATGTGGTTGCAGAAATGGAGATAGATCAGCCTGAAATAGAGGATGAAATTGTCAACGAGAAAAAGATAAAACAAAAGCTAGAACGTTTAGAGCTTAAAGCTAAGAAAGCTATTCTATATGCGGGTGACGTTGCTTATCTAGCTGCTGCTAGCGTGGTTGCTATGAGACGCGCTCTAACGGCATCTATAGAGGTTCACATGTCGGTAAAATATGCTAAGAATGGTATGGCAAATCATCAAGATTTAATGATGAATTTGGCAAAGACAGCAGCACAACAAGCTGGGAAAGAGGCGAAAAGTGCTACATCCAAATCACTAGCATGCGAACGCGTTATCAAATTAGCTTTGAAATACACCGCACAATCGAAAGGAGCTAAATTGAATCATGTCGCAAACAGAGTCGTTATGGACACGTTGTCTTTAGCTACTCTCGCTAAGTCGATGGCATTTGTATCTTCTGACATTGCTATAAACTCTTTGTATCAAGCTACTGATGTCAAACCACCTTCGTAATTAATAAACTTTTTAAATTATCCAGGATCGATGTTTATGTTTCCATCGCCCATGGGATTATTGCTGTTCGTATCAGTACATAGTAGTATCAGTACATAGTAGTACTTAGGTAGTATTTGACGACCTCCCTGGCGCAGTGGCGCGCGCTCGGGCCATTTTGAAATTTTATAATTTCTAAATTTGTTCAGGTCTGGTCTGGTGGGAGGATTCGGCCGTGGCTAGTTACCACCCTACCAGCAAAGACGCACCGCCAAGCGATTTAGCGTTCCGGTGCTTGTAGAAACTGTTCGGGTAAATTTACTTTCCCTTCCAAGTTAACTTACGATAACTTCTTAGGCAGCTTAGGCTGCATGGTAGTATGGAGATAGTACACTATCTCCATCCATTGTCTCCATCCCACATTTTCGGCCAAATGAACTCAGTAGTTGCGGCCGCGGCGTGAAGGAGTTACAAGCTGACACACACATTTTTATCAACTTTCGCTTTTATTATGGCGGGAAAAAATTTGGTTGTCTGTAAAGTCGGTTTACTGACGATAGTTGAACGTGACAACGTCTTCTTTGTCGCTCGTTCCGCGCTCGCGAGGTAACGCCGGTAACGCCGCATGAGCGAGGTAACGCCGGATGAGTCATGTTTTTTCGTGCGTGCTACCGGCTCTATCGATTTATAAGACGTTGTCACGTCAAAAATGCCAACTTTTGACGTGACAACGTCTTATAAATCGATAGAGCCGGTTGCACGCACGAAAAAACATGACTCATCCGGCGTTACCTCGCTCATGCGGCGTTACCGGCGTTACCTTGCGAGCGCGGAACGAGCGACAAAGAAGACGTTGTTACGTTCAACTATCGTCAGTAAACCGACTTTACAGGCAACCAATTTTTTTTGTTTAATATGGAACCGACACGTATTTTTGCTCAAAAATTGAAGGGAATTCAGTGTTTTAAATTCCACAGCGCGAAAAAATACATTTCGATGTGGAAGCCTCAAATGGGGTTTTTGAATTCGTACCGCCATCTGTAGTTAGGTTTATACATTTTCTGATCAATCGATTTGTTCTTGACTTCTTTAGTAACGGCGAACCACCACGCTCGACGTGACTGATACGTTTACGAAGCACGTTTCGTACAATTGAAACTTGTGACTGTTTACCGGTCGGTAGATGGCGTCATTTCTCAACACATCTTGGATCTTGGGTAGGAAGGTATATATCAACGGAAACTAAGTTCGTACGTACCTACTAGGTTAGTGAACTAGGCATAATAGTTCACTAACCCTAACCCTAAGTAAGTAGGTACCTAATCCTCCTCGTGAAAAGCGTTTCACAAATACTTAGGTTTTATGTAGAAACCAAAGAATCTAAGATATACGCAGAAACATCGCAGCCTGTATGTTGGCGGCTGGATGCAGACCCAAACCTTTTCGATGTAGTCAAATCATATATTTAATAAAGTACTCTGTGGTCAAATCCTTTGGCCTGGGTCATGCAATGGCGATGGTGTTTTCTTTGGACGTTTCTAAATGTATGGGATCGTTGGATTGCTTTCTAATTCTGGCTGATGAGTGATTATTGATAGTACAGAGTACTGTACGTATAGGTTTAGGTTTATTTGTTCTAGAAACTTTATAAGTTCGAGTAAATATCATTATAACACATGGTGGTGTTTTAAATATTTTTTATTGGTTGTTATAATACATATATGTATACCTAATTATAATTTTTTTTAATGATTCATTCCAGTTTCTACGTAGCACCTATTTCATATTATGTTTACTACGTAGTGGTATAAGTGTGTTTGCTATGTTAACCTACCTCTACAGGTATATACATAGGTACCTAACTACTTTAAGTAGGTACTCATTCCCATATAAGAGTTCCAACTAGCCTCTCGTACGTGTTGGTACCCATGCGAATACCTTGTAAAGTTTTCGCGTACTTAAGTGCCTATTGAAATACCTACCTTACCCGCTTAGGTCTACTTATCCGTGTTCTGTCATTAGAATAGTATAAATACTTAGTTGGTTCTTATATAGGCACTTATTTGAGGGCTGTTGTTCACTGTACTTGATCGTTTGTATCAGGAAGGAAAACGAGGAAAATTGCGCTTGCACCCATTGACCATGACCTATTCGAAGTAGAAGCAAGGACGATCTTGATATCACATATACATAAGCCAGTTACATAATAAGGGTGGTAAATATTTGGGTAGATGGTATCTTAGATCTGTTGATTCAGTGTTGCCAGATCCAATTTTTAAGAATACATAGCGTTACGCGACGCTCAAAAAACCTTAAAAGTCCATAGATTGACTCTACAAATATCCATAGATCTGCAGAAATTTTTATGATTCCGTACCCAAATGATAAAACGGGACCCTAATACCCTATTAGGTACTGTGACTCCCTGTGTTGACTCCGCTGTCCGTCCATTTGTCTGGTTGTCCATCTGTCACGCTGTACATCTCATTCGCCATAATAGTTAGGCAGTTGAAAGCCCAGGTGATGTACCTACCTATTTATGTTGTCGCTTTTACAACAAATACACTAAAAACTGAATAAAAATACCTATTTAATACAAGAGGACTGCCACAAAACAAACGTGATTTTTTTTATTCTTTTTAAATTTGGCGGGCAGAGGTGTTTAGTTTAGGTGATTTAGGTGCTTTAATACTATTGACACAGATAATATAATACTATACTCTATTGAGAATTTCTCTTGACAATAAGGAACCGGCACATGCGCGAGCCCGACTTGCACGTAAACCATTTTTAAAACTCAATTTAACAATTTATAGAGATGGATCTACACACATTTACTGAGGTTATCAGCAATGGGCTAGCCCTTACCTATCCCTTACTTATTCAGAATCCATCCGTAGATCTGGCATCACTGTCGAGCATAGTACGACTATCGAAGTGAAATGTGCAGTAGAGAAAGTTTTTGGAAATTTTCTTATGGTAGGTATAGGCGCTTATCTATCATCATAATGTAATATCGAAGAGAATCATCTTACGTTATGGCAGCCACACAGCTGTATCATATTTTTTATTGGGGTAGGCTGTAGGCAGATAGGCACCTAGCTACTCACTACCATATGCCAGGCGTCCCAATTTTTAAATCAAGATGACATGTCCCGCGCAGCACAGGTTCAGTCCCGCTTTTCGTGGATAACTCAGTAGCAACTTATAACAACACTATTGTTTGAAAGTTTCAGCTTGAGACGACATATTATTTTTCTAATGAATAAAACTTTCTTTATTTTGTTTTTTTTTTATTCAGAAGGCTTAATACTTAACGATACGGTAAACCTGATTTATAATATTGAATTTTTATTAAAATACATTTTATATGAATATTTTTGCTATTTATTGTCACGTAAAAGTAATTTGGATTCAATTAAAAAGAAAAATATTTAAAAACTTCTGATTATAAAAACATAGGTTTTTTTCTATGTCCCGCTTTCGACGAAAGAATCCCGCTTTTTCACTCAAAAAGTTCTAAAAATCTGACTTGATGAAAAAAATCTGGTAGCTACTCACCTACTTAGTTATCAGTTTTATTATATCAGTGATTGATATTGCAAATCTGTATAAGAATTTACGTAAATGTGTAAATCGGTTTACCTCCTTGCTAGTCTTATCTCTAAAATGATATAAAAATATTTAGGTAGGCAAGTATTATGATGATCAATTATTCCAGATTTAAATTATTATGTAAGTAAGTACTCATAGATAAAGCCTACCACATAAATTCCGATACAATATGGAAATTTTATTTTATTTTTCGATTAGCGTTATCAAAAGCGTATTTTTTAGCGTTTTTAAATTAATAGGTAAGTAAATAGGTACCTAGGTAACACACAAATTCCGATATGGAAATTTTATTTTATTTTTTGATTAGCTTGTTGTCCAAATTAACAATATATGTATCATCTAAGTTTCTTTTTAGGGTCCCGTTCGTCAAAAATCAAAACATAAGTAAATAGGCACTTTCCGTTGACTTTGAACTATAAAAGTCTTATACTAAAAGTAGAGGGAAAATAAATTTAAAATAATATTATTATTATTTATCTACGACTTTGTACGGAATCCTCGGTGTCGAGTCCGGCTCGACTTTTCCGGTTTTCCTTAATAAGGATCCTATATTGTAACAATTTATGTAGGTAAGATTCCTATGGTATTATACGTATCGTATATTCGTATCACAAGTCGATGGAAAATTCTTGCGTATGAGATACATAATATCCAAGTATATCTAACTTCTACATACCTAATATTATGTTATAGATCTAATTGATTATTCTATCATAACATAAGCTCTTAACTCGAGTGGTGTTGACTAGGACTGGTCCCGATATTTGTTTGTCTGTAATCAAATTTTGTAAGTTAAATTTTACCCACTTCCCGGTTACCGATGGAACTGAAATTTTGCATGCATGTGTAAACCTGATTGATACTAAATTATTATGACATGAAGCTGTTCTGATGACGGAACCGGAAGGTGGTCATAGGAACTCAGTAGACGAGTAGGTACTTTGGTGCTAGATGGTTACCAGGGCCTGGTCCTGAGAAAAATACGGATAAAACGTATAAAAGGTTGTTTTTAAAAATATTTTTATGATTATTTGTTTTATACTTTCGATATTCGAATATCCATATTGGTACGGAAACTGCTCTCTCTACACACTTCCTTTATTTCAAGGATGGATACTGCTACTAAAGAAAAATACAAACGAAATCTTTCTATTTATTGAAAAATAACAAATTAATTGATTCAATGAAAACAAAAAAATAATTCAATGAAAATTCGTAAAAAAATATGTTGAAACTCGGTTGGAACAAAGTTCCTTTCGTAGTAGGTACATTATAATTATGTATACCAATGAAACACGATTTGTCCAGTATACTGTTGATCTAGCGTTTCATGGGCCAGGAGCAACTAAATTAACTTGGAAGAACAACAACTATAACAATACAGGTTTTAAAGACACACGAGACAATTTTGATACATTATAGTTTACTAGCTTTTGCCCGCGGCTCCGCCCGCAATAAATTCGATTTTTTAATAATCCCGAGAAAAAATTGAATTTCCTTTTCAATGACCTTTACACCTACTTTCAGGAAAGATTGTCAAAGTAATCTACCTATAGCTGAAGCTACACGTTACTGTTGAAAATTAGGGTTTTTTAAATATCCCATGGGAACTATGGTTTTTACCGGGATAAAAAGTAGCCTATGTTTTAATCCGTGTTATAATCTATCTATGTTCCAAATTTCAGCCAAATCGGTTCAGTAGTTGCGGCGTAAAGGAGTAACAAACATACACACACACACACACACACACACACACACACACACACACACACACACACACACACACACACACACACATACACACTTTCGCCTTTATAATATTAGTGTAATAGTGTAATGTAATAGTGAAATAGTGTAAAGTGTGATAGTTTATACCTACCTACAATCCGATGAGCCAAAGAAGTCGTCAAACTCGCTTGGCGGCGAATGCGCTGCGCAGGCGCATGCAACTCTGTGGGCTGCCGCGGTATACGCAGACGCATAGAAATTATAAACAAACCTCTCGTGAACGTTCGAGAAGGTTAATGCAGGTCATTAACTCACTCGTCATTAGGCATTACTCAACAGCGAAAAAAGTTATTAAGACGTTTTGTGCAATACGATTCCGTAGCAATTTCTGTTCACATCGTTTCTAACAATGGAATCGTTAATTTAGGTCGTAGATGACAAATATATCATGTTTAAAGGTGTACAGTATGTAAAAGTTATCATATAGGCGCAATAAAAGTGCGGGGACGTCTCATGGTTTTCTGTAAAAAAAAATTTGAAATGTATAACCTATATTGAATAATAATAAAAAGTAGGTGATAATATATGATCAGAACCCTTACGTATGCGAGTTTAGATTACATTTGGCTGGTTTCTGTGCTAAAAGGTTGGAGATAATGAATAATTATAAGTAAGTATCTATGTTTTACGACAAAATAGGATTTATAAATGATCCACAAACCCCGAAATGCCTAATTCAATGACTAATTATAAAAATAATTATATCCGTCATTGTATGTATAAAGGAGTTAATATCGTGGAGTCAATGTATCAATTAACACACATCTTCATTGTTTCGTGATTCTATTGTTAAACTTGTAATTATTGTAAGTAGTAGGTACCTGCATACCGATTTGACTGCATAATTTGACGTACACAGTATTATGGTGTTCCTAGTTAGAAGTAGGTACCTAACAGCGTTGCCAAACGTCCCGATTTTTAAAGCAAAATTAAATGTCCCGCGCGGGACAGGTTCAGTCCCGCTTTTCGGGAATAACTCAATACCTAGCAATTTGTAACACTCACTTCACAGATTATTGTATGAAAGTTTCAACTTGAAACGCCATATTTTTCTAATGAATTGGGTGACCGAGCTTTGCTCGGTAGTATTACAGCTACTCACCAATAGATGGCAGCAGGAGTTCACTGTAATAGTTTTACTTTATCGCCAATTTATACATATTTTTTTGGTAAATATTCTAAAAATGAATCCTAGCTAGATCAATTTATCGCCCCCAAAACCCCTTGTATACTAAATTTCATGAAAATCGGTCGAGCCGTTTTCGAGATTCAGATTATATAGAAATACATACAAGAATTGCTCGTTTAAAGGTATAGGATTTCATTTTGATCTGTTTTTTTATTATTTAGAAAACCAATAAGACTTATCTATTTAACTGATTTTAGATATTACATTTTTATTATAAAAAGTATTTTCTATGGCTATCTTTGCTACCTATTGTAACGTAAGCGTAATTTGAGTTCGAATAAAAAAAAACTCCTGATTACATAGTACGTCTTTTTACTATGTCCCGCTTTTGACAAAAGAATCCCGCTTTTTTACTCAAAAGTTCCAAAATACCGTATTTGAGTAGGTACTTTCTATGTACTGGGGCCGACTTTTCAATCGCCAGATAAACGTAAACTAAGGAACAAAATAAATATGACGTTTTGACAGATTTTGTATGGTTTGGGTTTCAAATTTATTCCTCAGATCTCAGCCCGAGATAGTCTATCTGGCGATTGAACAATCGGCCCTTAGTAATATTATGCACTTATTCGGTATTTTAAAAGGCGGAGCGACGTAAAAAATTGACTGGCCGAATATTCAGACTTGGTGATTGGTGGTGATTGCAGCAAGTGTAGCATATTTTATCATTTTCGTACCACGGAGAGCGGTATAGGGTACACTGCTGTGGAACGATACTGGAATATTCTCTCGAACGCGCTATTGCTGCAACGACAAAGCATTTCAGGGTTAAGCGATTTAATTTTTGCTATTATTTAATTGTGTAACTTGAAATTATGTTGGTAAATGAGCCTGTTGCCACTTATGACACTCAGAGCTGAATTTGGTAGGGCTAAGAATGCAATTCTCTTCAGCGGGAATAAATTCTTAAAACGCAGCTTTAAATCTGTTTCTAGCTAAAACTACTAATATTAGAAATAGTATAAAAATTATCACTTTTCTCTTAGATTTTCCAATATTTTTGTAGGTAATACAAGTTTGTTCTTAATTTGCGTTATGACTTAAGAAGGTGAAAGTAGTCAGTGAATTTTATTTATATTTATACCTTTCTAGGTACATAAAAATATCTCATTATTGAATGGAAGCTATGTTCTTGATGTTGACTTCACAATGCGAAATCCTATTGCTGCGGGCAGCGACGGCGCGGCGAGTCCGTTATTTGTTTCGTCCTGCCCCAGAATGGGGAGAGTGAGCACATAGGGACAAGGAGCGAGAGCAAACAACTTGTAGGGAGTCAAGAAGGCGCCCCGGGAACACGCCAAGAGCAAGTACCGAACGGGCCACCGGGCGCCCTCCCGCGTTTCGGCCCCCATAACCGAGAGGTTGATTGGGCCATGGGTGGTGGAGGGTTGTCCCTAGTAATGCGAAATCCTAGAGGCATTGTGAAGTCACATCTTCTGAGGATGTCCCGGTGTTGGGACGAAACGTGCGTCGAAAAAAATGTTGGAAAATTGTGTGTGGTGTTTCATGTGGGCAGTGTTCTTGCAGCATTATATCAAAACAAATTAATCTGTCCTGTCATCTCATTACACATAGTAGGGTCGATGTGCCGGTTTTCGGCCTTTTAGTGCTCCTATCAACTTCAGGACATCAGAAAAAAATGTTGCAGACATATTATAGTTGCACTCACTATCTTATATGAAAGCCAGTATAATCAATTTTATTTTTAAAAAACTGTTTTATGCTGGAAGTTATTAATTATTTTTATTTTTAATTTAATCTGGAAAAAAGCTAAAAATTCAGTTTTCGGCCACAAATTTTAGTTTTCGGCATGGGGTATTTCAGTTTTCGGCCACTGCATTGCGATGGATTTAAAATGAATTGGTAAGTCTAAAATTATATGAAATGATATGAAAACTTAATCATTATTTTCATAGTATATCCAAATATTATTAAAATGACAATCAACATAATACAATAAACTAAAATAAACAAAAAACCAGAAATACATCGTTACCCACAAACAAGGCAGTGAAGAAATATTTCTTCCGCGTGAATTCCGTTTTTTTGCAAATCTCACGGGATCCATGGATTCTTCCGGGGAAAAATAGAAAATTCTTAAAAAAAAAACGACTTTTGGAGTTATAATTTTAATGTACACCAATTCGATATCGGGTGATTGTCTATGATATTATCGTAGTTTTTCGCACATCGAATAGGTATTACGAAGAACTAAGATTTTACGAAACATTGCCCGACTTTCATTATTTCACCCTTTGTAGTGGCATTTGGAGTTGATTTTTTGAAATAATTTTCTATTTTATTTTTACTTTTTAGTTGAAAATCACCTCTGTAGCTTAAATTGAGTATAGACTTGAATTTATTTACTTCCAAAAGACTAGCATAAACGTATAAATTAAATTTTGATGAATTTAGAACCACCCCCTTTATGAAATCGGTTTAAATATTGCTTTCTGGAAGCAAATGCACAAAACAATGTAAAAAATACCCAAATCGCTGGAACTGTGCTTATTGCAACTGAAGAGTTCAATCAATTTCCCCGAGATCCCATCAGCAGATTCTGACTTCATGACTATTGCCATTAAGTCAGCATCTGCAAGCAAATGCCATTAAAAATACCCAAATCCTTTCAAAAGTTCTTGTAAAATTTGAAGAGTTCCCTCGATTTCACCAAGATTCCACGGTCAGATTGTGACCTAATGACCATATAACAACCTGGAAAGCATATTCTTTCAAATAATACCCAAATCACATCAAGTGAGCTTATAAAATTCTCTCAATTCTTAAAGAATTCCCTCAATTTCTTCAGGATCCCATCATCAGATCCTGACTTGATGAACATGAGACCATTTGGTAAGTATACCCTTTCAAACAAAAAAATAATTTTCCAAATCAGTTCAGGCGTCTTTGAGTAATCGGGGAACATACATAAAAAAAAGATTCGGACGAATTGTAAGCCTCCTCCGTTTTTGAAGTCCTTTAAAAAGTCGCCTATGTGTTTATCTAGGATATAATCTATTTCCATTCCAAATTTCTGCCAAATCAGTTCAGTAATTGCGGCATGAAGAACTATTTCTCCGGCGTGATTTCGACTTTCCACAAATCTCGCGGTAACCATGGATTTTCCGGGACAAAAATTAGCCCATATGATAATCCAGAATACGATCCAACTTTATTTCACATTTCAGCCAAGTCGGTTCAGTAGTTGCGGTGTGAAGTAGTAGGTATTTCCCATACGTGAATTTTGTCTTGGATTTTTCGGGATAAAAATTAGCCTATGTGTTAGCCGGAACATAATCTAACTCCATGCTATATTTCTACCAAATCGGTTCTGTAGTTGCGGCGTGAAGGAGTATTTCCCCGCGGTTTTTCACATATCTCACGTGACCCATGGATTTTTTGGGAACAAAATGTAGCCTTTGTGTTAATACAATCTATCTCCAATCCAAACAGTCGAATCAGTTCCGTAATTGTGCCTGAAGAATTAATTCCCGCGCGTGAATTTTGGATTTTCACAAACCTCGCGGAAAACATGGATATTTCCAGGATAAAAAGTAGCCTATGTGTTAGCCTTTACTTCAATTAATCGATCGGACAAGTGAAAGAAAATAAGAAAGGTACAATTGCCAAGTAGTAAATGAGTTGATGATCTTCGGACGCTTGAACGCTTGAAAATCATTATAGCTAAGAAGTAAGAATTATTTTAGCTTATATCAGCTTGTAAACGTTGATTCGGCCCATTCTTTTGGGAGTTGGTTGTGATTTTACAAATAGACATAGTTAAGGACACACGTTTAAATTACTTACTTATAACTTTATACATCGTATGTTAAATAAAATAGCTCTAAAAATTTTAAAAATTATAACTTTGGCGTATGATGACCGAAATCTAAGGTGATATTTAATTTTTGGTCCCATGCTTTTCATACAATTTTAACTTATGCCGAAAACTGAAGTACCGTTTCATCTACCTTTTAATTTTCGGCCACCCCAAAATGGTCTTCCCCATTTATCCATATTTTTAATGATTACGACATAAACTGACGGCCGAAAACTAATGGCGTGAGTCTTCGCATTAAGTACATTATTAAAAGAAAGAATCGTGAGAAAAAATATTTCACCATTTGTAGAAAAGACATGAAAGTGTGGAAGACTTGATATTTCAGTTCTCGGCCCCTAGGCCGAAAACTAAAGTTTTGAAAAAATTTTAATGCTAGTTCCCGGCCCCCATCATTATTGTTGTTTTATACAAAATATCCCAAAAGTTATATTAGGAATATGTTACCAAGTTATTTTTGAAGTGCATTATATACTTATTAATACCATTTATTTAGAATAACTACACAAAGTTTACTTTGGAATGAAACGCGCGGCACTATTTTTTTTTTAATTTCTGCAGTTTGCGTTACCTCTAATCGTCGCCTCCAAAATGAACAAATTCTGTAAAATCACTCGAAGGTGTTTTCTGACCAAAAATGTTTTCATTTAGAAAGCAAACATTTTCAAATATCTGGATAAAGATTTTACTTGGAAATAGTATTTCTAAGTGATATTTTCTCAATTTTACGGCATCGTGTACGCGTAAAGGCCGAGAACTGAAGGTGGCCGGCGAACCGGCACATCGACCCTACCCATATAAACTAAAGCAGGTTACATATATACACAGTACTTGTAGCATTGTAGTAATGACATAGGCATATCTACAGCGATTAATTATGGAGTTGTTTATTGCTTGTTTACAATGTAATACCTATCACACGCTCAGAATAGACATTAAAAAAATAGGTAGGTATCAATGCTTCAATCGTCAACTATTACATTTACAAGTAGGTATAATTTAAATAATCGAAGCAACAATGGAGGAATGGTATAATGTACGTACCTAGTTGGTGGAATGGTAATGTAATGTAATGGTAACCTACCTAGTAACATATTTTGGGTGTACCTATCTAAACTTTATTAAGTAGGTAAGTAGCTAGGTAAAGACCAATATAGGAACGAAGCATCAATGAAAAATTTTGGGAAAACGGGCAAAATTGTTCCTTTTGTAGATCTTTCGTTGCGTCACTGCGTGCGCTGCAACGGTTAAAGTTACACAAAAATCATAGTTACCTATAAAACGGAATTTTTCACCTTTAAAAGTCCTTAAAAAAGTCCAGGACACCATAATATGTCTATTTTTTAAGATTGACTCATTATAACGGGATATGTAAAAAAAAAAGATTCCGACGAATTGAGAACCTCCCCATTTTTTTTTGAAAGTTGGTTAAAAACCAAAATTCACGCGAGTGGAGCCGCATGGTAACATCTACTTACTTCTAAATAAAGTTCACACACGGTCGAGTGATCGAGTATGGATCAAGTCGACATAAGTAGTAAACATATACCCTGGACAAGGCGGACGCCGCGAAATAATGTGTGCGCCAGTTTACCGGTGCTAAAAATGCTTGTTTTGCCACCAACAACGCCACGCTGTAGTTCGCAGCGGCCACCTATAGAATTATGACAGATGGCACTACTGTTTGCTTGTACGAAAAAGGTTTACGTAAATCGTTCGGATATTCGGTATTCTATAGAATATATTTCGGAGAGTGTGCTCAGAAACTTTTTAATTTGGTTCCCCTGTCACCTACCTACCACATGTGGTACATGCAGAACGGCAAGGCATCGTAAAGCCTTCCATCCATACATAGTCGACGTAGGTACCAAAGACGCGTACGAAGCGGTTTGATTCCTCGTTTCTGATAAGCACTGCAAAGGCCTGGAATACCTTCCCAGGCAGCGTCTTTCCTGCCACTTACAACCCGGGTGCCTTCAAATCAAGAGTGAATAGGCATCTTCTAGGCAAGCGCGTTCCACCTTAGACTGTATCATCCATCAGGTGTGATCACAGTCAAGCGCTAGCCTATATTATAGTATTAAAAAATTGGTTGTCTGTAAAGTCGGTTTACGGACGATAGATTTACGTGATAACGTCTCCTCTCTATCGTTTGTTTTATTGTGTCTCTCTATCGCTTGTTGCGCGCTCTCGCTTGCGCGGAACGTAACTATTTTTCATGTGCGTTGCTGGTGTTCATCAATTTATTAAACGTTATCACGTCAAAAAATGCTCATATCCTTAGTTTTGTTATCTGGTCGACATACAGTCGACGCGTACGAGTATTAAATGCTACCTTGCCGCGCGTCTCAATGAGTGGACTTTGCCCAGCCTTGATTCCGCTGAGCGTGTTTGGAAATGCCAACGATCGTTTCGCATATATTCTTAATTCTTATGTATCGTATTTATTATTACTTTATCGTATACTACGATTCATTTACAATTCAAATTATTCTTGTGTGATATTTATTTTTTGAACGTAAAGTAGTTACCATAACACGATTGGTAGGTAGGTACTTAGTACTTACCTACTAAGTACCAAATACCAATACCATACATACCTACCTACATTAAATTACGTAGGTAACCTATCTTTTCAGATTCTAACTTAATCTTATTTGAGCCCTGTATTCCTAACAAGACTAAATCAATAAAGGTTTCAAAATGCTACGATACTTATAAGTCGGCGCGGCGAACCTTGATCCCTATGACAGTTCGTGTTAGTGATGGGTCGTGTCTTTGGTCGTGTCGATAATTTTTTTTTTAGACTAAGGCGTGGCTTGCAGTCAGCCACGTTGGTAAACATGTTTTAAAAATATTATAATGTGCATTTTTAATGTCCATTATGTTGTTGTTGTACCTATTAATTTAAGATTTTTGGCATAGATTAAGTAGGTAAGTAAAACGAAAGCTTCCAACCTTGTTATTTCTAATAATGTTTAACCCGGTAAACACGTTTTTGCTATATAAGTTGTTAGGTTTTATTAGACATGACTGCTGAATCACCAGCGCTTTTATTTGCAAATTTATAAATTAGCCAGGGCATTCATATTTTTATTAATTGTCAACATTGGGTAACAGGAATGAAGCCTTTACTTAATTATAATTTGTGAGTTTGACTTCCGTTCACGACGTCAACCAATGATAGCGATGCAAACGTCGACCAATCACAGCGCCTGGCGCTAAGGGGGAAAAATGGTGGTGGTTGTTGTAAGATTAAATAAAAGGCGAGGGTGTAACAGGAATTGGGTAATCTAGTATTAACCGGTATTTTGGAAGGATATCAAAATTGTGTAACAAATGTGCTGGAAGTGAATAAGTTGTTACAAGTATATCAAGTGGAAGGCTATGTGTTATTACGCGGGAATCTGACCTTATAGGTCAGAAGTGGGATAATCGAGAAAATCTATTATTTTCTTGTCACGCCCACTGGATGAAAGAAAACGTACGTATCTTTGAAATTTTTGATTTGATCCATTAAGGACGTGCTCCCAAAATAGATAGGTATCAAATCGGACTAAATACATACGCACGGCCTACACTCACACAAAGCTGCCTCGAAATGAGTGAATCAACGCGATTTTGATACTTTGAGATAAAATTTTATATTTTGTCACTTAGGTATTTTATTATAACGAAATAACTTCGTTCTAAGCTTATTTATTATCTCGCTGCAGACTCGGTCATAAATCATTCGAGTGTCGTGCCGGCCGACGAGCGCAGCCGCGTGTGCAACAAATGAGGGGAGGTAAGAGGCTGCCAACTATAGTAGTGTTATAATCTCGCTGCAGACTCGATCATAAATCATTCGAGTGTCTCGCTCACCGACATCGTGCCGGCCGACGAGCGCAGCCGCGTGTGTAACATATGCGGGGAGGTGAGAGGCTGCCAACTATAGTAGTGTTATTATCTCGCTGCAGACTCGGTCATAAATCATTCGAGTGTCTCGCTCACCGACATCGTGCCGGCCGACGAGCGCAGCCGCGTGTGCAACATATGAGGGGAGGTAAGAGGCTGCCAACTATGGTAGTGTTATAATCTCGCTGCAGACTCGGTCATAAATCATTCGAGTGTCTCGCTCACCGACATCGTGCCGGCCGACGAGCGCAGCCGCGTGTGCAACATATGAGGGGAGGTAAGAGGCTGCCAACTATAGTAGTGTTATTATCTCGCTGCAGACTCGGTCATAAATCATTCGAGTGTCTCGCTCACCGACATCGTGCCGGCCGACGAGCGCAGCCGCGTGTGCAACATATGCGGGGAGGTGAGAGGCTGCCAACTATAGTAGTGTTATTATCTCGCTGCAGACTCGGTCATAAATTATTCGAGTGTCTCGCTCACCAACATCGTGCCGGCCGACGAGCGCAGCCGCGTGTGTAACATATGCGGGGAGGTGAGAGGCTGCCAACTATAGTAGTGTTATTATCTCGCTGCAGACTCGGTCATAAATCATTCGAGTGTCTCGCTCACCGACATCGTGCCGGCCGACGAGCGCAGCCGCGTGTGCAACATATGCGGGGAGGTGAGAGGCTGCCAACTTTAGTAGTGTTATTATCTCGCTGCAGACTCGGTCATAAATCATTCGAGTGTCTCGCTCACCGACATCGTGCCGGCCGACGAGCGCAGCCGCGTGTGCAACATATGCGGGGAGGTGAGAGGCTGCACCACTATAGTAGTGTTATTATCTCGCTGCAGACTCGGTCATAAATCATTCGAGTGCAGCCGCGTGTGCAACATATGCGGGGAGGTGAGAGGCGCGCTCGTCGGCCGGCACGATGTCGGTGAGCGAGACACTCGAATGATTTATGACCGAGTCTGCAGCGAGATAATAACACTACTATAGTTGGCAGCCTCTCACCTCCCCGCATATGTTACACACGCGGCTGCGCTCGTCGGCCGGCACGATGTCGGTGAGCGAGACACTCGAATGATTTATGACCGAGTCTGCAGCGAGATAATAACACTACTATAGTTGGCAGCCTCTTACCTCCCCTCATATGTTGCACACGCGGCTGCGGTCGTCGGCCGGCACGATGTCGGTGAGCGAGACACTCGAATGATTTATGATCGAGTCTGCAGCGAGATAATAACACTACTATAGTGGTGCAGCCTCTCACCTCCCCGCATATGTTGCACACGCGGCTGCGCTCGTCGGCCGGCACGATGTCGGTGAGCGAGACACTCGAATGATTTATGACCGAGTCTGCAGCGAGATAATAACACTACTATAGTTGGCAGCCTCTCACCTCCCCACATGTTGCACACGCGGCTGCGCTCGTCGGCCGGCACGATGTCGGTGAGCGAGACACTCGAATGATTTATGACCGAGTCTGCAGCGAGATAATAACACAACTATAGTGGTGCAGCCTCTCACCTCCCCGCATATGTTGCACACGCGGCTGCGCTCGTCGGCCGGCACGATGTCGGTGAGCGAGACACTCGAATGATTTATGATCGAGTCTGCAGCGAGATAATAACACAACTATAGTGGTGCAGCCTCTCACCTCCCCGCATATGTTGCACACGCGGCTGCGCTCGTCGGCCGGCACGATGTCGGTGAGCGAGACACTCGAATGATTTATGACCGAGTCTGCAGCGAGATAATAACACAACTATAGTGGTGCAGCCTCTCACCTCCCCGCATATGTTGCACACGCGGCTGCGCTCGTCGGCCGGCACGATGTCGGTGAGCGAGACACTCGAATGATTTATGACCGAGTCTGCAGCGAGATAATAACACTACTATAGTGGTGCAGCCTCTCACCTCCCCGCATATGTTGCACACGCGGCTGCGCTCGTCGGCCGGCACGATGTCGGTGAGCGAGACACTCGAATGATTTATGACCGAGTCTGCAGCGAGATAATAACACAACTATAGTGGTGCAGCCTCTCACCTCCCCGCATATGTTGCACACGCGGCTGCGCTCGTCGGCCGGCACGATGTCGGTGAGCGAGACACTCGAATGATTTATGACCGAGTCTGCAGCGAGATAATAACACTACTATAGTTGGCAGCCTCTCACCTCCCCGCATATGTTGCACACGGAGGCTGCACTACTATAGTAGTGTAATTATCTCGCTGCAGACTCGGTCATTAATCATTCAGCTAGCTAGAGGCTAGCTCTATACGTTTAGGAGATCCAGTAGTAGTCTTCGAAGTATACCTTCAGGTCACTCAACCAAGTCAAGTGGAAAGGTCTTTTCATAACTAACAAAACGAGCCCAAACTCGGCACGGCTAGCTCTATACGTCTAGGAGATCCAGTAGTAGTCTTCGAAGTATACCTTCAGGTCACTCAACCAAGTCAAGTGGAAAGGTCTTGTCATAACTAACAAAACGTGCCCAAACTCGGCACGGCTAGCTCTATACGTCTAGGAGATCCAGTAGTAGTCTTCGAAGTATACCTTCAGGTCACTCAACCAAGTCAAGTGGAAAGGTCTTGTCATAACTAACAAAACGAGCCCAAACTCGACACGGCTAGCTCTATACGTCTAGGAGATCCAGTAGTAGTCTTCGAAGTATACCTTCAGGTCACTCCACCAAGTCAAGTGGAAAGGTCTTTTCATAACTTACAAAACGAGCCCAAACTCGGCACGGCTAGCTCTATATGTCTAGGAGATCCAGTAGTAGTCTTCGAAGTATACCTTCAGCTCACTCCACCAAGTCAAGTGGAAAGGTCTTTTCATAACTAACAAAACGAGCCCAAACTCGAGACGGCTAGCTCTATACGTCTAGGAGATCCAGTTACCAGTAGTAGTCTTCTAAGTATACCTCCAGGTCACTAGTACACTTGGGGAACAAATAAAATAAATGGAATAAAATAAATAAACTCAATTCTAGCTAATTATAATAAAATATAATATTGTAGGTACTGTAGGGGCTTACCTTTTCAAAAATATGTCAGGACAGTATTACGTAAAGTATCAAGATAGTTATTGCCAAATATCCGTGTACGTACAGCGATGTTTTTCAATCAGCAACTGCTCGCAAACGACGTGCAGTCCCACTCGCGAAGGCAGCCAAAGGCTGACTGATTGATATTTGAATTTTGAAATAGTAGAAACCTGTGACCGAGTTAAATAAAATAACCCTTATTGTAACCTCGTTAAGATTTACGCTTGTAAGCAAAATATGTGAAAACAATGCACGCGAACTTCATTTTTTTTCATTTACTGTTTGTCTTTTTTTTGTTATTTTTTCTACCACCGTGTATAGATGAACATATCTACTGTCAGTTGATATTTTTAAAAGACATAAAATCGGTATGTTTTTACAGAAAAATGTACCGAAACTCACTCCTAAATCGCCAATTTTGTGAGAAGAGATGATTTAAACTATTTTTATAGTACTAAAAGTAAAGATTTTTAACCAATTTTTCTACCACGAATTGTAGATAAAAGACCAATCTTTGTGTTGTTATTTTTAGTTCCATTATATTTTGTTTATTCTAGTCACAATATGTACCGATAACTCCACGAAAACTGCAATGTCCGTAAACGCACCCTTAAGTGCTATTTGTTATAAATATTGATATAATATTATTCTTTTTCTTGCTGTCGGGGAGATTTTTTTTTTTCTCTCTCTCTCTCTGCGTTTTTGGTCTTCTATAAAGGATTATTATTTAAAAGTAACAAAAAAGTCCCTAAGTATAATGGTGCATTGCTGTAATCATACTGGTCGTTCAGTTAGGACTGTGAAGGTACGGTAGTGCCACAAGATTAGTATCCGGTTGAGTTTTGTTATTGTTTAGAATTTAGATCGATATGTGGAGGCAAAACCAGTATCGTCATTGGGAGTTGAATCTAAATTAGAATAGTTTGTTGTGGAATGATAATAACATTGAGTTAGTCTATGTCAATAACACGTTGAGACATGTCTTCGGCCGCTTTGGTAGGTACTTGCCCAGATAGCTCTCGTTTTGGAGAAACTGGTCTATTTTTTCGATTTTGTTCCCTTAAGTGGTAGGGCAGGTATTGTAGTAATATATGTTTGTCCAAGATTCATTAGTTCTGTTCCGGAATAGATAATTAATTTTTGTTGGCATTGGAAAGTCAAAACTGGATAACTTTTTTTCGTAATTTTGTTTTGAACGGTCTGAGGGTTTAAACTTTAGGAACTGGTTTTAGCAGCGCTTCTCCATACTTCTGTGAGGTGGTTAAGGTGGGGCTTAACAAGCGAGTAATAGATGAATGTTTGATCGGACTTTTCGCGGTACACATCAAACAATGTCGTACAGCGATCCTAAAAGGAGAAAGCAAGTTTGATATCACTTTGTTTCTGTTAGATCTCCTTGTTATCAATTAAATCCAAAGTATTTTTCTTCTGTGGATTAATTTATCTGGGCAGTAAGTACATGGAATAGGTGAGGGGATATATTCGTTCTTTGCTTTAAAAACAATGTAGCTTTTTAGCGCGCAGTTGGTAATCGTGTAGGAAAGCGGGAGCTCGGTAATCGAATGTTATAATCCCATCGAATTTGGGTTCGTCTGGCTGATCTTGTTTAGCTACCACTTGTTTTGACTATAAGCCTCTCAAAATTTTCTTATTGCGGGATTCATTAAGATCACGAATTGTAATGGTGCTGGGTGATGGAAATAATTATAAAGAATCAAGTATGATTGTGACGTGTTTAATTGTTATTACACTTTATTGACGTTGTGAGGAGGAGGGGAAGGGTTAATAATTTCTAATATTCAAGCACCAATATACGATTGAAGTGAAAACAATGCTGTCGCCCGTAATCTGAGGCGTGGGCCGGGATGCGGCGCAAGGGTATAATGCGCTGGTGAGTTGTACGGCGGGTGCACACATTATCCTCGGGCCGCAGGCGGCGAAAACAAGTAAGTAGTGTTGGTGCGGTCCATGCGTTCTGTGTCTGTGATATCGGTGATCTTAGGGGTTCAAATGTTGGCTACAAGAGATTTGGTGCGGTTTATTCTTAATATTGAATTTTCGTGTGGGTTTAGGGGGTGGGTTCGGGTACCCCCGGAAATTTTATTCGTATGTCCATACAATTTGCATACCGGGTTGTCATAGGTTAGGGCCAATTGTTCCGGTGACAGACAGAATTGTCCCTACTGAACTACTAGGAAGAACTTGTAGAGAAGTTAATGTTTCATGGGTGACTTAAATTCCAAAGTAAAAGAAAAGCAAAATAAAGAAGCACATGTCATCGGAGAATGATGTCAGGAAGAAATAAAACTAAAATTAATGATGTGGCTTACTGCATTAGAACGGGAAAATTTAAGGGACGTGGGCAGATCATCTGATGAGAAGCAGCAACAATGACAAATGGGCCAAGGATGTGACACAATGGTGTCCGAGACAAAACAGAAGGAGAAAGGGTAGGCAGCATCGAAGATGGGAGGAAGAGATTCGAAAAATAGCAGGGATTACTTGGGGAAGAACAACATTTAACGGGAATGTATGGCAAGCGCTTGGGGGGGCCTTTGCGGGAACGCAACACAATCCGGCGTCAAAAAAAATACAATTAGTTATATTAGAGAATAAATTAATTACTCGTGTTTGGAAGATTGTTGAATAATAAATATTTGGAAGATTATTATATGGCTTGTTATAAATTGATATATCAACGAAAATTGATGCTACATCTCAGCAGGGTACCAGGCGCCCAGCGACTTGGAAGAGATTTAATCGAACTTGTAGACCAGACGTAGTGCTAGTAGCTGTTTTGTGGCATTCGTAGCGGTAATGGCGCGCGGCGTACGCTACTCGGGACAGTGCGGGCGCAGTGTATCAGGAGGGCAGGCGTTGCTTCTTACAGGAAACTCTTTTCACTTTCTGTAGTCCTATTATTTTGTGTTAGTTAAAATTGTCTATACTTTATATAAAATTTAAGGTAAAATTTGGCTAGCACTTTGGGGCACGTCAACTCGCTATCGAGGTCTAGGGAGAAGAGGAAAATACTCCTCAACAGAATGTTTTTTTTGAACATACTGTACATAACCTTACTGAGTAAGCAAATCAGCGAAGATATCGGAAAAGATAGGAGAATTAACATACCGTAAACACTAGGAAAGCATATTGAAAATATAGATGTTACGAATGCATTTGAGGAATTGAAATAACTACACAATGAAGAATCTGAACCAAAGATACTCCCATGTAAAATAGAAAATGTCACATGCAGTCAGAAGATGAAAAAAAAAACTCCAGGTCTAAAAAAAAAAATTAAGAAAATACTTCTGAAAGGCACTCTTGAAAAAAAATATTTACTAAAATAGTGGATATAGGCAAAATACCTAAATAGTGGAAAACATCGCATATTATCCTTATTTACAAACCAAAAAAAAAGAGAAGGATGAAAAGAAGGCATTTGATAGTGATTACCACGAACCAATATGGAAGAGCCTTGCATAACAGGGAACCTTCAGAATATATTAGAATTATCAAGAACATCTATTGAAATAGCGAGGTTAGGATACAACGGGAAAACCTTAGAGAAAGGTCCAAGATAGTCTTCACCGTGAATATGGATCAGCAAAAGTGCTCACAAACTCTGAACTGGCACCTATAGAAATTGACAACAACCCACTGGAATATGTTCTGAAGTATATATTATATCTAGGACAGGTAATCTCTCATGTGGAACAAACAACCAACGAGATCAATAGAAAAATAGCAAAAACGGGAAGAAATACTGGTCAGTGAAGAAGAACATGAAATCTGGCAAGCTAAGGAGGAAAATTTCACAAAGAAAAGCTTGAACGCTGTTGGAGGGCTCTCATGGCTATGGAAGAAGGCATAACTGAAAAAAAAAGCGAAGAAAATGGAGTACAACCGTGTTCCGCTGGCAAGCGCAGTGGGGGAACGTCAGCAGGTGAGATGGGCAGATGATCTGAAGCTCACAACTGGAATTTATTGGAGGAGGGTTATGAGAGAGACGGAACTCAAGGAAAAATGCTGAAGGAGGCTTGAGTCAAGAGACACGCCGAAATTTTGAAATATTCTCTGGTGAGTCTATTAGTTCGAGATAAAGGGGCTTTAAGTATTATTAATTATTGTTATCTGTGCAATTGTTTTAAGTTGGTCTTAAAGGACTGGTATCGCAAGAAATTTCTAATGCTTTGTACTATTTCGATAGTTATTTCATGGAATTTAGTAAGGGGGCGATAAGTCGATCTAGCCTGGATTCATTGTTAGAAAATGTTATGTCATCCAGATATTGTTTGGTAATGCGGGTATTGCTCCGGACGGGGCAGGCATGGGTGAGGGTTGGCCTTACAAATGGGTACGCTGTACAATCTAAGTTTAGTTTGTGATTGTTGGTCTACTCTTACGATTAAAAATTAGGCTAAAGGTGCCGGGTACATTTCAGCGGGAGCGCCAATGATTTACGGTAACTGTATTGACTAGTATTGAATATTTTTATTATTATCATTTGGATGGTTACAAATCATTTGAACGAGCTTTCGTTATAATATAGAACTTTGTGATCACATTAAGTTTGAAAGGTAACCGGTTATAGGTAGCGTTGGTAATATTGGGGTTGGATGGCATTCTGAATATTCACTGTAACGGTAATGATAAGGTTTTTATTAAAGGTAACTTTGAAGTGAGCCGTCAACATCTCTGAATGTTGACACAGTTTTTCATAAATTATAATAGGCTTATTTATTAATTTTATTTTCATGTTTAATCAACACTTTACCTTTGAGCGGTCAAATAGTGTAGCGAATATGGCTTGATAGTTGATTTTAGGATTCGTGTAAGGTTGCGTAATGCGTTATCATATATTTTTGGCGTATTCAGTGTACTGACGTGCGCGCGCGCCTTTGCGGAGGTGGACCGGAGGTGTGCTGGGACCAGTTTAGTATTTGGCTACCGTATGGAAGAGAAGGAGTGACTGGAGGTTATATCAAATGAAATAGGTAAGGGGTTATTGGTCTCAAGGTGGTCACGGTCACTAAATGTTGTGATGTCTAAATCTTTTGGTATTGGGCTGTTATCTCTGTTTCAGGAAGGTATTCACTTTGAGGACATCCTAGGTAAAGGGTGTCCTCAAAGGGAAGAAAACCCTAGGTAAAGGGTCTAATCAAGACTGAGGAAACCCTAGGTAAAGGGCGTACTCAAAAGGAAAAAACCCTAGGTAAAGGGTCTGCTTAAAGGGAGGAAACCCGAGGTAAAGGGTCTAATGGAATTGAGGAAACCCTAGGTAAAGGGTCTACTCAAAAGGAAAAAAAACCCTAGGTAAAGGGTCTACTTAAAGGGAGGAAACCCGATGTAAAGGGTCTAATGGAATTGAGGAAACCCCAGGTAAAGGGTCTACTCTAAGGAAAATTCTTGGTAAAGGGTCTAATAAAAGGAAAAAGGAAAAGGATAAATCTGATCAGGACAAGTGTGTAACATGTTCAAGGCAAGGGTGATGAAGGTGATGTGGACATGAAACTGGAAA
The DNA here is from genome assembly GCA_036785405.1 of Coenonympha arcania. Classification (NCBI taxonomy): domain Eukaryota; kingdom Metazoa; phylum Arthropoda; class Insecta; order Lepidoptera; family Nymphalidae; genus Coenonympha; species Coenonympha arcania. The sequence continues at coordinate 4,351,315 of CM072074.1, forward strand.
AGACTTTTAAGTTGTAAAGTTGCGGAGTATTATCACACAATTTTGTAGCTAAATGTAGAATGGGAGAATAGTTTTAGTACCTAACAGAATAAGTGCCATAATATTTTTATTAGATTTGAGTGATAGTGATCATAGATGTATGGAATCTCGTATCAAGCTGAGTCAAATCCAAACTTTATTTTTATAAACTGCGGTCTCTTCATTAACTCCTACAATTATTACTTTTTTTATTAATATCAGGATTTTGGAATTATGGGCAAGCAAGGCAGGTCGTACTCCTTGTTAGGATCAGTATGTAAAATTGGATTACGGGTGGGAAACGCGGATTCCTTGTGCCTATGGTTCTTGAAAAGGAGGGCACTGTTTTGTTTTCGACTGTTTTGGTTCATGAGAGGATTTGGTCATTCTCCTATAAATTGTATTTATAATAACTATTCGTTATATTATATAGAAACATTATGGATCCTTTTGTTATATAAATTTAGTTAAAATATTTTAGTTGGATAATTTGTTAGAAGCATTTATATAAAAAGAAATTATAATTGAAAGGCTCAAATATAATATGAATAATAAGTTTAATATAAAAGCGATGGGACTCGCTTAGGGTCGGATGGCCGAGCTGTTAGGTTTTATTAGACATGACTGCTGAATCACCAGCGCTTTTATTTGCAAATTTATAAATTAGCCAGGGCATTCATATTTTTATTAATTGTCAACATTGGGTAACAGGAATGAAGCCTTTACTTAATTATAATTTGTGAGTTTGACTTCCGTTCACGACGTCAACCAATGATAGCGATGCAAACGTCGACCAATCACAGCGCCTGGCGCTAAGGGGGAAAAATGGTGGTGGTTGTTGTAAGATTAAATAAAAGGCGAGGGTGTAACAGGAATTGGGTAATCTAGTATTAACCGGTATTTTGGAAGGATATCAAAATTGTGTAACAAATGTGCTGGAAGTGAATAAGTTGTTACAAGTATATCAAGTGGAAGGCTATGTGTTATTACGCGGGAATCTGACCTTATAAAGTATACATTTTATCATGAAAATGAATGTTCCCCATTTATTTATTTTGTCTGAAAAATTGTGCACTCGTTTCCATTACCGACATTTTTTTATCGATACTTGCCGCCCTAGTCGATAAACGTCACACGACGTAAGTTTTGCAGGACGTACACATAAATTCAGATTGAGATAACTTCTTGTAAATGTTAAGAATTGTTAAAAATATCAACGGAATATCATTACTAATGGTACAAAGCTACGTAAAATTTATAAATGGCATTTTTAGACGCCCCCAATATGATCCTAATGTAATGGTGACGCCACTACAATGTTAAATGGTGACATTAGCTGTCAGTGTCATAGGGATCAAAGTTCGCCGCGCCGAGTTATAGTTAACTACCTACCCAATTTAAAGAAAGCGGCCTAATAGGAGTGCTTTTCAACTATTGACTGCCAAACTTCATTTAGGGGATGATGGTATGCGATGATGGTGATGATGATCACAGGATTTACCGGTCTACGTCAGTATCTGTGTTTAGATCACATACTTGACCGAAAACACCTAACTACCTAGGTACCTACTTACTAGATCGTTCAATAAGTCCCGAGACTAACCTGGAAATGGCGCATATATTACAAACTCTTTTGATTTTTAAAAAGTACTGGCTATCAATACAAGAATGTGTCAAATTTTTAAAAATGGAACAATAAAATTATTGATTTTGAAACATTTAAGTGACGGTACGGTTGTAATTTCGATACAATGGAAAAAACGAGTTTCGCGTGTTGATAAAACATTGTTTTTTAATGGGAAAAAATACCATTGAAGCACAGCAATGGCTTATAAAATGTTATGCAGGATCAGCTCCCTCTAAAGCAACCATTTGTCACTATTACATGTGCTTATTGGAGCGATTGAAGTACGAAATTGCGGATAAACGGCCTCACATGAACAAAAAGAAAGTGGTGTTTCACCAGGACAACGCGCCTTGTCACAAGTCCGTGAGAACGATGGCCAAAATTAACGAATTGGACTTCGAATTGCTTCCCCATCCCCCTTATTCGCCAGACTTGGCCCCCAGCGATTACTGGCTGTTTGCAGACCTCAAAAAAATGCTTCAGGGTAAGAAATTTGACTCAAATAGTGAAGTTATCGCAGCAACGGAGGCTTATTTTGAAGCCAAAGACAAATCGTTCTACACACATGGGATAGAAAAGTTAGAAAAGCGTTGGAGGGACTGTATCGCTCTTGGAGGAGACTATGTTGATGAATAAAAATTAATTTTATAAAAAAGACCTTTTTTTAGTACTTAGTCTCGGGACTTATTGAACCACGTGTTACGCTTCCATGTTTTTGCAGTTTAGTAATTAGTAATATTAGTTACTTGCCTACTAGGTATGTATAATATATTTTATCATGAAAATGAATGTTCCCCATTTATTTATTTTGTCTGAAAAAATTGTGCACTCGTTTCCATTACCGACATTTTTTATCGATACTTGCCGCCCTAGTCGATAAACGTCACACGACGTAAGTTTTGCAGGACGTACACATAAATTCAGATTGAGATAAGTAACTTCTTGTAAATGTTAAGAATTGTTAAAAATATCAACGGAATATCATTACTAATGGTACAAAGCTACGTAAAATTTATAAATAGCATTTTTAGACGTCCCCAATATGATCCTAATTTAATGGTGACGCCACTACAATGTTATATGGTGACATTAGCTGTCAGTGTCATAGGGATCAAAGTTCGCCGCGCCGAGTTATAGTTAGCTACCCAATTTAAAGAAAGCGGCCTATTTATGAGTGCTTTTCAACTATAAACTTCATTTTGGGGATGATGGTATGCGATGATGGTGATGATGATGACAGGGTCTACCGGTCTACGGTTTAGATCACATACTTGACCGAAAACACCTAACTACCTAGGTACCTACTTACGCTTCCATGTTTTTGCAGTTTAGTAATTAGTAATATTAGTTACTTACCTACTAGGTATGTACTTAAAGTAGTTTATTTTTTTTAAATGGATTGCAACGTATCTAATTGGTTTTTAATGAATCTCTATGCCCTTTAAGTAGGTACTCAAGTAGCTACCTACCTATACTTACGCGTAATATATTCACTCGCACTATCCGGGAAACCGATTACGCTTTGTTCTAGAATTTTAATGATTATAATGATAATCGTAATTCGTAGAAGGGGCGTCGCGGAACGCACTTAGAGTAAAATTAAAATATTTCGTTCAAAGCGCAACATGGTCGACAGCCATGAAATTAAATTTACTTCGGGCGATAAGGTTGAAAGATTGTATTTTTAACCGACTTCAAAAAAAAAGGAGAAGGTTCTCAATTCGTCGAAATCTTTTTTTTTTATGTAGGTATGTTCCCCGATTACTCGAAGATGCGTGGACCAATTTAGAAAATTCTTTTCTTGTTTGAAAGAGTATTTTTTCCAGGTAGTTTTATGGTCATCAGGTCTGAATCTGATGATGGGATCTTGGTAAAATCGAGGGAACTCTTCAAATCATTTCCTTGCAGTCATCAAGTAATGACTGTATTCATCAAGTCAGAATCTGATGATGGGATCTTGGAGAAATTGAGGGAACTCTTCAGATTTTAGAAGCATACTTCCAGCGATTTGGGCATTTTTTCCAATGCTTTACGCATTAGTTACTTGTTTTCCACTAAAAAGTAAAAAATAAAATGGAAAATTCTTTCCAAAAAATCAACTCTCACTCTTTGTAGTGGCATTTGCCACTACAAAGAGTGAAATCAATGTTTCGTTCATTCACTAATAGTCCTCCGTATTGTCGATAATTTTGTCGTTTCTTTGCACATTAAGTTTTATAATATATAGGTACTAATTACCGAAAAAATTGAAAACGTTACGTGAATAACCCCCCCAGTGCAGCAGAAAGAAAGAATGGACATAACCCCTACGATTCTTTTAGCGGAGGCCCTGAGCTTCCTATCTCTACATTCCGAAATAGGTACTTATAAACTAAATTCGTAAATTAATTCATTTTAAAATATAAACAACAAGCTGTTTGCGTAATTAATGTAAATTTTTACAATTTAAATCAACATAAAGTAAGGTAACGACACCAATTATGGACGGTTTAAGGACAAAAAAATATATATTTCAATATATCTCCTTAGATAAGAAACATATACAGTTAGAACTAAATGTAGCATGAAGGTTGGGTTTTCCTTTATGTAATTTAATTATAATAACTAGGCTAAGATAACTAGGTCAAATAAAATAATTAAAATATTCAAACTGTATTTAAAATATTCATTCAACCAATGATGTACAGTAAAAATCTGGTAATGGACACCCAATAATGAACAAGATCTAGTAATGGACGCCCATTAATTAACATGACTTTAAATGATGCTGCAGATGAAAATAGCTGAGATTACTTTACTGGTGGTAGGACTCTTCTTGCGGAGTTCGTCCGGGTAGGTACCACCGCGGTGTCCGTTATTCTACCGTGAAGCAGTATTACTGTGTTTCGGTTTGAAGGGCGCTGTACGCCGACGTGATTACTGTTCAAAATGAGACCTAAGAACTGTTGTCTCAGGGTGATGAGTGCAGTGCAGTGTGTCGTATGATACTGCAATGCAAAATTATGGGACGCACTGCATCTGACATGGGCAGACGTATCATTTAACATCTGGTGAACGTCTTGCTCGTCTCATCATTCAATGATATTAAAAAAAAAACTTAATCAACTAGGAAAAGAGCTAATAATCCTCAAAGGGCTGAACAGATTTTTATTAAACAAAACATCCAACCGTCCACCATCATACATCATCATTCACCTTTCATCATCATTTACCATCTCAATAATTTCAGCTGTCAAACAGAAAACACCGCATCAGAATCGGTGCATTCGTTTATAAGCTACGATGCTCTAGACAGCTACACAGATACATATGTTAAACTTATAACAACCCTCGTTTCTTTCGTCGGAGGTTAAAAAATAACTGAAATAAAATTGATCTGTCCATCACTGGGAAGTGGGAACTGTAGAATTCCAGTAATGAACATAATATGTCTATAACTGGGTATTCTTTAGTTTCCAATTATGGACATTTTATGTCCATTACTGGATTCTGTTGAGCAAAATAAAAATAAAGTAGTTACTTTGAAAGAGAAAATTGAGCATCACACAATAAAGCTCAAATTCTAGAACAGACAAAAAAAAGTAGTTGTGACACAATGTTCATGATTGGTAAATGCTTGAAAAAAAAATCCAGTAATGTACATCATCAAATTCGCATTACAAATCAAAACTGTCCTGGCTTATTGCTGTGGATTATTTGGTCAATTTATCATACTACACATAAAATAATGTCTCATTTCTATACCACACCTCTATTAGAGTCTATAAACAAAAGTATTCACTTACTTCCTTAAGGAAATCATTAATAGAACTGGATTATTTGTGAACAACTCACTGCACACGAAACTAACCATTCGCCATTTTGAAACAAAATGGCCTAGGGAAATGATACGTTACCTTTTGACAGATGGGCTGTCAAAGTCTATGTTTAAGTGTTGCCAGAATTTAAAATCAAATTTGTACCCTTAATTTATAAACTTTTTTCTTTTTTTGTCCATTATTGGGGTGATGTACAACACTGGTGTCATTACCTTAGAGTTAATAAATAAATAAACAATAACCATTACATGTTTGCGTCATTAAAATCACTGACGCTGGTAAAATGAGGTGCCTTGGAGGTGCCGGTAGGTAGATCACGACCTTGCATTTTGCACTGTGACGTCATAACATAATACATCAATAAGTAATTACTTCGTAGTTCGTACACAGATAACATTTTCAGTTTCATATCCTGTTTCGGCATTCGGAAACGAATAGGTAAATCAATAATCACGCGATTAAATGCTAATTTGAGGAATACTTATTGATGTTTTGAATTTTGAGCATAGACTTTATTACCGTGATTAGGGCGAATAACTGTATGCTAAGTTCCTTTTACAATCTAATATTTAAAATTCTCGTGACGCGTGTGTAAAAAAACTCCAAGATAAAACTCGTCCGAAACGGCTTGACTGATTATTATGAAATTTTTGTCTATATTCGGTAGGTCTGAGAGTAGGTCGTAAACTATTTTTTTGTATCCCTAATGTCAAAACAAAGGTTTTCCGATCCGGCAAACGTTGTTTTGCCATTACGGGTACTAGCTATCAGTATAATATTAAGTGACGAATAAACTTAGAACAAGAGTGAAAAGAATTGCCAAGTGTCAATCCTTATTCTATGGAAATATGAAGACGCGAAATTCAAGCTGTCCCTTCGGGACAGTCGCCGCCAGGCGGCGATGGGACGCTCTAAGCCGAATGTGACATTCGCCGCCTAGCGGCGATGGGACGCTTCGAGGGATTATTAAAAAGGTTTACCCTAGTAGACAATAGACATATTATACCCTGGACAGGGTGAACAGTGCGAAAAAATGTCGCCAGTTTATCAGTGCCAATATTTATTTGTACATTAAATTTCCTTTATAATTAGTAAACTTAATACGATAGAATTCTATTGATATTCTAAGAAAATGTAAACTTAACAGGTATAACTATTACAAACTCTAACGTCGAACTTCGTCGTCGTCGAAGTCTTATTATACCTACGCAATTCGAGATTACGTCATGTTTGAATTTGGAAAACCTTTTCTGACCTAGGGTTGAACATACTTTCTCGCCCTAGGGAAAAATGAAAATGTTTTGCGGCCTAGGGAATCAGCATTTCCCGCCAGCATTTTGGGCATTAAAGATCTCTTTTCTAAGAGATGAAAAAATGCTTGTTTTGCCACCAACAGACAACAGTAACGCCATGCTGCAGTTTGCTCAGCGGCCTCCTATAGAATTTTGACAGATGGCTGTCTGTCAAATACTGTTTGCATGTACGAAAAAGGTTAATACCTACGTGAATTGTTCGGATGCCCACCCCACATGCTGAGTTTTCTTATCATTATTTTCGATTATTTTCGCAGCAGCCAATGATATAAAATATTTTATTAAAAAAGAGGTGTTCTGAGGCAGCAGCAATGAAGCATGTAGATTTACAGAACGAAGATCTCTTACAGTGCGACAAGGCTATCTTGGCGCGTGGTCAAAATCGGAACTAACGCCGCTTTCTTGTCACACAGCACACTGATCGATAGTTCACTCCGTCGACATATTTGTCGGTATTTTGCAAGTATTTTGTGTTGTTTTGGTTTATTATTAACTAAAATTGAGAAAATTTGATTAGCTGGCTGTCATAGTTCTACATATTTTGTTCCACAACTACGCCCTCCTGACAATGTCATTCAAGTGCCAAGAGATCCTTGTCAGACTGTATACCAGTGGCTTTCATTATGATGCTAACACACAATCTTTTCACGAGTTTTTCGCTTGAATAATTGTATTTTTACACCATGCTTCCTAGTTCCTACATAGGTAGGTATTATTATATTAGAACGTGCTAGATCCTTCCATACAAAGCAATTAATTAAATTATTATCTCAAATAACAATTTATGTAGGTAGGTAGGTACCTACTTAGTTATAGCATCCGCTTTATTTTTAACACAGTCCGGTAATTTTAATAACAAATCACGTTTTTTTTTCATATAGGTACATTCTTATTCTAAATTATTCACGAAAATTATAAACCAGTAAAACTTGATTCCTTTATAGTAACTAAGTTTGTCAATATAAAATAATATCACCCACTCTTTAGAAAAACCTCAATAAATAATAAACCCGTTACTTATGTCTATTTAATTTTTGAAATAACGGGTAGAGTGTTAAAGTAGAGTAGGTCTAGGTAACTATGTACTTAGGTATTTAAGGATCTAATAAACTAACTTAGCAAACGTTTTGCCAATTTTTTTTAATTGGTCTGCCCTATTAATTATTTTCCTAGTTATACTCTTTCCATTCGTTTATTTTCTCTTTAACACATGAAACAGATATTAGAGAAATAGCGAGGGCAGAAAGAGACCACTTTACTTTAATCTAGGTCCCTCGCTATTGCTATATCTGTCTCATGTGCCAAAAACCAAAAACGAATGGACAGAGACTAGGTGATCGGGGCCTAGGGATATGGAAAAAAAGTTCCTCACTCAGACCTACCGAACCGAATAAATACAATTTTTTTAATCTAGTAATTTCGAAGGAGTTTTGTCACATTACAAGCACGACAGTGACGTCACGAGACTGAAAATACATTTTTGTATAATATATATTTTATAACTGTATAACTGTATATTCACAGAAATAAAACATAGGTAGGTACATGTTACTTTCGATTCATCATTCTGCTGGTTATCATCTTTCTGTTGATAATTTATCTCCTTTAAATCTGTGATAGGCCTGGTACCCAACTACCTACCTACTTAGTACCTAATACCTATCCTCATTCAAATCAGAAAAAAGAAGATTAATCAAAATTAGTTAAATTTTCTTTATTTAGACGTTAAATTATTTAAACTAAGTATAACTTTACTTTGGCAGTTGAATGTTTACTAATAATATCTAATTATTATAATTATTCCTTTTAACCCTCAAACCGTTAATTAAATAAAGGTAAATACTTATAATAATGTCTGATCTCTAGCGAGTACCTAAATTAATATGTATGTCCACACAAAACACACAAATACACACCACAACAAGGCGGAGTATACCGTTAGCACCGCCTTGGCGTGAACAGATTACACGCCCCTGGGGTTTAGTGGGTATTCAGGACGCTTCACGTCCTGCGAGTCCCACATACCCACTCCGCAGCGTCTCGGGTTCCCTGGAGGGGAAGTCACTCATCCTGACTTCGCCTCGGGAGGCCTGGGGGCGGTGCGTGTTGGGATGCGTAAATGCATTCCCCAGTGGCTTAAAAAAAAAAAAAAAAAGTAGGTAGGTACCTACCCATTACCCAGGCATGTAATTTCAATTGGTTGCTACTTACTGCCATTGATGCTTTCAATAATTATTGTCTTTGATAAAATCCGAAGACCTGCTAGCAAGGTAAGGGCTGTCAATTTTGTGCCAGCTTGAAAGCGTAGTTTTATACAAAGTGTAACGAAAAGTTGAAATAATATTGAAGGGTACATAAATGTACTTGATAACGAATCACTCTGCAGTATTAAATAGAAATAAGCCTATTAATTTTTCCATAATATATGGCAAAATGGATATGCTTATTTTATTTTTCCGTACATTATGGAAAAATAAATATGCTTATTTCTATTTAATATTTTTACAGGTGATTTATTTTTATACCATTCAATATTATTTCAAGTTTTCGTTACACGTTGTATATGTAAGAATGTGGTTTAAGTACCTAGGTACAGAGGTTTAAACTTTAAAGTACCTTCATATTACCTATTATAGTTTCTGTAATGCCTATGTCTAGGTCTGTAGTTGTGCCATGTTTGGTAGGTATCCCTTGTCCACTTTTCATCTAAAATCATCAAATAAAATTTAAACATTATAATAATAAAATAAAATGTAAGTAACAGAATTATGTAGGTGTGGTCGCAGCCTTTGGCAGTGGAGGGTTTTCTGTGAAAGATTTGTTTATAAAATAACCATAATTTCGAATGGAAATTCTCTAGTAGAATCATTGAATAATCAATAGGTACACATTTCAATGACTCGGTACTGCAAAATGCCAAGGTTCAGAGTTTATTTTAGTACATTGTGTTTAGGTCAGTTATCGTTCTACTGACAGTTGGTAGTTGGTGGAAAAATGCATATGTAACCTACGTATTGTTAAGTTACTGTTGTGACTTGTGATAACCCTAGATAGGTACGTTCCCCGTGGAAGCAAATACAGTTTATCTACCTATACAAAGAATCTAGAACGCCACAACGCAGTGTGTGACGCAAAAGGTAGATAACTAAATAATTCAATTAATTACCAGCCGGTTTTGTGGGTGTGTTATTACAATAAGCGACTAAATTGTGACGGTGCGAAACACAATACATTAGTTACATGTGCATGGTGCTGTTCAATTTTGTAGTTTTATTTTAGTGTTCAAAAACTTACTCAAACAGTCTTCAAGGTTTCGTGCACACCTACTTCGTGTTTATGAACTTTATGCTCATTCCCTGTCAGTGAACGGTATTGATTGCACGTCGCTTTACCTACTGGTCACGCGCGCTTTCGAAATTATCAAGTATTCCTTAAAAAGCTATTGATTTTCGCAGACCGAAAAATCAATGAAAATGTACTCCATCGCAGAGGCAACATTAGCATTCATTGTTTTGTACCTTTTCTCTTTTCTCTTCGAAGTTGTAACGAGTTTAGTGTTGTAGGGAGTTAGGCGTAAATAAAAAATGTGATAATTTAATTTCTTCGATGTTAAGTTAGTTTTAAGTTACGTAGTCAAAATATCAATGCAATTTTAAGTATGCTGTAGGATTTAATAAATTATTTAAATAATATGTAAAGCAAACTCCATTCCAACAAAGGACTATCGTTAATTAGGTGAGTTTTTGCATTACCCACACAATAATTATTTTTTAATTTATCGATTAAACTTTTTTGTCATACTACGTTTATCGTTAAGTCGATATATCGATACTATAATTATTATTATTTAATTATAAGACCTAAAACATTTTTGAAGTAGGTAACTAGTTAGGTTTAATTTAATTTTAATTGGTGAGTTCGTACCTACCTACTGAATGCAGTTATAATATGCTGTGTTACATTATAAAAGCATTGATTTATGCACTTAATGATTAAAAAGATTATATTATATTAAAATAAATTCAAAATTTACCTACACATTTGAATAAATACAAAATGGACATACTTCGAATTTGAGTAATATTTTCCAGTTATATTCAAATTAACTTGTTTAATTCGCTCTGGATATCGTTTTAACTGGTACAACTATTGTACCAAAACTCGATAGACTTGACCACACAGCATCTAATTAAAGTAACATGTAATTATACAATCAGTACACACCAATATATTATAATAAATATATCGTAATACATTTCTGTATAATTTTAACATATTTATGGTCTAATTAATTAATTATCTGTTGCCCGCTGGTACACTCAGCTGTCAAAAGTTCAAAACATGTCAATGTCACTCTCTGTCAGTTCATCTGCAACAACTTACAAGCGAGCAAATCAAATGAGAAAAACTGAATGGATATTTAAATTTTAAACATGCATTTATATTTAATAACAAGGAGATTACGCATTAAATATAACAAAATACATAAACGCTACGCATCGACGCCTTCACATAAAAATTGGCAAAGTGTCGTTGGTTTAGAAGTGCATGCCCAGTTGAATACGGAATCGAAACTCTTTTCGGGTGCTCAAAACACGTTTGGAGGATTAGTGAACAACTGTGTGTCTTTGTTCGATGCTGCAATACCCGGGACGTTACCAGTTTTGAACAGGAAGTGTGTAGAATTAGGAGTTTTGACGGCATTAGCGCTATCATGTAAAGTGAACGAGGTATCGAGTTTTGACCGCAAGCATTACTTTTACGCGGATTTGCCGGCTGGTTATCAGATCACTCAGCAAAGAGCTCCCTTAGCCAGCGACGGCGTCATAAATTTTCAGGTACCTCTCCTACTTAATGTAAATATGTATGCGAAAGCGTGTGTTTGATGGATTGTCCTTTGTACAGCTATAGAGCACTAGAGAGAGAGAGAGAGAGATTGACATGAGTTTTGTAAGCACTCAAAGAGAGACAGTGTAATCGTGCATATTATGTGAGTGTAATCGTGCATATTATGTGGTACATACCTACTATTCTTAATTTTAGCACAAGTTTTTCATCTAATATGTGCCTACTTAGGTATTTTTTATCTATATTAGTAGAAACAAAAAAAAACTAATCAATATATCCATTTGTTCCCAGGTATTCACACCAGGGATCCACAAAAAGCCATACAACAAGAGTTCAAAGATAAAACAGATACAGTTAGAGCAAGACAGCGGCAAATCCTTACACGATGCAGAGTTGAAGCGAAGCCTCGTGGATCTCAACAGGGCGGGGGCACCTCTCATAGAGCTGGTGTTTGAGCCCGACTTGGAGGTAAGCAAAGTATAAACTATTCAAACATATGCTCTTTTATAGATAATGTGGGTATAAGCTCAGCATCCAGACATTCATATTGTATGCATCGAACACATGTTATTTAATGAATCGTAGAATTCTTTGTATATAGTGTCACATGACTGTCTCCACTGATCCGCATGGTACAAATCACCCAACATCAATACCAACACAGACGCTCCTAATGGCAACTATTGTCATGCATGCCGATGACACCATAGAGAATCCACCATGCACCATATGGAGTGGAGTTACAACAAAAATACAAACTCACAAACACATAATTATGATCATTAGAATGTCCATGTGAAACTGGCATCGGCAATCTGATTGCTGGTACTTGCGTCTTCCATCTGATCGCAGTCTATACCATGGCATACATTGAGCGCAGTATAAAATATAATGCTGTTGATGTGATTGGTCCAATGCATATGCTAAAGTCGCTATGACTTAAGTATGTTTGAGCTTGACTTTATACCTATGTTGGGTCACAACCATAACCATGTCAGTCTCGTTGAACTATCATTAACTGTGTGTGATCGATTCCAGGATGGGGAGGAAGCGGCGGCGTTGGTGAAGGAGCTTGTGCTGATTGTCCAGCGACTCGGAGCATGCACGGGGCGCATGGAGCAAGGCGCACTGCGCGTCGACGCGAACGTGTCGCTGCGCCGCCGCGGGGAACCACTCTCCACGCGCACTGAGGTAGCTAGGTGTTATGTACCCATACCGCATATGGTTCTATATCTACACTCTGAAGTGGTTATCAAAAATCCACAATGCTATTGACTTACTATCTAAGGACAGCGGGTTTAATACAAAATTCACGAACAAAGTGTCCCGAGAAAACCTATACAGCAGGGGTGGCCAACAGGTCGATCGCGATCGACCGGTCGATCGCGACTGTTAGTCCAGTCGATCGTGGCAAGGCAAAAAATATAAATACGTAGACCAGGCTACCCAACGTAATCACCTACTGCTGGACGCATCATCTTTTATAATTTTTCAATCGCTGTTCCGTCACGGTATTTATCCTCTATTTTACGTAGTATAGTCTTTTGATTTCGGCGCGTGATGACCAATAAGCGGAATACTGGAAAACTGAGTACATTAAATCTGAATCTACAAGGCAAGAATACATTAACAGAAATGATGAGTTCTATTGCAGCGTTTCAATGTCAAACAGCGTCTATGGTAGTTGACATAGAGAAGAAAAAATTTAAACAATTTGTTAACATCAAGGATCATAATATGGAAAAACATCCTACCTACAATTTCATTTTTGAGAAATATACGACAGAAATTAGCGCAGTGGTAGCAGACTTCAAAATTCGCTTTGGTGATTTCAGAAAAATTGAGAACTTGGTTCAATTCATCAGTTATCCGTTCAATGATTCCATTGATCATAGTGATATCTATGAATTGGCTACAAAATTTGCAGATACATTTCAAATGGAGCACATGAATGATGAAATGAATGATGTACAAAACGAAATTATTACTCTGCGCTGCGACATATTTCTTAAAGCAAGGTCATGGTCTGGTCAAGATTTCAAAAAAGTAGTAATTGGTAGATCGTACAGGGTCTCGTTAGTGAACAAGAGATCTTGGGTCCAATCAAGTTGGCCACACCTGCTATACAGGGTTATATAAAAAATACCAGAAATCTCTCGACACTTAAATGATATCATTAAAAGTAACAACTTTTGTTCTACAACTTTTGTTTTAACTCGATATTTTGAGAAATATCACTTATTCAATATTTTGCATACATTATTTCTTTGTAACTACTCTGTAGTCTGTAATATCGGCAACGCCGCGCGCGGTCACTGATCCGTGATTCGTCCTCCCCGCCCCGCACGCTGCACCCCTTCGTCGTTAGGCTAAGCGCACACTGCGAAAAATAATCGCATGTGATTAATATTCGCAAGTGCGATGCGAATTTGTCATTATTTTGTGTTATATGGAAAAATACATGAGTCCCGCGCACTGCGGAAATAGTCGCAAGCGCAACTCTCTCATGTGACATGATTGCTCCCTGTCTTTCGTGGTGCGAAAATAAATCGTGGGTTTTTTACACACTACAAGTTAGTACTTGACTGCGATCTCACCTGATGGTAAGTGATTATGCAGCCGAAGATGTTAGCGTACTAACTTTGAAGGGGTAAGTATAACCCACTCCTTACGGTTTCTACACAGCATCGCGCCGGAACGCTAAATCGCTTGGCGGTGCCTCTTTGCTGGTAGGGTGGTAACTAGCCACGGCCCAAGCCTCCCACCAGTCCAGTTCTAAGAAAAATTAGAAATTATAAAGTTCCAAAGAGGCCCGTGGCGGGAATCGAACCCGCGACTTCCCACTCGAATCCGAGCACGCGCGCCACTGCGCCAGGAAGATCGACAAAAAATCGACAAAGGTTGTGGTGCGCGTAGGTATAATATTCGGATTGCGATTAAGTTTCGCATTGAACATGCGGAAAAAAATCGCATCGCAGTGTGCGCTTAGCTTTAATCTTTCGCCAGTTATTGTGAGTATTGTGCATCATTATCTTTCTCATTAGCACCGCCTATGTCTTAAACTGTCGCAGCGGTTTGGCAACAGGGACACTCATAATCGCTGATTACCTGTATTTCGTTTCACAGTGTAATGTCACGTTACAGAAATAACATAATTTATTAAATTTTTGTATGACACAAATTAATACGAAATTTTGGAAAGTTGTAGAACAAAAGTTGTTACTTTTAATGATATCATTTAAGTGTCGAGAGATTTCTGGTATTTTTATATAACCCTGTATATAACCGAGGCTATGTGTATTTTTATAAACAAACTAAAATATTGTAAAATACATACACATAGTACATTGTGTTCAAATACTTTCGTAGTACAATTATATCCATCTCCAGTAATAAGTACTAAGCACACCTGACGCGATCTGTTGTCGAGACGACAAGTTATCTGGCGATCTACCAACTTTGCATACTGCAGTCTGCACACTATTTTAGATATTTGGGTGTATGTTTATAATTTCACACCACCTGCAGTCTTGTGTTTCCTCTCTTTTCCTGATCTTAAGGTTGCCTGACAGAGATCGCTGCTTAGCGATAAGCCTTTTGGACCTATACCTACTTTAATATATGTTTTTGTCCTTTGTTATGTTTCTTGTGTGGTGCAAATAAAGAGTTTGAATCAAGTACCTTTTCACAGGGTATTATTTATATGTCAAAAGTACTTGATTTACAATTTCAAATATCTTTTTACTATTGTTTGAAAATGCCCGCAAGCACCATTATGCCTGGGGAAAGAATTCTTGTACTAATAACTATGCAAGATAAGTCCGATAAAGTTCCGTTAAAATCTCTTCAGTGGTTTCGAAAATAAGCGCGTTCAATCAGACTGATGGACATTCAAGTATGTATCGACGAGGAATAAAATATATTGACATATTGTACCTATAGAAAGAATGTCATTATTTCACAATAGTAAAATATTGTTATCATTTTCCTTGTTTGGCTCGGGGGTGTGGACCGGACGTCGGAGAAAGGCTGAGAGATATAAATAATTGTTATCGTTATTAATAAACACTTTAATTTATCGGCGACGCGATAACTAAATAATTGTTGCATAGCTTTTGTAGTTAGCCAAGTGTATGTTTTGAACATTCTCGTAATTGCTTTTAGATTATGAGAACCTATTATTTTAACATTTTAACCTCGGTTTTAACATTAATTTGTTTAAACACCACCTAAATCTTTACGGGTGTTATTAAACTAATACGATAAAAAAAGTAAACGATTATAAATATTAAGATTTTATAGACGTTTACCCAGGACCCGGCGGACATCGCGAAATAATGTCGCCAGTTTACTGGTGTCAAAAATGTTTGCTTTGATATCAACAGCGTAAGTTGTAAGCCGACTGCAGTATTGTCTATGGACCGCGGTCAACCTCATAGGTCACTATACTTATTATTAGTCCGCACCTAAGTTTCACACGATTTCTTACATGTTGCGGCGTATTAGCGGAAATTTTGACAAATGGCCTTTCGACCTCTCTGGCGCAGTGGCGGCGCGCTCGGATTCGAGTGGGAGCTCGCGGGTTCGATTCCCGCCACGGGCCACTTTGGAATTTTATAATTTCTAAATTGGCTCAGGTCTGGTCTGGTGGGAGGCTTTGGCCGTGGCTAGTTACCACCCTATAAGCAAAGACGCACCGCCAAGCGATTTAGCGTTCCGGTGCGATGCTTGTAGAAACCGTTGGGGTACTCACCCTTCCAAGTTAGTACGATAACATCTTAGGCTGCATCATCACTTACCATCAGGTGAGATCGCAGTCAAGTACTAACTTGTATAGAGTAAAAAAAAAAAAAAAAAAATGGCGCTACTTTTTTCTTGTATGGGGGAGGAAGATTGAAGTCGTCGTCGTCGTCGTCGTTTCAGCCGATGGACGTCCACTGCTGGACATAGGCCTCCTGAAATGACCGCCAAACACCACGATCTTGCGCCGCCTGGCGCCAGCGACTCCCCGCGACCCTCTTAATGTCGTCCGTCCACCTGGTGGGGGATCGACCGACAATGCGCTTCCCGGTGCGTGGCCGCCATTCCGGCACCTTGGGTCCACAACGTTCATCGGTCCTGCGAGCCATGTGCCCCGCCCATTGCCACTTTAGCTTTGCCACACGTTGAGCTATGTCGGTTACTTTGGTTCTTCTGCGGATCTCCTTATTTCTGGTTTGATCGCGCAAAGATACTCCGAGCATAGCTCTCTCCATCGCTCGCTGAGTGACCCTGAGCCTTCTTATGAGGCCTATAGTAAGCGACCATGAAGATTGAAGTAAAATGTTCGTATCGGTGCCTAAAATGGTGGTCTTTGTTCACAGATCAAGAACATCGGGTCGGTGCGCGGCGTGGCGGCGGCGGTGCGCCACGAGATCGAGCGACAGCGCGCACTGCTGCAGCGCGGCGGCCGCGTCGTCAACGAGACGCGCGCCTGGGACGCCGCCGCCAGAGCCACCGTGCCGATGCGCGACAAGGAGGTCGTCCAAGATTACAGGTAAGGCCAGTCTCACTTATCACGTGACCGTCCCGGCTACAAGTAGAGTTTCGGACTACCATATTTCAGATGGTTGCCGCTCGCGGGCCGAGTTGTACGCGCTAGTTCTGTACGGTCTATTTTACGCGCCGTCTGACTACAGCAGCCCTAGTACGTCGTAAGAGATAAAGTTAGGCGATACAAAGAGACCACAACGTTGCGTTTGTTGCGTGTCGATTTTGAGGGCGGGGCCAGGAGCTGTTGCGATCTGATTTGCACTATTTGTGTCAGCGCTAGAGTCGCTATTTCTTTAAATTTTCGTCCGGAGTGAACCTTCTGGTACTATATTTAGTGTTCTGTAGAAATTTTTAGGGCCTAGTTTTTATAAGTCTTTCTACCATAGCATAGGACCGCAAGACGCCGAGAGCGGTGATATCACAGGGTGATATCCTTATGTGGTGGACGTCCAACAAACTCGCACGAAACGTTTTTCTTCCACGTTTCTGATACGAACCGGTAAGGTGTGGAACGCCCTTCCAGCCTCCGTGTTTCCAGCCAAGTACAATCTAGGTGGCTTCAAGAGAAGAGTGAATAGGCATTTTCTAGGCAAGCGCGCTCCAACCTAGACCTCATCATTGCTTTCCATCAGGCATGATTGTCGTCAAGCGCAAGCCTATCGTCAATAAAAAGTAACACAAATCCCATGAAAATCATAAATTTTCCCGGGATAAAAAGTAGTAAATAATTATGTCAGTAGGCATTATATTATATACACAGGACCCGGCGAAATGCGCAAAAAAATGTCGCCAGTTAATAAGGGTCGAAAGTGTTTGTTTTGACACCAACGGCGTCAGTATAGTAATTCGACCGCAGTATTGTTTTCTCGTATGAAGAAGGTTTACGTTAAATTTTTATATGGTCTCATCCTTAGGTTTATAACGATGATTTAATCATCGTTTTTTATGGAAGAACGTGAGATAGATAAGTCTGACCAATAGTTATTGTGAAACGTGATTTCTTGCTAATCGTTGTAGGTATTATGGCTTCGTACGTCTGTATTTAGTTCCTGAGCTCTGTTCTATAACAATAATCACTTAAGTCTATTAAACACGTTTACAACGATGCTGCTGCGTAGTTACGAAAGATTTTCACAATCCTATTGATATTATATCTTTTATGTTATCTTATTGATATTTGTGAGATGTTTGATATTCAATGGCAAAGGCCTCCTCTAGCTGTTTCCACTGTGTTCTGTCGTGTGCAACTCTGCGCCAATTGATACTCAATGGCCTTAGGAGGCCTTTGATATTCTGACATCATAATTACTGAAACCAATTTTTCGCGATCCCCCGCATCCAGGGTATAGGCAAAACGTACTAATAAAGTCATTTTCTACCTTCATACGATTTTGCTTCGGTTTGCAAAGTTGTACAACTGCTATTTTTAACCCATTTAATTCCGGTGTTTTTAAATTTCTATTACTTGATGCACTGCAGTCCTGCCGCGGCCATTTGAAATATCGGCAAAAAGACAAAGAGGATATTTTATTGAGTTTATTTTTGTACTTCTCATTCTTATGAACACACTTTAAGAATAGAACAGAAAAACGACGTTTTACCTAAAACACTAACTTACTTACTCTACTAGAAAACTTAGCCAGCATCAAAAATCCGTTTCTTAGCGTTTTTGGATTACACCTATTGCAGTTTTTGATAAAAATTAGAAAAATGAAGATTTTGGACCACCTTTTAGGAGAAGTTTCTATCGAGAAAATGTTATCCAACCGTGTTTTTGCTTCACAGCGAATTTAGATTGAAGACCCAAAATAAAAGTTTTAATTTGCAACTGATTCTGTCTGTCCAGTTTTTAATCCTACAGGTCACTAAAAATCGCTTAGAACGACTGTTTACAGTTTACACCGTTTATAATCGTGGTATGTACCCGTGTAATATCGTAAATCTCTTCTCTAATATATAAAATTCTCTCGTTTTTCGGTTACCATACTCCTCCGAAACGGCTGGACCGATTGTTATAAAATTTTCAGTATACAGTATTCTCTGGGTCTGGGAGCAGGTTGTTATCTATTTTTTATGTCACTAAGTGAGAAAAAAATGTATATGGTAAAACAACGTTTGCTGGGTCAGCTAGTTGATGTAAATTTTAATTGTTTCAGATACATGCCCGAACCGAACCTTCCACCGTTACGAGTCAACCTCAATACGAGAGAAGACACTCGTGACGTCATCAGCGTTCCGCTTATAAAAGACCGAATACCGGAACTACCGGAACAATCTAGAACGAAGCTAAAACAACAGCATCAACTGAAGCCGGAGGCCGCCATACAACTTGTCAACGAACCTGTTTTACTAGATTTTTTCCAATCCCTCACCTCAAACAAAACTCGAAATCCCACCAAAGTTGCCAATTTGTTGATCAACGATCTATTAACCATACTCAATAAGAATAAAATAGTTGTCGAAAACTGTCCTGTGACCGCCAAACACTTGGCTGATTTAGTAGATTTTTTATTGCAAAACAAAATTAATCTAGATGTATGTAAATCAACTATCGATCAACTTCTCGTAGATTCAACGTCAACAGTTGAAGAGGTAATCAACAGAAACGACTGGTTCCTGATAACAGATGAAACTGTGATACTTGACAAATGTAAAGAAGTTATAGAAAACAATCCAAAAATTGTTAAACAGTATAAAGATGGGAAAGTTAAGGTTTTTAACGCTTTATTAGGTTTGCTAGTTAAAAGCACTGATAAAAAGTTTGATATGACACTCGCTTCTAAGAAGATGGAAGAGTTGCTAAAGAAATAAATGGTTGTAAATACATATCGTGTTTTATTTATTGAGATTTTTACAGTTGATTCAATTTTTTTGTTATAGCTGTAACTTTATACTTGCACCACCTTGCACTACTGTATTAGTTGTGTCCGGCGGTAGAAAAAAATGCCACTATATCAGCAGCATTAGTGATAATTGACTTTAGGTATCTACAATCTTTTAGACCTGGGCCCTATTCATCAAAAGTTATAAGCCTTGTATTACAAACGATTCTCTTCAATTCTCTTGTAAATTTACAAGAGAATCGCTTGTAATACAAGGCTTGTAACTTTTGATGAATAGGGCCCTGGGGTGTCAAACTGAATTTCCCATAGGGATATCAGATTAAGGGCATGTTAGTCGATCAGAATCAAATTTAAAAACTAAAGGACATGGCCGAAACTTGTATGGAGCTGTGCCCTAGAAAAAAATATTCATGGCCATCGACAAACAGTACGTCATATTAAAGCTTATAATGACGTCTTTATAATCGTTTAAGTTTTATGATCAGAAAACATGCGAGAGATAATATCAGCAAAACAATTTGCAAAAAATGCGCCTGAATGTTTTTAATAGCAATGATTTTTTATTAAAAAATTGCTGTTCAAAATGTACCGATAATAAAGTAGGTACGAGTAGTCAAAAGCTGGCCTATGCCGGTTAGAATAAATCAATAAATAGGCTTACGTCGCAAAATGTTCAAAACCAAGCTAAGTACTTAATATATTTTAAATCGTAGAGAAGAAATTATTCTTACCCTCCACACTACCCCAGCGCGTTATGGTGGGCTTTAATATACTTACATACAATCAGCCTACAGACATCCACTGCTGGACATAAGCCTTTCCGAGACCGCGCCACCACACACGGTCCTCCGCCTTTGTCATCCACCCGCTACTTACCAGCGACCTTTTTCAGGTCGTCGGTCCAGTGGGCAGGAGGTCGTCCTACGCTGCGCTTACCGGTACGCAGTCTCCACTCCAGAACACGTCTGCCCCAACGGCCGTCGGTTTTGCGACAGATATGGCCCGCCCACTGCCACTTCTATGTCGGCTACTTTGGTTCTCCTACGAATGTTCTCGTGGCTAATTATATCCCTCAGAGAAGCACCCAGCATAGCCCTCTCCATAGCACGCTGAACGTCTTTGAATGAATGATATTTTATTCATGAAAATGTACGTTACAATATGATCTTAAATAAATGTTTATATCCGATTACATTTTACCAATAATATTGGTGTATGAATATTAAGTTCTTAAAAATAATAAAGGCACAGTGAGAACATTAACATAAAATAGCAAAATTATAGCATAATGTTATCAATTAGATTAATTACAATTATTACAAATTTAAAATGTTATCATCCATAATATAATCCTTAATGTCATAGTAGAGTTTGTTCGTCAACAGATCAAAAATTTTATTTTTAAATATTGTCAATGGCTTTTCGCGTATGCTATCAGGTAATTTATTAAATAGAGTTATTGCGGTGCAATATGCGCTTTTAGAATAGATTTTTAATTTCATTGGCGGTACACATATTTTGTTCTTCCGACACGTTCTAAGATTTTCGTTATTGTTATGAATGGGAAAGATATTACTGTTTTTTTTTACAAATAAGAGTATTTGATATATATATAGACTCGGGAGTGGAAGTATCTTTAATTTCTTGAATAGAGGTCTACAAGTATCTAAAAAATGTGCACCGCACATAGATCGAATACATGCCTTTTGTCTGATAAATACCTTATTGGCATCTACAGAATTGCCCCACAAGATTAAGCCGTACTGTAATATTGACGACACATACCCGTGATACGCCAGTAGAGCAGTCTTTAAGCTTGAAGTTTTACTAAGCTGCCTCAGAACATAAGTAAATCTGTCAAGTTTCCCGCATAGTTTTTCTATGTGATCCTTCCAGCAACAATGGTTGTCTAGCAAAAGGCCGAGGAAAGAGACGATATTAACCTCCTCAATTGGCAATGAATTGTATTTAATATTTAGATTTGGGCGTGTACTACCATAGGTAAGGAATTGAACATATTTTGTTTTTTTTGTATTTACTGATAGATTATTAACATCGAGCCATTCCTTAGTTCTATTCAGTGCCGAATTAATTTCGTTTTCAATTAAGTTTCTGTCTTTACACTTAACTGTAATTGTAGTGTCATCTGCGTAAAGGACACAGTCGTGAGCAATATGATCTGGCAAATCGTTAATGTATAATAAGAAGAGTAGAGGTCCAAGGACGCTCCCTTGTGGTACACCGTATGGATTTTGATGCCTATAAGAACAACGAAACTTATTGCATTGCGTGTTATGGGTTTGTTGAATTTCCACACATTGTTTTCGATGTTTTAAGTAGCTTATCAGCCATTTAAGTCCATTTCCCCGTATCCCATATCGCTCTAACTTTTCTAACAATGTTTTGTGGCAAACTAAGTCAAACGCTTTTGACATGTCAAGAAATATCGATACAACAGACATCTTGTCATTCAAGCCCTCTGTTATTATCTTATTAAGCCAGAAACAGGCCAATGTAGTGCTATGTTTTTTCCTAAATCCAAATTGCTGGGATTTTAAGATTTTATTGTTTTCTAAAAAATTATATATTTTATTGTACATTATTTTTTCAAATATTTTTGACAGAATAGGGATTAAAGTTATAGAACTTGTGGACAAGGCCTACTGTGAGTGTCCACGTTTCTGCTCCGTATATCATAAGCGATAAGACGCAGGCGGTGAAGACATTGCTTTGATATAAATCTCCGAAAATGTTTTTTGTTGACCAGTCGACTTGGTATGCAGAATGCGCGAAGGTTGTTTGTTTACGATACGATACGCGGCCCGAATATTGTTAGCAGTCAGGGAAGCTCAACATTTTTTACTAGTGGCAAATAACTAATTATTTAAAATATCAACAAAACCTTTTTTTACATTATAGGTACATTATGATTGCGATTCCACCTGATGGTTAGTGATGATGCTACCGTACTAACTTGAAAGGGGTAAATAAACTCACCCTTAACGGTTTCTACACAGCATCGCACCAGAACACTAAGTCGCTTGATGGTGCGTTTTTGCTGGTAGGATGGTAACTAGCCTCGACCGAAGCCAGAATAGACCTGAGCCAATTTAGAAATTATTAAAAAGGTGGCCTGTGACAGGAATCGAACCCGCGACCTCCTCGGCACTTTGTTGGTTCTGAGAGAAATTTCCCTACAGGCAGGTGTACCGTGTAGGACCTGGGGACCGTTTCTGATTCGAGCGTGTGTCGTCAGAACTTCTATCTAAGTATAGAATGCTTGTCGAAAGCTCCGTCAGCGTATAGCACGTATACATGATGCAATGTATCTTTCTTGTATCTGTCGATATTTTGTAGGTGTACCCAAAACCATTCAATTCCGTCTTTATTACTCTGAATACAAAAAAGGTTAACAACACCTGACAAAATCGTACGTCCACTTACACTAAACACCGTTCCAATAATCTTAATAACCGAATCACGTATACTTACATCATGAGCACTGTCTCATTTCTTTGTAGGTAACCAATCTATCACTCGCCGGGCCACCACTTAGCATCTGTACTTCAGTCTAGCACAATGTGGACTATATCTCTCTTATTTCTGGTCCTGTCTTCAGCCCTAGCAGATATAACCGCTCCAGGCATAGATAGGACGCTCTCAGATGGTGTGTCGAGCATGGGATATAACGTCGTGTATGGTGATGAAGATTTGACGGTGATCAACCAAGTGGTGGCTGATGAAGAGAAGTGGGATGCTATGACGAAGAGGTCTGATATATACAGAGCTCTCCCGCCGTTGCCAGCCCAAGATGTGAAGTGCTTGATGTCGGTAGACCGGTATTGTTCCAAGGAAATGGGTAAAATTAAAAGTGAGTGATTTTCTTATATCAGTACCAAAAGGCAGGAATGGTGACTCAGCTATTATTTAGGTAATGACCAATATTACCATCAACTCGTTTTAATTAAAAGAACATGGCTCTTTAGTAAAAAAAACTTAGTGGAGATATCCTACTGTAAATAGTTACAATATACAAAGGCTTCATTTGCTTCATTTTCTCAAGCACGGTCCCCACTGGGCACGAATCCAGTCAATTGCGGATTGGCAGGGCTCACACACATTTGGTAACATTGTTGAAAAAAGTCACTGGCATGCAGGTTTTCTTACGACGATTTCCATTTACTAACAACTTATTCTGGACAGTATTCCAAAAATCTCTCTGATTTTATTTAGCTCCTTGGTCTGCACGTTGGTCTAGTGGTGAGCATATTCAAGTGAAAATCACGACGCCCGAGGTTTGATTCCCGGGTCTGCCAATAAAATGTAGTATGTAGTTTTCTATGCGGCAATTCTTAGGATTGGATTCGCATCGATCTTGAGGTAGCAGTTTGGTAAATAACAGCGTTTCACCCCTATGCCTCGGAGACCACGTTAAGCTATGGTCAAGTTCCTGATCTCTCGCTAATCGTGTCGCAGTTGTCGTTCTATCGTATTATGAAAGAAAGGAAATAGAAAGTCCGCGTATGTTTGTGCGCATAATTGTGCACTTTACCTAGTGTCTCGCGCTGATGGACAAAGTCTGACTGATTGACCGCCTTGGCGGTCTGGACTTCTGTGGGACATTATTATTACTTAGCTCCTAAGTTTTTAAATAGCAATTGCATGCTATAAAACTTTTACCGGTGCTTTTACCTTCAGGTATTTTAATACAGGCGTTAAAAGACGACTGTGTCAAATGTAGTCAAGAAGAGAAGGAGGGCGCAGGGAAGGTGGTGGCAGCCATGATGGCGCACGACCCTGCCGCCTGGAAGCTGTTCCTCACCAGGTACGACAGCCTCCACAAAATACAGCGGGTCCTCGGATAATGCACCATGTAAGGAACTTTTTTTACACTGTACAAGCACAGATTTATTCCGCAAAATGGTTAAATAAATAGCGTCTCTAGCACTAACACAATACAGTACAAATAAGTACGCAACAGAGACCTACGACTTTATATTATAAACTAAACATTGTGTTTTCTTTCTCCCCTTTATCTCTTTTTGGCTCGCAAGTCGCACACCTCATAAAATTTCAGTGAATTGTAACTTTTGTGCCTACAATGCCTGTGAACCTGGTACATCGTATAACCTACATATGAGTAAGTACTTGACCGCGATCTCACTTGATAGTAAAAGATGATGCAGCTGAAGATGTTATCGTACTTACTTACTTTTAGTGGTAAGTAAACTCATCTTCTCCTAAAGACTTCTACACCAGCATCATGCTGGATTACTAAATCGTTTGGCAGTGCGTTTTTGCTGGGGATATACAGCTAGCCTTGGCCGAAACCTCCGACCAGACCAGACCTGAGCCAATTTATTACATTAAAAGTAGGCTGTGACGGGAATCAAACCCGCGACCTCCCATTCGAATCCGAGCGCGCCACTGCGCTAGGAAGAACATCAACTTCAGATTTATTTCTCTAATTTTATTAGAATAAAATGATGGGACTACCTTTAAGTATGAGTTATCTGCGGTCAGCAGGATAGAATAATTTGTTTTGCTATAATCCGCTACATGAAAAGAATCTGTATGGTCCAATATGCAGGAACACCGCCCACATGAAACACCACACACAATAATTTTTCTAACATTTTCTTTATCGCAGGCTTCGTCCCGATACCGGGACGTCCTGAGGAGATGTTGACTTTACAATGCGAGATTGTAGAGAAAGCGCAGCGTGTGTCGAAGAAAGAGTTGGTAGAGTTGTGTGTGTAGGTCACAATAATCACATGGGTGGTATTCCTGCATACCACACAGATTATTTTCAATCTGTCCTGCCAATTACGGATTTGTTTTTTACTCTATACAAGTTAGTACTTGACTGTGATCGCACCTGATGGTAAGTGATGATGCAGCCTAAGATGTTATCGTACTAACTTGGAAGGGTAAGTAAATTTACCCTAACGGTTTCTACAAACATCGCATCGGAACGCTAAATCGCTTGGCGGTGCGTCTTTGCTGGTAGGGTGGTAACTAGCCACGCATTTCCGCAAAATAAGCCCTTTATTGTTATTAATTTAATACATAATATACCAATTATTTGTATTGTAGGTCGACACTGCAGATTCTACCCGAAAAGAAACTGCCCAAACAAAAAAGGCCTAGATATAAAATTATAGGAGAACCTGAATACATTGAAAGTACGAAAAAACGATACACGATGCCTGGGTTTAAAGTGAGAGTAAAAAGATATGCAACGGAGAGAATCAACTAAATTATAATATTATTAAGAGGATGGGTAACATTCAGCCGTAAAAATTCAAATTTTATTTAGTTTTTCGAAAATCGTAGGCTTATGGCAACGAGTTTCGCGATAGTAAAATTTCTGCAAAGATCTGAATTTCTGTAAGAAATTTGTAATATTTTCAGAAAAATATTCTCAAGAATTTTATTAAATGTTATTATCGCAAAACTCATTGCCTTTAGGCTAAGATGTAAGTACATCATAATTAGCCTACTTTTACAAAAAACTAAATAAAATTTGAATTTTCACCTTTCACATGGTTTTATTATGTAGTCTGAGGTTTTCACTTTTATTATTTTAAGATGTAATTTGGTAAGTTGTAAGTAAATGTTTGAAAGCAATAAAATACTTATGTACGTGTTTATTTAATTCACCGTCGATACTCAATACCTATTTTGATGACCTTTTGTGGGCCTCGTGATTGTTTTGGTTCATTGTTACTAGTCCGGTAGTTGGTGCTGTGGTCACAAGGCAGCACAACGTCTGCTAGGACAACTAGTTTAATAGGTACCTACACGTATAAAAAAAAACAATGAAATCGATGCTTTTC
Source organism: Coenonympha arcania (assembly GCA_036785405.1). Lineage (NCBI taxonomy): Eukaryota > Metazoa > Arthropoda > Insecta > Lepidoptera > Nymphalidae > Coenonympha > Coenonympha arcania. Next base: position 4,378,153 of record CM072074.1, read on the forward strand.
CCAAATATTTAATAAGCGACTTTCGTACTTAGGTCAGTTTGTCTTTCAGTCCAAAGTAGGTATAGGCGGCATATAAGTTGAACCCTGCGCAGATGCCTCTATTTTGGGTCAACTTAATTGCCGCGTATTAAATCGTTGTGATACTATGCCGATGCGTCCTTTTTGCTATAATTATCTTTATTAATTTCATCATCTTCGTCATCTGCGTCATCATCGTAGCTGCCACTTTCATTTGAGTCTTCTTTAGAAGCAGACTTCGCTACTGGTTCTTTGGTTGTGAGATACTTCAGTTTGTAAGTTCCGTCGGAGTTGTATCTGGAATTAAGATTTTATTATGTGCTTTAAAATAGTTTGGTCATTTCTGACGTTAAATGAGTGAACCGTAGACCCACGTTATAATATGGATCATAGCCAAAAGCAATAGACCCATACACTAGACTCAACGGACCGCGAGAAAAAGTGTCGCCAGTTTATCGGTGCCAAAGATGTTTATTTTGACACCGACAGCGTCATAGTAAGACGACAACATGTAGGTACTGTCTATAGACAGCGGTCCCCGCCACAGATTACTACCTTGACAATAGTTTGCATGCAGGAGACGGTATCCGCCATATTGTGGCGTGTTAGTGGGAAATTTTGACAGACGGCTCTACTATTTTATTGTAAGAAGAAGGTTTGCGTAAAATGTTCTGATGACCATATCCTCAAGCTCCTTATCGGTGCATATAGCACAGTAAGATCGCCTCAGATTCGACTATTCTCTAATTTAGCAAGAAGATCCTTTTTGCAATTCAATCCAACTTAAACCGAGGTTGTCAACGTACTTTTCTTCCAGCTTCTTCCAATCGTCAGGTCGATGATCGATGATGAAATGCATGACCTTGTCTGCACCTTCACGCTGCTTCTCGGTGCATTTGCTGCAATCATCTTGTATTGCATCTGGAAGATTCTCTGAAATACAAACAGAATCTACACAAAAGTTCATCAAAGATCGTCTATATGAGATACTAGCTTTAGCAATAAGACCGCCTTTGCACTCTTCTAGTACCTACGTTCATTTATGTCTCTGTCTGTAATAGATCTTTTATACGCGTTTGCAGTAAAATTGATATAAATAAAATGAAAATAGTAAATAGTAATTAGGTTACTTAAAATATTTACATAATATTATGGGATAACAGGGGAGAAGGATTAGATAGTAATTCTGCAACAAACAAAACAAACCAATAAGTAACAAATAACAATGTACTTATACCTAATGGTAATAAATACTTATTATAATTTGTAGGTACCTACCTCTAAGCACACACCAGTTAGATATATACGAGTGCATATTTGCGAACATCTTGTTTAAGTACCATAAAGTAATATTTAACCTTCTCTTAAAATGCATGGTAAATAAAGTCTTTTGCTTTTGTAAATAACGCCTGCGATATTTTTAGATTTTTTTTCGATTCCCAACACGGGCCAATTTAAAATTTTATAATTTCATATCTTAATATCATAATATATGCAGTAATACATAGAATAGTTAATTGGTGCAAAGTCAATAGTATGTCCCTAAATGTTAACAAATGCTTTCACGTCAAATTTACTCGGAAAAAAAAACCACTTGTCTCCAGTTACTCAATTAATAATGTTCCTGTGCAAGAGTTAATGGAAATTAAAGATTTAGGAATAACTAGCACAAAAGTTGAGGATATACTCCGAACAATCAAAAAGCTTAAGTGGCGATGGACCGGTCACATGACAAGAGAAAGTAAAGAAAAATGGACACAAAAGATTACAGAGTGGGTACCGAGAGATGGGCAAAGAAAAAGGGGAAAACAACACAGAAGATGGGAGGACGACATCAAAAAAGTAGGAGGAAACACATGGAAGAGGACAGCAAGGGATAGACTAAAATGGAAGATGCTGGAAGAGGCCTATGTGTCAGAAGGACACGCTGACAAATCTTAAACTCAGTGTAGTTGGACTTTAAAGAACTATAATAATACAGTAGTGAATAAATAAACTTATTAGTGAAAAAAAAAAAAAAAAAAAAAAAAAAAAAAAAAAAAAAAAAAAAAAGACTGCATACTTTGTCGGCAAGACGGCTAAATAATAATTGATATATTTCACGACTCTTATACTGCTTTTAAGAAAAAACTCACCAATCATGTCTTGGCGAATTATTCGTTATTAAGGTAGTATATTAAAATTACAGTTACTTCTTTTAATCAATTATGTTCCACGGCCTTAGAAATGTTTATCTTTTATTTTTTGTATTTTTCTTGTATTTTGTTTCATTATTGTTTCTGTGTAACGGTATAAATAATTAATTCTCTTAGTTATATATAGGAATTTTCTACAATTTTCTAAATTTAGTTTGCATGACATACCCCATGAATGCTATGTACACTTTTAATTGATTTACATATCAGTTAGTGTAGTGTTGTGTATGTTTTCGTGCTTAAGTCTTATATGTAAATTGTAAGTGTGCTTATTAAATAAAATAAATAAATAAAATAAAAATGCACGTGACTGCTTTAAAAGATGGTGGTAAGACCCCTGGTCTGGTCTGGTGAGAGGCTTCCACCAGATCAGACCAGAGGACGCCAGGAGGACTAGACCAGCAAAGACGCAGCACCGCCAAGCGTTTTAACGTCCCAGCGCGATGCTGTGTAGAAACCGTCAGGGGCTACTTACTCCTTCCAAGTTAGTACGATATCGTCATTCTCAGCGGCATCGTCAGGTGAGATCGCAGTTTAGTACTAACTAGCAATGTGTAAAAAAAATAGTACTTAATATGACGACAAGTTACATCAATATAGACTTCAGCGGTCAGTCGCCATAGAAAAACATGGAAAACATACGAGTATACTACTACTAAATCATAATAACACACTTTACCACAGCCACTACTCCTTGTAATGAACAAAAGTGTTGTCCGTTTATACATTTCTTCAGTGTTGGTTTGTGTCAGGTGTTCTTCATGTAAAGAATGCCAATACCTACTCCGTAATAGCACTGTGTAAAGATCCTTTTAGATACATTTGCTATTCGAACTTATAAAGGGTATAGCGGAAAAACTTTGAGAAAATAAACACTTCTTCCTGCCCTTGATCCCATGTTATGTGGGGTCGGCACAACATGTCTTCTTCTTCCATTCGCTGCTATCAGCCGTCAACTCTCAATCCACTCCTTTGACACGCATATCTTCTTTTACATTTACGCAATCCATCTATCTCTTCTTCGGTCTTCCTCTACTTTTTCGTCCCTGCACTTGCATACTCATCGTTCTTTTAGTAACACGACTTTCATCCCTCCGCATAGTATGCCCATACCACGCTAACTTTTTACTCCTCATTTATTTTTGGAGAAAAGAAACACTATACACAAAAAAAATTGGTACAGAAACAAAGAAAAAACAATTTGTTTTTTCTTTGCTGATCTGCAAGCAGTCTCTTAAACGTAACCTTTGGCCATAGGAAAATAATGTACAATGGAAAATCTGTAAAGAATTTAGTGGTATATCATTTACATACGTTTCAATTCCTTGCCATCAGGCGTACACGGTCCCTTGTCCAGGAGGCAGCTTACATAGCCGTTCAGAAGTCGGTCGCTCGACAGGATTTGGTCCAAGTCTATGCCGTCATACTTGGTCGTGTATGTGTTGCTGTCGCCATAGCATTGGCATATCACGAGAAACAGCAGAAAGGAGGAGACGAAGGCGTTCATATTTTCTGCAATATTAACCGTAGGTATACCTCAACCTAACCTATAGATAAAATAAACCTTTTCGCAAATGTATTAAAAAACGTCGTTAAAACGTGCGGAATAGTCATTTCTATATTCTATTTCGTCCCTATAGCTGACCCGCGCCTTTAGGTTGGGTCAACAACCCGAGACTCGTAAAGATATGGCAAGCTTTCCGCACTTATATCGACATATCTTACTACTTACATTCTCTTTATTTAATGCCTATCAAAATCTGTACCACGATGGTACCACGGAATACCATAATAAATATACATATGTACGTGAGCCGTTCTGAAGACAGAAAAAAAAGAATTCAATATTTAAGATAGATAATATTAAGTATAATAATTATGATAACTTTCTTGACTACCTAATGTAAGCTCAAGTTCAGTCAGTAAGTATAGTTTATTTCAGAGAGATACTTACTTCAGTTTATTTATTTGTAACGTACAGAATTCAAGTTATCAATTCTTTCCAGACTATCCAACGTCCACCACTACTGTTCGTACTTAATATGGAAAAAATACATTATTTCATATTACAACAAGAATGAAAGGGTTTATATACATTTCCATAAATGGATAATACCTGTCGTTATTTTATAAAATTATCCATCTATGTAAATAGGAAAATAGGTACTTAATGGTTTCTGATTTGATGAAAATTGCCTTACACATGCAAGCTACTTGCATGTTGCACAGCCCGATGGCTTTGTACACTGTATACTTAGTTTACAGCCTTATAGCATTGTAAAGATCGTCTAATCTATAACTGAACGCCGTTCCACTTGTTTATGCTTACACATTGAAAGTATAATGTAGTGGAGGGGTTTCCATTTTTAGATTAGACGATGTTTACATAATTTTCTTTGCGTCGCTCGACTTTAGTCGCCGCGATTTATTGTGATTTACTGTAAAGAATATGACAGTCGCCCAGCACTGTCATATTGCAAAAACCGATGGCATCGTCCAACACTGATCACCGTAGCATGCTTCTTTGTATTTTACATTAATTGTTTGCGTTGTTCGACTTGTCGCCGCGATTAATTGCTATTCACTATAGCGAATATGACGGTGGCCATGCACTTGTATGTTGCAAAAACCGATGGCATCGTCGAACACTGGTCACCGTAGCATGCCTCCTTGCATTTTACATTAATTTTTTGCGTCGCTTGACTTGTCGCTGCGATTAATTGCTATTTACTGTAGCGAACGATAGTATGGCGACCAATACCAGTAGATTTAACTTTAATGATAATCGCAGAAACCAGTTGATCTGACATTTGTCTTTCTCATACAATTTTTGAACCATCCTGCGATCGACAGCTGTCTATGACGATCACAAATATGTTGACCGCTCACCATAGCATGACATTTTGTTGTCGCGTGACTTGTCGCTGCGATTTACTCACCCCAATTCTCTGTAGCGAATTTTGCTGCAGTAGCTAGCACACCAAACGGACAACCAAAAGCTTAATTCACAATGTGTTCGCTTGGGGAGCCGGCTGATGTATGGAGGAATTCAATCCGTTTTTTCGTAGCGAGTCAACTCGAAATTTGTGCAAAACTTGTACTAACCCTAAAGACTCGAGCTAGTAGTATATAAAAGCATTAATATATATATAGCTACTCGTGCTGATTGGCCACTGACTCACTCACTCACTCACTGATTGATCACCTCTCCTGCACAATTTTGTATGAAAAAATTTTTTTTCACTGATCGTTTCGTGTAGAAGGAAAAAATTCATTCGGAGGAAAAATACGGAGAGAGCTGATGAGTGAGGATTTCGGAGACGGGTGAAGAGCACGGCCAGGGTATTGAAGATAGGTGGGGGGTGCTCGACCAAATGTCATTTGAAACGTCATCTAATTGGCAGTGAGCTGAAAAAAATTTCAAAATGGCGGATTCAAAATGGCCGCCATTCGAATTTCGTCTGTATCTCGAAAAGTATAAAAGATGGAAGAACGGTTTCTTGACAAGAGTTGATCAGGACCCGGAGGTCTATTGAATGGAATTAAAAAAAAATTAAAAATGGCGGATTTTTTTTTATCGTAGAAAATGTATGCCGAGTATTAACTCACAGAGAAAAATATGGGAAGGGATGATGACTGAGGCTTGTGATACTTTTATAGGCGGGAAGACAGCCCGCGGGCCACATGTGGCCCGCGCATCCACGCACCCTACTAGTTAATATATATATAGCTACTCGTGCTGATTCACTCACTCATTGATCACCTCTCCTGAACAATTTTGTATGAAAAATTTTTTTTTGACGTATGCTGTCATATAGACGGGAAAAAATCATTAAGAACAAAAATATGGAGAGAGCTGATGATTGAGGATTTCGAAGACTGATGAAGAGCACAGCCAAGGATATTGAAGATAGCCCCACCTATGAGCTGAAAAAAATTTCAAAATGGCGGATTCAAAATGGCCGCCATTCGAATTTCGTCGATATCTCGGAAAGTATAAAAGATGGAAGAACGGTTACTTGACAAGAGTTGATCAGGATCCGAAGGTCTATAAGATGGATAAAAAAAAATTCAAAATGGCGGACTTTAATTTTTTCATAGAAAATGTATGGGGAATATTAAGGTTTGTCGGCGATGATACTTTTATAGGCGGGAAGACAGCACGCGGGCCACATGTGGCCCGCGCACTCAGGCGCCCTACTAGTTACTATATATATAGCTACTCGTACTGATTCACTGATTGACTGACTCACTGATTGATCACCTCTCCTGAACAATTTTGTATGAAAAATTTTTTTTTCGTGAATGAGGTCGTATAGAAGAAAAAAATTCATTCGGAGGAAAAATACGGAGAGAGCTGATGAGTGAGGATTTCGGAGACGGCTGAAGAGCACAGCCAGGGTATCAAAGATAGGTGGGGGGTGCTCGACCAAATATCATTCGAAACGTCATCCGATTGCCAGTGAGCTAAAAAAAAAAACAAAATGGCGGATTCAAAATGGCCGCCATTCGAATTTTGTCGATATCTCGGAAAGTATAAAAGATGGAAGAACGGTTTCTTGACAAGAGTTGATCAGGATCCAAAGGTGTATACGATGGATTGAAAAAAAATTCAAAATGGCGAAATTTATTTTTTTCCATAGAAAATGTATGGCGAATATTGAAGAGACTAAAAGTTGGAAGGCAAATAGGGGGGAAGACAGCACGTGGGCCACATGTGGCCCGCGCCCCCACGCACCCTACTAGTTATATATATACCTATTTACTCGCGTCGTTGATTCGATGCTCTGTTGCTGAGTGAACGTGATTGAAGGACAAGCCAACCAACAAACACTTTTTTACACTCATAATATTAATACGATGTTATCTTTACAAAAATATGTATTATTATTATTAATTAATGACTCGACTTACTTACGGGTAATTAATTAATTAATTACATGGGTATGCGGAACTCGGAAAATGTTATTATTCACTGTTGTTATTTTTAATGTGTAGATCTATCGTTTAATTTAATATTAAGAAGTAAGTAGTGTATTTGTAAAAATATTGTAATCGATGAAAGCCGTAACGGATATTGTGAATTTTCTATACCTACCTATTTCTAGCTTTGTAAGCTTGCTATAACGATAATAGGAAAATCACCTGCTAGTTTTTAAAAGAAAGGTTTTTGAGATGATCCATCTTGAATTCAATATGTTAGCAACAGTTCTGCTTAACGGAAGGTAATAGTATGAAAATTTTTATCATTCTGCGGTACAAGGTAGGTACTCGTGGTAAAATGGGTAGTTACTGCATGCATTATTCTGCACTAATAATAATGACTGCATTTCCAAATTGAACAGCTAGGCTGATTCATGGGGCAAAAAATGAGGGAGCTCTTCTGTTACCAGATGAGGCTGTATAGACTAATGGGCGAAATTATTAACCTATCATATTATATTTATTTTCTTTCTTTCTATCCTATCCCGATTTGTCCTACGGATGAAGCTTACGTGCCTATCTATACCGAATTTCCATCTCCGTGGAGTAAATATGGATAGGATAGGTCGTGAGTATTATAAATTATCTATACCCCGTTTTGATATTTTAAAAATAATATGTGTATGTGTAAAACTCAAGTTATTAATTATTTGCGCTTGGTTACAATTCTTTAAATTATAAAGTTATTCGAATTTCGAGACAGAAATAACTCAAGTGTCTGCATGGTTTATGGCTTTAATACACGTTTGGGTTTTTACGAGGTTTACGTAGGAAGAGAAACGGTGACGTAAATCTGAGGACCGGTTTTAAGTACACTGTAATTTAAAAATTACTTGTACTTAAACAAAAATAACCGGTCAAGTGCCTTGCGCGGAGTGAGCTTGTCACTAAGCCAGGGTTCTGTGGTTTATTTAAGGACAAGAACTACAATCACTGAGTTCGTATACCTAATGACATACGAACACTCATACGGACAGACTGAAGGAATCTTACGTAAGTATTTATATTTCAGTGGGGAGACGCGGGTTCGATTCCGCCGAGTAAGGTCGATGTGCCGGTTTTCGGCCTTTTAGTGCTCCTATCAACTTCAGGACATCAGAAAAAAATGTTGCAGACATATTATAGTTGCACTCACTATCTTATATGAAAGCCAGTATAATCAATTTTATTTTTAAAAAACTGTTTTATGCTGGAAGTTATTAATTATTTTTATTTTTAATTTAATCTGGAAAAAAGCTAAAAATTCAGTTTTCGGCCACAAATTTTAGTTTTCGGCATGGGGTATTTCAGTTTTCGGCCACTGCATTGCGATGGATTTAAAATGAATTGGTAAGTCTAAAATTATATGAAATGATATGAAAACTTAATCATTATTTTCATAGTATATCCAAATATTATTAAAATGACAATCAACATAATACAATAAACTAAAATAACTAAAAAACCAGAAATACATCATTACCCACAAACAAGGCAGTGAAGAAATATTTCTTCCGCGTGAATTCCGTTTTTTTGCAAATCTCACGGGATCCATGGATTCTTCCGGGGAAAAATATAAAATTCTTAAAAAAAAAACGACTTTTGGAGTCATAATTTTAATGTACACCAATTCGATATCGGGTGATTGTCTATGATATTATCGTAGTTTTTCGCACATCGAATAGGTATTACGAAGAACTAAGATTTTACGAAACATTGCCCGACTTTCATTATTTCACCCATTGTAGTGGCATTTGGAGTTGATTTTTTGAAATAATTTTCTATTTTATTTTTACTTTTTACTTGAAAATCACCTCTGTAGCTTAAATTGAGTACAGACTTGAATTTATTTACTTCCAAAAGACTAGCATAAACGTATAAATTAAATTTTGATGAATTTAGAACCACCCCCTTCGGTTTAAATATTGCTTTCTGGAAGCAAGTGCACAAGTCAATGTAAAAAATACCCAAATCGCTGGAACTGTGCTTCTTGCAACTGAAGAGTTCAATCAATTTCCCCGAGATCCCATCAGCAGATTCTGACTTCATGACTATTGCCATTAAGTCAGCATCTGCAAGCAAATGCCATTAAAAATACCCAAATCCTTTCAAAAGTACTTGTAAAATTGAAGAGTTCCCTCGATTTCACCAAGATTCCACGATCAGATTGTGACCTAATGACCATATAACAACCTGGAAAGCATATTCTTTCAATTAATACCCAAATCGCATCAAGTGAGCTTATAAAATTCTCTGAATTCTTAAAGAATTCCCTCAATTTCTTCAGGATCCCATCATCAGATCCTGACGTGATGAACATGAGACCATTTGGTAAGTATACCCTTTCAAACAAAAAAATAATTTTTCAAATCAGTTCAGGCGTCTTTGTGTAATCGGGGAACATACATAAAAAAAAAAGATTCGGACGAATTGTAAGCCTCCTCCGTTTTTGAAGTCCTTTAAAAAGTCGCCTATGTGTTTATCTAGGATATAATCTATTTTCATTCCAAATTTCTGCCAAATCAGTTCAGTAATTGCGGCATGAAGAACTCTTTCTCCGGCGTGATTTCGACTTTCCACAAATCTCGCGGTAACCATGGATTTTTCCGGGACAAAAATTAGCCCATATGATAATCCAGAATACGATCTAACTTTATTTCACATTTCAGCCAAGTCGGTTCAGTAGTTGCGGTGTGAAGTAGTAGGTATTTCCCATACGTGAATTTTGTCTTGGATTTTCCGGGATAAAAATTAGCCTATGTGTTAGCCGGAACATAATCTAACTCCATGCTATATTTCTACCAAATCGGTTCTGTAGTTGCGGCGTGAAGGAGTATTTCCCCGCGGTTTTTCACATATCTCACGTGAACCATGGATTTTTTGGGAAAAAAATGTAGCCTTTGTGTTAATACAATCTATCTCCAATCCAAACAGTCGAATCAGTTCCGTAATTGTGCCTGAAGAATTAATTCCCGCGCGTGAATTTTGGATTTTCACAAACCTCGCGGAAAACATGGATATTTCCAGGATAAAAAGTAGCCTATGTGTTAGCCTTTACTTCAATTAATCGATCGGACAAGTGAAAGAAAATAAGAAAGGTACAATTGCCAAGTAGTAAATGAGTTGATGATCTTCGGACGCTTGAACGCTTGAAAATCATTATAGCTAAGAAGTAAGAATTATTTTAGCTTATATCAGCTTGTAAACGTTGATTCGGCCCATCCTTTTGGGAGTTGGTTGTGATTTTACAAATAGACATAGTTAAAGACACACGTTTAAATTACTTACTTATAACTTTATACATCGTATGTTAAATAAAATAGCTCTAAAAATTTAAAAAATTTTAACTTTGGCGTATGATGACCGAAATCTAAGGTGATATTTAATTTTTGGTCCCATGCTTTTCATACAATTTTAACTTATGCCGAAAACTGAAGTACCGTTTCATCTACCTTTTAATTTTCGGCCACCCCAAAATGGTCTTCCCCGTTTATCCATATTTTTAATGATTACGACATAAACTGACGGCCGAAAACTAATGGCGTGAGTCTTCGCATTAAGTACATTATTAAAAGAAAGAATCGTGAGAAAAAATATTTCACCATTTGTAGAAAAGACATGAAAGTGTGGAAGACTTGATATTTCAGTTCTCGGCCCCTAGGCCGAAAACTAAAGTTTTGAAAAAATTTTAATGCTAGTTCCCGGCCCCCATCATTATTGTTGTTTTATACAAAATATCCCAAAAGTTATATTAGGAATATGTTACCAAGTTATTTTTGAAGTGCATTATATACTTATTAATACCATTTATTTAGAATAACTACACAAAGTTTACTTTGGAATGAAACGCGCGGCACTATTTTTTTTTTAATTTCTGCAGTTTACGTTACCTCTAATCGTCGCCTCCAAAATGAACAAATTCTGTAAAATCACTCGAAGGTGTTTTCTGACCAAAAATGTTTTCACTTAGAAAGCAAACATTTTCAAATATCTGGATAAAGATTTTACTTGGAAATAGTATTTCTAAATGATATTTTCTCAATTTTACGGCATCGTGTACGCGTAAAGGCCGAGAACTGAAGGTGGCCGGCGAACCGGCACATCGACCCTACCTACGACAATTTTTATATGTATTCAAAATTTATAGGGATAACATCCGAAGTAAGTGAAGCAGAACAATAACAAGACAATTACGTTAAACGGCATAAGGTTTCTTCTCGCGTCCAAAAGCGCTTTGAAATGACGAGCCAAGGAGCCTTAGGGAAGCAGGTAGGTAGCAATACTAAACTAAATACTAATACTAAACTTTTCACCAATACCTTACCTTAGCACCACCTCTTAGAGTAGTAAAATTTTCACGCTATGTCGGTATGAAAATGGTAAATAAAATAGTATCAAAATATTGCTACTATTCAAGAGGTGGTGGTCTGGTAAGGCTTCTGAAAAAGGTCGCTGATAGTCAGTCGGTGGATGAGGAAGGCGGAGAACCGTGTTAGTGTGGCGCGCTTTCGGGAAAGCTTATGTCTAGCAGGGACGTCTATCTACCTACGTTGATTATACCTATGTAAAATGATAAAATCTGTACGCGCGGATAAGGAAAAAATTATCTCATTTAACTGCGGATACCTAAAACATAATAGGTACTTTAAACTTCACTGCCCTTGCCTTGTATTCACTGCAGACCTGACTGAGACAAAGGTTAACAGTCGAGAGATAGGTATAAACTATACTGTGACGATATTCGAGATCCATTAAACGCTAATTGGTGTTTGTATACCTAACACCTGCTCAGCATAACCTACGGAGTAAGGAAAAATTATTGTAATCATTAGTTTATAACGAAAAATATTCTAATACTTAGATATACTAGCGGTTAGTCCCAAACTGTGACTTCGCAATATAATGGGGACACATCATCATTATTTTGTTAAGAAGCTTTTATATATGATATTATACTAATTGTGTAACGTTACAAGTTGATAGTAAAATATTTTATAAGAGAAGTTTATTTTATTCTTTTTAGGGGCATTTAAATAAAAGCTTTTTTTGACGTGATAACTGAACACCAGCAGCACTCATGAAAAATAGTACCGTTCCGCGTACCGTTCCGCGTAACGTTCCACCAAGCGATAGAGAGGCACGATAAAAATTACTTACATAAAATAATGATTATGACTATGATTATGATTATGATTTATGAATAAGATTATGATTTTTTTTTTAAATCATAATCATAATCATACAAACATAAAATAATGATTATGACGTTATCACGTAAATCTATCGTCCGTAAACCGACTTTACAGACAACCAATTTTTTTACTTTTAATTTTATCCACGGAGGATAATATACATATATAATCTCGTGCGTCTATGCTCAGAGAGTGATAAAGCTGGAGGTAAATAAATTTTATCCTCTTACCTACGCTGTCTTCCCTGACTAAGATCGCTAGAGTGGTAGATCTTGGGTATTAGGATATTGGGATGCCCACTATTTTTTGAAAACAGAGAACCATTTTTAGATAAGGCAAAAAACTGTAGAAGCAATTGTACAGACACACTGATATTTAAAAAAAAGTGGAAAAGCCAGTTTATCACATTGCTATCTAACCTACCTAATGGAAAAGTTGTAAGAGGATTTTTTGATTGACTAGTTATTAAATTTTTGGAAAGGAAATTATAGGTGCCTATAAACAGCGATGTAGGTACATTATATCGAGTATCAATTTGTGATCTGGGGTTACACATATGTATTAAAAGCTAAGTGAAGAATATATAAAGCTAGAAACAAGTTAATAATTCCTGTTAATTGTTAAGTTTCTCAGAAACTATAACAACATAAATATCACACGACAAGTCAACGCGCGATCAAGGTTTGACGTCAAATGCAGTTACTGGAAGCTTGGAAATATTCAAGTTACAGGAACAACAACTTAAAGGAACATAATATTAAAAACTTAAATAAATATTTATCACATGAATATCATAAATCGCACATAAAAACATCTGCAAAATTTAAGAGGATTTACTGAATTCATTTTTGTCCTACAGGCATACAAACTAAATCTACTGGAAATTTTGTCAAAATGTACTAAAGTCTACTATACCAAAACTGTTTTAAAATCTACTGAATTTTGATCGCTATAATAAGTATTATGAAAGGAAAGCTATAGGCAAACACGGTTCTTTCTTACAAAAATTATATGAAAACCATGGAAAACCCGAGTTTTTTAATAATGGTAGGGCAGAGATCAGAAACTGTTATGAGATAGGCCTAGGCAGTTAAAATGGACCGTACATCAACGATAAAATTAAACTGATAAATATTATCATAAAAGGTCGCTAGTCGGAACTACTAGTATAGTAATATATTATTATCTGTGTCGGAACGCGCCTTAGAGGTTTGATGTTCATTAACCTTAACCGTATTTTTTTTGCATTTCCTCTTGTAATAATTTATAGAAATATATATACATCATTAAAAAACGTACGTAAATTAGTTTGTTTTTAAACAGCCTTTACTTGAGGAGTTCATTCGTATGGACACGATTTTAGCGGCACCATTTTAACAAGTGAGTATACCTATACCTATCTAATTAATTTCTCAATTTCAAGACAAAGTATATCAAAAATTGAAAAAAAATTCTCTCTAAGAAGAAGTAGGTAGTGTAAAAACGCTTTGCAACAGTCCACGTGTCATATTTCTACCTATCGTGAGTAATAATATTTATAAATGTGAAAGTGAGTTTGTTGGTTTGTTTGTCCTTCAATCACGCTTCAACAAAACAACGGATCGTCACTAATCTATCGCATAGACATAGTTCAAGACCCTGACAGTGACATAGGATACTTTTTATTCCGAAAAAACAAACTCATTTCTGTAGGATTTCATAAAAAGTGTAATTTTCACTGTTTCTATCTATATTGTGACTCAATAGTCAATACCTACACTCAAAACTGTAAATAGGTCATAAATACTTTAGACTCCATATCAACACTGAAAACTGAAAATCTAAAGACCAGCAAAGACGCACTGCCAAGCGATTTCGCGTTCCGGTGCGATGCTTGTAGAAACCGTTGGAGTCAATTTACTTAGCCTTCCAAGTTAGCACGATAAAATCTTGGGCTGCATTATCACTTACCATCATGTGAGATAGCAGTCAAGTACTAACTTGTATAAAGTAAAAAAAATCGAAATCTATTCTAACGTCTGTCGTTTTTAATCTGGCGTAGTTTAATATTTCTAGTCCTTGAATGGCGCAGGCGAAACCGCAGAAAATTTTATCATTCAAGTGAAGTATCATTATAATGCTTGTAAAAACAGACCTTTTATATTTTGTATGAAAAGTTGATTAAAACAGGTTTATAGATGATATTTTAATGTTGTTTCCATTTGCCTGTAATAAAACAAAATACATCAAAGCTTTGAAGAAGCTAAATCAATGTTCGTGCAAAAAGTCAATTGCATAAAAAGGCAATTGCTTAGTATTAAATGTTTTGTTACTTAAAACGTTTTGGAATTTCATATTTTATTCGTTATAATACTTTAAAACCTAAAAGGTATAATTTATATAGGTGTAATTTATAAAAGTTACCTGACCAAAGCTCTATAATAATGTTTTATTTTGTGAGTTTGACGTCAATATTACTTTTGTGTTATTTTAAGTGCATTATTTAAAATCTCGATAGATAGAGAACCTAACGAAAATCTTCTTTCTCCGAAACGGCTGGACCAATTTATATGAATTTTCTGTGTATGTTGAGTAGGTCTGAGAGTAGGTCGTAAGCTATTTTTAATATCACTAATGGCAAAGCAACGTTTGCCGGGTCAGACACTATATACATTTGTTAAAATTTCTGTAGCTTAGCTTAGTTAAGTTGCACCACAAAATATTGAATGGAATGGAAGCAGGCGTTATTTTACGGAAATCCATAATTTTTTTTTCATTTATTTAATCAAATAAAAATACATATTTACAAATTGTTTGCTTGTCACCCTTAGGCCTCGGCGGCTTGTCGGGGCGCTGCACATTCCTCCTTAAAATGTTATACTAATATACTTATGTAGAACTCATAATATACTAATGTTAAATTATAACTAAAAACTCAAACTAGAAGGTAGGTTATAGAAATAAACAAACACATAAATAACGAAAAATTGTCGGTTGGACACGCAAAACACCGAACACAAACCACATTGGTTGAACGTGTAGTGCGCCAGCGATTCAAACAAAAGATCCTTATCAGTGACCGAGAATATACAGGCTGTTCTAATATTATTATTACCAGGACAGATTAATTTGTTTTGCTATAATCCGCTACTTGAAAAGATTCTGTATGGTACAATATGCAGGAACACTGCCCACATGAAACACCACACACAATTTACAACACTTTCTTCGACGCACGT
The DNA here is from genome assembly GCA_036785405.1 of Coenonympha arcania. Classification (NCBI taxonomy): domain Eukaryota; kingdom Metazoa; phylum Arthropoda; class Insecta; order Lepidoptera; family Nymphalidae; genus Coenonympha; species Coenonympha arcania. The sequence continues at coordinate 4,393,738 of CM072074.1, forward strand.
TTCGTCCCGACACCGGGACATCCTCAGGAGATGTTGACTACACAATGCGAAACAGGAGATGTTGCTCCACAAAATGTTTACACACATACAAACTTTTTTCTTTATAAAATTAGTTTGATCGTCATTCTAAAAATTGGTTAAGTGCGAGCCGGGCTCGCACACTTAGGGTTCCGTTATCACGTTTGTTGTATGTGAGCCCCCCTTAATTGTTATTATCAGTATCGAGCAAAAACAAGCAAAAAAATCACGTTTGTTGCTGTTATCAGTATCGAGCAAAACAAGCAAAAAAATCACGTTTGTTGTATGGGAGCCTCTTTAAATATTTATTTATTCTAGTTTTTAGTATTTCTTGTTATAGCTGCAACAGAAAAACATCATCTGTGAAAATGTCAAGTTACTACCTATCGCGGTTCAAGAGAAACAAGCCTGGTGATAGACGGACGGACGGACGGCGAAGTCTTAGTAATAGGGTCCCGTTTTGACCCTTTAGGTACGGAATAATAAAAATGAACGCCCTTCCACGTGTTTACGTTTAGGTACACGTTGTAAGAATCTATCATCAGGAACATTTTAATTATACTATAACTATCCATATAATTAAATATTGATAATATGTTCCTAGAATTGGTATTAGTGACTAAGTAAGTACTTAATGATACTTTTTCAAATATTCTACAAACGTTTCCAGATGCATATTAAGTATGACGATGTAATTAGATAAGGAGAAAATAAGAATATTAAGACATCGATTCTTTGAGTTTGCCGCTCAATTAACTAATCACTGATTTAATAACGTTTGGTGAATACTTAGTTTAATGGCCGAAACTAGTTTGTCACGTCCAAAATATCTTGTTCTGTATTAGTATATAAAATGCAAAGTGATTGACCGTCTTTTGGACTGTGCGAGCAACTGTGAAAGACTAAGTACGTTAGTGTTTACTAAAAAAGGTGGGTAAAATACTGGACCTCTAGTGTTTAGAGTTTTACACAGATTAAAAATCTTTTGTGATTATTTATATACCTTTAAACGAGCAATTTTTCTTTGTTACCAAACTCCTCCGAGACGGCTGGACCGATCGTTATGAAATTTTCAGGGTATGATCTCTGGGTCCGGGAGCAGGTTGTTATCTATATTTGATGTAAACGGCAAAACGAAGTTTGCCCGGTCAGCTAGTCTAATATATAAAATTCTCTCGCTTTTCTTTGTTACCAAACTCCTCCGAAACGGCTGGACCGATTGTTATGAAACTTAAAGTGTATATTCTCTTGGTAATTGGTAACCCAGATATTTAGATATTATAATATGATATTATAATTATCATGAGTTTTTCTCATATTAATACCTAATCCGAGCACAGCATTTTCCTTTCTGTACTTTAATCAAATTGTTTCGTAAATTAAGATGTACTTGAGTGAGTTAGGTAGGTATTCACTTATATTTTAATTAATCATAATAATAATATTATATTTAACCAAATACTTGATGTGGAACTATTTAGTTACCTATTTGTTGTAAAAACCTATTGGGAAATATTAACTTAGCTCTACTTCATAAAGCCATATTTAACACTAGATTTGAGTGCATTAAAAATTATTAGAATAAAAAAGTACAACAGTTTGTGTCAACTGTGAAAGTCCCCTCCAAATTGGTTTAGCAATTACGTTTTTTAAATTTTCACGAAAATCTTCCGACATGAAAATTATCAGATCAATGTTCAGGCAGACTAAATCAAAATTATCATTTTTAAAAAGCGTGAACACATTGATTTTGATAGAGCTTAATATTTTATAGGCATATATTTTGCATTTATATATAGGCATATATTTTGAAATAAAAGCCAGACATGGGTTTAGTTATCCTAGAGATGGATCTAGATAAGGAACGTTTTTATAGTTACTATCGTACACTAAACTTAAGGAAAAAGTGTTTAAGTTTGGGCATTTTATTTTGTTTTGAAAATCTACGACAATCTTCGAAAATCAAGAATCAAACTTTCTCTAGTATTCGTCAACAGAATCGGCACGCATGCAATCACGTATAAAGACTTAATATCGAACTTGTTAGCAAACTGAAAATAGCGCCGTCTGACAAGAAATGTGTGAAATCACACATTAAAATTTATAATACAGTTTTGTTTTTGCTGTTATTCCATACTTGGTTTTTATCGAGTGTCCCACGAAACTCCCGTCTTTATGAAGAATATGAAGTTATCACGTAAATTTATCGTCCGTAAACCGACTTTATTTTTTTCTAGTATGAAGGGTGCAACGCTATTTTTCTTCCTGGCCATTGTGCTCGGAGCAGTGTCTGCCGGGAGCAAATACACGGACCGCTTCGACAATGTTAATGTTCAAGAAGTAATCAGCAACCACCGGCTGCTGATCGCCTACATCAAGTGTGCCCTTGACAAGGGCAAGTGTACCAACGAAGGACGGGAACTCAAATGTAAGTGCAACATCATTATCACCATCAGCCCTTTAACACGTTCACTGCTTTAAGGGGTTAAAGTAACCACGACTGAGATTTTCATTACGTGCGGGAGCCAAAAATGTTGATCTTAACAGCCAGTGCTACTTGAGCTTGCTTAGCAAGATCCTCAGTAATTTAAGAAATACTAGACGATCAAAGCTATAATTCATATATTTTAAAGTTGAAGTTGCTAATAATTAAACGTGCCGAAAACATTATTCCATTAAAAAACCTCGACAGAAAGAAAAACCAAAGTTAATTATTTGGAATTAACCAAAGTTAATTCCAAATAATATTAAGCGTGTAACTTTACATGACAACTGAACCGTTCACAAAGCCCTGAAAATGCGAAGTAATCCCGAAATTACTTTTATTTTTGCTTTAAATTTTTAACGTTGTACTTATTATGTGAAATAAGTGCTCTGTGCGTCCCACACAAAATGTTTCTAAGAGTGTGAAGATTCACTCTTCTCTTGAAGGCACCCAGATCATACTTGGCTGGGAACACAGAAGCTGGAAGGGTGTTCTACACCTTAGCGGTACTTACACTAAAGGGAAATTGTAAGCCTTCTAATACAAGTGTAGCTGTGTAGATGTATCCATGTAGTACGTTAGTAAAATATTCTAGTACGTTAGTAAAATAATCTAGCACGTTAGCGAAATATTCTAGTACGTTACTAAAATATTCTAGTACGTTAGTAAAATATTCTAGTACATTAGTAAAATATTCTAGTAAGTTAGTAAAATATTCTAGTACCTTATTAAAATATTCCAGTACCTTAGTAAAATATTCCAGCACGTTAGTAAAATATTCTCGTATATTTCCAGCTCACATCAAGGAGGCTCTGGAGAACCATTGCGGCAAATGCACAGATGCCCAGCGTAAAGGGACTCGCACGGTGATCGCGCACCTCATCAACCACGAGCCGGGCTACTGGAAGCAGCTCGTCGACAAGTACGACCCCCAGCGGCTGTACACCCGCAAATATGAGCAGGAGCTCAAAACTGTCATGGCCTAAGATGAACCCACAATGAATGAAATTGCGATGTGTAAAATGTCCCGTTTTATTTATATTTATTTATTTATATTTAAAAAAAAATGAAATGAATGATGAATTCACAGGAGATCGAAAACCTATTTGACATCCATGACTATTCGAGCATACAAAATTATAATGACCATGGACGCATGGTATCCCGTACCAAGCTGATTTATTTTTTATAGATTACAGTCTCCACATTAAATCCAACAATTTTTTTTAAATAACATCCAGATTTCAAAGTTATATGCAAAATATCTGGGTGACTGAGCTTTGCTCGGTAGTATTACAGCTCACCAATAGATGGCAGCAGGAGTTTACTGTAATAGTTTTACTTTATCGCCAATAGATGTCAGGTATAGATTTATATATTTTTTTTGGTAAACACGACATTTTCTAAAAATGAATCCTAGCTAGATCAATTTATCGCCCCCAAACCCCTTGTATAATAAAATCTGTATGACAGGAAATGTGCATTGAAAAGAAAATAACTTTTGTATGCAAAATCAAATTCCGGAGATATAGTGCCAATTAAAATTATTACTAAATTATTTTATTATTGCCAAAACATTATTTTATTTTCTTAGAATAACGAGGAAACTTGATACCACCATTGGAAATTCTTCTTTCTAAATTAAAAACAAAAATTGGCAGTTCTAAAATTAGTGCTAGCCTTTTCGAAATATTCTTTATGGATAGGACTATTTTTAGACATGTCAAAGTAGTTTCGAGATTTTGTAAATTCTAGTTATGAGATTTTGTAAACTCGAATAAGCATTATAAATGTAACGTCACAGATAATATAATACTATACTAGTAAACGTCTTTAAAATTTATGAAAAGCGCTAGTGTACTTGGATGACGGAAATCTTTTTGGGTATTGTTTTATAGGATTGAAGAGTTTTAGACTGGAATAAAATGTTAGGTAAATTATTAATATTATTATATTGAAAATTAAATTATTATTTTCAACTGCTTCTTGTAGTTTTTTTAAGGAGTAAAAATATTAAATTTCTATTTTCCATACCTACTACATGTAACAACTGGACTCACTTTGTTATTCTATAACGTACAAGAGCAAGTGCCGAGTTTCTTGCCAATTCTTCTCGGTGCAAACCTGTTTTCCGAATCTGGCGGTAGAGTTTTGGCTTTTCATAAGAGCCTGTATATATATGAGAAATATATTTTTTATTTTCAATCAAAGCCATTGTTAAGTTTGCACGAATCCAAACTTAGAGTTAACTATACGAAATGTATCTTGGAACAGACAAAAAAAACCATAGTTACATAAAAATAATATATAAAGTAAGTATCTACTGTTTATAAATGTAGGTATACGGCTTCTGCCTATAAAATATGAGTACCTACCATAGTTCAGAATAATTTAAGTTACAAAAAAAGTAAGATATCATTAGCTATGGAAATTAATGCTGGAAAAAATCTCAAGTAAAATTAAGGTCGATTAATACAAATTCAGTAGTTAAAACACCTATATTTACTATATGCATTCCACGTTTAGGTTAGATCTTTGGTACAGAACAGGAATCGATTGGCAAGTATTATTAGGTATTTCTCTTTAAATTCCTTTCAAATTTTAGAATTTTTATCACCCAGCCTCGGAAAGCACGTAGAGCTGTTGGTAAGCCATATTCGCGTGGATGGCTGAAGGGCGTCTTTCTTACGCAGAGACTAACTAACCTAAACTAAACAGTTTATTACCAAGTTATGATGTGATATACTACTACTACAAATTATTCGTCAAGGTAATCCAAACGAGCACGAACTCGATGTGGTTATGTCGTTTAATTACTGAGTTTCTATGGCCATGTTCCACCTCCATCATCCGACCCTGGTTACCATCTAGGATCAAAGTACGCATCGAGATAAATCAAACCCAAACCCAATGGGGTTGTGTCGTTTAACTTTCCAATGACTTTGACTACCTTTCGGTTCCATCATCAGATTGCATTGTCATCCAATTTGCACATGCATGCAAAAGTTCAGCTCAATCGGTATCCGTGAAGTGGATCAAATTTAACTTGCAAGATATGATTTTTTTTATTCTATGCAAGTTGACTGCGATCTCACCTGATGGTAAGTGATGATGCAGCCTAAGATGTTATCGTACTAACTTGGAAGGGTAAGTAAATTTACCCTAACGGTTTCTACACAGCATCGCACCGGAACGCTAAATCGCTCGGCGGTGCGTCTTTGGTGGTAGGGTGGTAACTAGCCACTGCCGAAGCCTCCCACCAGACTAGACCCGAGCCAATTTAGAAATTATGAAATCCCAAAGTGGCCCGTGGCGGGAATCGAACCCGCGATCTCCCATTCCCACTCGAATCCGAGCGCGCCGCCACTGCGCCAGGGAGGTTGTCAAGCAAACAAAAACAAAGCAGATGACAGACAAACAAACAAATAAATAAACATCGAGGTAGGACATAGCTGCAGCGGCCAGCAAAGAAGGCATTGATGGAAGAACGTGTAAATGTGGGCCGAAGAGGAGCCGAGGCACTCATAGTACGTGAGTCCATCAATGCCTAGTTGTGGCCAATGCTTGTTTAGAACTTTTTTCAAACAATTCGCGGAAACTAAGTAATACCTATGCAGATTTTTTTTAACCAGTCACGAACACCGAACAACAAGAATTTTTGTTTGAGTTCATTTGTTTTTTTTTCTTGTCAGTAAACTGGTTTCTATTTGCAAGTCAGGGTTCGAAATTTAAATAAAACCTTTGTTAAGTTACGAGTTACGACCCTGGTTGCCATGTGTCAGACTCAAAGAATTACACGACAGATATGAGTTTAGTACAAACGACCACTAAACCACGATAAAAATGGTCCATAAACTGGCTGATTGATACAGCAAGTTCGATTCATCTAAAAGAAGGTTGTTAAAATATTGCTCTTGAAGCATGATTGAGAAAAATATAATTCAGTATACATACCACCAGATGTAGCCATGGATTCCATTTCTGAAATTGTTTTTGGCACGCCTAAGGAACAAAATGCACACATTGTATGAGATTGACAGTTGTCTGCGCGGAAGTCACGTGATCTTTTCGCGATTGGGTATGTCATTTCTATACATTTTTTGAATTTTATATTCGTAGTCTTAGAATAATGATAAGTAGATAGGCTATGGCTATATGTATAAGTACCTACAGCTGCTGTTACGTTTTCGCTGACTTATTTGAAACTTTACAACAGCATAGGTACAACTTTATCTTAGTTTTGTGCAAAAAAGTAGAGAAAACTAAAATAAAGACTACAACACATCTCTTCTCTTTTTTTATCTTTAGATTTTCTCTTGGGTTTTAATTTTTGTTAAATACTTTTTTTATAGCTGATGCCTACGTCATCAAATCATTCTATGGTGGTAGTAAGAGCTTTGATGGATCACTTAATCAGTCGCCATTGATAAGGCAAAACTTTGGACTTTGTTACACACACTATTTTTCATTACTAGCTAGAAATGAACTAAAGGATACCTACTTAACATCTTACCAAGAGTACAAGTGGAGGAACATACCTGTGTTTATATAGACATTAATAAAAGACTATAATATAGAGATTAATAAAAGACAGCGTAAAGATTCTGAAACAAACAAATGAAGAAGTGCATACTTCAATAAGAACAAATTTGAATATAACTCTTGCCAATTTTCGAAGCCAATTTTCGGAATAGGTATGATGAAAAAAGACGTTTTTACGTCAAAAAGTTCGCAGATCATGACGACAATACCTGGGTGAGGTCAGAACCTTGGCTCTGGCTACGTTATGTGGTGCTTATGACTTATGAGTAACTCGTAAGCGTCACGGAAAATATTAGGTAAATAAATACTTCATTTTAATATTATCCTCAGTGAATTAGTATAAAAACAGACATAGGTGCTGAGAGCGAAGCAGTATTCACGACTTGATCAGTGAGGCCAAACATCTAATACAGGTAGGTTACTCATGCATTTAATGCTAAAATTATAATGTTTCCTCTCAAATCTCAATAATATTAACATTTATTGACATCATATTATCATTTTATTTGTATAGTAGTAGTATAAAGTATAAATAGTAGTCGTTCCAATGCCATGGTAATTTAGATGTTCCTGATTCGATTTCCGGCTTGGTTATCTGTGAAATATAGGTAAAATTTGCAAATTGGATCTGCTTTGGTACTTCTAAAACTCATTTGTAGATAACAACAATGATATAGGAGTATGAAGTAATTGCTTTAGTGACAAATTTTAGATGCTGTAAACCTTGATAAAAATGGACAATGTTTTCCAATAACCTTTTTTTGTATTTGTCTAAGGGCCGATTTTTCAATCGCCAGATAAATTATCTGAGGAATAAATTTGAAACATATGCCATACAAAAGCTGTCAAAACGTCATATTTATTCCTCAGTTAACGTTTTATCTGGCGATTGAAAAATCGGCCCTCACTTATTTGTTTTTCCAACAGCTAATTTATCTATTAATACGATTTTTAAAAATTGCCTATTCTAGGCAGAAAGAACCTAAAGCTTCAACATGTGATGAAAGTAAATAATATGCCAAATCGGATAAGTAATTGTGACGTAAAGGACTCTTTAACAAACCGAATATAAACTTTGACTTCATTTCTAACCCCTGATGCAAAAAGAGGGGTGTTATAATCTAATCAATATCTTTGTGTGGCATCTTAGCTCTCTAATGGATGGACTGATTTAGATGCGTTTTCTTTCATTCGAAAGTCACTTTGGAATGAAAAAAAACGCATATATAATAACGTTCTTAGCTATGTTTGCATAGCAGTGTAAGAGCATCAGCTATTTTCCAAAATGATGTAAGACATTACTCGATTAAGAGCTTCACAATCGTAAATGACAACTATAGAGGTTTTTTATTTAATTTATGTTTTATTGTGAACGTTAATTCAGATATTTGTATGGTTCCAGTGAAGTTAATACAATGAAGACGATCGTGTGCCTGTTAGCTGTAGCGGCCGTGTGCCTGGCGCGCCCCGGGCAGTACACCGACCGGTATGACAACATCAATCTGGATGAGATCTTAGGCAACCGGCGTCTGCTCGTACCTTACATGGATTGTATGGTAAAAGACAACGCCAAATGCAGCCCCGAAGGAAAAGAACTGAGATGTAAGTATCTTTCATTGTTTTCTTTAGGGTTCCGTACCCAACGGGGAAAAACGGGAGAATAAGACTTCGCAGTCCGTCCGTCCGTCTGTTACTGGGCTGTATCTCTTGAACCGTGATAGTGAGACACTTGTTACTGAAATAATCAACTGTGGCCGCAAACTGTGGTAAAAGAGACAGACAGACAGACAAACAAACGGACGGCTGAATTTGCATCATAAGGGTGCCATAATTTTACGATTTTGGATTGCAACCCTAAAAATTGGGAGTCTCTATTACTCAGCTCCAAGGAATAAAGATTTACTCGTATAAGATACAATATTAATATTTAAGAAACAATAGAATCAAAAATATAAAAAAAAACTCAATTTTCTTTTTTTATCAAACCCATAGGTATCTTTGGATCTATGGATGTACCTATGGATAGGTCTTCGAAAATGATATTATAATGTAGGTACATTATGCAAACTTCCACCGAAAATTGGTTTGAACGAGATCAAGTAAATAGTTTTTTGGTATTAACAATGAACCTCAAAAAACAAAGTCAAGTTTGCGGTTCGGGAGAAAAGTGATTCTCACGTTTTTACTTTCTCTAAGCAGTACTTTTCGCCGGTTTTTTTTTAATAAGAAAACTTAACTGTTAACTGTTATCATTTCAGCACACATAAAAGAGGCCCTCGAGAACAACTGCGCAAACTGTACACAGTGGCAAAAAGAAAGCACAAGGAAGGTGATCGCTCACCTCATCAACAACGAGCAGGAGTACTGGGAGAAGCTCTGTGCCAAGTACGACCCGCAGCGCAAGTACGTCGCCAAGTACGAGAAGGAGCTCAGAGAGGTCTCAGGATAATCGATAATAATACAGGCTAAGGATAATCGCAATGACACCAAAAGGAAAACGTGATTTGGCCCCAGTGATTCAAATGAAAGGCTTACAATACCAAAATATCTAAATATTATTTAAAAAATTAATGTAAGGGAGTCTTATTAAGAAGACAAAAGTTACTAGGTATTTGCAAATCATTTACAAAATCAAAGTCATAAAAAATGTCTTAATTTACAGTATTTGAAGACAAGTTTTCTTACCTATTATCATAAATGTTTCAATTTTCAAGATATTTATTTATTTACTTCAAGATATCCAATCCAAATTTAATTATACTTGCAAAATTAATAGTTACAAAGAATTTCGTGGATATGTATCGTGTGTATATTATAATTTTTGTCAGTGACTTCTTGGATTAAACGCTTGTTTACATTTCAAGAAATATGTTTTTTATTTTTCCTCAAACTATATTATATGTTTAACAATAATTATGACGAAGGATTTTGTATTCATAAAAATAATACCTAGTTTATTCTTCAAACTAAGAATGTAATTCATAAAATTAAATTAATCACACCAACATAATTTCGAATAATCCTATACATACTTGTGAAAGTTTGTAAATTTATATGTATAGATGTTTGTTACTCAATCACGCCTCAACTACTTAGCCGTTTTGGCTGAAATTTAGAATTAAAGTAGATTTTACTCTAGATTCACACATTAGCTTTTTATCAGTAAAAGGTCATGGATATTGAATCGAAATTAGCTATAAATATTTATAGCTACAGCCATTGACATATAAATCTAAGCTATAAACTCTTTGAAAGTACCACCCTTCCAGCTTCCGTGTTCCCAGCCACGCACAATCTGGGTGCCTTCTAGAGAAGAGTGAATAGTCATTTTCTAGGCAAGCGCGCTCCATCGTAGACCATCAGATATGATTTCTGTCCATGTCATCATTTCTGTCCATCAGACATGATTGTAGTCAAGCGCAAGCCTATCAATTATAAAATAATCCAGTGTGACAGATGGACGGACGGACGGAGAAAGTCTCATAAGGGTTCCATTTTAACATTTTGGTACGGAACCCTAAAAAAGTAGGTATAAAGTTGGAACGGGAACGTCATGAATTCCACGATTACTTCCGGATTTGTAAAATAACCCGGAATTCATACGGACCGCGGACATAATCTTGTCTAATTATATAAATTTTATTACTTAAATCAGGATTATATACTATTATTGCTTTTTGTTGATTTTTGTGGACTATTTCTTAACAAATAACTTTTCAAATTAACATGTCGTTATTACATTTTTTTACCTGTCTAGACATTATTCTTCTGTTTGCTTTCGTTCGTTTCGTTCGTCGTTCGTTTGCAGTTCGGGCTCGTAGGTTGAAGGTTGTTTACGCCTGACGATGGACATACCTCAGTAAACCAGAATCATACGTCTATACAATAATAAAAAAATTGAAGTGTGTGTCTGTAATTTTGAAATAATTAAAATTATAAAGTAAAGTATTTTGTAGGTAATTCCTTTTTATTCTGAACAGATTTTGAAAATTCTTTCGCTTATAGAAAAACAACTATCTTTGTTATATAACAACAGGTTATTTTTTATCCCGGTCCAGTCCCTCGAGATTTGCACAAAATCGTAGACATCGCTAACGTAGACAGGCGAGATGTCTAGATAAGTGGCATCCTTATGTGGTTGATGTCCAGCGTACTCGAACGAAACGTTTTTCATCTACGCTTCTGATATGAACCGCTTAGGTGTGGAATACCCTTCCAGCTTCCGTGTTCCCAGCCAAGTACAATCTGGGTGCCTTCAAGAGACGAAAGAAAGAAAGAAAGAAACTTTATTCTGAAAATGCCACACGTAACATAACAATACGCCTTACGTACTAAAACGATGCCTGAAGAGTGAATAGGCATTTTCTAGGTAACCACGCTCTATCCTAGACCTCATCATTTCTGTCCATCAGACATGATTGTAGTCAAGCGCAAGCGTATCAATTATAAAAAAAATATCAAAATTAGTTTGAAGTTTAGTAAGATAAAATAATCCAAACACGTTTTTAAAATTTTTAAAAACGCATTTAAATCATTAAAAATGGTCTTAAAAAAATTGGTTGTCTGTAAAGTCGGTTTACTGACGATATTTGAACGAGACAACTCTCGCTTGCACTTCAAGCCTTACATGGAACGCCTCAGAGCGAGGTAACGCGAGCGAGGTAACACCGCATGAGTCATGTTTTTTGACGTGACAACGTCTTATAAATCGATAGAGCCGGTTGCACGCACGAAAAAACATGACTCATCCGGCGTTACCTCGCTCATGCGGCGTTACCGGCGTTACCTCGCGAGCGCGGAATGAGCGACAAAGAAGACGTTGTCACGTTCAACTTTCGTCAGTAAACCGACTTTACAGGCAACCAATTTTTTTGTGCGTGCAGCCGGCTCTATCGAACTATAAGACGTTGTCACGTCAAAAATTTACTCTGTTAAAGTCGCCGCCAGCAGCTAGTATTGAAATATAGTAATACAGACCTTTAATTTAATACATCAGGCTGGTCGATGAACCCAGAATAGCGAATGGTTTATTAAGTGTAGATTTGATTCTTTATCACATTTTTCTGCAAAAGAATTAGATACCTAATACATGATAGGTCCTCCTAATAAACTACAAGCTGACCACCCCTTTCGCTGTAAAGCTTGCGCTTTTATTTTTGCTTTCATACTAATCTTGTCTAAATTATAAATAAAACAATAAAGAATACGTGTTTATAAAACATACCTACTTTATGCCGTTTTATTCAAATATTTTTTTAAAACATGCTTTTATTATAAGTAGGTAATATGGCATTGAACATTTAGATTTTAAAAACAGCTACTTATAGGTATCGAATTTGTTTCGTGGTATGATTTGGATTAAGTCAAGGCTGAAAAACATATGACAATTTTTTTCCCAGAAGTTCTTAGTATTGCATATATTTTTAACGATGTAGAGACGACGGAAAGGGTATGAAACACGTCATGGCATCAAGGAACAAAAATAACAAAAGCTATATAAATGCAGCCAGCCCTTGGCCGCACTGACATTTAAAGTTTGTGCCTGAAAGTGCGAGGAAAACAACAGTATTATAGTGACAGAATAAATATTACAAAGTGAGTGAATAACCTATTTTTGAGTCAACTCTAAAAATTATAATCAAATTTACTAATATTAGTTTTGAAGTTCGTTATGAAAAGTACATGACATTATAGTTAATAAAAAGATAATTTAATACCTAACTAAAATATATTATTAAAAGGAGTCCCTTTAGGCAACATTCCTGGCAGGTTCAATATACTGGCAGCGTTCCCTTTGAATAGCTAGACAAATTCTTTGTTCGAGGTAACTGCCAGTGTGAATGTGAACTATGTATGAAAGTTTTTACTATTTTTGACGTGACAACGTCTTATAATTCGATAGAGCCGGCTGCACGCACAAAAAAAACATGACTCATTTGCCGTTACCTCGCTCTGAGGCGTTCCATGCTCAGTTCCATGTAAGGCTTGAAGTGCAAGCGAGAGTTGTCACGTTCAACTATCGTCAGTAAACCGACTTTACAGACAACCAATTTTTTTTGTAAGCACAAAACTCCATCCGATTGAGTTTCCTCTTTTAGCAGCGTTTCTCTTTCCCGAGATGAACCAAAACCAAAATATTCCAGTAAAATAAAATAGTGTTTTTTAAGGACCAATGGCACTAGGATTTTGTTTTTCATATCCGGATTTTAATTTTTCATACAAAAAGGTACTTACTTTTCCATGCACATTTCCTGTCATACATATTTTATTAAGAAGTAGGTACAACTTGTTTATTTGCGTGTGACGTTGAAATCCGGATGTAAATTAAAAGAATAATCATTGTTGTAGTTAATGTGGAGACCGTAGTCTATAAAAAATAAAGTCTTCATTTGATTCAGTTTGATACAGGATTCCATACATCCATGGTCATTATCCTTATCCTTATCCAGTATGCAAATAGTCCTAATAGTCTTAATATTATTCAAAAACTTGAATATTGTAAAAATCTTATTCTAGATCGCTACCTAGTTGATATCATTATAAGTAATTCTAAATTTTGCCTAGGCCAAGACGTTCGGAAGCCTTGGAGTTTGAAGTTTTATTCTAAACAATAATTTTACGGAATAAATTAGTGAACACTTATATTGGCTCATATTATTACAATACAATTTATTGCGAGTCGTTGGTCTGAGAGTTCCGTACCCCAGTAGTATGATGTACCTGCTCAACAAACATCGGAAAAATAGCCCATCGGAACATTTTACGTCAATCTTTTTCATACAAGAAAAAAGTAGCAACACTTTTTTTATCGAAATTTCCGCTAAAATTGATATTTTAATACATTTGCTCAAAAAGTTGACATTTCCATGTGTGTTTAGCGTGCGCAAAGTTATTATTTTCCGCACTAGTGCTTTTGTGTTTTCCTCCTACGCGGCACCGGAGCGGGCGTACCAGGAGCGCATGAACACGATCACGGCATGCAAACACGGAGCAGGCAAACACGTAAAACCAATATTTTTTTTCGCAAATGTATTAAAAAACGTCGTTCAATGCACGTGCGGAATTGTCATTTTTACTCGTCCTTATAGTTGACCCTCGCCTTCGGCTTGGGTCAACAAACCGGGACTCGTAAAGAAATGACAAACTTTCCGCACTTATATTGAAATGTACTATTTCAATCCACGATGACGCGCCCCACTTTGTCAAACTCCATGCGAATCGAATGAAACATAAGCGACTTTAACAAAGTGGGCGCGTCTTCTTGGCTTGAAATATCTATACCTACGCCGCAACATGGCGGAAATCGCACCTGTGGAAATTCGCGTGCGGACTAATAACAATTAGTATAGTGATCCGAGTGTGGACCGAGATCCATATAATACTGCGGTCAGCTTACAACTGACGCTGTTGGTGCCATTTAACAATCATTTTTGACACCAGTAAACTGGCGACATTTTTTCGCGTAGTCGCCGGGTCATGTGTATACGTCAATTGTAAGAATAGAAATTATTAATTTCAGCATGAAGCCCATTCTTCTCGTTTGCCTATGCCTCATCTCCGTCGTCCTTGCCAAGCCTGCGGAGGCGGAACACTACACGGACAAATTCGACACCATCGACGTGAAAGAAATCGTCACCAACAGACGGTTACTGGTGCCCTACATCAAATGCGCTCTCGACTTAGGAAAATGCTCGCCTGAAGGAAAAGAACTAAAGAGTAAGTACTTTGATTTTTTAATACATAGGTGCAAGACACATGGCCATGTCAGATGCAATGCGTACCATGACTTTGCATTGCAAGGCCTTACGACGTACTGCACTACACTCAACACTGAGGCATCACCTTAGGTCTCCTTTCGCCCAGTAATCTCGTTGGCTACATGTCCTTGAATCTTTCAAATGGAAATTCAATATTACTGATTACTTCACAACTACATAACCTTGTACCTCCTTCACCTTTCTACCATAGGACTGCAAGACGCTGAGAGCGGTGGCATCCTTAAGTGGTTGACGTTCAACAAACTCGCACGAAACATTTTTCCTCCACGTTTCTGATACGAACCGCTAAGGTGTGGAACGCCCTTCCAGCCTCCGTGTTTCCAGCCATGTACAATCTAGGTGCCTTCAAGAGAAGAGTGAATAGGCATTTTCTAGGCAAGCGCGCTCTATCCTAGACCTCATTATTGCTTTCCATCAGGCATGATTGTCGTCACGCGCAAGCCTATCAATAATAAAAAAAAACTTTATGGTTGAATAACTGATTTTGCGTAGTCTACTAGGGTAGAACCTACAAGATGAGATACCACTAGTGATTTTCCCTCTGGTATAGATGTTTGATGTGATGCTATCAAGCAGAAGTTTCCGGATACGATTCTTAAAATGAATTGATTTGTATTTTTTAGTATCTGTATTAGTCAAGGGTAGGTTTTATGGGAGGCTTCGGTCACTACTGGTTACCCTACTGTGGCAATCCCGTATCGTCAAGTTACTTTACGTCCCATTTCGGTGCCATTCTGGATAAACCCGATAGTGTAGGTTACAAGGGTAATGCATCTTTAAAAAAATGGTAATATTTATAATTTTTTAAACAAAGGCCACAATTTCCTTTAAAATTATTCGTTTGATTTAAAAAATTAAATTTAAAGGAAGCGATCGCCTTGAATACCAATTTTAAAATTATTTATTTTAAGATTGCATTTCATTTATTTTACAACTGCCTGTAAGTTACAGGCGCCAACAGAAAGCCAGTAAGATATTTGATTACATGATGGTAACAATGTTTTACGGCATATATCGTAAATGTTAAAACATGAAGGTTCAACTTAAAAAGTCGTCAAAGTTATATGTAATAACATGAGGGTTTAACTTAAAAACAAATCGTCCAAGTGTGAGACAGACTCGCACTTATACAGTTCCGTATACATATGCGGAACCTCAAGGGTTTTGATAAATTAGAGGTGCGTACTGCAGACGGGTTATTTGACCCAAATAACTTCAGCTTATGAGGCAGTAGAGTGTGAACTTTGAACAATTGGGTTCTTCTTTTTTTATAGACGGAAAATGTCTAACGCAAACCCACTGTTATGTGGGGCTTGCACCCACTAAACCTGTCTGTTTCCCATACCGACTCGCTGGCGGGAGTACGGGATTCACTGTCGTATACACCGTGCTCCCGCCAGGGTTTGGGTTATTGCTACTAATCATCATCACATCAGCCTGCGGACGTCCACTGGTGAACATAGGCCTTCCCAAGTGAGCGCCACCACACCCTGTCCTCAGCCTTCCTCATCCAGCCGCTTCCCGCCACCCGCTTAATGTCATCGGTCCAACGAGCTGGAGGACGCCCCACACTACGCTTACTTGTACGCGGTCTCCACTCCAGGACTTTTCGGCTCCACCGGCCATCGCCCCTGCGACACGCGCGACTTGCCCACTACCACTTCAGCTTGCTAATGGTTTGGGATATGTCAGTAACCTTGGTTCTCCTGCGGATCTCCTCATTTCGGATTCTATGCCTCAGGGAAACTCCTAACATAGCCCTCTCCATGGCCCGTTGCGCGACTTTAAATTTGTGGATCAGGCCGTGTGTGAGTTTCCACGATTGCTGCCAATGTCCAATATAAATCTTAAAACCTAAATATGTACTTATACTTCTAAATATTCTTCTACTAACTTCAAGTTAATAATATTCTTTGCAGCTCACATCAAGGAGGCAGTAGAGAACTACTGCGCCAAATGCACAGAAGCTCAACGTAAAGGCACTCGTACGGTCATCGAACACCTCATCAACAAAGAGGTTGACTTCTGGAACCAGCTCACCGCCAAGTACGACCCCACCAGCAAGTACACAAAGATGTACGAGTCCGAACTTAGGGCTGCCAGGCACTGAAATTCTCTAGCACGAGGGAAAAAATAGTATCAATTGATTTGGGTATTACACTACTTTTGAATTTGATAAAAAATATTACTTTATTAAAAACTAGGCTAAAAATAACACACTGAAAAAAATATTAAAATTCAAACAAACACTGAAAAAAATATTAAAATTCAACGAAGATGTACAAAGTTACAGGCATTTTAATTTTGGAGTGGGAGGTTCTTCTATTCCTTTCTCGCAAAACGAAAAAAGCCACACGAAGCTACTATGGCATTCGTGAGGTGTGACGTCAAATTTAATATCGTTATCTCTGTCTAATCAGAAATATTTAAATGCTTATAACTTTTTTGTTATTTGATCGATTTAATTAGTTTTAATTATTTTTATCCTAGTTTATTATAAAGTGATAAAAAATTAGAGTCAAATACTCAACCGTGTTTTAATTATTTTTATCCTAGTTTATAATAAAGTGAAAAAAAATTGGAGTCAAATACCCAATCGTATTTAAAAAAGTAATTCTTTACTTAAGTGTCATAACTTGGAGCACGGAACCCTAAAAATACAATAAATTGTGATGATTTTATTTAAATAAATTCATGAGAGGCTATTTATTACTTTCATTATACCTGAGTAATAATCTTAATTATTATAATCCTATCTCCTAATATAAAATTCTCGTGTCACAGTGTTTACTACAAAACTCCTCCGAAACGGCTTGACAGATTTTTATGAAGTTTATTCTGTGCACATGTAGGTCTGAGAATAATACGTTAAATATTTTTTATCTATACTTCTAAGTGAGAAATATTTATGTGGCATAATAATGTCTGCCGGTTGATATTATAGCTTAATATCAATATTAATATAATGTGAAATGTGGTACGTTTGGTTGTCTGTTACTCCTTCATGCTAAAATTACTGAACCGATTTTAAAATGTAACAATGTAACCGGTCTTATTAATCTACTAGACTGCTCTATAACCCGGAAAAATACAATTCCGAGAGCATAAAAAAAACACCAAAGTCCACACTCGCGAAATCTCAGATCTTTTACATTAATAATTAGCTAATATCGAATGTCAATGTTGTGATGTTTGTATTTTTTATGTATGGATATTAGTAATAACAACTATAATAAAAAAAAACATGATGGCTGCGGTGCGCGGTTGGAGTTTTGAGGAAATTACCCAAATTCAAAATACTGTATCAAAAGACTTCAACGCGTTCAAAGCTGCTACAATCACAAAATTGACATTATTTTAGAATAAATAACTTGCTCTTGATTCGCAAGAATTTTGCGAATTTTTTCCTTATCCCCTATCTACAATATTAAGGGTAATTTCATTTCAAATTTCAGCAGTCTACTGCATTGCATTGTTCTTAAGGCGCTTCATGCGTTAGTATTATGCTTGAGTCAAAATTTACGATTTCCAAAGGAACATAAAATAGTTATGTGTTCAATTATAGATTAGATAATATTGAATTCATTTTATTTGGCATTTCATAATCTAGAACTTGTCTCAAAAATATTTTAAAATATGTGTATAACTTTCTCACTAGAACAGTTTTTGTATAGGCTGTTTGCTAAAATAGCGGTCGACGTTTTACGCAGATGCAAGATATTTGCCATGTTTCTTAACAAAAACTTATAACAATGACATATTTAGAAAATTAATAACATTTACTAAAAAGTGTCTCAAAAAAAAACACGATTTTCCTAGATTTTCATTCAAAAACCATAAACCGAAAAGTGCCATTTTTAGCATTTTTCGATAAATTAAACGTATTATTTTAGGATAAAATCCAAGATATTTTGTTATTTCTGAATTATAGTAATTTAATTCAATTCATATTCAATGTCACTGGTTATTTATTATTTTAATAAGTTGTATATTTATTTTACTATAATTTTTTTTGTAATACCATTTTCCGCGCAAAATTGCGTCAGCGGGAACGGAATTCCTTTTTTGTATGGAGCGACACGCGATTCACGCGTAAACGCATAAACGCTCTTAAAACACACATAGTACATACTTAGATATCTAAATTCTTCGCTCCTTGCATCTCTAATTTCTTCCCCCTCATAAAAAAGGGGTTACGTGGACTGGGAACTACAATCTATATATATAAAAGAGTGAGGCATTTTGGTTGTTCCACGGATTCCATCTAAACTATAGGTCGTAGAGATTTGAAATTTGGTACCTAGGTAGATATTAGGTCATGAATTCGTACTAAGACGGGGATTCCAGAAATTCAAATTTTAAGGGGTAAAAATCATACATTTAAGGGTATTTCCCATACAAAAGTAAAATTTTTTCGTTGTTCCAGGAATTCCCGAAAAACTAAAAGTCGTAGAGATCTTAAATTTGGTACCTAGGAAGATATTAGGTCATGAATTCGTACTAAGACGGGGATTCCAGAAATTCCATGCTTAAGGGGTAGAAATAGTACATTAAAGGGATTTCTCCATACAAAATTGTAATTTTTTCGTTGTTCCAGGCATTCCAGAAAAACTAAAAGTCGTAGAGATCTGAAATTTGGTATCTAGGTAGATATTAGGTCATGAATCCGTACTAAGACGGGGATTCCAGAAATTCCATGTTAAAGGGGTAAAAATCATACATTTAAGGGTATTTCCCATACAAAAGTAAAATTTTTTCGTTGTTCCAGGAATTCCCGAAAAACTAAAAGTCGTAGAGATCTCAAATTTGGTACCTAGGAAGATATTAGGTCATGAATTCGTACTAAGACGGGGATTCCAGAAATTCCATGTTTAAGGGGTAGAAATAGTACATTAAAGGGATTTCTCCATACAAAATTGTAATTTTTTTCGTTGTTCCAGGCATTCCAGAAAAACTAAAAGTCGTAGAGATCTGAAATTTGGTATCTAGGTAGATATTAGGTCATGAATTCGTACTAAGACGGGGATTCCAGAAATTCCATGTTTAAGGGGTAGAAATAGTACATTAAAGGGATTTCTCCATACAAAATTGTAATTTTTTTTGTTGTTCCAGGAATTCCCGAAAAACTACAAGTCGTAGAGATCTGAAATTTGGTACCTACATTGACATTAGGTCATGAATTCGTACTAAGACGGGGATTCCAGAAATTCAAATTGGAAGAGATAAAAATCCTACTTTTGAGGGATTTTCCCATACAAAAGTGTAATTTTTGCGTTGTTCCAGGGATTCCAGCGAAATTAAAAGTCGTAGAGATCTGAAATTTGGTACCTAGGTTGGTATTAGATATATCATGAATTCGTGTTCAGAAAGGGATTTTCGAGATTCAAATTTTGAGGAAGAAAAATTTTGAATTTTTTGGCCGCCATTTTGAACTTTTTTGTTACTGGGCCGATTGCTTTGAAAATCGATATTTGACTATGGCAGTAAGCATAAAGAAGGAATTTGTGGTCAAAATTTAAAAAAGTGGCCGCCATTTTGAACTTTTTTGTTACTGGGCCGATTGCTTTGAAATCGATATTTGACTATGGCAGCAAGCATAGAGAAGGAATTTGTGGTCAAAATTTAAAAAAAGTGGCCGCCATTTTGAACTTTTTTGTTACTGGGCCGATTGCTTTGAAAATCGATATTTGACTATGGCAGCAAGCATAGAGAAGGAATTTGTGGTCAAAGTTTAAAAAAGTGGCCGCCATTTTGAACTTTTTTGTTACTGGGCAGATTGCTTTGAAAATCGATATTTGACTATGGCAGCAAGCATAGAGAAGGAATTTGTGGTCAAAATTTAAAAAAGTGGCCGCCATTTTGAACTTTTTTGTTACTGGGCAGATTGCTTTGAAAATCGATATTTGACTATGGCAGCAAGCATAAAGAAGGAATTTGTGGTCATAATTTAAAAAAGTGGCCGCCATTTTGAACATTTTTGTTACTGGGCCGATTGCTTTGAAAATCGATATTTGACTACGGCAGCAAGCATAGAGAAGGAATTTGTGGTCAAAATTTAAAAAAGTGGCCGCCATTTTGAACTTTTTTGTTACCGGGCCGATTACTTTGAAAATCGATATTTGACTATGGCAGCAAGCATAGAGAAGGAATTTGTGGTCAAAATTTAAAAAAAGTGGCCGCCATTTTGAACTTTTTTGTTACTGGGCCGATTGCTTTGAAAATCGATATTTGACTATGGCAGCAAGCATAGAGAAGGAATTTGTGGTCAAAATTAAAAAAAAGTGTCCGCCATTTTGAAATTTTTTGTTACTGGGTCGATTGCTTTGAAAATCGACATCTGATTATTTCACCAAGCATCGAGAAGGAATTTGTAGTCAAAATTTAAAAAATTGGCCGCCATTTTGAACTTTTTTGTTACTGGGCCGATTGCTTTGAAAATCGATATTTGACAATGGCAGCAAGCATAGAGAAAGAATTTGTAGTCAACATTTTAAAAAGTGGCCGCCATTTTGAACTTTTTTGTTACTGGGCCGATTGTTTTCAAAATTGATATCTGACTATCGCAGCGAGCATAGAAAAGGAATTTTTGGTAAAAATTTAAAAGAATTGGCCACAATTTTGTACTTATATGTCTTACCATGGTAGCAAGCAACCACGGCCGGATGGACGAACGGACGGTGGAGTCTTAGTAAGAGCTTTTACCCTTTGGGTACGGAACCCTAAAAATGGCCACCATATTTAACTTTTTTGTGACGATCGAATTTTTCAAAATCAATATGTGACTATTACCAGGAAGCAAGAGAAAATTTTGTGGGCAAAATGGTGTGTAATGCAGGAATTTTGGAAATTAAACCACCATAGTAAAGCATAACTCAGAAGTTAACGTGAGCGAAGCCGCGGGCGTTTGCTAGTGAATTATAAATGAAACAGCTATGAAAATACTTACTCTGTTAAAGCGACTTTTTATTGTAGACCATAGTCCTTCGCACCTGATAGAGCTAAAATTCTGGTAATAAAATTTGCTATTTTTATAAATTTTGTATTCCAACCGTTCTTTATAAACTTTCAAATGAATAAATGGTCATAATCATGAAACGTATAAATACGAGTAGTTAAATCTATAGGTATACATAAAGGGTAATAAGGGGTAAAATTAATCTATATATATATATAAGGTTATTTTATTAAAACATATGGGCTAGTTACTCAAACTATATCAAATTTTGTAGATAGTATAAAACATTATTTTATATATTTTTGCCTATAAATCAAAACAAGGTTTTAAGTGATCGGATGGCAACTTTAAGCTGTTGTTAACATTCATTTTTGTTTCAATCATTTTTAATATTAGTCTCCAGCAGCTAAAAATGTTAGTCTTTAGCAGCTAAGAATGCTTCATAGGTTCCTTGAATTAGTCATTAGCAGCTAAGAATGCTTCATACATTTCCTAGAATTAATCTTCAGCTGCTAAAAACGCTTCATAAGTTTCCTTAAATTTCCCCTCGGGATCGAATTTCTTCTTGAAATCTTCCCAGAATTTGTGTTCATTGCTGCGAATATAGTTCACTACTTTTCGGGCCTTTATCTTTTGCATTGCAGTACATTTTTTGCATCCAGTTTGCATTCCGTCCTGTAAGTGAGCTGTAAAAATAAAATGTTATTATCTACTGTTAGGATTAGATCAAACTGGATACTGCAAGGATATGTATAATAAGGCTATATAGTAGCGAAGTAGTACTTAATATATATTAAAACTAGTAGGTTGCGTGGGGACGCGGGCCACATGTGGCCCGCGTGCTGTCTTCCCGCCCATTAAAAATCCCTTCAAAATTCCCCATACATTTTCTATGAAAAAAATAAAGTCCGCCATTTTGAATTTTTTTTCTATCCATCGTATAGACCTTAAGATCCTGATCAACTCTTGTCAAGAAACCGTTCTTCCATCTTTTATACTTTCCGAGATATCGACGAAATTCGAATGGCGGCCATTTTGAATCCGCCATTTTGAATTTTTTTTCAGCTCACTGCCAATTGGATGACGTTTCAAATGACATTTGGTCAAGCACCCCCCACCTATCTTCGATACCCTGGCCGTGCTCTTCACCCGTGTCCGATATCCTCACTCATCAGCTCTCTCCGTATTTTTCCTCCGAATGAATTTTTTTCTTCTATACGACCTCATTCACGAAAAAAAAATTTTTCATACAAAATTGTTCAGGAGAGGTGATCAATGAGTGAGTCAGTCAGTCAATCAGTGAATCAGCACGAGTAGCTATATATATATTAATTAATCTACATGCGAAAATTGTATTATTATTCATATATTAAACTGTTTATTTTTTGTTCAATTTTCTTGGCTTTGGTTTACATTTAAAGCCAAAACTATTAGCAATTACACCACACCACACTTATTAGTTGTATTTATACGAACAATAATAATTATTATAAAAAACTGTACTGATTTTGATGATGTTTTCTAGATAAGGTTTTGCTTTTTAAGTTTGCGGTAATTTTTCTTTCTTATTAAAACAACATTTTGTAACAAGAAAAAAACAATCACTGTCGTTCTTCCAGGGACTGTTATTTTTTATTTATGACAAATACGACACTTACGTATTATAATTTACTGTAAATATTATCAAAATTTTTAATCATACTAGTACGTAACCTCGTATAATAAATAATTAAAGAATTGTTTATTTTTTACCTCTTAATACTTTTCCTTCGGGAGTACATCGTCCTTGGCCCAAAACGCATTTCATGTATGAATTCAGTAATCGTTTGTTTTGTATCACCTCTTCTATGTTTATATCGTCGTATCTATTCGTGTATTCTTCTGCCACCGAAAAACCTATGATAGCAAAACCGACGAGGAGTATCAAACTCTTCATGTTTCTTTGCTCAGTTGTTTTACAGGATATCAAGCAATTAAGATGAAAAATAGGAGTGACTCAGTTCATATCTGATCTGACCCTTTATAGTCGAACAATTATTGCGTCCTATAGATTACGCAAGTACCTGCTATTGTTATGTGCAACTAAGTATTACTGAATGATTTCTTCTTCCCTGTATCATCACGATACTTCAATACTAGTAGTTAGCCCCGTAATGAGCCCCGTTAGTAATGAGGTCTCTTATACTTTGAATTTGTATATCGTTCCTACTTAAACAAATTTTATTTGATAATTTTCTGATAAGCTGCTGCTGAACGAACTACATAGTTAGTTGGTATACTGTAGTTCGTTTAGCAGCCACCTATATTTTTAGAATTTTGACAAATGGCGCTACTGTTTCCTTGTATGTGCTCTGTGGTTTACGTAAATCGTTCGGATGGCCATATCCTGAGGATTCTTATCTGTCATTCCACTTTTGAAAATCGCACCTCAAAAAAAAAAGCCTATACTGTTAATATGACATATGAATATATAACAATATGAATGTATAATAATATAATACTGACATTACTTTAACAATTTTTATTATGTTCGACATTTTATGGTAATCTTTGAGACAATCTATAGTGTACGTCCTACCTATTTTTAAATTGTGTTAATACCTACCTAAGTTTAGAATTATTACTTTAATATTCATACACCAGTTAATGGTAAAATGTAATCGGCATATTCAAATATTGTAACATCAAATACTACGTACATTTTTATGAATAAATAATTTCATTTCATTTCATTTCGGATGAAGGAGTTTAATGATACCCCATATGTATGTATGTCCAAATCTCTACAGCCGTTCAGAAGTAATGGTGGAATAAAGAAACTCACATACATACCTACAAACATACAGGAACCCTAAAAAAATTATACTCCTTTTTTGGGCAATTAGGTGAATTTGACAATTTAAAGACTTTTGAAGATACATTCGTCCCTTCTTTTTGAAGATACAATCATTGGAAAAAATTAAAAAATGCTTTGGGCGGGAAGGCTCCTTGTAATGTAACTCTACGAAAGTAGACATAGTAACCCCTGCAAGGTTAAACCGTTTTATCATGTTAATAGTAATATAATACTTTTTCCATATTTGTAAAACGATCAATTAAAAGGCACAAACAGACAGACGGTTAAATACAAATCCACCCAAGAAAACTGAAGACACAGACTTAGGGTGCGTTCCCACTTTGTCGTGACGACAGATAATCGTGTAGTTTTAAGTGTCGTGGCTTATAGTTTAAATGGAGGTGTTCACATATAGAACGACACGATTTACTGTCGTCTACAACATGTTTTGCAGTGACAACAGATTGACATGACAGCGGGAACGGCTAGCACGACAGTTGTAAAACGATAAAAAATCATTACGACTAAATCGTGAACGCAAATCTATCGTAGCCACGATAAAAATATCGTCTCGTCGTTTATACGTGTAGCTTGCTAATGATGTGTAAACGACAATGCGACTGCCGTGAAACGATAAACTGTCGTGGCGATCCAATGGGAACAGCTAGATACGATAGTCGCTCAACGATAAATAAAAAAAATTGTCCTCAAACAATCGTATTAATGGGAACAGCTAGAGACGACAGTCGTCCAACGATAAATTAATCGTTACGACATAGCGGGAACGCACCTTTAGGCTGAGACTGAAGAGCCATTTGTTTTGTTCGGCGTGGAGTTAAATTATGAAATTACTTATAATTTTATTGAACTAGCAATTAGTATGTAATGAAAACTATATTGTGTTTCTATAAATTTATTGTTATTAGTGGATTATGTTTCGTCAGAAATTACCGATGTATTTTTTTTTTGTTTAATGGTTATGTAATATTCAGATACATTTTGTAAAATTATTTATTATAGAAAAAATCGGCTTTTGCCTACAGCTCTTTTGTTTCCCATTATAAAAAATACATAATGTAGTAATTACTTAAAATCATTTTTTACTACTTTATCCAAAGTTAGTCTTGAACATAATATAATAGAAAAAAAACAGTAATAATACTTTGATAAAATAAAATAATGAATGGTAGGTATGATGTTTTTATTATTTATTGAAGAGCTAAACAAAGGTTTCATAATTCATTGTTTTCATATTCAAGTAGTAGTCGTTAGAAAAACTAGGAAAATCGCTGTTTTAGTAGGCATCGTATCACATATTTTGCCATTTAGGTATAAAATTATTTCGCCGTCGTTTTTGATGGTCTTCACGGATTCTTAGTTTTCAGGGATGACGATTCCCTTCTCCTTCGCACGCTCTTCGTACTTCTTCCGCCAGACTCCTTCGGGATCATACTTGGCAGTGAGTTCCTTCCAGATTTCCGGCTCGTTCTTGATGAGGTGGTCGATCACGGTCGTGGCTCCTTTTTCTTGGGCATCTGTGCATTTTTTACAGCCAGTCTCCAGGGCATCTTGCATGTGTTCTGGGAAAAAAGGAGACATTTTAATCATAATAATTTTCCACGAAAATTCTCACCAATAAGTGACGCCACACTTTACATAATATGTATCCGATAACATTGGTATTATAGGGCTTATTCCAATACTTGCAAAACCAGTATGTCAGGATTAGTCAGTCAAACCCATTTTCCCTAATTAAGGGGCATGCAAAGTAAAAAAAAAGTTGGCTTCGAATTTGAACTCCTGACCCACTGCCACGTCAATGAGATAGGTCTGTAGACAATTACTGTTTAAATTAAAAAACTAAGCACGTATAAAACAGACGGCCGGCAGGAAACCGATTGATATATAAAATTGTATATTTGTATGACAAATATGTAATACAATAAGACATTGAAATGTATCGGTCATTATGATTTAAAATAATGATTGTTTGGGTTGCACCACTGCCACAAACTAGGTATGGGATACCGATAGGAAGTCGCAGGTTCGATTCCCGTCACGGGCCACTTTAGAATTTTATAATTTTTTATTTGGCTGATGTACGGTCTGGTTAATCACCACCCTAACATAAAAGACGCACTGCCAAACGATTTAGCGTTTCGGCAGCGGCAATCGGTGCAATGCTGTGTAGGAACCGTGAGAAATTGCTTATCTGTTCCTTCCAAGTTAGTACGATAGCATCTTCGGCTGCATCGTGACTTAACATCAGCGGGGCTAGACAAAGTCACAAGCGTTTGGCGTTAACGCTAGTCGACAAAAATGTATGGACAAAACAAATGACTGTAGAAAAACCACGATAATAATTACTAAACACGCTGTGTTTGAATAATTAACTACGACAACTTGAACGCTCGCTGGCGTTCTCGCGGACCTTGTAGATAACTTTAGCGTACTTCGCTTGACAACTGACAGCCGACAGTATCAAACACAGCGTGTTTAGTAATTATTATCGTGGTTTTTCTACAGTCATTTGTTTTGTCCCATACATTTTTGTCGACTAGCGTTAACGCCAAACGCTTGTGACTTTGTCTAGGCCCGCAGTTTAGATTGCAAAGAAGTAATGACATGTGTGTAAAAAAATCGTATAAAAGTACGAGTACTATATAGTTATTCGTAAAAGATCAGCAAGTTGCTGTGGCAAGCTGAGTCAAGTGACAAATAGCGTTACGTCGCGACTATAATGCGTTGTGTCACGAAAATGGAACAAAATTCAAAAAATGTATGCGAACTAACGCTAAATTAAAAAAAATAACGTTTCTCTCACGAAAGTCGCTAAATGGTAACCAAGATGCAACTTTGACAGTTATTACGTATTATTATTGTCGATGCACCGATTACAAATAGGTCGTCGCCCGCGGGACCTATATGAGTCGATGAGACATTGACATTATTTCGACATTAGATATCGTTAATCATCGACAGTTATTGGTTTCTTTCTACACTAGCTATAGAATGAGCTTTAATCAACGTTTCTACATATGGGTATACGTAACATGACTACAGCAGCTTGCAGTTCCATCCAAGTTACGATAACATTTTCGGCTGCATACAATAAGATAAGATTACAGAGAAGTACTGACTTGTGTGTAAAAAATCGTATAAAACTAAGAGTACTATAGTTACCTATTTGTAAAAGATCAGTTCTTAAATGTAATAGGTACCTCTAAGCTCCTTTCCTTCAGGTGTGCATTTAGTCCCTTTATCGAGCATGCAGTCGGCGTAGGCGCGCGTCAATCGCTTGTTCTCCAAAACCTCCTTGAGGTTGAAATTGTCATATTTTGAAGAATACTTCTCCACGGCCAGCGCCGCGCCTAGCAGGCAGCACAGCACGACACAACACTTCGAAATCATCTGTAAAGTTGCAAGAATAAATATAACCACTTGATAAATTATAAGGGTTTATATCGAGCCTAAACTAATTAATATGGCATAAAATAATACTAAGGACTATAGTAGCGGCACAAGCTTTTGGGAGTGATAGTGAATTGCTATGAATTTTAATGACCTATTAATAAAATTTGTTAAATAGTGGTAACATAATAGAGCTAGTGGCTGAATTTGTAGTCGACTTTTTGTTAGTGGCAACTGGCAGGGCGCGTTAAAACCCTCGTTATCTTATAACTAAGTTACGTAAGTCATGGAATAACAATCATCATTATAACATTATAAGTATTGAAAAATGTGTATAATGTTCGTCCTAAGCTCCTGTAACATAAGGCCTATACGTATAATATGAAAGAAAATTGACCTTGACTTTGACTATCAATCGGATTTGCCATTCTCAAACAGTTATTGAATCTCGTTAAGTTTAGATATTGAATGAGCGATTGACAGGTTTCTACGTCGATCGTAGACAACTGATAAGTTGTATGGCTACGTCAGCCTATCAAAAATCTTTTACCGCCATCCCTATCGTTTGGTTTATTATACATAATATTATTTTTTATAAACACTTTTTGTTCACAAAAAACCCCATTAGTAGAATGTCATGGTTGGCATGGTTTCTATTACGCATGAAGAGTGGAACTTTATTTTTTACCATTATGGTATTGAGTGCTCTATCGACATCAAAGATACCCTTCTTGTAAGTACTTTTGTATTGTATTTTTCACAATAAAAATTTTTTTGGAGAAACAAAATTTTGTCAAATATAATATGTTTAGAGGCAAAACTATCTTTACAATATAACTATTTCGAGACGTTCAGAGAAGGAATTTTATTAATTGTGATCAATATAGAAACTCCTTTTTTTACTTTCAATTGTCATATACAGGCGTACCACAAAAAATCAGACTATTATTTTATTTTATTAGGTAATCGAAAAATGAACGCCCTCCACGTATTTACGCTTACACGATGAAAGAACAATGTAGTGGAGGAGCGTTCATTGTAAATTAGACCTATACTTATAAACCTACCGTATCACACAATTGACGGTTGCACAATAAGGTGACTTATGATCAGAGAGTAGTCACAGGCTGTATTTATAACTGAGAGGCCTGCGCTTGAAACGTCTAATTTGCCCTCCTGTACCCCGCCGCCGCATCATCATTAGTCCGCTGACGATGCCTGCATAAAAAATAATTTTATACAGGTGGTTCCATTTACTTTATAATCCTTCTAGCTGACCCGATAGACGTTTTGCTGTCAAATCCAATTGGGCTTTTTTACACACTTTAAGTTATCTAGTACGTGACTGCAAACTCAAGGACGATGCAGCCGATTTTCGGTATTTTTTTAGGTGGTTTCATTTAGATAGGATTATATACAACTAGCTACCCAATAGACGTTACCTGTCAAATCCAAATGGGCTTCTTTACACATTATATATTATCTAGTCACTGCAATCTCAGGGACGATGCAGCCGATATTCGGTATTTTTTTTTGGTGGTTTCATTTAGATAGGATTACGTCCAACTAGCTGACACGATAGACATTATCCATTTGGGCATTTTTTCACACCATAAGTTATCTAGTACTGGACTGCAGACTAAGTGACGATACAGCCGATCTTCGGCTTTTTTTACATGTGGTTTCATTTAGATAGGATTATGTCCAACTAGCTGACATCATAGACGTTTTCCTGTCAAATCCTTTTGGATTTTTTTTACAATATAAGTATCAATTAGCATGCTGGCAAAGTGGCAACTATTCAAGGAAAGTTGTCAAAAGCTAAATGCTGGTAACCTCGTAAGTACTAGAAATTTTTTCATCAAAATCGGTATAGCCGTTTCTGTAGAGAACATCAAACACGCGCCCATTATGATATACAACTTTTGATGTGTGTTTTTGCAATCCGCCCTTCATATCTAAACGTTTGGCCAATAGACTGATTACTTGAAAATGAAAAACCCGATCAACTGTTCAAAATCTAGATGCATAGCAGTTCTGGATAAGAGATTTTCTTTGCGTTGTTTTGTCATTAGGGATATAAAAAAATAGCTTACGACCTACTCTCAGATCAACTGAACATACACAGAAAATTTCATAATAATCGGTCGAGCCCTTTTGCAGGAGTTTGGTAACAAACACTGACACGAGAATTTTATATTTTAGAAGATATATTCATATTTTTAATTGATTTGTAGTAAAACAAAATCTATAAATAAAATCTGTTTTACTTATGAATCTCCTGTATAAAGTTCTAGGTTTTTACAGCGGCTTCGCCTGAGTGGATTTCGGTTTTTCACTAACTCGTCGAGATTTAGTTTCCGATCCTTAACCAATAGCGAATGTTAATTTATTTAAATCCGATGAATAGAAGCAGGCGTTATTTTGCGGAAATCCACAATTAGCAGGACAGAATAATTTGTCCGCTACTTGAAAAGAATCTGTCAACGATCTCTACAATTTCGCATTGTGAAGTCAACATCTGCGACGAAACGTGCGTCAAAGGAAGAATTGCGGTGGTGTTTCTGTGGGCGGTGTTCCTGCATATTGGATCAGATTCTTTTCAAGAAGCGGATCATAGCAAAACAAATTAATCTGTCCTGCTATTATAATCCTATCACCAGCCAAGTCTGTGCATTAGTTGAGGTGAGATTGAGTAACAAACATCCAAACGAACAAATTATATTCAACATTTATAATATTTTAATAGGATGAAGTGATTGATGGTGATAAATTTACTTTCAATTAAAATATTTTTATTGACTTGTAGCAAGTACTTATTAATCTCTTGTATACTTAGATATAAATAATATTATATAATTAATACACGTATAATAATATAATAATAAATACTTATACGAGTAATATGAGGTGACTGAAGATGCTTATAATTTGTCGAATTAAAAATAGAGTTATCAAACTCGATGGGTACCTACCAAATGTGGTCATAATATTTTTTTTTAATTAAGTCTATGAATAATTCGCTGCCCACGATGTAATAAAATGAGAAAACAGTGCCTGTAGCTGTAACCATGTGACTTAACTATTCCATTTCTAAGATGGGTTTTGGAACTATTATGGAACGAAATTCAAAATTTTACGAGAATTACAGTTGTCTGCGGGTGAAGTCATGTGATTTATTTGGCGATCGGATATGTCATTACCATATTTTTATTTAATTTCGTTCCATAAGCGTAACCAAAATAAATCTAAGACATACAAAAAATAAGTCATTATTTGGCTACAGCTGTTGCTGTCCGTCAAACCTGCCATAAAAGCCCGTTATAGAGCGACAGATAGCGAAACAGGCGACCTTTTATTGCACCGCGGGCAGCGAGGTATTGCACGATCTATAGGTACATACTTTAGCTAGCTTATCCGTTCACTAGGAGAACTGTGTAAAGTATAAAAAAGTCGGTACACAAGTAAAAAATAATAGATTACAAAAAACAACTTTTTCAATAAAAAATACAGTCTATAATACTCGGAATGATGTAAGGATTCTAACTATACCCCATAATTATGTCCAAATCTCTTCAGTAATTCAAAAGTTATGGTGGAATAAAAAACTCATATATATATGTATATACTTACACACATATATTAAAGCCTTTATTCAGACACTTTTACAAAATAAAGTTCATACAACAAAAACGTAAATACATTCCATTAAAGTTAAAGTTTAAAATAAAAATTAAAAGTCAGTACGAAGAACTAACAGAACAATATATCAGCACGTGTCTGCTTGCCCTCTGGCAAAGGCCTCCTCTAAACCTTTCCACAGATCTCTTTCCCTTGCCAACCTCACCCACGCTCTTCCTGCTACCTCAACAATTTCGTCATTCCACCTGGTTCGTTGTCGCCCTTGTTTTCTTTTACCTATACGTGGTTGCCAAAGTGTAATACGTTTGCTCCACTTTTCCTTCCCTCTCATCATATGGCCGGCCCATTTCCATTTTAATGTCTTTATTTTAAGTGTAGCGTCTGTAACTTTTGTTACGTGTCTTATATAGGTATTTGTTTTCTTATCTGATAGCTTTATAGCTGCCATACTCCTTTCTATCGACCGTTGACAGACCTGCAGTCTGTGTAAATGATGTTTTGTCAACGCCCAGGTTTGGCATCCATAAGTTAGAATAGGGAGCTGAGATAGGGAGTATGCGAGTATCAAAAAGTTTTCGTTTTATTGACATTGGAATAGTTTTGTTTTTCATCACATTTTTCAAGGACCAATACCGATTCCATGCACTGGCTACTCGTTTGTCTATTTCGAGTGACATTTGTTTGTGGGGTGAAATAACTTGTCCAAGGTATGTATAGATCTACGTATTCAATTACATTGTTATCGACGGTTATTTTTTCTTTTCTTCCATTAGTCATTACCTTGGTCTTGTCCAAATTCATACTTAAGCCGACTTCTTTACTCCTTAGTGCTAAGTCTGTAAGCATTACTTCTAGCTCCTGTGGGTTTTTGGCGAATAGAACCAAATCATTAGCGAACCTTAAGTGATTTAATGATTCCCCATCTAAACAAATACCAAAATCATCCCAATCGAAGTGTCTAAATATTTGTTCCAGACACACACATACGTGAACCCTAAAAACATTACACTCCTTTTTTTGCAGTCGTGTAAAAAGGGTTTGAAGTAACAACCTGTATATGATATATTATAAAGGCGATGGAAATACGTGGATATCCGTTTGCTAGAAGTTATCAGATGAAACCTTCACGAACCTACCAAAAATACCTGTGTTTACGTTAACTGCATAACGTTGTTTACATAACTTTATTTAATCGCGGTTTTGTCAAAAAACATTACCTACTGTAATAGACATATACCTTGGACGGGGCGGAAGGCGTGAAAAAATGTCGCCAGTTTATCGGTGCCAATAAAACCAACAGTACTAGGCCACGCTGTAGTTCGCTCAGCGGCCATCTATAGAATTTTGACAGTTGGCGCTACTGTTTGCCTGTATGAATGTTAATGAACAAAAAAACCGACTTCAACTCTCATCAAACTACTGTTGAATACAGGATGTATTCCAATTAAAAGACTTATGTAATTTTCTCATGGATACCATTATCAGAACTGGACTAAATTGAAATGGGACCACACGGGAAGCGTTAGCTTTCTAATAAAAAAGAATCATCAAAATCGATTCACCCAGTCAAAAGTTAAGTCATGAGGTCAACACATACATAAACACAAACATAAACAAAACATACAGTCGAATTGAGAGCCTCCTCCTTTTTTGAAGTCGGTTGAAAAGGTTTACGTAAATCGTTCGATGCCCGTATCCTGAGATTGAGTTGTGCATTACTGCAGAACAACAAAAGCGAAACACTCGAATGATTTATGATCGAGTCTGCAGCGAGATAATAACACTACTATAATCGGTGCCTACTGCATTGAAATATCGTCTATAGTTAGATCAAGTAATTTTCCGACGTGTATGTAGCTAGAGGTAAAACGCTGGAAAATTACCTGATCTAACTGATACCTATATACGTGACCTATTTTATTGATAAGTCGATTGAGAGTTCTCGGAGTGAAGTGACATTTACAGTCTTCGACTACTACACGATTTGAATCACTTTCTAATTTATAGACAATTTTAAATCAATCTAATGCAATAATTTTGCATTTTCTTAACTATCAAGATTTTACGATGGGGTTTATTTTTGAGTCGGGA
Organism: Coenonympha arcania; assembly: GCA_036785405.1. Classification (NCBI taxonomy): domain Eukaryota; kingdom Metazoa; phylum Arthropoda; class Insecta; order Lepidoptera; family Nymphalidae; genus Coenonympha; species Coenonympha arcania. The sequence goes on from CM072074.1 coordinate 4,427,496, forward strand.
TATTAATAAGGAAGCAACCTTTACCGTTTCCATTAAACAGCTTCATTGAAAACTAAAATTTGCGATTATTTTCAGAATTTCTGACCTGTATGTTGCTTGTATCATACCTACCTATATATACCTACTAGGCTACTATCGATTTAGTTGTCAGCTCTGCAGGCTATTACCAACGCAATGTTATACTGAAGCAAGTAAGGAAATAAGGTTTTATAGCCTAGTATGGATCTTTGTTACTTATTATGTTTAGACGGTTGTCTTTTACGTTATAATTTACTTAGATTTATTTAAATTGTCTTCCCTTATGTTTATTTTCTTAGAATATTTTTTTATTTATTTATCTCTACTTCTAAGTAAAGACACACAAACTTAACAAACTCGGTTTAACTAGGTACTAATTGGGTATTTTCCTACTTTTGAATGCGATAAATATTATTACTTTTTTATGAACTAGAGTAAAAATAATGACGTAGGCTGAAAAAAACCAACAAAGATTTACAAAATTACGGGCATTTTAATTTTGGAGTGGAAGGGTCTTCTATCCCTTTCTCGCAAAACGAAAATTTGTATTTAAAAGCCGCACGAATCTACTATGGCAGTCGTGAGGTGTGACGTCACAATTTAATATCGCTATCTCTGTCTAATCAGAAATATTTAAATGCTTATAATTTTTTTGTTATTTGATACATTTAATTAGTTTTTTTCAGTAATCGTCATTACTCATTATTTTTATCCTAGTATAAAGTGATAAAAAATTGGAGTCAAATACTCAATTACTAGTTTGTGTGACTCTGGGAGGGATCTTTACTGAAAAAAAGATTCCGACGAATCCTCCTCCTTTTTTTTGAAGTCGGTTAAAACGCATTAATGAAACTAATTAACAAACAAAAACACTCATAATATTATGTTTTACTATTTTAGAGTTCAGTTTTTATTAACAAAATATCTATATGGATTACACGCACTATACTATAAAAGCACCTAATTATACTCATCTAATTAGTGTTACCTCGTAATATTTTAATTAATCCTTGTAAATTAAATAAATGTATTTGTGTTTGTTATCATATGCGTTTTGAATAAAATATAACAAACTTCCTAGAACTATACAAATATTTACATGGACATTAAAAACATTTAAAAAATCATATTATAAAACATAATAGTAAAGTTTATAGTAAAATCTTATATTAATATTAATTAACTTTATATTTCCAAAAAAAAAGATGTGCTTTGCTCAAGCTGTTATTATTGTTCATTGACGTGTGGAGACGATCCTCGGTGTTTCAGTAGTATCTTTACAAACCTGATAAATATTTTGTCGTAGGTATAAATGTATCAAGTCATTAGAACCACAGTAAGTAGGTTAATAATATTTTTATGCTTCAAAGCCTTTCAAGATTTCATAAAGTCCTTTCCATGAAGCCTTCCATGAAGCCCAGCAGACCAGACATTAGCTAATTTAGAAACGATAAAACTCTCAGATTTTCAAATGACGTGCCTATTACGTGGTCCAACGTAAAATCATCAGTTTCATTCAATACCATACCATCCACCGATATTCCCCGCCTACAACTTGGGCATCTTCAAATCAAGAGTGAAAAGGAATTTTCTAGGCAAGCACGCTCTACCTTAGTCTGTATCATCATTCATCACCTGCCATCAGGTGTGATCACAGCCAAGCGCTAACCTTTATTACCTAGTTAAAAAAAGATCGTTATCGTTATCGTTATCGTAGATACTTCAATCTTCAATCTGTGGAGGTCGTGGACACAATTACAGTAAGGTTAGTACAGGTTTTTGTACAACTTTCAAGTCGACTCGCTTCGAATGAACGGAACATAGAGGATACATTTATAATTAAGCTTTCGGTACTCGTCCGCTTGAGGCGCTCACTGATATGAACCTAAGGATGAGCCCATCATTCGTCAGTTGCCTCAATTCTCTACAAAGTTCCTTAATTTTTTGCTTTGTTAACCTATATCTATTTTTGAACTGGGTCTCCGTTAACTGTTGCAATGGTTTGGAACATGCTCGAGCTTTCGCTTCCTTCTTCGTGTTGTATTCGCGGTCATCTTGCGCCTTAGCGGCCGCAAACATACGCCAAGCGAAGAAAATCCGCGCTGCCATAATTAAATACAAATTCACCACACTGTTTTCACACCACTTTCACTGTAAAAATCAAGGTGACAAGCCAGTGATAACTTTTCGATTGCGTTAGCGGTTACGACTTACTCATTTACGTCATAAATGTCATAATTTTAAACTCGCACTCGCCATTTCCTTGAAACAACCAATCACAAGCGTTAACGCTCTCACTATCGAATACTTGCGAATGATCAACAGTCGCATACGAGGAAGTAAACACTTAAACTCGCATTTTTTGTTTCCAATTGTTGTCGCCAGGTGGCGTTGATCCAATCCCATACAAATCCACGTTTTAGTCTCTCACGATCGAGTCGGTAAAAAACTCGCACTCAGCACACAGAACGTTTACGTAAACCTTCTTCACACAAGAAAAAAGTAGCGCCATCTGTCAAATTTCCCGCGAATATACCTACATGGCGAAAATTTGGCGGAAACCATCCCTGTGGAAACGCGTGTGCGAACTAGTAATAGATTTGTAGACCGCGGTCCATTGACTCGGTTTAGATGCGGCTTACTACATGCCGTTGGTGTTAAAACGAACATTTTTTACACCACTAAACTGGCGACATTTGTTTGTGCGGTTCCTGTGTATATGTATATTGAGGCGCTGCACGTTGGTTGCGTTGGCTATAGGTGTACAGAGGAATCCGTTCCGTTTTTTCGAAGCGAGTCAACTCGAAAGTTGTACAAAAACCTGTAGGTACTAACGCTACAGCCTCAACGCGTGGCTACGTTCGGCATGTCTTAGCCGATGTAGCGCTACGTGCTCTGTTGACACGCTCCACGTGAATCCTTTGACACCGTAATGAGCGCTCTCGGCCTTCGTGTGCGATGTGCATCGGACGCTTCAGAAAAACAACGGATACGCGTCGGATTAATCCGATGTGATATACTTAATAATTATTTTGTACAATTTTAACCTTAGATGACTAAACTACCTTGCGAGTGCCGTTGTTACTTGTTACTAAACATTCGTCAAAAATACGACAAAAGATGTAAAACGGAATAATGTATAAACTTTTTGATTGGCAACAGAAAGTTGAAACATTTAAAAACTGCAGTTACATTCTTTCGGGTTCAATTTCAAAGGATTGGGACCGCCAGACGAGTCAAGCGAAGCGCGAGGGCACTACCTATCTTTTCTCGAAGTGTTTCGCCGTATTTTTAAACCCTTATAACTTAGGCCAGTAACTTAGGCCAGAATTATTCCAGATAATCAAAATTCTCGGAAAATGATGTCGACGGTGAACTTATTAAACGTATAAAGTTTCAATATCACAGGTCTTATACTTTAGATTTTATTGACATCTGAAAAACCCAGATTTCGTCACTGACTGACTGACTCACTGATGATCATCAAAATTCCTAGGTACTTCCTGAAGTCCTAGAAAGCTGAAATTTGGTATTTACGCTAGAATTAGTACACAACCAACAAAAAAAATCCAAAAGTTGGAAATTTAACTCCCCCAACCCCTTTTGTATGAAACTACGGCAAATATTGATGCTAGAGGTCTCAAAATTGATAAAGGGACTCTTCGTAATAAACAATTAAATACGTGTTTCAGGATTTTTAGTAAATCACCCCACATCCATCAAATTAGGGGGTTGGAAGTTCGTATGGGGGGATGGAAGTTTGTATGAAACTACGGCAAATATTAATGCTAGAGGTCTCAAAATTGATATAGGGACTCTTTGTAATAAACAATTTAATACGTGTTTCAGGATTTTTAGTAAATCACCCCACATCCATCAAATTAGGGGGTTGGAAGTTCGTATGGGGGATAGAAGTTTGTATGAAACTACGGCAAATATTGATGCTAGAGGTCTCAAAATTGATATAGGGACTCTTTGTAATAAACAATTTAATACGTGTTTCAGGATTTTTAGTAAATCACCCCACATCCATCAAATTAGGGGGTTGGAAGTTCCTATGGGGTTTTCCATACGTATATAGCTACAAACTTAATTTCATGTTAGATATCTGCTGGTATACATCTGGAAAAACACTTAGTTTTTTTTTGGTTATTATAAGCCCGATTTCAGTGCCCAAGTGGCCAAGCGCCCAAGTGCCCAGTGCCCCGTGCCCAGTAATATCGCACGTTTCAAGGACAAGTTTCATGCATGTCATGTTTAACAAACCGAGATTCACTGTATGTCGAGTGACCAGGATCCAGCGCTCATTGACAAGAACCCACATTGAGCCGAGTGCCCAGTGCCCAGCTTGAGCTGTCGAACGTGCCAAGCGTCAAATCTCTCTGATTTTGAAGAGCGTTATAGCGCATAAATACCTGCTCAGTGCCCAAACGGACGCGTCAAGCCCAAGTTACATACAGGCCCCGACCAACGAACCCAGCTCTCAGTTCTCAGTGCCCAGGGTGAGATGAGTGCCCAAGGCCCAGTGCCCAGTACCCACAGTTGGCCGTCGGGCATGCCAAGCGTAAATTATATGGATTTTAACAGCGCCCCTGCAACGTCAATGTGCCCAGTACCCAGGGTTGGGCAGTATTTAAATTACTTGTAATTGAAATACGTAATTAAAATACAAATACGTATTTGGTATTTGTATTTCAATTACTTCCTTAAAATGTAATTTGTAATTCGTATTTCAAATACCTGACGCCGAAGTATTATGTAATTGGTATTTCAAATACTTGAGGCTTCAAAATACATTTTCACAAAATACATTTTACCTTCATTTAACGATCGTGAGTGTAGATGCCTCGCATACAAAGAATTTTCAAACAAAGAATTTTTAATGGTGATTACCATTATATTTATAAAATGTTTTTTATTTTTGTTTTTACTTAACGCCCATGTGACGGTAGCCAAACGGTCAAGAGTTTGTGAAGTTAGAGCTTGTATTTAAGGGTGTATAAAGTCAGAAGTCTTGCCCTACATGAGATCTGATAACTTTTTGACAGTGTGTTGTTTGACAATGTTTTTGTTGGGATTGATTTTTTCTAGAAATTGCTATTTTCCCGTCGGAATTTTTACGATAATTTAGTAATCTATTGTTAAGGGAATTTATTGAATTAATTTTTGTCTTTCTCACTCTCACGGATACGTTGGTAACTGCGACATGCAGCGTCGCGGAAAAATATAACAGAAAAACGACCTTTTACCTAATTCCTCAAAAACTAAGCCACTATTCAAAAATCTGTTTCTAAGCGTTTTACGATGTTATTATTACCGACACATTAAAACTAAAATTACAATTAGTACATCCATTAAAGTTTCCGATAAAAATTTGAAAAACTGAGATTTTGGAGCAACTTTTGGGAGATCTTTCTATCGAGAAAATTTTATCCAATCGTGTTTCTGCTTCTATGCGATTGTAGATTAAAGACCCAAAATACATGACGTTTAATTTTGAAAGTAATTGTCATTATAGTTTTTAAATAAAACTTCATTCAAAATCGCTTAAATACCGCTTCTACGCCGTTAAGGGACAGTTACAGTGTGTGTAACTGTCCCTTAACCCTAGATTACGTACTAGCACGTAATGCTAGTTTCGAGCATTTGCTACTAACTAGCATATCTATTCAGCATTTAAATCATTTTGAGCATTGTCTAATAGCCTGCTTTTTCTAAGCATGTGTAGGTACAACACATGCTATGTAGTTTAAGTTTTAACGAAAGCATGCTACATTCGAGCAACTAGCATATGAAATGTGTTTGATAGTAATGAGCGTGCTTATTGGCAAGCAAATTCTTTTCAGCATGATTTTTATGAGCATGTGTATGTGGACCTTAAATCAGCCTTAAATAACCTTGATTGCGCGCAAGCTAGTTTTAGATCCTTTTGGTGGTAAGGGCGAAACGCGTCGGCATCACTACGTCATTCCATGCTCAAGAAGTTTGCCGGCACCTGTAATATCACGTATCTTTCACTGCAGAAAGTAGTAGCAGCCCTGCTCGCGAAAGAGGAGTCGTGGAGAGCAGCAGACTCTATTTGTGACACCACACCAGTGTTTCTGCCGATACCGGAGCCTCTCAATATTTGCAGAGGTTGGTCATCGTGTGGGTTTTAGTAACTGTTGTTATAAACGCCTTTGAAAACTATTACAGCAATGTTATGGATCCAAACAATTGCGAGTACATGTAAACAGTAGGTTCCAGCTCTAAAGGATTCTCAGGATAATTCTAATACATAATACAAATTCACCCGAAGTTGTGCCAATATAGTCGTAGAATAAAATCCATCTAGGAAGGATATAGCTGTATTTAATAATATGTCACTGTAACAGTATAAAAAATCAATTGATTTGTATGACGTAGCAGAGAGCTAAGTGAGTTTATTTGTATGAATGTATTGTATAAAATGTATGAAAGGTATTAATTAGAGGTCGAATCTTCGGGCAGAAATCATGAAATTGCCATCACCTTTATACTAACTAGGTAGGCTCGGCACTGGAAATAAATTCGGTCTCTCAACCATTATTTATTTATTTATATTCTAGGGACCTATTGTATGAAGATCTTGAGAGTCTATGGAGCTTGAGTTCGAACAGCTGTTACGACACCAGGAATTTCCTGTAAACGAGTTCTCATCACTATAATTATATCGACCTAGGTCGCTCGGCTGAATCATTGCGAACTCGAATGGTAAACTAATGAAACAATTAAAACTATGATTTTTAACATCACGCCACTGCGCTTGAATAAAATATTAATCCTATTATACCTATACTAGCTGACCCGGCAAATGTTGTTTTGCTATTTAGGGATATACAAAATAGCTCACGACATACTCTCAGACCAATCGTACATATACAGAAAAAATCATAACAATCGGTTGAGCCGTTTCGGAGGAGATTGGTAACAGAAATTGGCACGATTCAAAATTTAAATATATTAGAGACTATACGACCCGGCAAACATTGTCCATTAGTGATATAGAAAAGAACTATCGGTACGCGGAATGCTAATTATTATGGCGCATCTTTATCGGTAGGGTGGTAACCAGCTGTAGCCGGAGTCTCCCATCAGACTCTGAGCCAATTTAGAAATTGTAAAATTCCAAACGTATACGTGCATGCCCGGAATGCAACCGGGAAACTTCCGCTCAAATCTGAGCGCACCGCCAACTGCACTAAGTAAGGTCAAATTTTTTTATGATTTTTGAGTTCTAATAATAATTATTACCTATAAGGCCGGTCACACAACGGGGACCTAAGAAACACAAACAACCATATCAATCGTCTTATACCTTGAATTAATATTCTCTAAACTGAAGAAAATAGAGACAATGGTGCTTTTTGTTGTAGAAACTCTCTAAAAGAAACTAATTTAAAATACTGCTATCCTTTTCGAACTGTTCCGTATCCTTTTCAAGTTGTTTCGAACTGTGTAAAACTCTAAAGTCTAGTTACTTACTCAGTTCAAACTCTAAACTCGGTATAATTTTTAAAATGGATAAGTACGTTGAAGCTTTAAAATATTAAGAAAAAAAATATGGTGCTACCAATTCTACTGCCATAGGTAGATAAAAATGACGAAAAACCTTAAATAAATAATTCGGCGGGCATACCATAAAGTCATAGCTATTCGAATTTGTAACCTTCATGTTTTATAACATCCTATTCTCTTCCGCGGGAAGCTATTGAAGGTGCTATTGTCCAATCAGTTATTATTATTGTTGTTAATGAGTGATTCACAGCCCTTCGACTGTTGCAACGTCAAAGCGCAACGCCGATTCTCACTATAAATATACTTAACCAGCGCACAGATCCTCACAGCTTCAGCTTGATTCGATCAGTGTTTACTACTAAACAGGATCAATTAAGGTAATATATTTTTCAACTAATATTTAAAATTCTCGTGCCAAATTTTTGTGGTACCTATTAGGTATAGGTGCTGTGATATCAATAAAATATGGATGATAAATTTATATTACGACTTTAATATTTTAAGACAATACAATGATGTGTCGGACGCCATAGCAAGAAGAGAGAGAACACAGACCAAGACTATTGACAATAAGTATAAACTAGGAACATTGATATGACCATAGACTATGACTAATGTAACATCTCCCTTTTGAAAATTATACTTAATAAGAAATTTAAATTACAATTGAATATTACTTTCTATGACGACTCTGACATTTAAAAAAAATTACAGTTGTGTTTTATATAATATGACGTTACTTTAAAATATTACAAGATACATAGTTCATACAGACATACAGACATGACATGTTAATATGTTATTTTAATTTTACATTGTGACATAGTAAATAAACAATAATAAGTGAGACAAACATTTGTTTTATTTACTTAAGACATTATATTATCCTTCCTCCTTAATTCAAAGAAATGTAGATTGTATACAATAGTTTAACTAATATGATACATAATTACTAATTTTAATACTAATTTTTAATAACTTTAATAACTAATTTTAACTTAAACGTTTAGGTAATTTTACTTCTCTACCTGACTTGGTTACATATTTATAATATTGTGGTTCATAATTAAACGAATCATCAGTCATGGATTCATCAGCCTCCACCTGTCTCTCGCTTTGAACACTCTCCTCAGTTTTCTTTGGAGTTGGTTGTTGAGGTGGATTATTGGATTGCATGTCTGGATCAAAGTTGTGACAACTATCATTTGACCTGAATCTAATATGAACTCTATTTCTTCTATATCTGTTACCTTTACTATCCTCTATTATGTATGACCTTTGACATTTTAATCGTTCTTTAACAACAGCCGGAAGCCAGTCTGAATTTGGCATTTTTTTGAAACTAACATGATCACCGGGTTGTAAAATAGGTAATTGTTTTTTATTTCTATTATAATACAATGGGGCGCTCATATTGAGACTTTGGCAGGTAAACTTAGTTCAGCTGCCTATGCTGTGAGAAAAATTAGGCAATTTACAGACATTGATACAGCCAAGCTTGTTTATTATGCCTATTTCCACAGTGTTATGTCCTATGGTATTCTATTGTGGGGCAAAGCTGCTGATATTCAAACCATATTTGTATTACAAAAGAGAGCAATTAGAGCCATATACAAAATGAAGCCACGCGAATCTCTTCGCCAAAAATTTAAAGAAATAGGTATTCTTACAGTGGCATCTCAATACATTTATAATTGCTTACTATTTGTTCGTCAAAATATTAATAATTATAAGCAACGGATAGATATAAGTAATCGTCCAATTAGAAATGGAGGACATAAGTTAGTTATAGTGCCACACCGTTTGCGTAAGGTACAGAGGTCATTTGTGGGGTTGAGTGTACGCTTCTACAATATGATTCCGAAGTCTGTTTTGGACTTACCTTTGCACAGGTTTAAAGACACTGTCAAGAAACATTTAATTAATCATGGTTACTATACCATTGAAGAATTTCTTAACGACAATGATTCTTGGAATGATAGAAATATGCTTCCATCTCCTCACGAGATATCTTAAAAATATGTTATAATTTTTCATAATCTATAAGAAATCTTGTATTATAACAATGACATTTTTGAAAAGAGCAAGTGCCGAGTTTCTTGCCAGTTCTTCTCGGTGCAAACCTGCTTTCCGAACCTGGCGGTAGAGTTTTGACTTTTCATAAGAGCCTGTTATTTAGGCCTATGTGAAAAATAAATATTTTCATTTTCATTTTCATTTTCATTTTCAATAATATTTACTCTGTGACCGGTTTTTCTCAAAACTCTTTTTATAATCACTAAAGGAAACTACTTTAGGTTTTAGCTTTTTATCACTAATTGGTATATGCATTCTTAGATTTCTAGACATTAACAACTGAGCTGGAGACGGAAAATTAGCTTTTGGTGTATTTCTATACTGTAATAAAGCTATATATGGATCTGTATTTGATTCTAAACATTTTTTTAACATGGTTTTCATGATTTTGACTGAACTTTCAGCTTGTCCATTCGATTTTGGATGATAGGGACTTGTAAGTACATGTTCAATGTCCCAATTGTATAGAAACGTTTTGAATTCTGCTGAATTAAAAGGGGGGCCTCCGTCGGAAATTACGGAAATTGGGATACCATGGCGAGCAAATATGGATTTTAAATGAATTATTATATTAGACGCTGTGTGCTGACCATGTAACATTGCTAATTCAATATATTTTGAATAATAATCAGTAACTACTAGGTAGGTTTTATTATTAAAATGCATTAAATCAATACCGACTTGTTGCCATGGAAATTTACACATTTCATAGCTTTGTAATGGCTCTGACTGGTTATTAGGCTTAAATTTAGCACAAATTTGACATTGATCTACAAGATTTTTTATATCTGCACTCATATTTGGCCAAAAAATAATATCTCTAGCTAAATTTAGACACTTGTTAATACCTTGATGACCTTCATGGACTTTTCTTAACATCTCATTTTGCATAGACTTTGGAATAATTAATTTGTCATTTTTAAATAATAAATCATTGATGACATGAATTTCAGCCTGAACATTCCAATAGGACTTCAATAAAGGTTCAACTTGATTTTTACTAGTAGGCCATCCATCTTGACAATATTTCTTTAAAGTTTGCAATTCTGCATCTGAATTAGTGGCATTTAAAATTTTATTTTTGTACTCTGTACTTATAGCCAAGTTAGAATATAAAATATTTACATGATATGACAAATCAGTTTCATAGTTAGGTGTATAAGTTTCTTTTAAAGCTGCCCTAGACAATGTATCTGAAATATACATTTCTTTGCCTGGTACATGAACAACATTAATATCATAGGCTTGTAAAGCTAGCATCATTCTTTGTAAACGTGCTGGTATTTCATGCAATGGTTTTTTGAATAGGTAGACTAAAGGTTTATGATCGGTATGAACTGTCACCTGATTACCATAGACATATTGGTGAAATTTTTCACAACCAAATTGTATGGCAAATAATTCTTTCTCAATCTGTGCGTACTTTTCCTGTACGGGTGTTAAAGTTTTAGAACTATACGCAATAGGCTGTTTGTTTTGCAAAATCACTGCCCCTAAAGCTGATTTTGACGAGTCGACGGACAATACTGTAGGAATTTTTGGGTTATAGTGAGCTAAGACAGGAGCATTTGTTATTGCGTTTTTAAGAGATTGAAAACTTTTTTCACAATTTTCATCCCAGACCCAGACAGAATCTTTTTTCAGAAGATTTCGCAAAACTTGAGTTTTTTCTGACATATTTTGTATAAAAGGACCTAAATAATTGATCATACCTAAGACTCTTTGCAATTCTTTGACATTAGTTGGTGTTGGCATATTGACAATAGCTTTGACTTTTTCCTGATCGACCTTAGCACCATCCTTACTAAAGACATAACCTAAGAAACATACTTCTTTGACTGAAAATTTGCATTTATCTTTATTTAATTTTAAATTGACTTCTCTTGCCCTCTGCATGACTTTATACAATCTTTCATTATGGATTTCTTCAGTTTCTCCATAGACTAAAATATCATCGACAAAAACTAGAACTCCTTCAATATCAGCGAAGATCTCTGTCATTACTCTATGAAAAATCTCTGACGCAGCATTTATACCATAGGGTAATCTTAAGTAACGATAACGACCAAAAGGTGTTTGAAATGTGCATAGATCTGAGCTTGCACTATCTAATTTTAACATCCAGAAACCAGAAAAAGCATCTAGATGTGAAAAATGTGACGCACCTTTTAATATCGACCTAATTTCATCAATACTTTTGAGAGGATAACGCTCTCGTATTATATATTTGTTTAAATTCCTAGGATCAAGACAAATTCTTAACTGACCTGACTTTTTGACTGTGACAACGACTGAATTTACCCATTCGGTAGGATGTGTGACTTTTTCTATGACATTCATCCTTGACATGCGATCCAATTCCTCTTTTAATTGACTGTATAATCCAAATGGAACTTTTCTGGGAGGATCGACACATGGTACTGCATTCTGGTGAAGCTTCAAGCAACAGACAGGAGGTAGACATCCAAGACCCTGAAACACATCGTTAAATTCTTTTAGTATTTGACTTTGTGACATAGTATTGTTGACGGCAAAGACTCTTTTTAAAACACCTATGTCAATGCATGTAGGTAGACCTAAGACTGTAGCACAATTAATATTGGCTATGAAAAATTTTATACTTTGTTGACAGTCATTGAAATGACAAATGATATCACATTGACCTAAAATTTCTATGGAAGATCCATCAAAACTTTTTACATTAGCATGAGACTTTTTGATAATTGACTTTGGTAAATTTAATGTTTTAAATGTATTATATGATAAAATATTCAGATCTGCGCCACTGTCTAAAATGCATTTGAGCTCTTTATTGCCTACAAATACACTAAGGCACCAAGATTTGTTGGAATGCGACATATCATCATTATATTTTACCATTCCTATGAAATAATTTTCAGAACTTGACATAGACTGCTCTCCGGAGGACTCTGTTGACTCTAAATTTCTGACATTATTCTTGTTAAAAAAGCAAAATTTTGAAAAATGGTTATAACGGTTACAAGTATTGCACTTAACTCCTTGAGCGGGACATTTGACACGATGATGCTGACCACACCTTCCACAGGCTGTGTTTTTGGCATTGCGATGACTTGTGTGTGGACTTTGACTCCGTTGCCTTGAAGAGATGACTGGATTACTGTTTTGACGGGGTGACACATTTTTGTTCGTAGGACCTCGGGATCTTGATCGCTGTATCCGCATGACATTGTCAGAACTATGATGAATATTTTCTATTTTTTGTGCATTTTCCTGGGCCATGATAACAGTTTTTGCAAGTGAAATTGTTCTTTCCAACGTTGGGTTATTTTCTTGTAGTAATCTCTGACGGACGTTTATTAATTTTGGGCACATGTTTGCAATAAAAATATCTCTGATGAGGGAATCTTTTAACTGTCCAAATTCACACTTGTTTGACAGATTTTGTATGTCAGTGAAGAAATCATCAATGGATTCGTTTTCTTTTTGAAATCTAGTGAAAAACGAATGTCTGTTCATGGTTAGACTTTTCTGTGGCTCGAAATATTTGTTAAATCTTGTTTTGACTTCCTCGAGAGTCACTGTTTCTATGTCGAGATTGAATGAATTACATATTTCCACTCCTTTTTCACCAACCGTGTGTAGGAAAATGGCTACCTTTCGTTTTTCTGCGGCGGTGTCGAGATTAGTAGCTAACATAAACATTTGGAATGCCTGCCACCATTTTTTCCATTCTGATGCGCTGCCGTGACTGTCTGTTTTACAAATCTTCAGAGGACTTACGTTGTTGAACACGTTTTCTGTACTCGTGGTCGCCATGCCGGTTGCAGTTTTTTCTTGACGCGTAGACATGTTGAATATTGATTTGGAATACTGACTAATTACTGTGATGACGACGAGGATTCTGACACTCTGACACCATATTAGGTATAGGTGCTGTGATATCAATAAAATATGGATGATAAATTTATATTACGACTTTAATATTTTAAGACAATACAATGATGTGTCGGACGCCATAGCAAGAAGAGAGAGAACACAGACCAAGACTATTGACAATAAGTATAAACTAGGAACATTGATATGACCATAGACTATGACTAATGTAACAGTACCAAACTCCTCCAAAACGGCTCCACGGAGCCTCCACCGATTGTTATCTATATATGTTTGGTAGGTCTGAGAGTAGGTCCTAAGCTATTTTTGTTTCCCCTAAGTGAGATATAATTTATATGGCAAAACAACGTTTGCCGGGTCAGCTAGACTTTTTAATATATAAAATTCTCGTGCCAATTTTCGTTACCAAACTCCTCCGAAACGGCTAGACCGATTGTTAAGTACCTATGTTTGGTTGGTCTGAGAATAGGTCGTAAGCTATTTTTATACCCTTAAGTGATATATAATTTATATGGCAAAACAACGTTTGCCGGGTCAGCTAGTCTTTATAATATATAAAATTCTCGTGCCAATTTTCGTTACCAAATCCTCCGAAACGGCTAGACCGATTGTTATGAAATTTTCTGTGTATGTTCAGTAGGTCGTAAGCTATTTATTGTATCCCTAAGGGCAAAACAACGTTTGCCGGGTCAGCTAGTATTTATATGGGTAGTTCAATCCACGAAAACGCGACCCACTACTTCAGGATCGCTTGTTTCATGCGACTCGTAAGGAGCAAGGATAGAGTGAGGCGCGTTTTCGTGGATTGAACTGTCCTGTAACTTTGTAGTGTTATTATCTCGCTGCAGACTCGGTCATAAATCATTCGAGTGTTTCGCTTTTGTTGTTCTTTGTTGAGTTGTGCATTACTAAAGAACAACAAAAGCGAAACATAACAAAATGATTTATGACCGAGTCTGCAGCGAGATAATAACACTACTATACTTACTTAATGTTTCATTAATATCCAATATAAACAAATCGCTTGGAAAAAAATGTAGGACTTAAAAATATTTTCAGTTAGCTCTATGCAATACCAAAAGCACTGAGCAGCGAATGCAAGAAACATTCGCTGCTTGTTTCAGCGAATTCTTTTAGTTCGTTTTCGCAAGTTTCTACAACCAATAACTCACGGTTCAGTTCTAAAATATTAGTTCATATGTTTGTCGTTTTTTCTGATTTATATTATATTCCATAAATATACCGAAGTTACGAAACATCAAGTTTTTATTTTGTTGAAAGTTTTCTAGAAATTGTTTAAATTTCAAAGTCGCTATTTGAGTTCTTATTAAATTACCTATGTGCAAACTTGATGATGAGCATGTAAAGTATGCGGGTATCATACGAAAGGGCAGGAGTGCACCCATACATACATTTTTGAATTAGGATGGTGTTTGGTTTAAAATTAGTCTTGATAGTACAGAACCCTCAGTGCGCGATCCCGACTCGCACCTGACCAATTATTTGTAATAGTTTTGACAACTCTGGCGTTAACGCATTAGACGAACTTAATTGACGATTTTAATGTGAATAGTTAAAACATTACAGAGTGTTAAGATATCAAAAAGTTTAGGATTAACAACACTAATGTGAGAATTGTGCAGATTCAACACTTCACTGTTTTGTGCTCCTGACAATAGATTCATTATAAAACAAACAATAAGACAATAGACAATCATGGCAATTAAAAAATTAACGTAAAACAAGCTCTTGTGATCTTAGCATAATAACTAAGATATATTAAGTTATGTCTATTTTTTAAATAACATCACGGAAAAATATACAATTACTTGTTAACATAGCAATCTGTAATTCAATTAGCATTAAATTATTCTGTGTTTTACGCAAGCATTAAAATATATGTACTGTGATATTCCAGTTTGTTGGCGTAGTTGCAAACCATTGTTGACTATATTTTTTGTAATACAAATTTAATTTATTCAGACAACATGTAGTTGGGTTGCTTGCATGAGTGCACTCATTGCTACATGCATCGTACCGTAGCGCTAAAATGCTTTTTAATTAATGAAATAATGAATCAGTCACTGCCATTGCCAAAACTAAACGTGCAGTATTAAGCCAAATGACTGATGTGCGATCGTCGAAGAAACCTGTCAAGCGCTCTTCGATAAGACACGTGATCAATTTAGCGATCGGATATGTCATTGCCATTCATTTTTAGGGAATATAGCAGTTAAGGCTAAGTCTGCGGAGTGAATTTAGAAATTATAGAACCATATTCAATATTCAACCGACCATAAATAGATATTAGATACCGGTAACTTAAAGGTATGTTTTCATTATGTTGCAGATTTAATATGAAGCCCATAATCGTATTGACACTGCTCAGTGTGGTGGCAGTAGCGTGGACGAAGCCGGCTAGTACCTACACTGACAAATGGGACCACATTAATGTTGACGAAATTCTGGAATCACAGCGTCTTATGAGAGGCTACGCCGATTGTCTTCTCGATAAAGGCCGCTGCACTTCAGATGCCAAGGCTCTTAAGGAAACCCTGCCAGATGCGTTAGAACACGATTGCTCCAAGTGTACCCCGAAACAGAAATCATCAGCTGATAAAGTTATCAGGCATTTAGTCAACAAACAACCTGACTTGTGGGAAGAGCTCTCTGGCAAATACGATCCCAAGCACATTTACCAGAAGAAATACAAGGACAGAATTGATGCGGTTAAAGGGAAGGCCTAATTTAATTTATCTAGGAGTCTAAAAGTCATGGCCATCAGTAGGTCGGTCGAGGGGATGGCCGATGGAGGGAATGGATGAGTTCGGGACTAAATAAAATTATTTACTGATATCGGTACCAAAGCAAGTATTGTCAATGTTATTAAAATTACCTTCTTAATAAATTCGTCAGCAATAATATTTTATTTTTATTTACTCTTTTCCCGTGTGGTAAATCCATCCTACAGCGAATAATGTCTACTTTTTTGGACACTTCACTTCTCAAAGGAACAACAGGGTATCCTGGGGCTTTTAGATAATTTGGATCATCGTCTTCAAAAATCTTCCATAACAATAAACTAAGTACGTCTAGACTAGAGATATAGAAGAGTCTTAGGATAAAGTATAGATGATAAATCTTTCAAATTGCTTCAATTCTAGATAAGGGCTGAGTTGAGATTGAAACCAAATATTAAAGTGATTAAATTATCCGTTTAATCGTTTTCTTCAATAAAATCATTAAATGTTTCTCTATATTTGTTATTCTTATCATATTTCTGAACTAGCTGCTCCCAAGCGTCGGGATGTTTGCTCATTACAGCTTTTATCACTTTACGAATCAAGTGCTTCTGTTTCGGAGTACACTTTCCACATGTGGTTTCAACAGCTTCTGGTATTGCTTCTGAAACAACAAATAATTACTTTAAATCTGTTACTGGTAATATTGTGATGTTTACATGTTTAAAATCGACTGAAATCAATATAACGATGATTATTAATCACAGTTAGCGAATAAGTCCAATGTTACTACTGCAATATTTTATTAATTCTATATTCAAATTTTTATTTTTTCTTTTATACAAGAGTATGTTGAGACCTGAAATATTCAGTCTCATTTTGCCCAGTTATCACGTCGGCGTAGAGTGCTCATCAAACCGAATGTAATATTTTATATTTTAAATCATTGCCTTCATAAGGCTTCACGATGCGGTGACACTGTGGTGGTATAGGTATAGTAGGTAGTAGGTGCTTGAACAAACCGAAAGAAGAGACTCCTACCACCCGTAAATTCGTACATGCTACCAAATTTTTACTATACCGTTGGCACTTGCTGATGGCTAGTTTTAAATTTTTAACATATTTTTACTCTACTATCTAGGTAAATTTTTGACTGCCCAAAAAGATGTTTATAATATTTAAGGGTTCATGTATGTATGTGTGTCTACAATAACTTTTGAGCAGCTGAAGATTTGGACATATATGGGATATCGTTAGAATCATCATTCCGGGTAACATTGGCTATAATTTTTTTGGAAGAAGTCGATTTACCACAGGGCAGTCATATTTTTTTAATTTTTAATAAAGTTAGTAATATATACTCACTTTTGAAATCTTTAGCTTCGGCTGTACAAGGTCCTTGGTCGAGGAAGCATTTAGTGTATCCCAAAAGAATCCTGTCGTTTTCGAGTAGCGGTTTTATATCAAAGTCATCATATCGCGAACTATAGAATTCCGCTACGACCAATGTCATTGCAAGGATAAGAATAAAACTCTTTGAAAGCATTTTAACTTCAATACTAATCTGAAAAAAAGAATTTAAAAACAAAACAAGCTCTATTATCAATGGTGTCGTGTATTTCTGTAACTATTTCATTATTAGTACCAATTCAAATAATTACTTTTGTTGATAGTTTTGTACCTACCAACTAAATTATATCATGAATTTCATCATTTAGATTAAACTTTAAATGTTCAATTATAATCTTAGAGATTTTGTATAAACCTAAAACTATAATTCAATAAGGTTTAAGGACGCATTTTAAAAGTTCTAGGTACATATTGTATTTGTAATTCCATATTATTTCTATTTTTGTTACACGTTGTTATATGTATATTACAAACCAGGCACAAATTAATTAAAATGGTTCGTACCCATTAGCTCGATAAGGATAGATCTGACACTTCATTTAATTACTTGTGAATGGGACATTTTTGTAATACTGTTTTGAGTAAATTAAAACATCCCAGAAAAAATATTACCTGATTCAATGTTGACTTAGAAGAAAATATAGTGACTAAAGCTTCCTTTAGATGTCCTCATGTATTTATAAAGTCTACTGAGTATGTTATTACATGACGATACGGTGTATGAACTACTAGTGAAACCTATAATAATGTTACATGTAAGACTGAAGTTAAGTATTTATCTCCTAATTTAATATACGTCTTAACTATTATTTACATATATCCGTGGGATAAATCTTTTGAGGTTTTACAACGACAGGCTAATTACAACTAATTTTTCGAATGCCCATAATGCGGCCCATAATTTCGGTTGCCCAGTGGTAAGAGCACCCAGCCGCGATAGCTGGGGTCTAGCCGCGATAGCTCAAATCCCGCTGCGAGTGAAATTTTTATTAATAATATTTTATTTTTCACACAAGCACACATACACACATTCAAACATTACTTTTGTTTTACCATTTATTAGTATTTACTGTATCATTTTGCTGTTAGGTTAAGCTGGAGGAGGGCGCTAATAACTGGAACGCAGTTTCTAACTACAACACATAGTAGCGTTCCATAGTTTCTAAGAAACCATTGTTAATTAAAGATATTAAAAGTATATACAAACATATCTTAGTCATGGCAATGTTTAGTATACGGTATTAGTATTGTGGTGGTACGAAAAAAATCTCTAAACTACGCTTAGCTGTTTTTTAGCTCCTTTTTTGATAATTAAATTAAACTTAATAAATAACGTATATACTATAAAAACTATGACTTATTTATAAAAAATATAAGTTGTAACAAACTGAAGAAAAAATTAAAGAAAATTTACTCTAAAGACTAATCGAGGCCGGAGGCAGCGAGGCATAGTACCCAAGATGCTGGCAGCGTTACCCCTTTGGATAGGTAGCCAAACATTTGGCCAATGTAACTGCCAACAACTGTCTTGAATCCCCAGATTATTTAAAAAATTATTAATAATAGTCAAATATGACAAACGCATTTTTATAGTCAAACTACCAATCAATACAAATGAATTTCAAAATAATTTGTAAAAATATTTTTTCATGCAAGTTTTTATAATGTATAATTATATAATTATTGTATAGTGTAATTAAAATATTAATCAAATAAAATTTATTTTAAAGTCATAATCTCGATTTTCACCATGCCAGCAGACTGTCAAAGATCTACCTCCGGTGGGAAAGGTAATCGAGACATGTTTACTGAGAGAGATCCTAGGATATGCGCTGCCGGATTACC
Organism: Coenonympha arcania; assembly: GCA_036785405.1. Taxonomy (NCBI): domain Eukaryota; kingdom Metazoa; phylum Arthropoda; class Insecta; order Lepidoptera; family Nymphalidae; genus Coenonympha; species Coenonympha arcania. The sequence continues at coordinate 4,446,998 of CM072074.1, forward strand.
CACAGCTCAACCCAATGATCGAGTTTCGGATTCCTTACAACACTATTTATTAAAGGAAGAGGTAGATGCAATTATCAGTGATGCCATCGTGCCACCCGAGAAACCAAAACCATTGCCACCACTACGCCATCCAATTCCCCTCGACAAGCGCAATTCTGGACCCTTTGGTCAAGTTCGTGAGCTCATCAATCCGCCAATCAAGACCAAGTTCCAAACACTTGTTGATGATTTTAAAGATACGACTTACTCTTCATACTGGAAACAACCGATCGGCCGTTTACCTGACACTGTGCCTATGTTACCCGAAGGTTTCGACGTATCGGGCACAACGTTCGGAAAGAAAACTGAATTTCATGGCCGACTCTATGATATAGTGATGCCCAAGGAGCCTCCTGTTGAAACTACTCATAAAAAGAAACCTGGAGTCCAGACAGAGCGCCACTATTGCACTCCACCATACAACCCTGAACTGACATTTGGTCATCGAAACTTAGCAGATAAACGCGGTACTTACGCCAAATGTTGTCTGACTGATGACAGAACCTTACTCGGAACAACTAATATCACAATCGTAAATTCGGTCCTATCTAAATTTCAGAAGGTTAACCAAGGAAGAATTGGAACAGTTTTAGCACCGAATGATAACATCAGTAACGTACCTGAAGGATATACTTTTGGAAAACTAAAAGCCCCTGATAATTTACCTGAATGCCTTACTAATTGTGAAATTAATCCAGGACGAGATTTCTTTAGAAAATGTCTGGCCCACCTGAACTCCTTGAGAAAAGTCTTATCGAAACGCTTTTCGCCGACATTCTTTAGAGGTTTCTATTTAAATCTAAAATATTATGACACTGAAAAATCCGGTTGGCTACTCAAAGATGTAGTTTATAAACTGTGTGCTTCTAAATTAATACGGTTTGACTCTTCTCTGATAGAACCGTTGTTATCTATGTGGCAAGCTTTTGACGGTTCCCGAGTTGAGTATAAGACATTTGTTCGTCTCATAAACTACAGAGATCCTTTGCCAGAAATTCCCAAAATACCTGACATACCGTTAGAATGTCTCGACTTCCGAACAACATATACTGATATGGTCAAACTTGGTCAAGAAAGAGATGGTGGAAAACTGGCAGGGCTACCTTCGGGTCGATATATTGATTTAGATTACCCGATCACACCAGAAGGGTGTTGCAAGGCTGATAGATCGTGTTTTTGTCATGAATCCGACATGAAAGCTTGTATATCTCCAAGTGTACTGACTTTACTTAATGTGAATCATCGAGACATGTATGCTAAGCGTGAACCACATATAGTTAAACGGGTCTTTGAGGCTGCTGGTGAGCCATTAGACGATGAGAAGTTCAATGCTGTATGGGAAGAAGCCAAGAAATATCACTCACAAGAATGGGTGTGTTATGAAACCTTTCGACGAGCATTAGAAGTCCTCTCGCAAAAAAATAAGAAATAAAAATACCAGAATAAATTGTCATATGTATAATAAGTATTCATCTTTTTTTCAAAAACCATTTAATATATTATTAAGTTAAAAGGCACTCTCATTGGGACAGAAATTCTTCCAAAGATTGCTTGAACTTTCCTTGAGGGTCATAGTGAGCAGCTAATTCTGACCAAATTTCAGGATGTTTGGCTCTTATTTCTTGAATCAATTGTCTTCCCATCTGCTTTTGTTTATCAGTGCACTTAGCGCAACGAGTCTCTATAATTTCAGGTAGCTTGTCTGAAAAAATACATTAAAATTAATATAGTCATTTACTAAATACTGTTAGTAAGTCCATAAAAATACCGTATTAATGTGGATATTAACAATCATGTAACCTTTCCAATTATGTAAAAACAAAGTATAATTAATACAGATAAAGTAAGTGTATTTTAATTTTTAGGCTTGTATTCTAGGCATTTACATAGATCTGCCGGATCATCTTGAAAAATAAATAATTATAGAGTCCCTACATAATGAAATAAATAGAACCACAAATCAGCATAGCATTTTAAAGTTCACACCCGGTCAATGATGAAGTAAATAGTTTTATCAAATGAATAGCTAATCTTTAATTATTTGACATCTTTATTTATTCTTTGCATGCTCTATGAATAATTTGTCAGAACGTGAAAACAATTGAAAACAAGATGAGGAATAAAGTATAATAATATACTCAAAACTGTTAACAATTGTAAAATCCTTCCTGTGAATTAGTTTTTATCAAGACTAAGTTTGAAATGGCCACTAAACGTACTCGGACTAGCGGTGGTAAAGGGAATGTCGGACGTTTTATCGAACGTGACTCAAAAATATGTGCAGCGGGCAAGCCGACTGATCAACTAAAACAAAATGTTAAAGAGCTTTTAACCCAGTACAGCTTACAAGATGAAGTAAACGCTCTAATTAGCGATGCAATTATACCTTCACCTGAAGTTATTAAATTGCCGCCCCTAAGGTATGGACAAAAACGCGACATGCGTCACGCTGGTATTTTCAGTGAAGGGCATGATTTACTTAATCCTCCAGTTAAATCAAAATTCCAAACACTGGTTGAAGATTTTAAAAACACAACGTATGAGTCATATTGGACAAAGACGGTTGGTAAATTGCCTGATCAAGTACCTTCACTGCCAGAAGGCTTCAATATTTACAGCACTAGATTAGGAAAAGAAAATACTTATGAAAATCTGTATAGCATTATAATGCCAGTAGAGCCAATTCCTGACAAAACACCTGATTCACAAAAAGTAGGCTATCAACTTAATCGTAGATACTGTTCGTTTGATCCTACTATAACTTTTGGAAATAAAAGTAACGCCGATCCATCTGGAAAATTCATGAAATGTTGTTTAAAAGATGATAAAGTATTTGAAGGCACCGCTTTGAAAAAGCCCATTCTGGAAAGACAAGTTAAACATCAAAATGCAGTAATTCCGAAATTGGGTGTTGCGTTAACACCTAATGAAAATATTAAATATGTACCTGAAGGGCATACTTTTGGAATACGCAGTAGCCCAGACAACGTGTCGGAATGCTTGAGAACATGTGAAATGAATCCGTATAAAGATCAAATAAAGAAATGCCTGGGACACTTGAATACATTACGTCAATACTTAGCAAAGCGTTTTGATAGAAACTTCTATCGTAATTTTTACTCACGACTAAAATTTTTAGATGAGTCTAAAAGTGGTTGGTTACAAAAACAACTTGTATACGACCAATGTAATGCTAAATTTATACGATTCGATAAATCTCTCATTGAGCCTCTGTTATCTATGTGGCATGCTTTTGATGGATCTCAAATTGAGTATAAAACGTTTATCCGTGTAATTAATTACAATGAATCTCTAGATATTCCAAAAATAAGAGATTTAGAATGTAACATAGAGTATACAACGACGTATAATGAATCTTTCAAGGACAGTGGGAGGTTTACCAACATAGCACCAATGGCTGGAGTGCCTTCAGGAAGATTTTTTGACAAAGAATATCCTATTACTCCTAGTGGATGTTGCAAAGCAGACAGAGTTTACCTTCCCGAAGAGTCGGATGCAAAGGCGTGTTTAAACCCAAGTTTATTTACTGTTCTCGGAGTGAGCCATCGTGATATGTATGCTAAACGAGATCCGAAAATTGTAAGAAAAGTTTTCGAAAACGCTGGAGAGTCTTTTGTGGATGATGAATTTGAAACGACGTGGGAACTTGCCAAAAAGTATCATTCCCAAGGATGGGTTTGTTTCGAAACTTTTAGACGAGCAATAGCTGAATATAAAACAATGAATAAAAGTGAGAAATAGTAGACACATAATATAGGCTCACAATTAGGTTTCTAGTTGTAACTTAACTTAAGGATTTTTATTTAATAGTATAATTGAGAATTTAATTTTCAAACTGTCATTTTATTAAAATGGTTATGCCGTCATTTATTGTGTTACTTTAAAACATATCACATTATAGCAGTTACGTACCTTTGAGATTCTTCACTTCTGGAGTGCACGGTCCTTTGCTTAGCAGACATTTGGCATAAGACTTCATGAGTCGCTCGTTCCCCAATACTTCGCTTAGATCAAGATCCTCGGTTTCATATTTGTCTGCTGCGCTCGCCAAAGCGGCTAAGCCCAAAATCGTGAATACTATCAACTTCATTTTTAGTTTGAAATGACACCAATTAAATGTGCTGCTCAGATATAGGTATCATATAGTATGATTAGAACAGTACGGTTCCTGTATTTATACGTGTGATTTAAATTCATGTCGTTTCTTGGAATGGTGAAGCAGAATGTAAACATGCAGCAATTATTGTTGTTCCACCTGATCTGACGTCCTTGTTACGACAATATATAACAGTCAGATGCTCGCAATAAATTACGTGTAAATCTTAAATTGATTGTTATTAAAAAATTTATAAAATCCAAAGTAAATTATTGGGTGAACGTATTGCTTGTAAAACCAAAACAAAAAACAATAACTTAAATTTTCAAAAATTTTTACTCCATAATAAATTAAAAAAAAATGTTTTTAAGACCTGCCCTAGAATACCCCAAAACCGTTAATCTCAAGCAGTATCATCATCCGAATTTAATATGAATTAATGGCCCTCTGTCTGATTCTATGAAATACATTTCTTTTCAGTCATAAATATCACTGTTATTTAGTGAGGTACAATAAAAACATTTCTTTACTGAGACAAGATCACGCTTAAAAGAACTCTAAACTTAAAATTAGTTACAACTAAAACTTAGACTAATTTCCCGTAACTAAGAATGAGTAAAGCGCTTCCCGATTCGCCTGTGTGGGGTCATACTTCTCCAGGAGCTCGAGGAAACGGCTCTCACTCTTCGCCCTGATGCCGAGGAGCAACTTGCGAACGACTATTTTCTGTTTGGGAGAACATCGACCGCATGCCGATTGTAATGTTTCTGGCAAAACACCTGGAAAGATACAAAATCGTAGCTTTAAAATCGTCGTTGTTTGATTTGGTTGATTAGTTTTTCTCGTTCAAGGCATGCCGATTGTAATGTTTCTGGCAAAACACCTGGAAAGATACAAAATCGTGGCTTTAAAATCGTCGTTCTTTAATTTTGGTGGATTGGTTTTTCTCTTTCAATTAATACATATCTATCTAGACACGCGGCAGCGTGTCAAGACAAGTTCAAAAGAAAAAGAACTGGCTAGCCAGCGCCGAGTGTAATATTACACGAACCACTTGGTGCCACTTTTGACCCTTCTATAACTCAAAACCTCTTTAACGTAAACACATAAAACTACGTGTGTTTAATTATATCCATAAGGACATATAGAAGCCCAAATTTCATGAAGCTAGCTCAAACGGTTATAAAGATATGAAGGTCAAAAAGTCGTTAAAATTCATACTGACTGACATATAGTACAAAAACCTAACCTACTTCCAGATGACCTAGAAGGATGAAATTTGGAATCCAGCTCGGTGACTGTGTGTAAGCGTAGGAAAAAATCAAAAAATAAAGAAAAGTCAAAAAATAAGGGGTGTTCCCATACAAACTGAAATATAGTACCTAAATCTAACCTATACTTCCAGATGACCTAGAAAGATGAAATTTGAAATCCAGCTTGGTTATTGTGTGTGAGCGTAGGAAAAAATCAGAAAATAAAAAAAAGTCAAAAAATAAGGGGTGTCCCCATACAAACTAACATATAAGTACAAAAACCTAACTTACTTCCAGATGACCTAGAAGGATGAAATTTGGAATCCAGCTCGGTTGCTATGTGTAAACGTAGGAAAAAATCATAAAATAAAAAAAAGTCAATAAATAAGGGGTGTCCCCATACAAACTGACATATAGTACCTAAACCTAACTTACTTCCAGACGACCTAGAAAGATGAAATTTGAAATCCAGCTTGGTTATTGTGTGTAAGCGTAGGAAAAAATCAGAAAATAAAAAAAAGTCAAAAAATAAGGGGTGTCCCCATACAAACTAACATATAGTAGAAAAACCTAACCTACTGCCAGATGACCTAGAAGGATGAGATTTGGAATCCAGCTCGGTAACTGTGTGTAAGCGTAGGAAAAAATCAGAAAATAAAGAAAAGTCAAAAAATAAGGGGTGTCCCCCATACAAACTGACATATAGTACCTAAACCTAACCTACTTCCAGATGACCTAGGAGGATGAAATTTGGAATCCAGCTCGTTAATTGTGTGTAAACATAGGACAAAATCAAAAAATAAAAAAAGTCAAAAAATAAGGGGTGTCCCCATACAAACTGACATATAGTACCTAAACCTAACCTACTTCCAGTTGACCTAAAAGGATGAAATTTGGAATCCAGCTCGTTAGTTGTTAATGTTAGTAAAGGGCTAGTGAACGGCTCTATTGGAGTCATAGAGAAAATAAACTGGGATGTCCATAGAAACAATAGTGCACGTAGAATTATTATCAATTTTAATAATTTAACTTTTGAACTAGAACGTGTCAAGACTAAGTTTCAGATATCAAATAATGTATATGTTCACCGGGAGCAGTTCCCTATTTGCTTGGCTTACGCTACTACCATCCACAAATCACAAGGACTTAGTCTGGACAGCGCTCTTCTGGACATAGGCACTTCGATATTTAGCAGAGGACAGGCCTACGTTGCGCTCTCCAGGGTTAAAACCCTAGACGGAGTACACCTTATTAATCTAGACCCTAGTCAAATTAAGGCACAAGATAGTTCTATAATAGAATATAACCGCCTGAGATCCCTATATCGCCCGGACTTAGCTAATTTAAGCATAAACATGAAGCTTACTAAAAAGGTAGCAGATAATGAATGGGCAATGCGCACTATTATCTCTAACATTCAAGAGAGTGTAAAAAATAGTATAAAAAAGAAAATCACGCAGCGGAAACGCAAGAAAAAGCTTTAAACTCAATACCTGCCTAGTTTTCTTTACAAAAAGTAATGATATCCCACCAAAAACATAAATGTAAAAAAGGAGAGCCAAGTTCAATACAAAAATTATGCTTGGCTGTCGGCTTCGCCGCAAAAAGGATGGAGATCAAAATGAGTGCCAAGTTCTATGTAAAATCGAAATTTGTATTTATAGGAACAAAAAAACAATATGAACAATTATTAAACTCTATTTCTTTGCTTTATTGGATACCTATAACAATTGCTGTTATTCAAAAATGTGAGATCTTAAAATAGGTTAGATTTGACTTGGCGAGTTTTTATCGGAATTAAAATGTATAACTTTATAAAATGACTGATGTAATGAAAACTGGCCAGGTCAAATCTAACCTATTTTAAGATCTCACATTTTTGAATAACAGCAATTGTCATAGGTATCCAATAAAGCAAAGAAATAGAGTTTAATAATTGTTCATATTGTTTTTTTGTTCCTATAAATACAAATTTCGATTTTACATAGAACTTGGCACTCATTTTGATCTCCATCCTTTTTGCGGCGAAGCCGACAGCCAAGCATAATTTTTGTATTGAACTTGGCTCTCCTTTTTTACATTTATGTTTTTGGTGGGATCTTTTTTACACGACTGCCCAAAACAGGAGTGTAATGTTTTTAGAGTACGTATGTATGTAAGTGAGTTTCTTTATTCCACCATAACTACTGAACGACTGAAATGATTTGGATATTTGGGGTATCGTTAGAATTCTTACACCATTCCGAGTAACACAGGCTATATTTTTTGGAAAAGGTAGTTTTACCACAGGGCACTCGTGTTTTTTTAATTTTTTTATTAATTATTTACTTGTTCTTAGTATATATATGGCATCACATTTGGTTCCGATCTAAATTGTTTCAAAATTTAACTTTCGTAACTGGAAACCTTAATTTTAAAAACAAAAATAATTTGTGAATTTACAAAAAAAAAGTAATTGTGGTGGGTGATAGTACACATTTACACTTAGTTTATCAAAAATCTCTGGTGGAAATGCAAATTCTAGTATTTTCCTTATACATTTTAGCCCCATTTACATTCTCAATGAAGCGCGCCTACGCTACAGCCTATTTGAATGAGGAAGTTTTTTCTATAACAGGGAAACGATATCTGTGGAAACGATGCAACTTTGTACGTTGCCGACCTCCCTGGCGCAGTGGCGGCGCGCTCGGATTCGAGTGGCAGTGGCAGGTCGCGGGTTCGATTACCGCCACGGGCCACTTTGGAATTATATAATTTCTAAACTGGCTCAGGCCTGGTCTGGTGGGAGGCTTAGGCTAGTTACCACCCTACCAGCAAAGAGGCATCGCTAAGCGATTTAGCGTTCCGGTGCGATGCTTGTAGAAACCGTTGGGGTGAATTTACTTACCCTTCCAAGTTAGTACGATAACATCTTAGGCTGCATTATCACTTACCATCAGGTTAGATCGCAGTCAAGTACTAACTTGTATAGAGTAAAAAAAACCCCTTCCAAGTTAGTACGATAACATCTTAGGCTGCATCATCACTGACCATCAGGTTAGATCGCAGTCAAGTACTAACTTGTGTAGAGTAAAAAAAAACTTACGTTTGAAATTCTTGCCGTCCTTAGTGCAAGGACCCATCTCCATGACACATTTGTAGTACGCCAGCAGGATCCTGTCGTTTTGTATGATGGAGTCGGCGTTGAAGTTGTCGTACCGGTTGATGAACTGCTGGTACTGCTGGGCTATGGATGATGCCACCACCGTTAGCGCGCACACGCCGAACAACCACTGCTTCATGTTGCCCTGGTAATAGAAATATCAATTATCAACATTTTTCTCACAAAGTTTTCGATATTTATGATTTAATGTATTGCCATCCCTTAAGTTTGTGTGGCCTCTTTAATTACCCACCAATGTAAAAACCAATAATGGAAAAATATTTTTGTTTGTTTGTTTGTTTGTTGGTTTGTTTGTGTGTGCACATCAATGTTCCCATTTATTTCAAAAACGGCTCGACCGATTTAGATGCGGTTTTCTGTATAATGTTTGGTGTTCAGCGGCAATGGTTCTTAGATAGTTGTTACGAACATCGATCACCAGGGGGCGCCATAAAATACATTTTTATTGCAAACGAATGTTCCCATTTATTTCAAAAACGGCTGGACCGATTTAGATGCAGTTTTCTATATAATGTTTGGTATTCATTGGCGATGGTTCTTAGATAGTTGTTACGAACATCGATCACCAGGGGGCGCCATAAAAAACATTTACAGTGCAAACGAATGTTCTCAATTATTACAAAAACGACTGAACTGATTTGGGTACAGTTTTGTATAAAATATTAGTGAGTCATTGGCAATGGTTCGTAGATAATTGTTCTTGTGATTGAACAGCAGGGGGCGTCACAATAAACGTCTCTTTATGACTTGGAAGGTATGATGCCTTCAAACGCTGCTAGAGGAGCTAATGGCTAGTTTGAAGATTAATTTTCATTTTTTAATAATAATATAATTTAAATTACATTAATATATTAATCGAAAAACTATAAAACAAGTGGAAAATTAAAAAATTTAAAACACCCACGACTTTTGCAGACTTGTAATTGAAAAAGGATTAAATAATTTTTTTGAAACTCCCCGACTAAAGAAAAGTAAGAACTAAGAACCTATCAGTATAATTACAAATCCAAGAAAATCCGTCGGAGCTGCCATTGCTATTTTATATGTTTTCGTTTCCAATATCAATTAATGTAATTAGTAAGTATTGATAAACTGCCGGTATATGAGAAGTATGAAGAAATTGAATTAGTCATCAACTGGTAAACAGCACCATCATCACCGTCATAGGCAAAACACAGCAGCTCCGACGGATTTTCTTGGATTTGTAATTATACTGATAGGTTCTTAGTTCTTACTTTTCTTTAGTCGGGGAGTTTCAAAAAAATTATTTAATCCTTTTTCAATTACAAGTCTGCAGAAGTCGTGGGTGTTTTAAATTTTTTAATTTTCCACTTGTTTGACTTCTGATTTAGTGCTTTGAGAAGTTATAAAATTAACTCCTTCCCCGACTAAAGTTTACCCGTTTGCCTATATAATATCGTGTTCTTCGCAAATCGAGTATTATAATACGAAGGACTATGATTGTATGAAACATTGCCCGACTTCGAATTTCCAGGCATCTGTCTTCGAGTAATCGGTCAACATACATAAAACAAAAGATTCCCATGAATTGAGAACCTCCTTCCTTTTTAAGTCGGTTATTAAAAAAATCTCAACGAGACATTGATAGGTATATTGCTGGGGGAATCTTCGTGTCCTCGGGCCGGGGGATTTCTACCCTGCGCCCACGCTTGGAGAGTGGATAACTATACTCTATAGGGGGTATAACACTAATTTATCCTTTCCCGTGGAGAGACTGTCCCCTAATTCTATTCTTGATAGGTTTGGATACAACACGTAGACGTTAGATGGATACATACGTAAACTTATGGTTAAAACTTTAAAGTGACCGTGAAAGTAGACTTTAACCCTCTTACAAATAAACGTGGAAAAAAGGTGGAATTGTACAGTGTTTTGTCTTGTTCTAAAATATTCCATCGCTATATTCCACGTTTATTTGTTAGGCGGTAAAAGTTTTAGATAGGTAATTAAAAAATAGTTATTGCTTATTCGAGTCATATCATCGTATCTCGTCTCTAAGACCACGACAAGTCGTCCCATATAAGTTGCATTATACATAAAATATCGTAATGAATCAAAGATTTCAAAGACGCAATGCAGGTAGTCTTGTACCTATATCTAGAACATAAATAGTTACTGGATAATTAAACGTTATTGTTAGCACCGCTAGAAACGATTAACCTTACCTAGGAAAATCTCCTTAGAGCATGAAATGCTAAACCATGACACAGACTTGTTATAATATAATGCAACTTGTTGTGATTATTTGAATAATGGTAGGATACCTACTTAGCACCTACCCGAGAATTTTAGATATTAGATTAACTCGATAGGTAGCTACCGAGTTAATCTAATATCTAAAATTCTTTGGTCTCGTGTTTGTTACCAAGCTCCTCAGAAATGGCTCGACCAATTGTTATGTCTGTATATTATGTTCGGTAAGGCTGAGAGGAGGTCGTAAGCAATTTTTTTCTTATCCCAAAAGGGCAATACAACGTTTCCCGGGTCAGCTAGTAAATAGTAAATAAATAAGTAAATAAATATATACGGGACATTTTACACATCGCAATCTAGCCCCAAAGTAAGCGATAGCTTGTGTTATGTGTTATAAAATGTTATAAATTCAATAATTCCTGATAAAAAACAGACGCAGTTTTGTAGGTATTATACTCGTACCTACATAATTATTATAGTTCCCACAAATTGATTCAGTACCTAATTGTAAAAGGAAAATCTTTTAATGGACTATCAAAAAACGAAAATAATATGTTCTCGAAACATCACATTGTTTTTACTTATTCACAAAAAACATTACTTAATGACCAGTATTTATTCGTAAATTCGTTTGCGTAAGTTGAGGTTTTCTAAGAATCCGACGCTAAACGGAAATTACCTGCCTTTAAAGTTGGTCGGAAAATTTTCCTGTTCAAAAAGTAGAGTATTTCACTCGCCAGAAAAAGAAGACATAATATGTAAAGTTATTTCTTGGTCTGTGGATGTACTTGGAAAAAATTTGTTCATCATATGAAACAGACAATACGGACAGACAAACCAACAAACGCACATACATACTTTCGTAATAACAGTATTTAAACACGTAGATAGCTTTAGAAAAGATTCTTTACAACACTTCGTTGAAGGTACCTAACTTTGACCGAGTCACGAAGTTTTTGTAGCGTATCACTTTCTAAGCGAGGTAAAAATAAAGCAATTCAGGTACTCACTGTTTGAAGAAAGTAAGAAAGCGAACGAGTCCTTCTGTCGGCACGGCCAGTGTCGGTGTGGGTCCGTTACCGACAGTGGGGTGAGCATTTCTCTAAACCAGTCCCAGGTCGATGTAACGGGCCGCATACAAAACATGGGCTCCCAACATTTGACAAAAACAAATGAGAAATTCTCATTTTACAAACAATGGTGCTTTTTCAGTTTGACAAATTACGGGCTCAAACCTAATTTGACACTTGTATAACTGGTACCACGAAATTATAGGACCGTCTGCTACAAATAATGACGATGGGCAAAATAGCTCGAAAAAGAGAAGAAGAAACAAGTCGTGACTTGTGGCTAGTGGCTACGCAATGTACGGGAGTGGACTAGAATAAAATAAAGACGATCGGAGAACTGTTCATTGAGCTGACCACCAACCTCCAGTAATGGAGAAAATTCCTTTTACAGTGAATGATGTGAGAAGAATAGTAGGTACTTTTAGATGTGCTAAAGTTAAAGTTTCAAAAAATAGAATAAGCAGTCAATGTTTGGTTAGGTGCTATGAAGAAATTTACTCTGAACTTAATAATAGGCTACTTTTTATTCAGGAAAAATCTCTGGTTCTCATGGGAGCGTATGTAGAATAAATGTAGAATTTAAAAAAAAAAAAATTTGTTTTGTGTAATAAAAATGTTTTGTATAATAATAAAGAGTTTGTAATTTTTTTTCGTCAAACTACAAAATACAATGCGCTCGGAACAGAAGAAAGTAGTCAAACGGAAGGCCGCATCATCTTATTAGAAGTAGTTTAAGGGAACTATATTTTCTATCACCAAAATTTATATTTGTCATCAAGTTGTATCACCTAATAAATAGATCTATCGCCACGAAATATTTTCGTTCTCAGATAAACAAAAATTGTTCCCAGGTATGAATTATCAAATTAATGTTAATATATGTGTAAAATATAAGAGATAGATAATCAATAAAATCATATTGCATTACATGAATATAAACTTCGTTCTTATAATAACAGTTTTGTACTTAAATAATAGCTCTGTGCTCAGAATGGTAGATCTGTCACCAAATAAATCGATTATCGATCCCTGACTGCGACTCCGTCCACATGCTCTTGGAGGGGAAGAGGGTGACGGCTAAGGAGTTTTCCTAGGTCCCATGTGCACCTATAGGTAAATAGGTTAAGGTTATTTTCCTTTTTTGACCACCCAGAAATAGGAGCCCCGCGAAGCGGGGCTCCGTCGACATGCTCTTGGAGGGGAAGAGGGTGACGGCTAAGGAGTTTTCCTAGATCCCCCACTTTTTCTTAGGCTATAGTCGTAAATTCTTATATAAAGTTAACACATAAGCTCAAAAAATAAAAAAAATTATAAACATAATATGATTTATTGGTGATCTCTTTAAATTAGTTTGCTTAAATACTTATTAGCACACACCTATTATAACACATACAAAAACATTTATTTGGTACTAGACCTTATATCTCAGGATTTTAGGTGATTTATTGTGGAACTGATTTTGCATTGTTTGGTGACTACATTTTGGTGACAGATCTACTATTTTGAGGACAAACCCTATTATTTAAGAAACACAAAACTAATTAAATTGGTGATAGCTTAAATGATACCCGTAGTTTAATACATTTCTTGAATTGACCTTCAACTAAACAATAAAATACAAAAATGATAAATACAAAATAGGGCTAGTTTGTATGCAATTGCACTATGACTGAACCGTTTAGTTGATATGTTGAAATCGGAAGCTTGATGTGTGATTTTGGAAAAACCTGAATTTTTCTATAGCAATCTATACCTAGCTAGAGCAAGGTAGAGGGAGCGGGTACGAGCAAATAGGTACAGGATTGCTTGATATACCTAATATGCCAGAGATTTGTTGAAAACTAAAATAGGTGCAGGCGACCGAAGGTGCGCGCAAAGTCTAACTTAAAAAATCTTTGAAAGGTTTGCTTCATTAAGGTAGGTAGGTAACATAGGGATAATCGCTTTATTATTTATATATTATGTACATACGTATGTATATATATATTTATCAGTTATCTACTAACGCTTACTTGCGGGGCTAGATAATATAATGTCCTGATTTATATTTATTTATGTATTTCTTTACATTGAAAAGTTTTTACAGTGAGATAGGTACCTACTTTATACTTCGTTTGAAGAATTATCTTGAATAGCTTAGGTAGGTAGATAACTAGATACGTCACCACCCACAGAAATAGGAATATCTCAGATTTTGAGTGGCTTAGTTTTTGTTCTCATCTCAGACTACAGATGGTTCTCATTTGCAAACTAAAAATTCCAAATGACCTAACTTAATAGTTATTCATGTTAATTCCTTTAAAATCCGCATTTACTATTAATTTTTACAACTTGGTTTATATTGCATTTGGAAACTGGTTTCGAGTGCACGTCAATGCCCTTCTCTGAATAATTTCATTACCAGTTGCATTGGTAGGTAGAGGACACTATAGTCGGCCCAATATCTTGCTGCCAGTAAGTGCAACAGAGACCACAATAGGCCTCCTGGTTACCCATTTTACTGCATCACGGGAAGCGAGATATTACCCAGACTTTAGGTAGTTCAAAATAGCTGCCTAGGTACCTACCTACGTTCTGACTGAGTTACGAGAAGATTTTCTTGCCGGTTCTTCTCGATCACGAGAAAGCATAATTATTGAAATAATCGTTATAACTTATATAAACCTACTTACTTAGGTACATTCCATAAATTAAAACTTCAATAATATTTTTTCCATTTAATTTACCAAATTTCAAATTTTACATAGCAATAATACCATTATGTGAATTTGCAGTCATAAAAAGAGGGTTGGCTATAATGCTAAAATGTTACCGCTAATCGTTTGAATACTTATTTGTTTTTTTAATCTGCTCTACATATCTACTTCCTTGTGATAATCTCTTCTTAGCAGGCTACCACGATGATAACCTGTAAATTAATGTCGATACCTATACCTACCCGTTACAGAAAGAAAAACAATCTTAGAACATAACGCTCACACATAAACACGTATCAGTATGTAGCCATGGTATCCTTTCTAAACTATTCTTCCGATTGCTAATGGAACTAAATTCAGAAAGAAGAAGGGGCATCCTTAAGTACTTAGGTATGTGGTTGATGTCCAGCGTACTCGAACGAAACGTTTTTCTTCTTCGTATCTGATACGAACCGCTAAGGTGTGGAACACCCTTCCAGCTCCCGTGTTCCCAGCCAAGTACAATCTAGGTGCCTTCAAGAGAAGAGTGAATAGGCGTTTTCTAGGCAAGCGCGCTCCATCATAGACCTCATCAATTCTGTCCATCAGACATGATTGTAGGATGGAAATGTATGGAAATGACATATCCGATCGAAAAATTGATCACGTGACTTTTCGATGACAACTGTCGTTCTCATACATTTTTTAAATTACATTTTATTAGCAATCGTAGGAATAGAGTTATCAGTCATATTATGGCTAAGACTTCTGAGCACTTTATTGCCTATTTACTTAGCTCAAAGACCTAGAAGATTTGTTTTTATTGTAGGTATTTTTTTATTATATGTAGGCATTAGTTTTAGCTAGGTTTTAATTTTTCAATGGACTACGGAATATGTTCGTGAATTTTTTTAAATTTCATTGTTTTATACCATAGCATAAACCATTGTAAAATTAGACAGATTTTCCGATTTGTACGGTCATTTGTAAAAACTAAAAGTTACCAATCTTATAAAAAGTGATAAATTCATCATTTCATGTATTTTTTTGTATTAATATAGTAATAATTTAGGTCTTAAATATACAACATATCAAGTTCAACATATCCTGCCAAAATGGCGTGCAATATACTAACGTTTAGGTTTCCAGACCGTCGGCACTTGAAATAATTGTTTCTTTGGTACATTTTTCTTATTTCTCAATTTTATACCTATAACCTACCACTAGGTTTTTCTACGCATCGAACTTGTTGCATGCGAATTGAATTTGTATTTATTGGAAGAAAGTGCTCAAAATAATATAGGTAAAGGCCTGCCAACCCGCGCTAGTCACAGAGCAAAGACCACTGGTATTTGGTAAAAGTTTTTTTTAAATCTAAGAGGAAACCTGTGGTCTTGTGGGCTACTAGGAGTATTAAGGTATGAAATAAAGGTACAATATAATAATAAAATTTCTTATTATATTTTATTCATAAGCATTTTTAGGAGAATATTTTTTCATTAAAGCATTGAAAATGTTTGGATGCTTCTCTAACAGCACTTTAGAGATATGGTCATATTTTTTCTTCTCTTTTAGAGTACAGCGACTGCACTTTGTTCTGATAATTTCAGGAATTGTATCTGAAAAAGAAAAACAAGTTTAGAGTAAAGCAAAACTAGCTTCAAAGTGTTTATTGTTTCAAAAAATTTAAATAACTAGCACATACTTACGGGCTAAGGTAGGTTTTAACTAACTTTTTTGCAAGATGGAAGCTAAGGGTTGTAGTACCTACCTTAAACTAAACAGCACAATAAAAGCAATAATATAATAATAATAATAAATTGAGCAATTACATATCGCGAAATATTTGCGGTTAATTAATTTCAAGGGGCAACTTTTGAAAACAGTTAAACAACTTTTTTTTGGTAAAGCCCTGAATGATGACTGAGGCCCTGAATAATGAACAGTAGCATAATATAATGACAATTTTCATGGAAAAGTTTCCAGGTGATTAGATTTAATCGGAGGTCCCGGGTTCGATTTCCGGCATGGCACGGACCTATGAGATTTCAATGTTTGTCCTAAGGTCTGGTAGGACGCTTCGGCCGTGGCTGGTTACTCGGCGAAAACGCGTACCGATGAGCGATTTAGGGTTCCAGTGCAGATTTCGGTTTAAGTAATTATCTATCAACTAACTGGGCTGTTTACTTATTCTAGTATCAAAAATCTTCGGGTGCATCTTTATTTTCCAGCGCGGCTAGCATCATAGAGTAGGTTGGTAGCATAAGCCGGGGACTATTTCGAAATGATAAATTTTTTATCTTCTCCTACAGTTTAACCCACTCTTTGAGAGCATGGTCGGTGGGTGAAGATAAAATCGATTGCGGATAAGACGCGGAAACTTCTAACAGTTTCGTGATTGGCTAAATGAGGGAGCAACGGACGTAGGAATAAAATAGGTGGATAGGTACATTTTTATCCCCTGTCTTTGCTACGGGGCAGGTGAACTTGCAGGGAATAAAGGCAGTGTATATCACACTAATATCTATCTATCTATCTATCTATCTATCTATCTAATAACATAAGGGAAAGTTTGTGTGTAAGTCTGTGTGTATGTTTGTTACTCTTTCACGTCGCAACTACTGAACCGATTTGGCTGAAATTTGGAATGGAGTTAGAGTATACCCAGGATTAAAACATAGGCTAGCTTTTATCCCGGAAAAATCCATGGCAATTGGGAAAACCGATATTCCAGCGGGCGGAACCGGGGGCGTCCGCTGTATTGTAATTTTTTAACAACGTACCTCTTAGCCACTGCATTTCTCCGCAAGGTGCTTGGTCCATCAGACAGCCAAATGCTAACTTCCTCTGTTCTTCATTACTTAGAAGTCGATCAATGTCCAAATTTTCTAAATTGGAACAAAGAACTACAGCTAGTAAAGTGAAAAGGAAGAAAACAATTTTCTGTTTTGTGTACATCTGAAAAAAAAAACATTTACAGAACAACAAACTTACAAAAATATACTATATTTATTTCTAAACTAGATAAAGTCTGCTTACCATGATAATTCTTTAGAAATAACTCGCTATGGTGCGATGGTATCCTTTTTAAGCTCCAACGATCTGGTCAGATAGGTTTGATGCGTGACAATCAGTAATTAAAATTACCTAGATTTTCCTTATTCCTAGTTTTTTTCTCGAAAGATTACACAAGTATAGGTTATGACGATCGTAGAGTGATGATACCACGATGATACCTGCTCAGTTCTTGAGCAAGCGAAAGGCAAGTTATACCTAGGAGAAAATATATTTGGAGAAGATACCTATTTGGATATGTTTTAATATTTTCATAGACGGCCGGCCCCTAGATTGCATACAAGACAAAAACTTACAGCACGCCAGCTTACCTACCTTTG
The DNA here is from genome assembly GCA_036785405.1 of Coenonympha arcania. Classification (NCBI taxonomy): domain Eukaryota; kingdom Metazoa; phylum Arthropoda; class Insecta; order Lepidoptera; family Nymphalidae; genus Coenonympha; species Coenonympha arcania. The sequence continues at coordinate 4,464,924 of CM072074.1, forward strand.
TTACTAGTTTTATTTGGCCTGACAAAAGACATGTACCCAGTCGCCCAAAAAATGTCGCCAGTTTATTGGTGCCGAAAATGTTCGCTCAGCAGCAACCTATAGAATTTTGACAGATGGCACTACTGTTAGCTTGCACGAAAAATGTTTACGTAAATCGTTCAGATGCTCATACCCCGAGGTTTCGCATCGGTGGGCCCGACAATCGACATATGACCTGAATGATGATGATGATGGGACCGTACCACCATCTCATAATGCAGTAGTGTTATAGTACATTGTTACCCTAGGGATGAAAGTAACTTATTTAGTCCCGAGACGGGGTTTGGCGCCCGAGCGTAGCGAGGGGGCCTATAGTTCGAGGGACTAAATAAGTCTTTATCCCGAGGTAAACACTGTGCTTTTCATTACGAATATAAGGAAAGTCAAAATAAAAATATAAATTAGCAAAAGAAAATTGAGTGAACTTTATTTTACATAAATCAACAACTTTGGTGAGATATTTATTTTAGGTAGGTATCTTTGTTTTGATTTAGGTGGTAAAAGGTTTTCCACTACTGCTTGAGCCTCTTCTCTCACAAAATCAGGCGTTAAATCCATATCTGAATCAGATGAACTCATTGTGTCAATAAAAATCACTGTTAAACAGAAGCCTAAACAAAACTCTACAACTCGAAAAACAAATGAAGATCGGATTGCCGCTTGCCACTTTCCCGCCTTTTTTTTTCTTTGGCCTAGCCGGCGGGCTATGCATTTAGCTTTTTAATCTCAGACCAATAATCCCATAGACACAAGGCTAAAATAAAACAAAGTAAACGTATATCTTATTCAAGTTTCTAAATAGTATCAGTATTAGTGTGAGTGAGACAAAAATCAGGTGTCAGTTTTTATTTTTTTTGACATGTCACAAGGTCCAAATATTTTGCAACCGTTTGCAACCTTTTAATACTGCCAATTTTAAAAGTATTCGCGTTTCTGGTCGAATTACCTCAGTCGTCGTATATATTTAATTTTGTCTCATAATATTTGTTGATGTTTCGTGAGAAGTGCTGAAAAGATTATTTAGATTTTCTTGTGAAAAAATGTGAAAAAATTGAGATTTGTATATAAATTTAAGTATAATGTGAGATGATTAAAAATGTCTTGTTCGGTAGAGGGTTGCAAAACACGTATCTCACAGAAAGAAAACGAAAATAAATCAGTTGGATTGCATCGGTAAGTTTTAAGCTATTTTTTCATATTATAGAAGTAAGTATTTTGCTCAGAAAAATGTAAAGAAGAAGCGCAATTTAGTAAACGTCCGGGTAAACACCCAATTACAAGATGGTTTACGGTAATTAAAATATTTTTTAAATATTTCGGAAAACGCAATTTTAGGTTATTAGTGTTGTGAAATTTCACTATAGCGATAGTGTCAATATATCTGTAATTAGAATAAATAAATACTCTTTAGATTTCCTAAGGATGAAGATTTGAGGACGAAATTTTTTAAACTTTCGTGTACGAACATTTTTTAATAGTTGTTGTTTGTTATAGGAAACACCATCACCAAACCCCAGAGAGGTGTTGAACAATATGGCTGAGCCAAATATTTTGAAAATAAAACTTTCGTGTACATGTGGCACTAATACTGAAGATGAGTCTTATAAAAGAATACAAATATTAGAAAACAGTAGAATATTTTAAAAATGTTTCGAAACGCCGCCTTAAGAAAATCAATACCCTCACAAAAAGAGTAACGCGACTGAATGAACAATATATGGCAAAACAACGTTTGAGGCGTTAACTAGTCGTTGTAATATATAACATTGTCGTGTCAGTGTTTGTATGTTTGTTACCAAACCCCTTCGAAACTGCTTGAGCGATTTCTCTGAAGTTTTTTGTGTACATTTTTTAGATGTAAGTATAGGTTGTAAGCTATTTTTTATATTTCAAATGGCAAAACAATGTTTGCTCAGTCAGATTTATTATTATAAAAAACTATTTAAAAAAAAATGAAGTTTTCTTTCATATCCAGTAATAAAAAGTCTATGTCCAAGTCTCTTCAGAAGTTATGGTGGTTTGTAGGCAGTAGTGTAAAAATCTCATAACCCAAAATTTTGGGTTACGCTGTGGTTATGCTACAATATTTAATTTATCAGAGTTTTTCCGCGAATCACGCGATGTTTTTTCCGATTATGAAATAGTGGCTTTTGCTAGCCAAGAATAGTGCCACTTCCTCTTGCTGAAGAAACTATAACAATGGTTGGGTAAACAATATTTTATCTTTTATTTTTATACTTATCTATATATCTTTTATATTTATTATATATTATTATTATTATTCATTTATACCTTCAAACAAGCATTTTTTGTATAGGTATATATATATATATATATATTTCTATATCGCCTCGAACGATTTTCATGAAATTTAGTATACGGGGGGTTTTGAGGGCGATAAATTGATCTAGGTAAGATTCATTTTTAGAAAATGTATTTCCAAAAAAAAATAACGAGCAAAGTTCAGTCACCCAACTAGTTAATGTTAATCGTCGAATCTAATCGACTCCAGCTCATCACTAGCATAATCGAACCTTGTGACAACCTACTAATTTTCGAAAGAGGCATTATGGCATTGTCTCTTTTTAGCAACCTACCAAGCACATAAGTAAAAAGAGTACAAAAATAGTGCATGTCGTTGCTATTTTAACTGTGCATCTATTGGATCATTCATCTGAGTTTTTAATAGTCAAGTATTGTCTATGATTGTCTATGAATGTCTATGAATCAGTTGTCTTTACTTTATGAATAAAGTCTATCTTTCATCTTGTCTATGGATGCACTCGGGTACCTATGTCGTGTTTCATTTGAACTCCAATAAAAATGTGACAACTAGTTTTTTTTAATTATTTGACAGCTGTCAGTTGAAAACGATTCTCCCTAGGGCTGAAAAGTATTACTTTCAACCCGCTTCTCAGGCAACTTCAGACCTACTTTCCGTGTATGAGTAATGAAAAAGTACATTTTCATACTATGTTTGTATGAAAATTTGGTTTGGCCCTGTTTCTGACCTATCTAATTGTGTTATCGAGCGGGTTACCGACGCCCACGGCTTCTACCACCACACAGTATCTGACTTTGTATGGTGTGGCTAGGAGAAGGTCGGTGGACAGTATCAAAGAGTTATGAAGTAGTTGACCTACATAAACTGACCTGTTGAAGCTGACTCAACATTGATTTTACGGACCCAGTATCTGTCGGCCAGTAAGTGTCCTTCACTGTCCGGCAACTATTGGTTTCTTTGATGGACCCAGTAGTTAGACCAGGCATAAGGATTTTTTTTATTTGAGGCTAGGAACCTTTAAAACTTTTAATTTATTTTATTAAAATGTTACATTATAATTTATACTTTATGGATAAATTATTCTTAATACTGTACAAGTCTTGCCCGTGTAGAATGGTGTCAAGAATCTATCCATCCTGTAGTGCTACAGGCCGTATGGGCCCTGGCGTCCTCCACAATATTCCCCCACTTGTCGCGGTCTTTGGACTCCCAAAAATACTGGCTGCATTTCCGCGTTGAACAGCTAGACTGATTAGGTACTTAGTTTGTGTAAAAAATGAGCCGTGGAGTAACGTCTCGAAGAACTATTTTTTGTAAAGATACGTTTTAGATTAGGTACGTCTAGGCATCTACGATTGGGCGCTAACCCACTGGGATTATAGACATGGTTATACAATACAGCAAGCAGTGTTGTGATTACGTCACGTTGCGCCTGCGCAAGCGGCCTGGCACACAAACACACATGCAACCAGCTAGCCTCGAGCCCGGCTCACCTCGACTCGCCTCGCTTGCCCAACCTTACCGATTTTGATCGTCTAAGTAAGTAAGTAAGTTCTTTATTTGCTTAAAAACGTAACGTAAGTAAGTTCTTTATTGGGTTAAAATAGATGGAAGAGTACAAAATTGGAAACCGAATGTTTTTACCCACATACATACAGGTATATGCAAATGTTACAATTTGATTACTTAGTTATATTATTAAAGCTTAAACTATTAATTATTATTCATATTAAAATAAATAAATTATTATTACAATGTCAAAACAGAATATCAGCTAACGTTGCTGTCTATACTCTAAGAACTCCTTTACAGAATAAAACGCCTTTGAACTAAGCCATTCTTATGGGTAAGCACAGACGATATTATGTATCATGTAAGTATAATTTGGTAAAAAAGAGTTTCCTAAGTAACTACCTAGGAAAAAATGGAGGCGTCAATGTCTCAGTAATATGGAAAATTTAACGCAGTAATTATAATACGCTTTCGTGCATTTCCGTATCCAAAGGGTAAACAACGGGACCCTGTTACTGTGACTTCGCCGTCTGTCACGGTCAGCTGCGTCTCTTGTACCGTATAGATATATTACAATACACTTCCACAGATGATATTGTATTTCCGTTGCCGCTAGCAACAAATACTAAAAAATTGAATAAAATTAATATTTAAGCGGCGCCACAAGCCTATATGTACAATCTTGTTTTTTGTCAGTTTTTACGAGCTCGTTTATTATTACGGAACCCTTCGAGCGCCAGTCTGACCCGCACTTGGCCTATTATTTAATTTCGGTTTTTAGACCGATTTTAGAAACCGCAGAAATGAGTTATATGGCTACGGTTGAAGGTCTATTATAGAAAAGCTAAGTATAAAGTTGAAAAGTTCATAAAAACGTAACGTAAAGCAGCTACCACATAACGCAGATGTTGAAAAACGTTATGCGGCAGTTTGCGGTGGAGTAGATAAATTGCATTTTGAAATGAAATTATACGCATCAGTAACTTTTACAATGGCGATTGCAATTTGCAACACGAGTTGAATGACACAAAACAGCAATCCCGCAAAATAAAAATAAAAACTTTTTTTCCCATCCCAGAACCCTTTCAGATCTTTAAGATCTTTAGATCAAGCAGCCATTATCTTATCATGTTTAAGCTTGGTTTTAGTACGTTTATGGAATTCAATTCAAAAAATGCTGTAGCATACCAAAATCAATTTTAGTAATTATATAAATTATAAGTCATAATAAGTGTATTTTAGCTATAATTTGATCGTATACCTTGCTTTAGCTACATAGATAGTTTTGCAAGTCGACGAAGAGACGGTCGAGTTGTAAAGATTTTAAAAGGCCTTTACAAATTCTGTGATGAGATAGTAATATATTTAATGAATAAATAGATTTTGTAAAATCCCAAATCTATGCAGATAATATCGCGGAGCACAATGGTAAGAAATTGGAAGGGCTGAGTTATAGATAAGAATAACAAAAAGCTTGTTAATTTTTCGATCATAGTTTATTATAAATCAGTCAACACCAATTAATAAATAAATAATTGTCTTTTACCATTTCTTATAAAATAATCACAAATGCAACACCTTAATATAGGTACTTTATTAAATTAACATCATTATAATATTTCGACTTGGTAACAACACTGTCTCAAGATGAGTTTTAAGATTTTAAGAAAAAACTTGCAATGGAATTTAATTTTGCTTGATCCAATAATTAATTAATCTAAATGGGATGTATACCTACTAATGCAGTTTGTACTTACTAATTTATGTCGTTAAAAAAACGTTAAGTATTTTAATTTCCAACATTTTCACAATAACTGACTCTATTCTTTTGATGGTAGAATTCATTCTTTGCCGTCGAGTTAAATTTATTCGGAAATCGGTATATATTACGTACCGGCTTTGTACCATATAGACAAATATCCCCGTGGTTTTTCAGATGTTTGTTTTAACGTTCTACTGAGTATAATGAGACCAAAGATTTGTTAGGACAGAGCAACGTAGGACATCGCAAATGCTTTGAGATGCACTGGATTTGACATTAGCAGGTATGTCACACAACTTCAGATAAAATCTAGTTCCTCTCCTCATTATTTGCCATAAAATATATCGCCTTATTAATCACTGGATGAAAAATGGTTCTAGACCTTAAAATAACAGTAAAATATGGTTCCTATTTCTAGTTAAATGTGCTATAGATTTAGCTTCCCTGAATGAACTTGGACTGACGATATAAAGCGGGTGGCGGGAAGCGGCTGGATGAGGAAGGCTGAGGACAGGGTGTGGTGGCGCTTGGGAAGGCCTATGTTCAACAGTGGACATCCGCAGGCTGAAATGATTATGATGAATCACTGGATGAAGAATGGTTCTAGACCTTAAAATAACAGTATATTGTCCCTATGTCTAGTTAAGTAAGCTATAGATTTAGCTTCCCTGGATGAACTTTTCGAAGTCGGCGCGGTATTTCCCGGATGGGTCGTTCTTTTTCACAAGTTCTTCCCATTGCTTGGGGTACTTCTGTTGGATAGCCTTGATCACTTTACGGATGTTCAGCTTTTGTTTCTCGGTGCATTTTCCGCACACCGTCTCCACGGCCTCCGGGAGGGCTTCTGAAAGTAGCAAAATAATTATTAGTAAATATTATTCCAATTATTTCTGATAGGAGTGTGGCAAACGGCATCCGTCCCGGGTAGTAGCAAAGACGATGAAAATAAAAAATATATTCATTTTTGTTTGGTGACCCTCGCTAATTTAATTTTTTGTTATTTATAGTGTTTCATTATTTTTCTGTAAATAAACTGTCTGTGGTTTATGAAATGCAGCCCACTGCCAGAGACGGATGGATAAATAGCTGAGAGATTAAGTAATAATAGTCAAATATACTATCACGTAATGATTAAGGATTCTAGATCTGGGGTTTAGGCCCCAGGTATTCTCACACCTCATGAAAAAGAAAATCTGACTAAAAAATTGCAGGCAGGGTTGAAAACGCCTTCAAATTTTTTCGGGTCACTTCGAGGAAAGAAACCTCGCAACGAAGTCGCGGACGCTCGATGAAAGGGAAATAGTCTAGTTGTGTAGAGGCGTTTCCATCTACCAATTTGCAATTGGTCAGTGTGGTGGTCTATGGACAGACGTGCTCCAAGAAGAGGGGTTAAAATGATCATCAACGTTATTATCACCTATGTTATTTTTATAAATTAAATAATATCTTCGAGTATATTATATTTATTGATGCACAAACGTCGATAAAAAGTCTTTAATTTTATGAACTGAACAAATTTTAAATTCGAAATTTTTGGGTTGATTTTAATTTTTAATAGAATAAATACCAAAGATTTCAATCTTTGATAAATACTGACTTCCTGGACTGTATGATTAATGGTCATTGAAATCATTGAGGTCATTGAAAGCTACAATAAAGAACGTTAGGTTGTATTTTTATGTGTGTCATGGCTCTTTATTTTTTTAGACAACTAAACGACATTGAAAAGATTATCTTGCTCTTGGAGATTGAAATGGATGCAATAGTTAGTTGCCATGATATTCATCTGTCTCATCTCTTGACCTCTCATAGGCTGTAAAGCTAATTACAAAAAAAAAAATGTGAATATAATTTTATGGCGTTAGAGCCTGATATTTCTAGACGCAAGTACCCGTAGGTTAGGTCTATGTACAATAAATATTTAAAGAGGCTTCCATAGGTACAGCTAACGTGAATTTTTTGCTCGTTTTTAGGGTTCCGTAGCCGAATGGCAAAAAACGGAACCCTTATAAATTCGTCATGTCTGTCTGTCCGTCTGTCCGTCTGTCCGTCTGTCCGTCTGTCCGTCCGTATGTCACAGCCACTTTTTTCCGAAACTATAAGAGCTATACTGTTGAAACTTGGTAAGTAGATGTATTCTGTGAACCGCATTAAGGTTTTCACACAAAATTTAAAAAAAAGTAATAAATTTTGGGGGTGTCCCATACTTAGAACTGAAACTCAAAATTTTTTTTTTCATCAAACCCATATGTGTGGGGTATCTATGGATAGGTCTTCAAAAATGATACTAAGGTTTCTAATTTCATTTTTTTCTAAAATGAATAGCTTGCGCGAGAGACACTTCCAAAGTGGTAAAATGTGTGTCCCCCCCCTGTAACTTCTAAAATAAGAGTATGATAAAACTAAAAATAATATATGATGTACATTACCATGCAAACTTCCACCGAAAATTGGTTTTTTTATATTTACAATAAAACCTCTAAAAACAAAGTTAGTTTTGCGGTTCGATAAGAAAAGTGGTTTTTATGGTTTTATTCCTCCGGTTGTAGTACGGAACCCTCAGTGCGCGAGTCCGACTCGCACTTGACAGGTTTTTATTTAATTTGGCGGGCAGAGATGTTTTTTTTTCAATTTAATACTTTTGAGAATTAGTCTTGATAGATACGAAGCTCTCAGTGAACGAGCCCGACTTGTACTTGACCAGATTCTTATTTTTACAAGAGCAAATGAAAAGGATGCAAAAAAGCATCGTAATGATGTATTTACACAGACCTTATGAACATAATGCTACCTATTATAGAGTGACCTAGGTAAACAAAGTGGTAAAGTTCAAGATATCCAATTAAATTTTATGTGTCATAATTTCACGTACATTAAGTATAATAATTATAACCCGAGGTACGAAACCTTGACCCCGACCTTTTTATGTTAATAATCAGACACCATGTATTCTGAGCTCATTCAGAATAAATATACCACACTTAGTATACATTACACATCGTTGGCTGTATTCGTTAGCATTACAAACGGATATGTTGAAAGGATAATGTTTGTAGTTTGAATATTGCTTTATCAATCATGGGAAATTATCATACAGGTACCTAATACTGGGATCTGTAAATCTCTACAATTTAGCTTTAGCTATAAGAGGATCCATTTATTATATTGGTGGCTTAAGTTATAAGAGGACCTATTCATTTTATTGCCGTAATTTATTGTCATTGATCTTCGATCGCAGATATCACGTTAATAGCCCACATCTGACTTTTCGGAGCTAGGTACTCGTAGATATGTGCGTTTTCGGAATTGCATCTCCAATGCATTTTTTGAATTTTGTTTCATATAGTTATGGAATGAGCGATCGATAGGTTTCTATGACGACCGCACATAACTAATAAGGCCAGCCACAGACCATCTACTCTATCGTAGGATAGTATAGATGGTCTATGATGGATGGATGATGGATGGTGATATAGAAGAATAGTATTCCATCCATCTTATTCCATATCAGTTGTGCTTATCGATTTCAACTGTCACTCTTAGACTTGTTTTAAATTTCATTCCATATAATTATGGCTAAGGCTGCAAGACGTCGTGGTCTTCAGCACACGTATTATGTAACCCGGTGCCTATTACAAAGTGACAGCTACTGGCATATATGTATTTATCAGCCATTGAAGGTTTGCTATAAAACAAAAATAACATTTTCAATGAACTTTCAATGGATCAAAGAATACGTGTAAAGAAACGACGAGAGATCTTGGCCGCGCCCAAGAGCTTTAAAGCTATGGCAAAACACCACCCTAGCGAAAATACCACTGTAGTGTCTTTTAATTCTACCGTGAAGCAGAAATGCATTGCTGTGTTTCGGTTTGGAGGGTACTGTACGCCGACGCGATTACTGGGCAACATGAGACTCAATAACTGATGTCTCATGAGCGGATGATGAGTGCAGTGCAGTGCGTCGAATGATATTGCAAAGCAAAATTATAGGACGCACTGCATCTGACATGGCCTGCATGTGTCACGTCTTGCACGTCTCATAATTCTTCATCTAAAATATGAAATTCTCGTACCAATGTTTGTTACCAAATACTCCGAAATAGTGTTCGGTACCTAGGTCTGAGAATGTATCGTTAGCTCTTTTTCACACTTTCTTTCTTTTCTTCTTTTTATCACAAATGGCAAAACAACTTCTGCCTGGTCAACTAGTTTAATAAGTAAAATTCTCGTGTCAGTGTTTATTACCAAACTCCTCCGAAACGGCTACACCGATTGTTATGAAATCTATGTATATTCGGCGGGTCTGAGAGTAGGTCGTAAGCTATTTTTATATCCCATCGGAATATAGCCCCAAAGCAAGCGATAGTTTGTGTTATGAGTACTAGATAACTGATAAATATACATACATAAATATAATATATTGAAAAACACCCACACTGGAAAATATTCATGCTCATCACACAAACATTTACCAGTAGTGGGAATCGAACCCACGACCTCCGACGCAGACGGCAGTTTCGCTACTGTTACGCCATTCGGTCGTTAACGGCCTACAAGCCGTATTTAGGTGATGTTGAATGAAGTTTTATGCAAAAACTATAAAGACAATTACTTTCAAATATATACGTCATGTATTTTGGGTCTTTAATCTAAAATCGCTAAGAAGCAGAAACACGATTGGATAAAATTTTCTCGATAGAAAGTTCTCCCAAAAGTTGCTCCAAAATTTCAGTTTTTCTAGTTTTTATCGGACACTACATTGGACGTAATTGTAATTTTTGTTTTAAAGTGTAATAATAATATCCAAAAACGCTTAGAAGCGATTTTTGATAACAAGCTTAGTTTTTGAGTAATTAGGTAAAAGGTCGTTTTTCTGTTATATTCTTCCGCAACGCTGCATGTCGCACCTACCAAATCTCCGTGAGAGTGAGAAAGACAGAAATAAATTCAATAAATCCCCTTCAGGTCAGCTAGTAATAAAAAAAACTTACTTTTGAAATCTGTCCCTTCGGCGGTGCACCTGCCCTTATCTAAGAAACAGTTCACGTATGATTTGAGCAGTCTGTCGTTTCCGATCAATGTCTCCACGTCGAAGTTGTCGTATTTTGAGTTGTACTTGTCCGCGGCGAACACCGACAGCACCAGGCAAGCCAACACGATACAAGTCTTCATTGTTCTAATCTGGAAATAAATGAAAAAGCCTAATTACTCATAAGTACTTGAGAAGTTGAATAAAGATTCGATCGTGGATCACGCAATTTCGCGGCGTAATATGACTTATCTACGAAAATTATAGAAACCAGCACCTCTAGCCATATGGCTTTTACGGTACGATAAAAAGATAGTGGAATGGAACTCATGTATGAAAATGCCATTTCTGAAAGACAAAATGACCGCGTGACTTGCCGAATGTAACTTTCATTAACACAAAAAGTTGATTTCAGAAAATCAAAATCACAATAAATATTCAGCCATATCCCACTTTTCACTTTTAATTTCCTATAGCCAAAAAAGGTTGCCTGGAAGAGATCGCTTGAAGCAATAAGGCCGCTTTTGCATACTATTATTTTATTGTGTTCAGTGTATCTTGTTTTTTTCTTTGTAATGTTTGGCTGCAATAAAGTGTTTCTTCTTCTTCTTCAAAATATTTATTCTTTCACATAGACCTAACTTACAGGCACTTATAAAATTTCAAACTCTACCGCCTCGTTTGGAAAGTAGTATTGCTTCGAGAAGATTGGGCGAAGAATTCGTTACTTGCTCTTAATATAGTACATATAGGGAATTAGCGATCAACAGTTTTCTATTTTCTGAAGATCGTAGATAAGTCAAATGGCTAAGGCTAACGCTAAGGCTGTAGTAGTCGCAATAAAACCCTTTAGTCTCTTCTGACAATCAATATTGTCTTCTATTCACATTTCTATTTCTATTCTAATATGTTTTTCAACATTGCCTAGGACCTAGGTATTGTAGGACCAAGTTAAAATGACAGTAGGTATACCTTTAAAGAAGTACCTACCGAATCAATTATAAGATATTGAATAAATAATCTATTGAAACACAATGAGGCACAATACGTTTTCGTATGTCAAACAATGAAATCTGTTAAGCACAAGTTAAGTGACAATGTGGATGATTTCCATGGGCATGCGATACGTGGTTTGAATACTTTAATGAAGTCTCAAACAAATAGACCAATAAAGCTTAAGGATGCATTAATTTTAGAACTGTTCATTGCTTTAGTGTAAAAACTTCACAGTGAAGCAAAAAATGTACTCGTTTGTGTTATTATAAGTTACGATCATGACAGTTTAGGTGTCCTGCACTCCTTCTCTTAAGTATGCTAAACCTCGTAATCCAAAGACATACAAAGTTTTCTTGGTTATTTAATTCTTTGAAAATAAATACTGTTTTGTAGTGCTTAATAACTAATCCGATCTTTGAGTACAATAAAGACTCCATGGTCTACCCATAGGTATTTAGGGTACCCAACTTTAAAATTTTCACAATTTTCGTATTTTCTTTTGCCACTATATTCAATTATTCCAATTTAACGATAAAGGTTAGTCTTTAAAAGGTTTACAACGGTGTTTTTCTGTTTTTAGTATTTTTTGATTAGCAGTGGTACCACGGCCAAAAATATTACCCTGGGTTGTCCCTGGGGGTTAAAAAGTTACTCCTGGGGGGACCAACAAACCGTAAGGTAGACCTCGTGATAGTGAAAAATTGGCAATGGTTGTTTAAATTTTGTTACTAAATTTTTCACACCAGCTATAAGAATAGTGTATTGAAATAATTTTCCGCACTTCATTTATCAGTTGTGATTTTTTTAAATGTGTCATATACCACCCACCAATTTACTGACATTATTACTTATTTAGAACAACTAAAACGTAATCTGGATTATCCGTAAGTATCAACACCAAGGTTACGATACGAGATCATCGAGTCGATAAAATTGCGTAACACAATCACAAATCGGTCGCCGTTCGCACTGATTGCAACCATATTGCAACGCAGTTCGTTCACCCACCTTTTACTGTGTATATCACCCAAAGAACTAGCCGACGCTGAAACCGACAGTGCTTTTATATTGACAACCATCAAACCACCACCTTCGCCACCTCGCAGGCCAAATAGCGCACCGATCCGTATTGAATTCTAAGCCTTTTGTCACTCTTGATAAGACCCTTTATTTGGGGAGCATTAGCACAAATCAAGGCCTGCCTTTGTTGACGAAATATATCATATGCGTTGGTAAGCATTACCAGGAAACTGAGTTGAGCAACTAAAAATCCCGGGCGTTGGTAAATGAGGAAGATTATAGCTACCACGTTTGGGTTAGACTTCTTGATCGTTGTTTGCTCAAAATGAAGATACGTCCTATTAGAGTGAGGAGGATTTTGGACAGCTACCATGCTGGAGAAGTAAGGATTGGCTGGCTTCACACACCTTCGCAAATATGACGGAGAAGTAAGAACTCGCAGTAATGCGTTACGGTGTTCTGTGATAATGTAGCATCACCTCCCGATATTTTTTTTTTTTTTTTTACATTTACAAATACATTTAAAGCAACTCAAAATAAATCTAAACTTACTATATGATTAAAAAATAATAAATTATAATATTTACAAAACATAAATACACCATCCAACTGATCATTTATGGGCATAGTGCCCAAGACGCTGGCGCTGTTTCCTCTTTGTATGGCTAAACTAAGCCGTTGAGCTAAATAAGCGCCAAAGCTAAATAAGCTAAATAACCTCCCGGTATGGTAAATTATTATATTTAGTTGCCACAAAGACAGATACCTCAAAAAGTCTAATCTTCTTCTAATATATATAAAATTCTCTCGATTCTCTTTGTTACCAAACTCCTCCGAAACGACTGGACTGATCGTTATGATACTTTACAGTGTATGTCTCTGGGTCCGGGAGCAGGTTGTTATCAATTTTTTATGCCACGCATAATTATGGCAAAACAACGTTTGCCGGGCCAGCTAGTAGGTATATAAAATTCTCGTGAGTATTTTCAACCGAATCCGTCTCTCGAAAGGGCTTGACCGATTTTTATGATTTTTTTGTCTACATGCGGTAGGTTTGAACTTTGAGCATAGGTCGTGTTTTTCATATCCCATGGCAAAACAGTAATAATTTTTTAAACATTTAGTACTTATATTGTGCAGTGTACCAGTAATTCTAATTGACTCTTAACGCCTTAAAAAACGCCTTAAAAAACCTTTACGTACTTCGTTGCTTTTTGCAGGTTGTTGCTGTGATTGACAAAAAAATTAAATCATTAGAGTAAGTTAATCTACCAAGATGTTTTTGTTGTAGAGTCGCCTTAATTTTTCTAGTAAAGTTTTTAAATTACTCGTAATTATCATTAATCAGTGTTTCTTGTTTCGGAAGTTAGTGTCACATTGAAGACGGCTTAATTACCTAGTACCTACTTGAGAAATATGGTAAGACCTTACTTATATAGTAGGCTACCTAGTTTTTTATATTTATCTACAATAAGGTCTTCTTGTTATAATATAAACATAGCTAACAGAAGTAAATTGGAGTTTTCCAATGTACTTATTAGTAAACATATCACGTGAATTAATCATCTATTTTCTGCGCCGACCACTGTCATTCTCGTACTTTTTTTGAATTTCGTTTTATTTGAGCTATCCACAGTTTTCTGTGAAGATTCGCAAATATACGTCTTATGTTGATGACTCCTCGAAATATATTTCATGATGATTATAGCCAGCAGCTGTGGTGTGTAAAACAACGTTCGATTTTTAACAAAAAATTTAAACATTATTTGGGGTTCCGTACCCAAAAGGTAAAAACGGGACCCTATTACTAAGACTTCGCTGTCCGTCCGTCCGCCCGTCTGTCACCAGGCTGTATCTTTTGAACCGTGATAGCTACAGACTTAAAATTTTCACAGAGGATGTATTTCTGTTGCCGCCATAACAAAACATACAAAAAAATGGAATAAATTAAATATGTAAGAGGGCTCTCATATAACAAACTTATAATGATTTTTTCCTCTTTTTTGGTTTGGTGGGTGGGTGGGGAGGGGTGGTTAGTTAAATAGATTGAGAATGGTTTTTGATAGTACGGAACCCTCAGTGCGCGAGACCGACTCGCACTTGACTAATTTTTTTGATATTACACACATCGTTATCTAGCCCCAAAGTAAGCAATAGCTCGTGTTATGGGTACTAGACTACTAGATATATACTGAGAGTGGCGAGTGCTGCTGCGGACTGGCGGAGGAGAACCTCCACCATGTCTTGTGGGAGTGCTCCTTATACGAGGACCTCCGGTGCTTGCTGCTGGACGGGATCGTTCGCGAAGTTTCTGGCCCAGTTTATTATCAGGATCTCGTAGGTTCGGCGGCCAACTTCGGAAAGCTACGGGAGTTCGCGCACGCGGGGCATAAGAGGCGAAGCGGCTTGGAGTAACACAGAGAATTTATGCTGCGGACAGCGACGGCGCGGCGAGTCCGTCTTTTGTATCGTCCTGCCCCAGAATGGGGAGAGTGAGCCCATAGGGACAAGGAGCGAGAGGAACAACTTGTAGGGAGTCAAGAAGGCGCCGGGGAACACGCCAAGAGCAAGTACCGAACGGGCGCCCTCCCGCGTTTCGGCTCCCATAACCGCGAGGTGGATTGGGCCATGGGTGGTGGAGGGTTGTCCCTACTAGATAACTGGTAAATATACATAATATTTAATACACATAAATTAAAACAATATAATATTTAAAAACACCCAGACACTTAAAAAAATTAATACCCATCACACAAACATTTTCCAGTATTGGGAATCGAACCCACGACCTCCGATGTCGGCAGGATCGCTACTGCTATTATTATTGTACTAGGTACCTACTTATACATAAATTTCCCCTACTATTATAATTAAGTACTTATTCATAGTTATCTATCTTAAACAACATAATATCAAACGTTAGTTATAATTTGGATATTTCAAGGCATGTAATATCTATATTTTCGTGAATTCTGAAAAAATAATGAAATTAATACTGGTTACTTACCTACTCAAAAGTTACACTAGATACCTATAGCAAGTTCAAAATTCGTATAAAATATGTTTTGTGGGTCGAGTCGTTTTCGAAGTTCTGTGTAGCCGTTCGGCGCGTGCTCCTTGAAAGCCTCGAACGTTCTTCGCGCGAACCTCTTTTGCGAAGAGGAGCATTTAGAGCAAGCTGTTCGCACCACTTCTGGCAAAATTGCTGAAAAAGAAAATCTATTGAATGGAAGCAGGCGTTATTTTGCGTCGATCGTCTACGATTACGCATTGTGAAGTCAACATCTCCTGAGGATGTCCCGATGTCGGGACGAAACGTACGTCGAAGAAAGTGTTGGAAAATTGTATGTGTTGTTTCATGTGGGCGGTGTTCCTGCCGGAGCGGGAGCGACGGACGACGTATATAAATGTATGGTTACTGCATCTTGTACCATACATAACCTTTTCAAGTAGCGGATTATAGCAAAACAAATTAATCTGTCCTACAGAAAATGTATTTTCATTCAACTATATTAGAGGTATTAGAAGGTTAGAAAAGGGACCCTAATATAACTCCGCTGTCCGTCCGTCCGTCTGTCACAAGGCTCTTGAACCGTGATCGTTAGATACTTGAAATTTTTATAGATGATGCATTTCTGTTGCCGCTAAAACAACACATACAAAAAATGTAATGAAGTAAATATTTAAGGGACCTCCCATACAAAAAACGTGATAAAATAAAATAAAACAAAAAACAAAACAACTAAAATATTTATCTTCCGATGGTGTACGACCTTCAATTACTCTCTAGGTGTATTAACAATCACAATCAAAGTTTAAATTCATTCATAGGTCAAGATAAACAAGCATTGAATAATAGTATTGAATAATATACTTATTATTCAGATAGGGCCAACCTACCTTTAATTACATTGTAAATAAACAATTGCGTCAAAAGTACCTACGTACATTTTTGGGAAATTCCAAAATATTTTCAAACAGTTAATACATCCCTAAATTCTTTTTAACACGATATTATGTTTCAAGATCAACACAGAAAAAACTAAATATCTAGGCTACGACTCGGAAGTGTGAGCCGTTGCAAAACATCTCCATGACGAACAACAGTTTTGAAGGGGTTGACACTTTTAAATACTTGGGGACCACATTAACCTCCCAAAACAGCACCGAGGTTGAGATCAGAGCAAGAATAGTTGCAGGTAACAAATGTTTTTATGCATGTAAGAAACTGCTCAACTCCAAAATACTAAGCAGAAAATCCAAACTCACCATCTACTGGACGATCATAAGATCTGTTGTGACTTACGCCTGCGAAACCTGGACACTTACACAGAGAGATGAAGCGAGACTGGCGGTATTTGAAAGGAAAGTACTCAGGAACATATTCGGTCCAGTCCGAGAATCCGATGTAACATGCCAGCGCATGAATCACGAGCTTGATGCTCTTATAGGACGTGAGACTATCGTCAGGTTCTGTAAGTCACAACGCTTGAGATGGGCGGGCCACCTGGAACGAATGCCAGACTCTAGGGCCGTGAATATCATGACCAAGTGGACTCCCAACAAAAAAGACCAAAAGGCAGACCAAAAAAGCGTTGAGTCGATGGCGTGGAGGAAGACCTAAGGAGCATGGGTAAATACACCAACTGACGCAGGGAGTCGAAGAACCGCGACAAGTGGCGGAATATTGTGGAGGAGGCCAGGGCCCACAAGAGCTGTAGCACCACAGGGTAGATCGATTGTTTCATCTGCAAGCTATAATCGAAAATAAAGAACAAAAAATGGTTGTCTGTAAATTCGTCATCGAAGTCATAAAGTTTCAACAGAACGTTTTCGTATACTTACATAGTACCTAATATTTGTCCCCAGTAGTTTACTTAACAGAGTACACAATTTACATTACAAGACACTAGTGACTAGTTATGATATTTGAAGCCAATTCAAGAAAAGATGTAGTATGAAAAGATGTATGATGATGTACTTATTGGTATTTTGATCCACCTTGTTTTAATATTTACAGAAGTCAGAAAAAAGATTATAGGTAGGTAGGTACATACAATATCTAAATACATCAGATGAAGAGAGTTGAAATATTCTTTATTTCATCACAGAAATGAATTCATTGCTATCATGTTGCATGCAAATTGGAACAAACCAATCAACGGTAAGTTCTTTTTAAATTGCATGTTTTATACAAAACTGGCACACATAAAATTTGCGCTTTTTACGCAACTTTTGTTTTGCAAATGTGTATCTAGACATTGGACGCGTATGTTATACAACCTTAACATATTATGGGACCTACATTCTATGCATAAGGTTATGGTACCATTAGAATTAAACTTCTGACTTAATTACGGTGATAGGTACAATCCATGATCATTTTCGAAACTCCGTACGAATCGAAAGAAAAATAAGCGATTTTGACCGAGTGGGGCGCGACGTCATGGATTGGAATATCTATATCTATATGTTCCTATAAATTTAAATACGAATCAAAATTTTTCACTCGCAGCGGGATTCGAACCCGCGTCTCCCATCTCTCGCGGCTGGGTGCTCTGACCGCTGAGCTATACGAGCCTTATCCCCCTGCGATGAAATTTTCGATTCGTATTATTAAGTCCTTAGGCAGGACTAGCGTCATCTATTTGTGAAAACAGTTTCAAACTAATTTCGAAGGCTCATAATTTCATATGAAGCAAGCTTTGAAGAAGAGATGACACATTGCCGTTTTTAAATAATTATCTTTTTGTTACTGTAACATCTATATGTTACTGTAAAAGCCCAAACCACGGTAAATCCTAAGATTTTTCGGTAAAGCCTAAGATTCACCAACCCTTAATGGTAAAAGTCCGATTAATTTTAGATTATCGTTCATTTCGCACTTTTACCACCATTCACTTGGTAAATCTTAGGATTCACCTCGAGGAACGAATCCTCGTATATGTTGAAAAAGCAATAAAATTAATCGGACTTTTACCCAACCATTAGGGGTTAGCGAATCTTAGGTTTTACCGAAAAATCTTAGGATTTACCGTGGTTTGGGCTTTTACAGTAACATATACACTTCTTTTGTAGAGAACTACGTATAGTTTCTATAAAGTTTAAGACACATTTTTTCAAAAACGTAAACCTAATATAAAACTTTGTTTCTACTCACCCTTGAACGCTTTCCCAATAGGAGTACAAGGACCCTTATCCAAAAAGCAATCCATATATTTATTCAAAAGACGCGGATTCTGTAAAAAATAATCTACATCGTAGAAATCGTATTTTGCATCGTAATAAACTTCTTCCGCTAACACATTAAATGTATGGAGATAAAAAATACAAATGGTAAAGATAATTATAAGTCTCATTTTACTCCAAATTATGGAATTTCAAACTGCAAAATTTCGCTCGTGAACATGTTTTGTAGTAGGTACGCTTCAATCTATTACATGAGATAGAATGAAATAAATTAAATGATGCTGTTTTATCAAACACCAAAATCTAAACAAACATGCAATTTCGGTTAACCTTGAATATTAAAAGAAAACAATCACAAGCTCTAACAAAAAGTCACGGAGAGTATGTATGATATTAGCAAAAACTTACGAGCACATAATGTGGGTATTATATAATCATAATGACTACCACAGAAGATTTACAGAATTGTCGGATTTGTCGAGTAAAGTGGGTGCTAAATTCTATGAATACGAAAACAGATCAATAAGTAATTGAATATTTTACTACTTCAGAAGTTTTCAAAGTTGAAAAACAGTATTTTTCAAAAAGCTAATTTCAGTTTCTTTAATTAATCCCGTGAACTCTTGGGGTAAAATTCAAAATAAAAAGTGTTCAGTTACGCCTTTTTTTACTATGGATTTTAAAGTATTGAAATCAAACATACACTATTTACACCCAACTAGATGATTCGATGAAACTTGGTATTGCAATTGAACTGGGATATCAAATCAATTATTATAGATTTTCCAAATTTTAAAATTAGAAACGGTTTAACGATGCGGTAAATGTCTGTGCCTTTAGCCATATTATGTAAAAGTCGATCGTAATAAACCATCGCTCCGATGTATCGGTCATCGAATGAACTTCATTCCAATGGAACGAAATTCTTAAATGTTTGGGAATGACATGTCCGGTTGACAAGTCGATCACAATTCCCAATACACCTAACTGATTGATGGAAACTGACATTCTTCTACATTTTTTAATTTCCTTCCTTCCTATTTTCTTTTTATTAATTCCTTTCCTAGAAAGATGATAGCCTGCTCTTCGCGATGTTTTTGTTTTATGGTCACCACCGACATTACTACCTATTTACTAAGTATAAAGGTTTTCTTAATAATTTTCTTAGTATTAAGTAGGTATGTAATATGTTGTAAATTATTTTAGACAACTTAGTATTGCTATTAATACAAGGTTTGAACTGCGTACCTCCACGTAATGTATAAGCTAAGTATGACGTTTCTTAAAAAATAAAATATTGACACTACTACTTACATAGGTATTGCATGTTTTCATACATAACTAATTTTGCCAACAGTAACTATTTGTGTGAAAAAAATCCATTACTATGTAAATGCGATTGTTAATTTTCCTATGAACATTGTACATTACAAATATTATATGTTAGAGTACATATATTGACGTATTTGAGAGCTGCTTAGCACGTTTATTTACTTTTTTACTGCCCCCTTAAGAGCGTTCATGCGGCGCGGCGTGCCTCGCGTTTCGGTCCATACTAAAAAGGAATTCCTTGGCGCTGACGCAATTTTGCGTCGATAATGGTATTACAAAAAAAATTGTAGTAAAATAAATATACAACTTATTAAAATAGTAAATAACCAGTGACATTGAATATTAATTGAATTAAATTACTATAATTCAGAAATAACAAAATATCTTGGATTTTATCCTAAAATAAAACGTTTAATTTGTCGAAAAATGCTAAAAATGACACTTTTCGGTTTATGGTTTTTGAATGAAAATCTAGGAAAATCGTGTTTTTTTGAGACACTTTTTAGTAAATGTTATTAATTTTGCTAAATATGTCATTGTTATAAGTTTGTGTTATGAAACATGGCAAGTATCTTGCATCAAAATAGAGCTTCCACAGCTAAGTGAGTAATTAGCCTTTACCCTAAACTTTCTAATGAGAAAGTCATACACATATTTTCAAATATTTTTGAGACAAAAACTAGATTATGAAATGCCAAATAATATGATGGCAATTATCTAATCAATAATTGAACACATGACACTCTTATGTTACGTCGAAAATTGACAAGTTTGACTCAAGCATAATTCCAACGCATGAACGCTTCTGGGTTCGAATATCAGGTTGGGTCCGTAAGATATGGTAGGAATGGTTTTTTTTGGAAATTCTTAGTAATAATTATCCCTGAGTTTGGAATTTGGCGGTGTTTCACCCCGTGCCTCAGAGAGTACGGGAGTACGGAGTCGGCGTCCTGCGTCTGATTTTTCTCCAATCGTGTCGAAGTTGTAGCCCCACCTTATTATGAGAAAGTATTTCTATCTTATTATAAGAATAGAGAGTGTATTTTGTGATTGCGCATACACTTTATATCTATTTTATATCCCTATAATTTTACTTTGCACTATTAATTTAACTTGATTGTGCACTATAGTTTTATATTTTCCATCAGTGCAGGAAGTGTAGAAGTGTCGTCAAAATCGGTTCAGTCTAAAGATTATAAGCACCTACTATTAGGTATAATAACTTAATGTAAAAATGAAACAAAATTAGTAACCACTTTAATTTGACTTTATTTATTCCAGTAATAAACTTGTATTTGGAGTTTTTTCATCGAAAGGTCTAAGCATTCGCAATAGCCGCTTCCAAAGCAGCCAAATACTTGTTCTGCGGGTCATACTTCTGCTGGAACTTTCTGTATCCTCGGGGATCCTTCTCCTTGATTACTTCCAGGAATCTTTTGAAGATGTGCTTCTGTGCGTCCGTACATTTCGCACATGCTTGGACTACTGCTTCCGCCATGTCTTCTGCAAAAAGAAAGGCGTGTGAAACATTATGAATTATTATAATAGCCAATAGGTGTGATAATATTGGGTTTGCACGCGATGTTATAGAAAAATGCCGCTTTTAAATTAAAAATATATATATATATATATACGGGACAATTTACACATCGCAGTCTAGCCCCAAAGTAAGCGATAGCTTGTGTTATGGGTACTGGATAACTGATAAATATACATACATACTAATATACATAAATATAATATGTATATTGAAAAACACCCAGACACTGGAAAACATCCATGCTCATCACACAAACATTTACCAGTAGTGGGAATCGAATCCACGACCTCCGGCGCAGACAGCAGGTTCGCTACCACTTCGCCATTCGGTCGTCAAATTATGGATACATGGTTTCAATAAGTCACCTGCTTATTATTTCGATCGTATATGTCATTCTCATATTTTTTAATAGTATTATGTTTGCCTGCATTATACTTATACTACTGCCAAATTTTATATTTTACAATTCAAAATTACCATTTGTTCTCAGAATACAGAATAATGTATTCTGAGCATTTGTTGTATGTTTTTTGATTGTCTCTAGTGTCATTAATTACCTATTAAAACAATCATTAACATAAAAGATAAATTAAAAAAAAAAAACAAAAAGAAAGACTTTCGCACATATAAATAAATTTTAATATTATTATATACTTAATATAAGAGTTATATGATCATTATTTAAAAATAATTTTACCATGACTATTTTAAAAGAACGAGAAAAATCTTATAAAAGAAGCTTGTTTTTGTGTTAACTGTCAAATTACGGTGATTGTAATTTCAGAGGTAAAAGGTTATATTGAAATATAAGTGCATAACGTGCAACCAAGCACAACTTGCTTGATATTTCGAAAAGAGGTCGAACTTTTTTAACGATCTTCGGTTTTAGCGAAGTGTGATTCGTAGAGAACCACCACATTTCCTTATGGAAACAAGTTAGTAAGTACTTGGCTGCGATCTCACCAGATGGCAAGTGATGATAGAGCCTAGGACAGAATATCTTTAAATTGTGATAGAGAGTAAGTTAGATAAACCACCCCTAACGGTTTCTACATAGCATCGCGCCAGAACGCTAAATTGCTTGACGATGCGTCTTTGCTGATTTTTTTTTTTTTTAATTCTAATTTATTCACAAAGGGCTTCTCTGCTTGCTTCTCTGCTATTAAAGCAGAATGTCAGCCCCGTTGATGACAACATTTTGGTCAGCACAACTTAAATAAACAAAACAAAACTTAAATAAAATTACAGACACTTCTTAACATCATAAAATTCTAGACTATCTTAATTTAAACTTAAATAATATCTTAGCTGCCGGTGAAGATGGGCAGGCCAAAATACTTTGATATATTCCCACATCCAAAAAATTAAATTCAAAATTATCTTTAATTTGCTGTCTTAGGTGACGGTTTCGGACACATTCCGCAAGAAGGTGTACTATGTCCTCTTCGACATTGCACATGTCACAATTAGGAGATCTAACTTTTTTCATCAAATAAGCAAAATTTAAAGGAACATGTCCTGACCGAAGTCTCAATGCCATAACTAGATGTTGATGTGGCAATCTCACCTCGCTGAACCACGGGACTCGAGGAGGTTCACATTGTATACTTCTGTACCAAATACCTTTTGTTTTTGATCGTTCATCGAAGTAAACTTTCCAGGTTTTCCAACATTGCTGTCTGTATTTGGCTAATATTTCATTATAACTGGGGGTTACTTCGACTTCGATTCCTTCTAAAGTTGCTTTTCTAGCCAAATCGTCAGCCTTCTCGTTCCCCGTGAGTCCGATGTGAGATGGAACCCACTGTATCTTTAAAGATAAACCTCTACACTGCAATTTAGGATTTTATAGGCAATTGTCTTTGCTGATAGGATGGTAATTAGCCACGCACGAAACCTCCCACCAGGCCATACCTGAGTCGAAAAAGAAATTATAAAATTCTAAAGTGATGGGAATCAAACCCGCGACCTGCCACTCGAGTACGAATGCGAGATCATCAATTAACTGATACTCACTTTTAAAATCAGCAGCTGCGTTCCTGCAAGGACCTACGTCAGTAAAACACTCAATGAATTCTTTTCTGGTCTCTGGGTCTTTCACCACGGCTTCGATGTCCAAATCATCGTTTTCTGTGGAGTACAGATCTTCCGCTGCTCCCAAAACCAACAGGGCAGAAAGGACAAGCAGCCACTTCATATTGGTGATCTGAAAGGAAAAAAACATTGTTTCAGGCTTTAAGAAGGCCGAATGACAGTTTACAGGGGGACGGAGCAGCCGCGTTCACACTGATTTGCTTAAATTTCGGGGAAATTATTACTTTACACGATTGTTAGAAGGCCTAAAAATAAAACTGTCAATCAAAGTTGTTGTAATTTTTATGTACTTTTTTTGTGTGCAAGAATTAATTAAATAGCTTGTGCCGTTTTACAGACAATTTTCAAAGTATGACAAAATTAGATGCTTTTTGGGATTTTTTTTCTGAAACAGGGTTTGAGAAAATTCATTTTCTTGTCAATACCAACTGTTCATAAAACCCTAACGTTTATATTTTCGTTTATATAACTTTCCGTTATATATTTTTTCTGTAAGGATTTGATGATCAGTTCCTTAAACAAAATTCCTTTAACATGGTAAAAAAGAGCCAGTTTGCCAGCTCTTAAAGCCTTAACTTGGTTTATAACAATTAAGATAACTTAATTACATATTAGATTGATAAACTAATATGTAATTAAGTGACATACACCACTTAAATGTTACACTATAAAATTTAAAATATTACAATGATTAAATTGTACGGCTAATTAAAGGTTTCCACAGCATGCGTTAACTCAGTCAAACCTTAGTTTGTTGTAGGTATACATCTGTGGTATACATTATTAATAAACTTGGGTATTACTCATTCAGTTTGAATTATCTAATGTACCGACAACAAAGAATAAAATAAAAAAACTCGTTCCTTAAAATTAAACTTACGTTTAAAAAGCGAATGAAACTGGACCGAACCGCGTAGCAAACTTAGTTAATTTGCTTGGTTAAATAAAACTATGCATCTTACTTCGCCAAATAATCTCTACAATAATAATAATATTGTAGAGGTACTCTACTTGTGCGTAAAAAATCGGGACAGTAAATAATAATTATTATTACTGCATATATTATATTGTATAGTAATTAGAATAAGCTAGTGATAAGTTTTATTGTAAATATCTGTTGAGCTAAGAAAAAATTGACATACAACTCCTAATAAAATGAAATCTAGACGTTACTGCATAGTTCATAATAATAATTCTGACTCATAATAAGAGTATACTTATTAATCTTATTATATGACGTATAGAGATTTTCCAAACAGAAGTTCTGAGGAGTTTTTTTGCGCTGATAAAAATTAGACAATAGTGAGCTACTAGCTGACTCGCAAAGGTTGTCTCGACTTCAACCCCAGCGCCACCTATAATACCATCTCACGGGCTTTACGAGACAGACTCAGACACGAGAGATTTCACCAAAACTGGTAAAGCTGTTTTTGACGTGACAACGTCGTTTTTGACAATCGATAGAGCCGGTTGCACGCACGAAAAAACATGACTCATCCGGCGTTACCGGCGTTACCTCGCTCATGCGGCGTTACCGGCGTTACCTCGCGCGCGCGGAACGAGCGACAAAGAAGACGTTGTCACGTTCAACTATCGTCAATAAACCGACTTTACAGGCAACCAATTTTTTGACGTGACAACGTCTTATAAATCGATAGAGCCGGCTGCACGCACAAAAAAACATGACTTATCCGGCGTTACCTCGCTCATGCGGCGTTACCTCGCTCGCGTTACCTCGCTCTGAGGCGTTCCATGTAAGGCTTGAAGTGCAAGCGAGAGTTGTCACGTTCAACTATCGTCAGTAAACCGACTTTACAGACAACCAATTTTTTCTGATTTAGGTATAGGATTGGAAATAATAATTCATCCTGATATGTACAATTCTCTTGTCACAGTGTTTGCTCTTACACTTCTTTCTTTCGAATTTTATGAGTTTTTAAGTAGGTCTGATAAAATAGGACGTAAAGTAAACTATTTTGGGTTAGTAACATGGCGGCCGTCATTAGTTGTTAGATATCGTAATTAGATAGAGATCATCTAATTTTAAAGAGAACCACTACTACATTTTCGTGTAAGCGTTACGTTTAGTTTCGTGTAAGCGTAAACAAGTGGAGGGGCATTCAATTTTAGATAAGACGATCTAAAAATGAATTATTTTTATCTATCTATCAATTACTTTTACACTGGGGTCGGTAAGATGAAAGTCATTTGAAAAATATCTTGGAATTTCTTCTCTCTTAAGAAGTCTTAAATAATAAAAAGGCAAATCCGCGAAGATTAGGGTACATGGCAACCCTCACTGAATATATTATAGTTACCTAAAGGCCAAGCTTATTTATGGGTTATCAGTTATCACTTATCACCTTTTATAGGTTAATTTTATAACATGCGGCTGTTGCCAGCGACTTTATGAAAGTGACTTTTGGATAACTATCTTATAATAATTATTGACCGAACAAAATTTCATTATAAAACCGTTGACCTTCTGGTACATTTTCAAGACTCTAAAGATACTCAGAGACGAAAAATTAATGTTTAGGATTTCTTTTTTAGTTTTTATCGTGCAGTCTTAAAATAAGTCCGTGATACAACACTATTTTAGTTTCCCACGCTCTATAGGTGCAAAAAGTCGCTTTGTTACAAGTACTGCAAGTTTTTAATACAAGGTTCAAAAATAAAATAGTTAAAATGAATATACATTACGTACCTTCAGATAAGAGACTTGAGTAACACGGAATATAAAGTCAAATGACTCACACGTAATAAGACTATTCCTTTTATACATATTCCAGAGTTCGTTCGAGGCTGGGCTAAGTATAATATTGCTATAAATTACCTAGTGTTTTTTACTGTACTAAAGTTTGGATTCATTGATATGTTTTCGATAAACGTGTCCTGCATGATGATTGGTGCTGTAAAGCTTAGTCTACACGTGTCCAGTTGAATATTAATTCCTAACTCGATCGTCTCCACCCATTTTTATATCCACGGGCTAAGGTATCCTCTCAGAAAGAAAGTCGTTTGGTCATAGCCCCCTGGCCAAGTGTGGGACTACGGGTTCCCATATTTTTTTTCCTCTGGGTATATCGTTAAGGGGTATGCGATGGGTGTGCCCGTGGAATTCAATTTTTTTGTGGTTTTTCGAAATTTGTAAGCTATTATTAATAATAGACATAATAGCCTCAACAACGTGTGTAAGAGTGTGTCCTCCGTTGAGGGCATCTACTCTTTATAATGCCTTAAAATACGTTTTCCTTTGTAGACTTTTTGCATAATCACGTGAAATAATATAATAAAAAATAACCAACAAAGAAATGCAGGAAACTCTAAACAAAAATAGCATTAAGGAAGAAAACACTTGTAAAGAAAAGTACAAAGGGAAAATTGAAAATCCCATTAATTTAAGAACATTTTCATTATCACTCAGGCATGTAAACTTCTCTGTTGTTTTCCTTCATCGTTAAGGAAGTGTTAATAAGTTTCCTAAAGTGTAGATAACTCCGAAAAGTCAAAGGTGCGTGCCCGGGATTTAAATCCGCGACCCCCTGATGAATCTAAACCAACAGACACTTCACTATCGCGATACCTAATATTTATTACAGAGTAAAAAACCCACTGTGTTTGAATACTTTGGGGCTAGATTGCGATGTGTGTAATGCCCTGATATATATATTTATTATTTATTGAAAAAAAAAAATTTCACTGAGTCAGTGATTCGAAAAGAATATTCTTTACCTCTGATACAAGACTCCTCCAATCGCTTTTAACTTGCACCACATTTCGCTTGAAAGTCTCTTTGCACAGTCTCATCAACCCAGCGACATCTGGTGTATCCCAAGAGCGCTTTTCCTTTGGACGATCGATGGTAAGTCCACTTCACTGGACGACCTTCTTTTCTGTCTACACCAGCCAAATCACGTTGACAAGTATTCCTAATATTAGCCGAAAGCATAATCTTTTCAAGCTCAAGCAGAATACAGAATACTTTAATTTCTAATAAAATATGTTTTCTAATTTACGTCTTGAACCTAGCCTTATATTTGCACTTTATGCCTATAAAACATATCAATCAAAAACCAATGTTTTTTTAATTCATTTATTGCAAAAGCGCCAGAACTGACAAGTTTATGATAGAGTTGATGAAATCTTTTGCTACGTACAAAAAATAAGAAAATTATTTTTTAGGCAGAGAAGATTTCGGTTCAATGCGAATAGGTATACTTAGTTGCAACTAGACAGAACTTGTTTCACAAATATAATATAGCTAGGCCAGTGTAGCTTTAGCCTAAGGTAGATTCTAGAATTAAGATGCACTAAAAATTTGTTTTAATTATTAGTATAGGTACGTATTTATAGACAGATTAAGTTTATTTTTAAAAATAGGAATTAGATACAGTTATTATACAATTAGTAGAGTATTTCCTATAATAGACACATACATAGAGACAGAGGTTTAAGTTATCGCTGTACAGTATCTTATTTTAAACCCTTTAGTGAAGGGTTACTTTAGGACTTAGGTATCTCTTTATGTAGGGTGCTATAGATTGTAGGTATGTTTACTTTGTGGATAGTTGATAATATTAGGTCTTTAAACTAATGATATGTCATATTATGATAATATCGAATGGGCAGTTCGATGTGTTTGTTTACTTTCTCGAATTATCACCAGCTGTGTATACATTCGGTCATGTTTTAAATCAAAAGTTCAATTTTAAGGCTGACTACAGACTGTTGTTATCCGCAAATGCTTCCATTTGGATTCGTTTTTGAAAATTACTTTTTCTGGATCAAACTTATTAATTACACCCGAGACCTTGAAAAAGTATGAAAGTTTCGTGAATATTGGCTTTAGCATTCCGGAGATAATTACAATTATAAAAAACGTAGATCAAGTATAAACAGGCTTATTTTTTGTCGATATGGACAAATTACAAAATAAGATTCGATCCAGAGTCATAATTTTATTAACAAAAAAACAGCAAGCAGTTTCTGTTTCTGTCAAAATGTCTCATGGCAGATAGGTTAAGAAAAATCTCTATTAAGTATGTATGTGTTTATTGTAAATTTATCATGCATAATCCCTAAATTCTTCGGTCTTTTTGGTCAATGTGAAATAACCTGTGAGGATTCAACATCACTTTATCATCTCATGTCGGAGATATCACACATCAGATCATGTGGCAGTTGCAAGTGCGATGTATGCGATGTTTTATCGATGTCAATAGAGAATCGCCTATGCTATAATCGCCCACCAAAAATCTCCTCGCAAATATGTTTGCAAACATATTTGTTGCTTTAAGAATTTAAGGCTATAGTCTTAAGTCTAGTGACTTAACGCGACGCGAATTGGTGTTTTCAAAAATACTATCTATGCCCGTATAGAGAGAGTTGCAAGTCGAGAGCTAGACCTACATTTTCTTCTTGAAATAGTGCTGTGGGTGTAACTCCCCCCTAAAATTTACTCCCAAACCCCCTCCCCCCCCAACGGTTACCAAATTGGACAATTTTGATCTCATTAGATTCAGTACATCTTATTCTAGGCTCGTGCGTTTTATTTTTTAGTTTATTTCAATTTAAAAAAAATCGAGCAAGCTTTTAGGTCAAAAATATGGATATTTAGCATGCAAGCTTACAGCAAGACAATCCTCTTAATGATAAAAAATGAATGATGCTAATACGCCTCAACTGCTCTTTCGAAATCATCGAAGTATTTGTTTTCAGGATCGTATTTCTTCCGGAAGCTTGCGTACTCCTCGGGTAAAACAGCCTTAAGTCCCACGAGGAAGGCATGCGCCATATGTTTCTGGAGATCGGTGCACTTCTTGCACTTGGTCGCAAGAGCTTCGGGAATTATTTCTGTAAAACACGTACGAGTATTAATTGAAATGAATGGAGAGATGCTTTGGACATGTCGCTTAAGTAAAATAGGACAAAAAAATCTCTTTGGGAGCAGTTTATTTTTCTGGGAATACCGAACACATAAAACCGAGAACAACAGTAGACGAAATCACTGCTTGTATAATTCTATATCTTCCTGTAATTGCCTCGTCAAAATCGATTCCGCTATTGAAAATGAAAATGAAAATCTTTATTTTTACAAATACTGTAACATTGGTTTTTTCCCAGTCAATATTGAAAACGGCTGAATCTAGAAGTTTTTATCGAAATGTCAGAATATTACCTTGGTTAGTAACATTCCGAAGTCGCGAATGGTAATTAGAGTTTCCGGTTCAGCTGGTTTGCTTGGTAGTGGCTGTGTTATTCGCTACCAGCCGCCAGATGGCCCAGTTAGTAATGAAGAACCATATTTAGAAACAGTGGTGCCATCTCGCAGGCAGTATAGGTAGCTCCTTCTACTCGTCTTGCTCATTATAGTTTCGTAAACTCTGAAGACAAACTCTTCAACGAGTTACATAGTTTCAGACGAAAAATACAAAATAACTCGCAGTAGACAACAAATAAAAATATATTTTGACAGGATAGAAACTTTTCATATTGATGTAACGTCTCCCCTAATGTATTTTCTTAAATAGACAAAAATGAAGAAGCGACATCTACCGAGCGCATATGAACTATCCCAATTGTGTCGACCCTAGATGTCGAATGGGTTTCTCCCGACGCCGCCAGATGGGGGTGGCAGTCCTGTTGTTTTGTTTTTCTCAAAAGATCGAGAACATTCTAGATGATTTTATCGCCGGCTATTTCCGGGACCCGAGTTTTTAAATGTCCCGCACTCACGGTTTGGCGACATTCTCTGATCAGATGAAGATCGTATTTTTTTGAGCCATTGCTCCCGAGGCTGGAGTTTTAATAATGAAGAAAGTTTAGTGGTGGAAAAATGTTGGTGGTGTAAATATAGTCGAAAAGTTTTATTATTCAATCATATTATGTGGTGGCAGTGGGCACGTCAGTTACTGGTATGTACAGGTTAATTTTTCTTTGTTAGGAGTTCAGGGTGTTGTTTTTTTCTCCCTGTTGAGGTTAAATCTAGGTTATTCTTTTCAGATGTGACGGGAAATTTAAGTAGAAATTGAAGTCTAAATTCAAATCAAAATTTATATTAAATTAACATCAAGAATGACCATTTGTCGAGAGAAATCCACGTAGTAATTCATTCGGACCGATTTACCCCGGCTACTCGCTCCCCGGGTAAACAACCTCGTAAGTCAGAAGTTATTTGCCGGCCGTCGGTGAAGATGTTTCCTGATGTACGCCCCAACTTGGTTGATTAGCCGTTTTCTCGTCGAGAATGGCCTAGTCTAGGCATCAACACAGTGGCGTGTCGGGTGCACTGGGGCTGAGGTCGTCGGCAGATTCATCCAGCGCCGGAGTTGCGTAGCCGGATTCCAACGAGGTACAAATTCATAGCGTAATGCAGAGTTAATTATCCAATTTTCGTTAAAACCTTACCTGAGGTAGGTCACGTTATATTATAACCTAAGCGGAAGAAATCGTGGAGTTATGTGCACATAAACCTAGATTTAATTCTAATAATAATTATCTAGAATTTAAGTATCCTAAAAAATTCCTTTTAAATCGAACCCTTGCCTACCGTACTGAGTCGTGCATAGTATTAAGTTAGTGATTTCGGAAACCGAATTAAGAATATATTTTTTTAGTATGTAAAAGAAAAATTTCGTATTTATAAACAAATTATTATGGGACTAGTGGCCGAGCGTGCAAGTTATTGAAATACATCTGTACTAGTAAGATTTCATGTAAAGGTAAGGTAGGGAAAAGTATTTCATACTTTGACCATTTGTTTACGTTGTTTACAAAATTTGACTTCGACGTCGACACGGTAGACTCTTATATTACCCAAGTTAACAGGTTGTATTTTTTTGTATTTTTTTTTTCTTACTTGAAAACATCATCGTGGACATCGACTTAAATACCATAGACACTTAAAATTTTTGTAAACAGATCGAATAAGTATTAACTGAGTTAGGTATATGAATAAGAAGACTTCAATTTTTTTTATTTTTTTTATTATTATTATTTTGCGATAAGTCGTATCCATAAAAATAAATATTTTTTATTGTATTGTATATATAGACACCACCTTCATTAAAAGATAACTAACCTATTACTGTGTTTCGTTATTTCTTGTACCCCAAAAATTTTCCAAACCTTGAACTTGGAATACCGAGACAATATTAGGAACTTGTAAATTCCATTATTTACTTTTTGTACGAGGACGGAGCGACGGGCAGATTCCGGGCATTAAGGAAGTAAGTATTTGTGACGGCGAAGTAAGTATTTATTCTGCCCCCGCTAAATCCTTGTGACAAAAATGGCGCCCAACTCATTCAATTTGCTGTTTAATGGCTATATTTTTCTTATTTATATTTTTTGGATTTTTTGGATTTTTTCAAAATGTAATTTTTTTTTACAATTTTGTACGAGAACGTTGCGGCCGCTACAAAAATGGCGCCCGAACGTTTGAATTAATAGTATTTAACAGAAATTTTTGTTTTTTTTAAAAAATTTTGAAAAAAAAAAAAAAAATTTTTTTTGGAAAATTTTTGGTTACTTGAATTTAGTTAAATAAGTTAAGCCATTTCGTAGTGCGGCTTAATAGTTATTACTAATTTTTTTTATTTTTTGAAAATTTTTTCTCCTCTACAGCTAGTACTACGATCGTTGGAATTCAATTACTCATAGATTAAGGTACAGTTACTTATTGTTCTTTAATAATTTTTAAGAATTCTTTTACTTTATTTTTTTGTTTTTGGTTACAAAAATTTTTTTTCGCCTCTCGTGTGTATATATCTAACATTATTTCTTAAGTTCAATTGTAATAACAATCAAAATGGAACATAGAATTAAACAATTTCATTGTTAGAGGAATGATGAATTAATATATCACGTGATTATTCGTTTGGAATCAAATATTTTTTTTTAGAAATTTAAATTAAAACGTAAATAATGTTTGGATTTAGGTACGTTAGGTAATGTAAAATTTTACCTAGTAGTACGTAAATTATTTGTATTGTTAGCTAGCACACACGCTACAAGAATTATATTTTGCTTATAGATCCTTGTAAGCACTGTTGTAAACATTATATCAGCTAGAGTTTAGACAATTTAGATATTTTATATGGAACAAACCAGTACGCAAATTTCTTTTGCTTTTGTTAAATGAACATTCAATTTTTTTATAGAAAGCTACAAAAATGGCTAATGTTTTTTTTTATAAATTTTTACTCGGCGCTACAAAAATGGCTCTTCTTTTGTTTTTGAAAAATGTATATTCAAATTTTTAAGAAAACTTTCAATATTAATGTGGTATTATGCCATCAATGACCCCAGGTTATGAATTTTTTTTTATTATTATTTTATTCAAATGTGAGTGTTAGGTGAGTTATGTAGGATCACACTAATACTAGCACAATTTTTTGTTATTTTATGTTTTGGGTAGTCATTGTGGGGTAGAATTTTTTTTGAAAATTTTGATTCGTTTTGCCGTCTTATATATTTTTTTTTGAAATGATAAACTATAATTTTGTTTTTAAATTTAACATCTATAGTAATTCAGTCGCATTGTTTTTTATGCATATTCTGCTTAGAGTGCCTGTTGTTATGAGACAATTTAAAGGCGTTAAATACGTTTCAGAGTATCTTAACATCTAAGTGTTAGGGAAGGTAGACACTTTGGTCCCGGTGTGCTACTTTTGGTTGATTGGGAAAGGATGAAAGAGATGTAAGGGATGTTTGAAATATTATGAAAGAAATGAAAGTGTATATAAGGTGAAGTATGATTTCGATAAATTGTGCTCCAATTTGTAAACACAGACATCTCGCATCAAGCGTCTAGGTGTGGTTTTGTGGTTTTGTACTTCGGGTCAACAACTTACGTGGTTAGGTGAGGCTCGGAGTCATTTATTTTTTTTTATACTTCAGTTGACGCAGTTTATGGCGGGTGACGCTGAGTATAATTTTGTGTTGGGTCATGTGTACTTAAGGATAGGGAAGCTTGAGTATACTACCTATGGGGTGTTGGGTTCAGTACCTAGAATGGTCTGGCCTTAATTTTTTGCTGTAGCGGAATTGTTCCCCGGACGGGGTTTATTATGGCAAGGTTCGCACAGTATTTTATTTTGTTTTGTTTTTACCCAAACCACCTAGAATTGTGCAGACGACTGAAGAGACGGTGATTTTTTCAAATTCTTTTTTTTAAATTTTGTTGTGATTCAATATTGATTTAGTTTTGCTGTTACAATTCGTTCCGTAGCTGTTCGAAATTCTGATGTAGCTTTGGTTGTTGATTTGTTCCATGATTTTAGAATTTTTTTTGATTAGCAGTCACTTACACTTGTACAGGATCTTACTTTCGGGTTTTAAAGAAGAAGGTTTGACTTAGAAAAATTGTTTCAAGTAGCAAAGAAAATTCTAATTAGTAACTTGTCTTATAGTTTGGTACTTTCATTTTCGCTCCAATAAGAGCATCATTTCTTCAGTTCAGGTGTTTGTGGTCAAACAACCTTGTTAGTTTTTTAATGTTGTGAGAACGCGGGGACCGCGTTTTTTTCCTTGAGGGGGGGTATTGTAACATTGGTTTTTTCCCAGCCAATATTGAAAACGGCTGAATCTAGAAGTTTTTATCGAAATGTCAGAATATTACCTTGGTTAGTAACATTCCGAAGTCGCGAATGGTAATTAGAGTTTCCGGTTCAGCTGGTTTGCTTGGTAGTGGCTGTGTTATTCGCTACCAGCCGCCAGATGGCCCAGTTAGTAATGAAGAACCATATTTAGAAACAGTGGTGCCATCTCGCAGGCAGTATAGGTAGCTCCTTCTACTCGTCTTGCTCATTATAGTTTCGTAAACTCTGAAGACAAACTCTTCAACGAGTTACATAGTTTCAGACGAAAAATACAAAATAACTCGCAGTAGACAACAAATAAAAATATATTTTGACAGGATAGAAACTTTTCATATTGATGTAACGTCTCCCCTAATGTATTTTCTTAAATAGACAAAAATGAAGAAGCGACATCTACCGAGCGCATATGAACTATCCCAATTGTGTCGACCCTAGATGTCGAATGGGTTTCTCCCGACGCCGCCAGATGGGGGTGGCAGTCCTGTTGTTTTGTTTTTCTCAAAAGATCGAGAACATTCTAGATGATTTTATCGCCGGCTATTTCCGGGACCCGAGTTTTTAAATGTCCCGCACTCACGGTTTGGCGACATTCTCTGATCAGATGAAGATCGTATTTTTTTGAGCCATTGCTCCCGAGGCTGGAGTTTTAATAATGAAGAAAGTTTAGTGGTGGAAAAATGTTGGTGGTGTAAATATAGTCGAAAAGTTTTATTATTCAATCATATTATGTGGTGGCAGTGGGCACGTCAGTTACTGGTATGTACAGGTTAATTTTTCTTTGTTAGGAGTTCAGGGTGTTGTTTTTTTCTCCCTGTTGAGGTTAAATCTAGGTTATTCTTTTCAGATGTGACGGGAAATTTAAGTAGAAATTGAAGTCTAAATTCAAATCAAAATTTATATTAAATTAACATCAAGAATGACCATTTGTCGAGAGAAATCCACGTAGTAATTCATTCGGACCGATTTACCCCGGCTACTCGCTCCCCGGGTAAACAACCTCGTAAGTCAGAAGTTATTTGCCGGCCGTCGGTGAAGATGTTTCCTGATGTACGCCCCAACTTGGTTGATTAGCCGTTTTCTCGTCGAGAATGGCCTAGTCTAGGCATCAACACAGTGGCGTGTCGGGTGCACTGGGGCTGAGGTCGTCGGCAGATTCATCCAGCGCCGGAGTTGCGTAGCCGGATTCCAACGAGGTACAAATTCATAGCGTAATGCAGAGTTAATTATCCAATTTTCGTTAAAACCTTACCTGAGGTAGGTCACGTTATATTATAACCTAAGCGGAAGAAATCGTGGAGTTATGTGCACATAAACCTAGATTTAATTCTAATAATAATTATCTAGAATTTAAGTATCCTAAAAAATTCCTTTTAAATCGAACCCTTGCCTACCGTACTGAGTCGTGCATAGTATTAAGTTAGTGATTTCGGAAACCGAATTAAGAATATATTTTTTTAGTATGTAAAAGAAAAATTTCGTATTTATAAACAAATTATTATGGGACTAGTGGCCGAGCGTGCAAGTTATTGAAATACATCTGTACTAGTAAGATTTCATGTAAAGGTAAGGTAGGGAAAAGTATTTCATACTTTGACCATTTGTTTACGTTGTTTACAAAATTTGACTTCGACGTCGACACGGTAGACTCTTATATTACCCAAGTTAACAGGTTGTATTTTTTTGTATTTTTTTTTTCTTACTTGAAAACATCATCGTGGACATCGACTTAAATACCATAGACACTTAAAATTTTTGTAAACAGATCGAATAAGTATTAACTGAGTTAGGTATATGAATAAGAAGACTTCAATTTTTTTTATTTTTTTTATTATTATTATTTTGCGATAAGTCGTATCCATAAAAATAAATATTTTTTATTGTATTGTATATATAGACACCACCTTCATTAAAAGATAACTAACCTATTACTGTGTTTCGTTATTTCTTGTACCCCAAAAATTTTCCAAACCTTGAACTTGGAATACCGAGACAATATTAGGAACTTGTAAATTCCATTATTTACTTTTTGTACGAGGACGGAGCGACGGGCAGATTCCGGGCATTAAGGAAGTAAGTATTTGTGACGGCGAAGTAAGTATTTATTCTGCCCCCGCTAAATCCTTGTGACAATACGCCTAAATAATAGGCTCTTATGAAAAGTGAAATATCTACCGACAGGTTCAGGAGGCAAGTTTTTATCAAGATGAACTGGTAAGAAACTCGGCATTTGCTATTTTCGAAAATGTCATTACATACAAGTTTTCTTGAAAAATTATTACATAATATTTTTAAGATATCTCGTGAGGAGATGTAATCATATACCTATAATTCCAAGAATCAAGAATCCTGCCCTCCCCCTCCCCTGCGCAGGCCTACCACGTCACGCCTACGTGAAGTTTGTGGCGTGAAAACAATACGCGAATCGCCTAGCAAGTAGCCGCCAGCAGATGTTGCTCGGGATGATGCAAAATGTAACTTACCGCCCGTAGCAGAAAGCCGTACGTACTCATTTTTGTATCTTGCCGTCCGTAGCAAAATGCCGTGCGTACTCATTTTTAGGGTTCCGTAGCCGAATGGCAAAAAACGGAACCCTTATAAATTCGTCATGTTTGTCTGTCCGTCCGTCCGTATGTCACAGCCACTTTTTTCCGAAACTATAAGAGCTATACTGTTGAAACTTGGTAAGTAGATGTATTCTGTGAACCGCATTAAGGTTTTCACACAAAATTTAAAAAAAAGTAATAAATTTTGGGGGTGCCCCATACTTAGAACTGAAACTCAAAAATTTTTTTTTCATCAAACCCACATGTGTGGGGTATCCATGGATAGGTCTTCAAAAATGATACTAAGGTTTCTAATATCCTTTTTTTCTAAAATGAATAGCTTGCGCGAGAGACACTTCCAAAGTGGTAAAATGTGTGTCCCCCCCCCTGTAACTTCTAAAATAAGAGTATGATAAAACTAAAAAAAATATATGATGTACATTACCATGCAAACTTCCACCGAAAATTGGTTTTAACGAGATCTATTGAGTAGTTTTTTTTAATACGTGTTGAATTGATATTCAACAAGTCTAATATTTTGTTTAACTTTGATGACGACAGATGGCGTTGCACGTATTTAACTCGCGGTGAAGTTGTTTAATGTTGAATAAGTTTGCGGTTCAAGAAAAGTGGTTTTTATGGTTTTATTCCTCCGGTAGTAGTAGGTACGGAACCCTCAGTGCGCGAGTCCGACTCGCACTTGTCCGGTTTTGTATCTTGCCGTCCGTAGCAAAATGCTGTACGTAGGTACTCACTTTTGTAACTTGTCGTCCGTAGCAAAATGCTGCACGTAGGTACTCACTTTTGTAACTTGTCGTCCGTAGCAAAATGCTGTACGTAGGTACTCACTTTTGTAACTTGTCGTCCGTAGCAAAATGCTGTACGTAGGTACTCACTTATGTAACTTGTCGTCCGTAGCAAAATGCTGTACGTAGGTACTCACTTTTGTAACTTGTCGTCCGTAGCAAAATGCTGTACGTAGGTACTCACTTATGTAACTTGTCGTCCGTAGCAAAATGCTGTACGTAGGTACTCACTTTTGTAACTTGTCGTCCGTAGCAAAATGCTGTACGTAGGTACTCACTTATGTAACTTGTCGTCCGTAGCAAAATGCTGTACGTAGGTACTCACTTTTGTAACTTGCCGTCCGCACGGAGCAAGGCGCTCTATCCAAGAAGCAGTCAACGAAGCGCTTCATCCTGGCGATTTCACTAACCACCGCGGCGATGTCCAGATTGTCATCGGCGGTGGTGTAGTACTCTACGGTCTCAGGGGCGAGCTCGGCGTGAGCTGCAGCGAGGGCGATCAACGCGAATAACAGAATAGCCCTCATTCTACGACACCTTGAAAAACACATGCTTTTTTCATTTTATTCAATGACAAGTTAGTTCTCGATTGTGATATCACCTGATGATAAGTGACTATGCAGTTAAATATTATGATTCTTATCATCGTTCTCACTTGGAAGGAGAACAACTCCTAATGTACTACTATGAACAACTTCTTTTTAATGTAATTATCGATCTAGGCTCCTGTATCTCAGTGATGTTCACTCAGTGAACCTCAACTACCTCATTTGACATATACTATATTTCTTATCCATTAAATTTTCGCCACAAATCTTACTTCGTTGCACTTAATAAAGCAGCAATGTATAATGGACCATAGACAACAGTGAAAAAAAAAAATCACTACAAGTGCAAATTTAACTGAATTATGGGTCCTGAGGCCGTACCACCATCTCTTATAGCAGTGTATTGTAATATTGTTTTAAAATTTTCATACTGACATTGAATGAACTTTTCAAAACAATATTACAATGCGAGCGATAACGTTTATAAATCTACTAGCTGTTGCCCGCGGCTCCGCTCGCGTGAATTTAGGTTTTTCACTACTTCTGCGGGAACCATCGCTTTTTCCGGGATAAAAAGTACCTCGGCATCGCCCGCGTGAAATTCGGCTTCTTCATGCGCGTGAGATTCAGTGCTAATGCCGAGTTTCACGACTCTTTAAACTTCAAAAACACGGGACTTTCATACAAACTCCCAACCCCTATTTCACCCCCTTAGGGAAGGATTTTCTCAAAACCGTTTCTTAACTGACAACTACCCATTAGAAAGAACCTACTTTCCAAATTTCAAGTCAACAGTAACAATATTAATTAAAATTTTCACATAAAAACTTTCATCCCCTATTTTACCACCCTTAAAGGGGAATTTTCCAAAACGACTTATACAAATTTTTAATATCTGAAGCTGATAACCTAAATGACGATTTTCACGTCTCTAACTTCAAAAACACGGGACTTTCATATAAACTTCCAACCCCTATTTCACCCCGTTAGAGGGGTAGTTTCTCAAAATTGTTTCTTAGCTGACACCTACCCATTACAAAGAACCTACCTTTCAAATTTCAAGTTTGTAGGCTTTATACTTCCTGAGATATCGTGATTAGTCAGTGAGTGAGTGAGTGGTAACTCTCTTTTATATATATAGAAGAAGAAGATGAATATTACAATAATACTGCTATAAAAGATGGTGGTACCGGCCCTGGTCCCATCGATTTAAACATTACTAGTGAATTTTCATTAATTCAAACCTACAAGATTGTAAAAATCAAACAAATCAGAGTTTCGGAGACCTTGCTGCACTCGTTTAATAAAATGTACCACAAGTAAAACGAGAAATACTTACAACAGTGCAACTCCTTACAAGAATGCACCATTCCTAAATCTGTTTGTCATTTATACTCTGTTTTTCATTCGTTAATTACTATTTTAATTCCTTGATAATCGCTAAAACTATTGCAGTGTCATTACATAATCAATTAGATTTTTTCAATTATGTTTGATTATTATGTACCTAAAACACTGTTTTAAAGTGTGAAATATAGATAGGAAAAAATAAAAGCAATATTTTTGGGTTTATTTTATTTATATTATTGATATTTTACAATATTATTATTAATAGTTATCACCAAACATATCACATTTAATATCATATTAACCTTTCATAGGTGCCTGTAAGTTAGGTCTAAGTAAGTACTTATATGTGTAATAATGATATTTTGACTTTTGACTTTTTTTAATAACATCATTTAACTGATTTGTACTTATTCTTTGTAATTAAATATAAAAGACATAAAATTAAAAAAAACACACATAAAAACAAAATTTTAAATACTGTACCTTTTTAATTCTTATTAAGGTTAATGTTTAATGAGACACTTTTAGTAAAATGTTAATTTTCTTTCTTTATGTATGTTAACCTTAGTATTTCGTGTTTAGTGCTGACTTCATATTTAATAGGTTTACAAAGCTCTACCTTTAAAACTAAAGGCACAATTAACTTAATAGGAAAACAGAATTTCTACGTGGTCTAATTATTTATCTATATATATAAAAGAATGAGGCATTTTGGTTGTTCCACGGATTCCGCCAAAACTATAGGTCCTAGAGATCTGAAATTTGGTACCTAGGTAGATATTAGGTCATGAATTCGTACTAAGACGGGGATTCCAGAAATTCCATGTTTAAGGGGTAAAAATCATACATTTAAGGGTATTTCCCATACAAAAGTAAAATTTTTTCGTTGTTCCAGGAATTCCTGAAAAAGTAAAAGTCGTAGAGACCTGGAACTTGGTACCTAGGTAGATATTAGGTCATGAATTCGTACTAAGACGGGGATTCCAGAAATTCCATGTTTAAGGGGTAGAAATAGTACATTAAAGGGATTTCTCCATACAAAATTGTAATTTTTTTCGTTGTTCCAGACATTCCAGAAAAACTAAAAGTCGTAGAGATCTCAAATTTGGTACCTAGGAAGATATTAGGTCATGAATTCGTACTAAGACGGGGATTCCAGAAATTCCATGTTTAAGGGGTAGAAATAGTACATTAAAGGGATTTCTCCATACAAAATTGATTTTTTTTCGTTGTTCCAGGAATTCCCGCAAAACTAAAAGTCGTAGAGATCTGAAATTTGATACCTAGATAGATATTAGGTCATGAATTCGTACTAAGACGGGGATTCCAGAAATTCCATGTTTAAGGGGTAGAAATAGTACATTAAGGGGATTTCTCCATACAAAATTGTAATTTTTTTCGTTGTTCCAGGAATTGCCGAAAAACTAAAAGTAGTAGAGATCTGAAATTTGGTACCTAGGTAGATATTAGGTCATGAATTCGTACTAAGACGGGGATTCCAGAAATTCCATGTTTAAGGGGTAGAAATAGTACATTAAAGGGATTTCTCCATACAAAATTGTATTTTTTTCCATTGTTCCAGGAATTCCCGAAAAACTTAAAGTCGTAGAGATCTGAAATTTGATACCTAGGTAGATATTAGGTCATGAATTCGTACTAAGACGGGGATTCCAGGAATTCCATGTTTAAGGGATAAAAATCTTACATTTAATGAATTTTCCCATACAAAAGTGTATTTTTTGCGTTTTACCAGGGATTCCAGCGAAATAAATATTATCGTAGAGATCTGAAATTTGGTACCTAGGTTGATATTAGGTGATGAATTCGTAATCAGCTGGGGATAAGTAGGAATTTCTGGACAAAGTTTAAAAAGTGGCCGCCATTTTGAACTTTTTTGTTAATGGGCCGATTGCTTTGAAAATCGATATGTGAGTATCGCGACAAGTATGGAGAAGGAATTTGTAGTCAAAATTTTAAAAAGTGGCCGCCATTTTGAATTTTTTTGTCAGTGTGACGATTGCTTTGAAAATCGATATGTGAGTATCGCGACAAGTATGGATAAGGAATTTGTGGCAAAAATTTAAAAAAGTGGCCGCCATTTTGAATTTTTTTGTTATTGGGCCGATTGCTTTGAAAATCGATATGTGAGTATCGCAACAAGTATAGAGAAGGAATTTGTAGTCAAAATTTTAAAAAGTGGCCGCCATTTTGAATTTTTTTTGTTATTGGGCCGTTTGCTTTGAAAATCGATATGTGATTATCGCAACAAGTATAG
Source organism: Coenonympha arcania (assembly GCA_036785405.1). NCBI lineage: Eukaryota > Metazoa > Arthropoda > Insecta > Lepidoptera > Nymphalidae > Coenonympha > Coenonympha arcania. Next base: position 4,506,850 of record CM072074.1, read on the forward strand.
AGAAGAAATTTGTAGTCAAAATTTTAAAAAGTGGCCGCCATTTTGAATTTTATTGTTACTGTGACGATTGCTTTGAAAATCGATATGTGAGTATCGCGACAAGTATGGAGAAGGAATTTGTGGTAAAAATTTAAAAAAGTGGCCGCCATTTTGAATTTTTTTGTTATTGGGCCGATTGCTTTGAAAATCGATATGTGAGTATCGCAACAAGTATAGAGAAGGAATTTGTAGTCAAAATTTTAAAAAGTGGCCGCCATTTTGAATTTTTTTGTTATTGGGCCGTTTGCTTTGAAAATCGATATGTGAGTATTGCAACAAGTATAGAGAAGGAATTTGTAGTCAAAATTTTAAAAAGTGGCCGCCATTTTGAATTTTTTTGTTATTGGGCCGATTGCTTTGAAAATCGATATGTGAGTATCGCAACAAGTAAAGAGAAGGAATTTGTAGTAAAAATTTAAAAAAGTGGCCGCCATTTTGATTTTTTTTGTTATTTGGCCGTTTGCTTTGAAAATCGATATGTGAGTATCGCAACAAGTATAGAGAAGGAATTTGTAGTCAAAATTTTAAAAAGTGGCCGCCATTTTGAATTTTTTTGTTACTGTGACGATTGCTTTGAAAATCGATATGTGAGTATCGCGACAAGTATGGAGAAGGAATTTGTGGTAAAAATTTAAAAAAGTGGCCGCCATTTTGAATTTTTTTGTTATTGGCCCGATTGCTTTGAAAATCGATATGTGAGTATCGCAACAAGTATAGAGAAGGAATTTGTAGTGAAAATTTTAAAAAGTGGCCGCCATTTTGATTTTTTTTGTTATTGGGCCGATTGCTTTGAAAATCGATATGTGAGTATCGCAACAAGTATAGAGAAGGAATTTGGAGTCAAAATTTTAAGAAGTGGCCGCCATTTTGATTTTTTTGTTACTGTGCCGATTGCTTTGAAAGTCGATATGTGAGTATCGCAACAAGTATAGAGAAGGAATTTGTAGTCAAAATTTTAAAAAGTGTCCGCCATTTTGAATTTTTTTGTTACTGTGACGATTGCTTTGAAAATCGATATGTGAGTATCGCGACAAGTATGGAGAAGGAATTTGTGGTAAAAATTTAAAAAAGTGGCCGCCATTTTGAATTTTTTTGTTATTGGGCCGATTGCTTTGAAAATCGATATGTGAGTATCGCGACAAGTATAGAGAAGGAATTTGTAGTCAAAACTCAAAATTTTAAAAAGTGGCCGCCATTTTGAATTTTTTTGTTACTGTGACGATTGCTTTGACAATCGATATGTGAGTATCGCAACAAGTATAGAGAAGGAATTTGTAGTCAAAATTTTAAAAAGTGGCCGCCATTTTGAATTTTTTTGTTACTGTGCCGATTGCTTTGAAAATCGATATGTGAGTATCGCAACAAGTATAGAGAAGGAATTTGTAGTCAAAGTTTTAAAAAGTGGCCGGCATTTTGAATTTTTTTGTTACTGTGCCGATTGCTTTGAAAATCGATATGTGAGTATCGCAACAAGTATAGAGAAGGAATTTGTAGTCAAAATTTTAAAAAGTGGCCGGCATTTTGAATTTTTTTGTTACTGTGCCGATTGCTTTGAAAATCGATATGTGAGTATCGCAACAAGTATAGAGAAGGAATTTGTAGTCAAAATTTTAAAAAGTGGCCGGCATTTTGAATTTTTTTGTTACTGTGACGATTGCTTTGAAAATCGATATGTGAGTATCGCGACAAGTATGAAGAAGGAATTGGTGGTAAAAATTTAAAAAAGTGGCCGCCATTTTGAATTTTTTTGTTATTGGGCCGATTGCTTTGAAAATCGACATGTGAGGATCGCGACAAGTATGGAGAAGGAATTTGTGGTAAAAATTATAAAAGTGGCCGCAATTTTGTTTTTTTTTTGTTATTGGGCCGATTGCTTTGAAAATCGATATGTGAGTATCGCGACAAGTATGGAGAAGGAATTCGAAAGGAAGGATGGAAAAATACAGGAATTTTGGAAATTAAATGCCTGAAGGAGTACAGCAGAAGTTCAACGTGAGCGAAGCCGCGGGCGTTTGCTAGTTTTTTATAAGGGCGTAATTTCTGCGTTATCAACAACATCGAAGTATTTGTTGTCATGATTGTACAATCTTTGTGCTTTTTTGACGGACATGCCTTTCTTGATTGCCTCGACGAATAACGCCATGTGTTTCTTTGTTTTCTCGCTGCATTTTGGGCAAGCTTTCTCTGCAGCTTCCACGAATTTATCTACAAGAAATATAAATGTTGTTAATCTGTAACGTAGTTTTATACGTCGTCCCACTGTTAAACGCCTCCATGGTGATAGTTTTTCCAAATATCAATATATTTTTTAAACTTACCTGTTGCCTTCACTATATCTTCAGCACATTTTTCGCCTGGCTTACAGCTGTAGATTTCTTGTAGCGCTGGCGACTTATCAAGCAGTGGTTCGGTCTTGTTTCCCTTTTTAGTTGTTTCCCCCTGAACAGTTTGGGCTGTTACAAAAGCGATAATCGCCAATAGAACAAAGGACTTCATTATGCGTTTTTCCTGAAACAAGTATTTAAAAATAAACATGATAAATAAACAACATAAATGAATTTTTGAATGAGTAAATTTAAATTGACCTCAGTTTCACAGCATCCAACTCAATTTAATATTAATAAAAACATTTGATGATTTTGTATTAATGTATAAAATGACTTTTATATGGGGAAAAAATGTTTAGATTATGTATTATTTGCCACGCCCTGACAGGGCATTTTGACTGTATATATGCATGATGTGGTCATGTATGCAAAAAAATAAAGAAATAAAATATATAGAGGCTATCTTAGGACCGCGGGTGTAATACAAAATTCACGAAAAAAGTGTCCCGAGAAAACCTATATATAAACGAGGGTATGTGTATTTTTATAAACAAACTAACACATTGTAATTTATGTAACCAATATTATACAGCCTAATTTTACTTGCAACTAGCAATAGCGCGATTGTCTCCCTTTTCGCGTTTTATCTCTCTTTCAGTTCGGGCACTTTTTAGCGCTGACCCGTTCTTAGTATCTATGGTAGAGACATATATTTTTATTTGATTGAATTTAATTTAAATTGTAAAAAAATTTAAATTTAATTACGAAAGTTTGTATTTGTATTCCAAAATAAATTAACTAATATTTCTGCCACAAAAAGAAAAATGACAATATTTATTTTCTATCGAATTTTGTAACCCTTTCAATATTTTCCCCCTTCAAACCTACCTGCAAAATTAGAAGTCACGGTTATGAAGACTTTCTTTTACTTTGGAGAAATAGTTCTGATAAATAGGTCTTATATATATTACATAATCATATATTAATGTGAAAGTAAATTTTCGTTATCCTCACTAATGATGATTGATGAAATGCGGCTCTTGAATGTTATCAAAAATTATGTAAGGTGAAAGAGATAAGCAAATGATAGCCTAATTATTATTTTCTTTTATTGCTCTTCCATACGCACCTCTGTCTTTTCGTAGAATCTATGAGTGTAAAGTTTCAATTTTTGCATCATGCGAGAGCGTTAATTCATGAGATACTATGTTTTAGATGCACAGTTTCTGACGTTTTTACATCGTTTTTCTTTTAAACAAACATTTTCTATCAGAAATACTTAGTTTTTTTTTTTCAGAAATTGTGTTATCCAACACATTGTATCTCAGTAAATCTTAATCGAATCATAACAAATGTAGTGGACTCCCGCGGCACCACCCGCATGATTTTCGGTTTTTCATAAATCCGCTGCAATCATGGATTTTCTGAGATTTAATCCCGGAAAATCCATGTAGTAGCCTACGTCCGGAGTAGCCGTCTTAATCTTGAATATCTATTTTTCCAAATTTCAACCAAATCCCTCTATGGTTGCGGCGTCAAGGAGTTTTTCTCTATACAAACTTTGGATCCCCGTTTCATTTCCTTAGAAATTTTGAAACTCACCCTGAGTGTTGAAAATTCCTTCTAGACTTCATAACGAAACTAAAAATACGTAAAGTAAAGCCAAAGTTTCTAAACCCAGTGGATTAGACTGTGCGTTGAAATGTTAGTCAAGTTAGCAATCAGTCAGTTATCCTATGTGGTAACCAGGATATCGTCTCGGTCTATCAACAAGCGAAATCAGCTCAGTAATTGTAGCATGATGGAGTATTTCTCCCGCTTGAATTTCGATTTTTCACACATCCCGCGGAAACAATGCATTATCCTGAATAAAATGTATCAGTCGCATTGATCCAGAATATAATATTTTTCACTCCAAATTTCGACCAAATGTGATCAGTACTTGCAGCGTGAAAATGTTTTTCTCCTGCGTCAATTTTGGTACTTCACTAATCCCGCGGTGAATATGGATTTTTCGGGAAAAAAAATTTTTTGGTCACCTTTCCGGATATGATCTATCTTCATTTCAAAATTTAGCCAAATCAGATTAGTAGTTGCAGCATAAAGGAGTATGTATCCCACGTGAATCTTATCTCATTTTTACAAATCCCACGGACACCACGAATTTTTCCGGGACAAAAAGTATTGTATGCAAGTTATAATCTATCTCCACTTCGAATTTCAACGAAATTGGTTCAGTAATTGCAAAACTCCTTGTTTTTCTCCCGTGTTAATTTCGGTTTTTCACAAAGGTGAGTAACTCTAAAATACTGGGAACTAATAATATAAACGTAGTTCACAAAAATAATACAGTGTGAAGGAGTATTTCTCTCGCGTGAATTTAGATTTTTCACATATCCCACGGAAACCATGGAAGAAAACACCTGGATTGACACATAAGCTACTTTAGCTTATGTGTCAATCCAGGATATAATCTACTTCTTTTCCCAGCCTAATTGAAATCGGCTCAGAAGTTGCGGCGTGAAGGAGTAGGTATTTTTCTAGTCTATGTGTTATAGTTCTTAAAACTTAGTATACTAATATGGTATTCTGTGGTCTTTACAGACTTGAAGGCAAATAGGCACAGGTCATACGAAGTTATCACAGGTCATAAATACCGTTACAAAATTTAGAACTTGATGGACGTGATTTCGATGACAGCTGTCGCAGCGATCGAGGACTATAATCCAGAATATTATCAGCCAAACCCGATCAGTAGCTGTGGCGTGAAGTATCTATACAAACTTGGGAATTATAAGAACCTGGAACTCCGTTTTTTTATCCAAATGCCAACCAATTTTAATGAACATAACTTAATAATTGAGTAAATCCATATTAATTTAAATTTCTTATTTAACCCGCATCCGGGTAGAATTTTAAAAAAAAATTTATAAAGAATAATATTTCCTGAAAATTTCAAGTTTCTTCTTACAGCCGTTTGGGCTATAGCTTCTCTGTAAGTCAGTCACTCGAGACAAAACGTTTTCTAATTTCAACCCCTTTTTAGAGAATTAGGAGTGGAATTTCCAAAAACCCTGTAACACCTATTCCTTTATTTTTATCCAGATGCATAAATTACAATTTACATGAAACTAATTTGAAAAATTAGGAACTTTCATACAAACCTAATAACCTTGTTTGTTATTCCCTGTTAGGCGTAGAAGTTTATAAGTTAACAGAAGCATGTTTACACAATTTGTAAAATTGTTGAACCTTAGTTTTTCATAATCTTAATTCCTCAGTAAGTGAAATTATGTATTTCTTTTGAGAAAAATCTGAGATCCTGGTCAATTACGGATGTCTCAGCCGTCATTGGCTCGTATCATCATCATCATCATTGGCCCGTTCTCATGTACACCTTTGGCGAGCTCAGATATACTAGTTCACACATCATCATAACAACTACTAGTTGAGATATCAAGCGTCATCGCTTATAAGTAATGTTTAAAGTGGTATAAATCGGACCTAGTCCTTAGTGAGCACCAAGGACTTAGGCAGAAAAATGGATAGTGAAAAGGTAAATAAAATAAGTAAGGTTTTGTTTTCATTTTTTATTTCTTATTTTATGATAATATGGAATTAGTTCAATATGTCCTCTTAACTATCAAACAAAACATCCTGTCATAGATGATAGGCATTAACTCTAGCCATATGAAATTACGATCCAATAGATGGATTGGAAATGGAAAGATATTAAAAGTGAACAATTTACGAGTTTAAGGCTATCGTCTAGTGACTTAGCGCAACGCGAAAAAAAAAATAATCGAGCCAGTTTTTAGGTCAAAATTATATTTAGCCTTTAACATCTTTTAAGCTATATTTCTTAAAAAAATTAAAACGTACGAGCATGGTACATCATTATATCTGCAACATTTGTAAAAATTATGAAAATTGGACTACATTTACGGCAGGAAAAAGTTATTGCTTTTTGCATGCAAGCTTAAAACCATCCAATGAATGATACTAATACGCCTCAACTGCTCTTTCGAAATCATCGAAGTATTTGTTTTCAGGATCGTACTTCTTCCTGAAGCTTGCGTACTCCTCGGGTAAAACAGCCTTAAGTCCCTCGAGGAAGGCATGCGCCATATGTTTCTGGAGATCGGTGCACTTCTTGCACTTGGTCGCAAGTGCTTCGGGAATTATTTCTGTAAAACACATACGAGTATTCATTATTATGGATACGAATGGAGATGATTTGGAGTTTGGACATGTTTCCTAAGTAAAATAGAACAAAAAAAAACTAAAAAACTCTTTGGGAGCAGTTTCTTTTTCTGGATATACCAAACACATAAAATCAACCCAACAGTAACAGCCTGTAACAGCCTCGTCAAAATTGATTCTGCCATTGAAAATGAAAATGAAAATCTTTATTTTTTCAAATAGGCCTAAATATTATGAAACGTTAAAACTACACCGCCAGGTTCAGAAGGTAGGTTTTTACTAAGAAGACCTGGCAAGAAACTCGGCACTTGCTATTTTCGAAAATGTCATTAAATACAAGTTTTCTTGAAATCTACATATTTTTAAGATATCTCGTGAGGAGATAGAATCATATCCCTATAATTCCAAGAATCAAGAATCACGCCCACCTCCTTCCCGGGCCTGCTCAGGCCTACTACGTCACGCCTACGTGAAGTCTGTGGTGAGTGGAGTGAAAACAATACGCGAATCGCCTAGCAAGTAGCAACTAGCAGATATGTCTCGGGATGATGATATCAAAATGCCGTACGTACCTACACCGATTAGTAACCTCAGTAGTAGTAAGTAAACCTTCTTCATATAAGCAAACAGTATCTGTCATCAACAGTAAGCCATCTGTCAAAATTCTATAGGTGGCCGCTGAGTGAACTACAGCGTGGCCTAGTACTGTTGGTATTATTGGCACCGAGAAACTGGCGACATTTTTCACGCCGTCCGCCCTGTCCAGGGTATAATATGTCTATTTGTACGTACTCACTTTTGTAACTTGCCGTCCGGACCGAACAAGGCGCTCTATCCAAGAAGCAGTCGACGAAACGCTGCATTCTGGCGATTTCACTAACCACCGCGGCGATGTCCAGATTGTCATCGGCTGTGGTGTAGTACTCTACGGTCTCAGGGGCGAGCTCGACGTCAGCTGCCGCAAGGGCGAACAACGCGAATAACAGAATAGCCTTCATTTTACGACACCTAGAAAAACACATGCTGTTTTTCAATGACTTCATTTTATTCCAATGACAAATTGGTACTCGATTGTGATATCATTTGATGATAAGTGAAGATCTAGTTAAATATTGTGATAAATCATGGCTCTCACGAGGAACATCTACTAATATACTACCTACCACAGTTTAAAGATATCTTAACACTTTGATACTACTATGAACACCTTCTTTTTAATGCAATAATCGATCTGAGGGACTATTCACGTAACGTTTTGACACACTAAGTGATGTGAATCATGAAATAAGAAACAAATTTAAGCTGAAAATTTTACTTTACGTCCATTGGTTTTTGAGTGTAAGATTGAATGTATTTCAACATAGGAAATACAATCTTTCAACCTCATCGCGCAAAGTAAATTTAATTTCATGTAGCCGACGCGTTACGTGAATGCCTACCATGTTCAATCTATTTCAAAATTACTGTCTAATTTTTATTATTTTTTTATTTATTTTTATTTTTTTTTATTTTTTTTTTATTTTTTTATTGGCCAAAACAAATTACAATATTATAATAATATATCTAGGCCATCCTCTAGAAAACTGTCCGTTTATGTTGAGGATGGCGAGTTCGCAGTACTAAATTAAATTAAACTAAGCTTAACTAAATAAAAGTAACTAAGATTAACTAACTTTAAATAAGAGTAAAAATTAAGATTAACTAATACATAATACAGCTTATAATATATAGTCAAGATAAGTAGCAATATAATATATTAAATAAATGTATCCTATTTTAAATTGTCATACTTTACTCAATAAATATTTCTTAAGCTTTCTTATGTATATATGCTTTTTGTCTAAACATTGCAAAAACGATGGGAGTTCTTCAAAAATTTTAGGAAGTATGTATTTGTAATTTCTTTTACCATGAATATTATTAGGTCCTTACATATGAAATTGGCGTTTTGTATGGGAGGAACATAAAGTCGATTTTTTTTAAATATAATATATATATTTAATCAAAGTATGTACCATTGCTATCTATGCACTTTTGCCACCTTATAGATAGTTCATTGATCCCTTTACTAAAAAAGCCATTCGAACGGGAATCAATAAAATCTTTGAAAGCGCTTTGGACTGCCTCATCGGAGTTAAATTTTTTCCCTTGTAAGAAGTTATCCAAAATTTCGAAAAAAATGGTAATCTGTTGGAGCAAGGTCCGGGGAGTAAGGTGGATGTCTTAGGCATTCCAATTGAAGCTCCTCTAGTTTGGTAGCCGTCTGTTGTGCAGTGTGTGGTCTAGCGTTGTCCTGAAGCAGCAGTGGCCTAGAACGATTGACCAGCCTCGGTTGTTTAGCAGCTAGCTTTTCCATCATGGATTGCAGTTGCTGACAATAGATATCCGCCGTAATCATCTGGCCAGATTTAATAAAGCTGTAGTGAACGACGCCGGCGCTAGTCCACCAAACGCTCACAAGTAATTTTTTTGAGTCAATTTTCGTTTGGGGCAGGATTTGGCTGGTTCGCCAGGGTTCAACCATTGCGATGAGCGTTTCCGATTATCATACAGGATCCATTTTTCATCACAGGTAATAATTCGATTTAAAACCCCTTCATTACTGTGCCGGTTGAGTAATGTAACACAGCAGTCTACGCGCGTTTGTTGGTTTGCTGCACTCAATTCATGAGGTACCCACCTTTCAAGCTTTTCCACCTTCCCAATTTGCTTCAAGTGAACTAAAACAGTTTAATCACTAACACCACATCCTGCAGCTAGCTCGGACGTGGTTTGCGATGGATTCGCTTCCACAATAACCTTCAATTCTTCATTGTCAACTTTGGTCTCCGGCCGTCCACGGGGCTTGTTCTGCAGGTCGAAATTTCCAGAACGAAAACGTTGGAACCAAAAACGCACTGTGTTTTCTTTTGCGACACCCTCGCCGTACACATCATTAATCCTTCGAGCCGTTTCTGCAGCACTGGTGCCACGATGGAACTCGTACTCGTAAATAACGCGATATTTCAAGTTTTCCATTTTGTAAACAGAGTGGCGCAAAAAAAAAACCAAAAGAGAAAAAAACAAATGAATTACGATTTTTAAAACACAAAAGCATGAGTAAATAGCTGTATAAATTTGAAATTGGAATTTCTAACCAAAGAAGAGATATTTGAGATCAAAGTGCCCAGTACGACAAAACGCCAATTTCATATGTAAGGACCTAATATTTGTTTTAGGTAGGATGAACTTTTTATAACTCGCTAATCTTCGTAAATTACTGCCTCGTTCCTTGCGTCTAAGAAATTGTAAATTATTAAATTCATCTTTAAGTATGGCTAGTTTTACTTTACTCTGCACCGGCAGCACTTTACAATAAGTGAATAATTTGTGGTAGTCGTTGCAATGTTTTAATTTTATTTTCCTAGGTACAATTGTTTTTAAAATTTTTAGTTGTAATTTATATATGCGTATAATATATGTTTTGAAGGTTCTACCGTAACTACTCAAGCCATAGTCAATTATTGAGTCTGCCAGTGCAAAGTAAAGCAATCTCAGCGTCCTATAGGGCAGTTTATATTTAAGTATGTATAGCCTACTAAGGATTGCTCTCAGCTTCTCACAAATATAATTTATATGTGGTTGCCAGTTAAAACGGAAGTCAATTTTAAGACCTAAGTACATATGTTCTGTAACCATATCAATAGGTTGGCAGATACAGTGTTTTATCCTGCCATGCAGGCAGTCGTGCGCATGTGCAACTATATTGGTCCTATAATCTGTTTTATTATGAGCAGAATGAATATGCATAGCTTTAGTCTTTTTAATATTTATCACCAGTCCAACATCGTGTGCCCATTTATAAAGGGTATCGAAATTGGCTTGCATTATGCGCTCGGCCACCTGCAAGTCCTTGTCAGCTACAATGATACATGTATCATCAGCGAATTGATACACGGATCCCTCCCGGAATAGGTTGCACATGTCATTTACGTATAACAAGTACCTACTCAATAGGTCCGAGAATCGAACCCTGAGCTGTTCCTTTAGTAGTATGTATCATGTCACTCATGGTGTTATCGATTTTGACGCAGGTTACTCTATTCCTATGATAATCTTTAAACCATTCCAGGAGGGGTCCCTGTATTCCGCAATTTGTCATACTTGTATATAACTTGTCATACACCAACAAGTCGAATGCTTTGCTGAAGTCAATGAAAACAACGAGTACATGCTTTTTATCATTCATGTACTCGTTGATTTCATCTGTAAACTGGCAAAGTAATTGAGAAGTACTTCGATTTTTTTGAAAGCCGAACTGTTTTGCGTTTATGATACTGTGATCTTCTAAAAATTTTTTTATTTTATCACCGAGATACTTCTCAACTATCTTGTCGATGCATGACAGTATGGTGATTGGTCTATAGTTGTTGAAATTTTTATGACATCCGCTTTTATAGATAGGCCTAATTATACCAATCTTCAGAGGGTCAGGATAGGAAGAGGTGGCAATGCAGGTGTTTATCAAATGAGTCAGCGCCGGTGTTATATTTTTATTTAAGTTTTTAATGTCTGATGCTCTAATTTTGTCATATCCAGGGCTTTTATTTGAATCTATATTTTTAATTATTTTCCACACCTGGTTATCTGTTGCCCGCTCTAATCTCATTGTCACCCCTGCCCCCTCCTGCGTCCCTCCAGAAGAAAGGGACAAAGGTTGGAAACATGTTACAGAAATCGCATTTACATTTTTTTCGAACTCTTGAGCGAATCTATTGCCTAATTTCGTTTTTTCCAGATTAAATGACTTTAGCAGTAATTCATCTACAGATATCCTAAATTTACCGCATATTTCATTAATTAAATTCCATACTTTCTTAGAATTCTTAAAGTTCTTTCGAATTTCATCCCTAATATATTTATTTTTTAGAAAATTTATGTATTTGTTTGTTTTGTTTCTATATTTATTGTATAAAATTTTGTTATCAATATTTTCTGGATTTTTGAGCCATATTGAATATAATTTTTTCTTTTGAGAACACATTTTTAACATTTTTTTATTAACCCATTTGCACATATTCCTTTTATTACATTTTAATTTAGTGACTTGCGAGCAGTTATTGTAAATAGTATTGAACTGATTGCAAATAAAATTATATACTTCGGAAGGGCAGCTAAGCGACAGCGCTGTGCTCCAGTCTACCTGGCTAAGCTGCTGCGATACCTCCCTGTTATTGAGTACATTGACAAGCCGCGATGCATTCACGCGGTGACCGTGACCTTGGCGCCGCCCGTCCGATGCGCTCGCGCACATAAGCGAGCAGGCTATAATGTTGTGGTCAGCGATGGGATCATTTATAGTTGCAGTATACACTGTGCACGCGGAAGCGAGGCGCGTGAATACGTGGTCTATGCATGTCCTAGTAATACGTTGGCCTTTGGTTTCTATTCTAGTGTATTGAGAGATACCACAGCTAAGACCTAGCTCAGCCATTTCATTTAGGTACGCCGCGCTTGCACTGGTTATTTGTTTTAAATCAATATTTATATCGCCCACGAATAATAAGTCGGATTTATTATATAAATTCAAACGTACAAGATTGTGAAAATCAAACATAGTAGAGTTTCGGAAACCTTTCTGCACTCGGTTAATAAAATGTACCACAAGTAAAACGAGAAATACTTACAACAGTGCAACTCCTTACAAGAATGCACCATTCCTAAATCTGTTTGTCATTTATACTCTGTTTTCAATCGTTAATTACTATTTTAATTCCTTGATATAATCGCTAAAACTACTGCAGTATCATTACATAATCAATTAGAATTTTTCAGTTATGTTAGATTATGTACCTAGTATCTACCTAAAACACTGTTTTAAAGTGTGAAATATAGATAGGAAAAAATAAAAGCAATATTTTTGGTTTTATTTTATTAATAGTTTAGTGCTGACTTCATATTTAAAAGGTTTACAAAGCTCTACCTTTAAAACTAAAGGCACAATTAACTTAATAGGAAAACGGAATTTCTACGTGGACTAATTATTTTTTATAAGGCCGTAATTTCTGCGTTATCAACAACATCAAAGTATTTGTTGTCAGGATTGTACAATCTTTGTGCTTTTTTGACGGACATGCCTTTCTGGATTGCTTCGGCGAATAACGCCATGTGTTTCTTTGTTTCCTCGCTGCATTTTGGGCAAGCTTCCTCTGCAGCTTCCACGAATTTATCTACAAGAAATATAAATGTTGTTATTATTATTATTGTTAAATTATTATAATTATTATTATTAAAACTCTTTATTTGCACTACACAAGAAACATAACAAAGGACAGAAACATATTTTAAAGTAGATCCAAAAGGCGGCCTTATCGCTAAGCAGCGATCTCTGCCAGGCAACCTTAAGATTGGGAAAACAGTGGAAACACAAGACACAACAGAAGGTGGTATGAAATTATAAACATACACCCAAATACCTACATACTCAAAAAAACAAAACATTTTTTACGAACAATAAAAAAAAACTCAAAAAATTCTTAGTAAAAACTTAAAATAATCTTATTTTTACGAACAATGAAAATTCTTAAGAACACTTTGCTCATACTTTGAGCACAGCATATAAAACATGTATGAAACACAAAACAGAATATAAATATATCTGGGATAGTGATCTGTTGAAAAAGGGCGGAAAACTTCAGACACGGTTTTTTTCCTTTACTTTTATTATCCTATAACCTGACGTTGGCTAATCGTTTTAAATCAAAGAGAGAAAAAAAAAGATGTAATATGTGCTACTCATTGATTGAGGGATCAGCTCTTAGTGACGTTACGCATGTATTTTTAGGCTCCGCCCAGAAGCATCCTTTTTAATTTGTCAAAACTGTAAAATGGCGCTAATGTAAGCGACAACATTATGAGCTGTCAGCGGTACCAAAATGTTGCGGGCGGCAAGGACGCCATATTTACAAAATTTTTAGCTTCAACATACGTCACATATTTCTTGTCCTTTTATACCTACTTCGACATTGGAGCTACCCGACTGATGTGAATAACTCTATAGGTACAAATTTTCGTTTGTTGCCAGTGATGGCCCGTGGTAACCCCGTAAACGTTCCCCCAGTGGTACCACGGGCAACAAACGCAAATTTTCATTCTAAGTCCTGATGTTTGTGTGCGTTCTCAGCAAGTCAGTTACTTCTAGAGGTTAGAGATAATTTTAATAATGAAGAAAAATTTGTACTTCTAAAATAGTAAGTAGATAATTTTAATGAACCACCGGCTGTAATTGGTGATGATGAAGTAAGACAAGTTTTGAAATTAATTTTATCTGCTCAAAATTCAAATAGATTGCTCATGCTTTTGACAAGGAATTTATTTAACAGACTTGGCCGAAAATGTGGTAGGTAGTATTATCGTAATCTGTAGTGTAGTTTTATACGTCGTCCCACTGTTAAACGCCTCCATGGTGATAGTTTTTCCAAATATCGATATATTTTTTAAACTTACCTGTTGCCTTCACTATATCTTCAGCACATTTTTCGCCTGGCTTACAGCTGTAGATTTCTTGTAGCGCTGGCGACTTAGCAAGCAGTGGTTCAGTCTTGTCCCCCTTTTCAGTTTTTTTACCCTGAACAATTTGGGCTGTTATAAAAGCGATAATCGCCAATAGAGCAAAGGTCTTCATTATGCGTATTTCCTGAAACAAGTATTTAAAAATAAACATGATAATTATTAGGCATTGAATCATGCTATGCTCATATCGATACATAAGCACTTACAGCATAAATGAATTTTTGAATGAGTAAATTTAAATTGACCTCAGTTTCACGGCATCCAACTCAATTTAATATTAATAAAAACATTTGATTATTTTGTATTAATGTATAAAATGACTTTTATATAGGGAAAAAAATGTTTAGATTAAGTATTGTTTGCCACGCCCTGACAGGGCATTTTGACTGTATATATGCATTATGTGTTCATGTATGCAAAGAAATTAAGAAATAAAATATATAGAGGCCATTGACTTACTATCTAAGGACCCCGGGTGTAACACAAAATTCACGAAAAAAGTGTCCAGAGAAAACCTATACATAAACTAGGGTTGTACGTATTTTTATAAACAAACTAAAACATTGTAATTTATGTCTTAAACCACTACTATACATCCTAATTTTACTTGCTATAGTGCGATTTACTTTTCGCGTTTTATTTTTCTTTCGGTTCGGACACATTTTAGCGCTGACCCGTCATCCGTATTAAATATCTATGGTAGAGGCACATATTTTTATTTGATTGAATTTAATTTAAATTGTAAAGAAATTTAAATTTACACTTAATTACAAAACTTTGTATTTATATTCCAAAATAAATTTACTAATATTTTGGAATACAAACTTAATACCACAAAAAGAAAAATGACAATATTTATTTTCTATCGAATTTTGTAACCCTTTCAATGTTTTCCTCCTTCAAACCTACCTGCACAATTAGAAGTCACGGTTATGAAGATTTTCTTTTACTTTGGAGAAATAGGTCTTATATATATTACATAATCATATATTAATGTGAAACTAGATTTTCGTTATCCTCACTAATGATGATTGATGTAATGCGGATATTGAATGTTATTAAAAATTATGTAAGTTGAAAGAGATAAGCAAATGGTAGTACTAGTTATTATTTTCTTGTATTTCTCTTCCATAGACACCTCCGACTTTCAGATGCACAGTTTCTGACGTTATTACATCGTTTTTCTTTGAAACAAAACATTTTGTATCAGAAATACTTAGTTTTTTTTTAGAAACTGTGTCATCCAACACATTGTATCTCAGTAAATCGTAATCGAATCATAAAAAAGGTAGTGGACGCTCGCGGCACCACCCGCGTGATTTTCGGTTTTTCATAAATCCGCTGTAATCATGGATTTTCTGAGATTTAATCCCGGAAAATCCATGTAGTAGCCTACGTCCGGAGTAACCCACGTCTTAATCTAGAATATCTATTTTCTTTTCAACCAAATCCCTCTATGTTTGCGGCGTCAAGGAGTATTTCTCTATACAAACTTTGGATCCCTGTTTCATTTCCTTAGAAATTTTGAAACTCACCCTGAGTGTTGAAAATTCCTTCTAGACTTCATAACGAATCTAGAAATACGTGGCCAAAATTTCTAAACCCAGGGGATTAGACTGTGCGTTGAAATGTTAGTCAAGTTAGCAATCAGTCAGTTAGCCTATGTGGTAACCAGGATATCGTCTATCTACAAGCCAAATCAGATCAGTAATTGTAGCATGATGGAGTATTTCTCCCGCGTGAATTTCGATTTTTCACAAATCCCGCGGAAACAATGCATTATCCTGAATAAAATGTAGCAGTCGTATTGATCCAGAATATAATGTTTTTCACTCCAAATTTGATCAGACGTTGCAGCATGAAAATGTATTTCTCCTGCGTCAATTTTGGTACTTCACTAATCCCGCGGTGAATATGGATTTTTCGGGATAAGAAAAATTTTTGTTCACATTTCCGGATATGATCTATCTTCATTTCAAAATTTAGCCAAATCAGATTAGTAGTTGCAGCATAAAGGAGTATGTATCCCACGTGAATTTCGGTTTTTACAAATCCCGCGAACACCACTAATTTTTTCGGGACAAAAAGTAGCGTATGTAAGTTATAATTTATCTCCACTTCAAATTTCAGCGAAATAGGTTCAGTAATTGCAAAACTCCTTGTTTTTCTCCCGTGGTAATTTAGTTTTTTTCACAAAGGTGAGTAACTCTAAAATACTGGGAAATAATAATATAAACGTAGTTCAAAAATAATACGGTGTGAAAGAGTATTTCTCTCGCGTGAATTTAGATTTTTTACATATCCCACGGAAACCATGGAAGAAAAAGTAGCTTATGTGTCAATCCAGGATATAATATACTTCTTTTCCCAGCCTAATTGAAATCGGCTCAGAAGTTGCGGCGTGAAGGAGTAGGTATTTTTTAGTCTATGTGTTACAGTCCTTATTAGTCCTTAATATAATGAAGGCAAATAGGCAAAGGTCATACGACGTTGCCACAGGTCATAAATACCGTTACAAAATTTAGAACTTGATGGGCGTGATTTCGATGACAGCTGTCGCAGCGATCAAGCTAAGTTTTAAGGACCATAATCCAGAATATTATCAGCCAAACCCGATCAGTAGTTGTGGCGTGAAGAAGTATCTATACAAACTTTGGAATTATAATAGGTATAAGAACCAGGAACTCCGTTTTTTTATCCAAAAGCCATCATATTTTAATGAACATAACTTCATAATTGACGCATTTCCATGTTAATTTAAATTCTAATTTAACCCTCTTATGGGAAGAATTTAAAAACAGTTTGGTATAAAGAATAATATTTCCTGAAAATTTCAAGTTTCTACGTACAGTCGTTTGGGCTATAGCTTCTCTGTAAGTCAGTCACTCGGGACAAAGCGTTTTCTAGTTTCAACCCCTTTTTAGAGGATTAGTGGTGGAATTTCCAAAAACCCTGAAACACCTTTATTTTCATCCAGATGCCTATATTCCAATGTTCATGATTTTTTTTAATTGAAAAAATTAGGGACTTTCATACAAACCAAATCGGGGTATAGTCCAGTCATTATAGTAAGTTCACCTCGGAATTCGAGATACCCAGCTGTAAGTCTGTAAATACTTGTATATTGACACTAAAAGTTGTCTCAAAACCTACATATTATGGTAGGGTGTAAACAACTATTAAATTTCAAGGTCAAAGGTCACAAAAATCGGTTCTTTGCGCTTTTTTTGGAAATGGGTCTTTTACTATTTATATTTACTATCAATTTTGTAGAATACAAAATGTATAGTTGATGAACTATCGATAAATCAATGATCATAAATATTTGTCAATTTTATTAACTATTATATTATAATTTATCATTTTCTTCATGCAATAAATCTATATCTATTCAATAATACTGATAACCGTTTACTAATTATATTCCCAGTTACACTAATGACATTTTAAATAGAAAACTTTAACTTGGTTAGGACATGATTTGGAACCCCAGGTATGGGGTTGTGCAATGCGAAACGATTTTCTGGAGCCTATCATGACAATTTTACCACCTGCTCCAGAAGATTTGCTAAATACAATTTCTGCAACTGCAAGAGTGGTTGTGTGGTGTGTATTTTCAGCTGGGTATCTCGAATTCCGAGATTCTTACCTAATTTAAGCTTAAATGACTGGACTAGTAGAATTTTAAAATATAACATAAGCATGTTTACTCAATTTATAAAATTGTTGACCCTAAGTTTTTCATAATGTTAATTTCTCAGCAAGTGAAATTTTATATTTCTTTTGAGAATAAATATCCTTAAATCTGATATCCGAGTCAATAACGGATGTCTTAGCCGTTATTGGCTCGTACATCATCATCATCACTGGCCCGTTCTCATCATGTATACCTTTGGCGAGTTCAGATGAACACATCATCATAACAACTAGTTGGGATATCAAGCATCATCGCTTCTATGTAATGTTTATAGTTGTATAAATCTGCTTTCGTCCTTAGTGAGGATCAAGGACTTAGACAGAAAAATGGACGATGAAAAGGTAAAATAAGTAAGGTTTTGTTTTCATTTTATATTTCTTATTTTATGATAATATGCAATTAGTTCAATATGTCCACAAACAATCAAACAAAACATCGTGTCATAGATCATAGACCTGTAACTCCATCCATATGAAATTACGATCCGATAGATGGATTGGAAATGGAACGACATTAAAAAATATAAAAGAATTCACGGAAGTCACGTGATCATTTATTAGCTATCATTTTCATACATTTTTTTTTTCATTCCATTTCCATTCCATCTGTCGTATCGCAAAATGTCATAAGGCTTAGGCTGCAGATATATTATGATCGCCTGGGGCCGTACCACCGTCTCTAAAATATTTGGACATTTTCATACTACGTTCGTATGAAAATATTACTATAAAAAACGGTACTGCAACATTACTGCTTTAAAAGATGGTGGTATGGCCCCTGTTCTATTTTGTCAGAAATACGATATTTTCAATTAATATTTCGAGATCGCCTTCTCCAAAGCGTCGAAGTGTTTGTTGTCGGGGTCGTATTTCTTCCTGTAGTTTTGATATTCTTCAGGATACATAGCTTTTAATCCCTGAAGGAACTTCCAGTAAATATGTTTCTGAGCATCGTTACATCTCCTGCAAGCTGTGGCAACAGCCTCCGGCATAATACCTGGAAATTTGCACGAATTTCAAATAAACTTTCTATTTCAATTACGATAAAATTATACATGAAAATTAAGGATACGGATTGGTAGTAAAATGGCCCATTGCAAAATACTATAATATAACTTAGAAACCAAGATAAAAAAATAATCAAATCCAGCTGATCTTTCTTAACCTAAATGTATGACGATTTACACACAAACATTGTTTAAATAATAGGTATACAAAATTAACATTAAAGGTTTAGATTGTAAAAAATATTTATTATTAATTATATTTTGAAAAATATAAAATGTCAAAATTAAATCCCTAATGTATGTGTGTCGTTTGTGTGTGTATCTTTGTAACAGCTCAACCAGTTTTGGTAAGATTTTCACTTATAGAAGGAGAACTAAGCAAAGAATGATCTAATATAAATAGCAATTTCTTCCCGAAAAAATCTATAAAATATAAAATGTAAAATCTGTTTAAAATAAAAAAACGCACGCTTATAGCTCGCTGCCAGTTCCGGGCACTCTCCTCTGTCCAAGTAGCAGTCTAAGAAGGCCTTCGCTCTAGGCTTGTCAGCGAAGAAAGCGTCCACGTCGATATAATCATCGCCAGTGGTGTAGAATTCCTCAGCCACTGCTAGGGCGATAAGCGCGAACACTATAAGGACCTTCATTCTGCAAGAAAAAGCATATCTTAATCGTAAAATATAAGGGCAAACACTAGGAGTACCTTCATTCTGCAAGAAAAAGCATATCTTAATCGTAGACTATAAGCGCAAACACTATAAGGAGTAAGGACCTTCATTCTGCAAGAAAAAGTATATCGTAATCGTAAAATATAAGGGCAAACACTAGGAGGACCTTCATTCTCCAAGAAAAAGCATATCATAATCGTAGACTATAAGGGCAAACACTATAAGGAGTAAGGACCTTCATTCTGCAAGAAAAAGTATATCGTAATCGTAAAACATAAGCGCGAGCACTATAAGGACCTTTACTGCAAGAAAAATGTATCGTAATCGTAGGGCGATAAGCGCGAACACTATAAGGACCTTCATTTTGCAAGAAAAAGCATATCGTAATCGTAGGCTATAAGCGCGAACACTGTAAGGACCTTCATTCTTCAAGAAAAAACGTATCGTAATCGTAGGCTATAAGCGCGAATTTCCGCAATATTAAGTGCCATGCAAATTACAGTATGGATGATAATAAATAATTATTATAAATACAAGTAGGTACATACCTGAATATGTTATCTAACAATATAAGCACCAATATAAGATGTCACTGTATTTATAGTATTGGTTACTAATTGATTCTATTACGTTAATTTTAAAATACATTTGCGACTAGTTTACAAGTGTTTATTAGTATTTTTCCGGTATTATAGGTAATCTAGGATCTCCATATTATAGACACCTTTTTACAATACGTTTGCCATCTAACCTTCGCAATTGTTTAAGATAAATACGTGAAGGAAACTGCATCATCTGCAATGCATACAGGATGTTTGCTTTAAAAAATTTTTTATACTACAAATTAATACTTAACTGCGATCTCACTTGATCGTAAGTGATGATGCAGCCGAAGGAGTTATCGTAATAACATGGAAGGGATAAGTAAACTCAGCACCAACGATTTGTACACAGCATTACGCCGGAATCGCTTGGCGTTGCATCTCTGCTAGTATAGGGTAGTAACTAAATAGTCACAGCTCCTTACCAGACGTGAAATTAAATTTACTTTCTGCGATAAGGTTGAAGTATTTTCCATTCAATATTAAACCAAAAGACGTAAAGTTATTTTTTCAGTGTTAATTTTTTATTTTATTTCATCTTTCAGTGTATGAAAACGCTAGATGAATAGCCCCCCAGACCTATAGCAATTTAGAAATTGTAAAATTCTAAAGAAGCTTGTGGCGGTAATCAAACCTGAGACCTCCTGTATTAACAAACAATAAATACCTTGATATTGGCACTATTCGCACTTGGCTAGTTTTTATGTAGTTTTTAGGTACAAGTCGCGACCAGAATTTGTAAATATTTTCAAGAAGTTTAAATC
The DNA here is from genome assembly GCA_036785405.1 of Coenonympha arcania. NCBI lineage: Eukaryota > Metazoa > Arthropoda > Insecta > Lepidoptera > Nymphalidae > Coenonympha > Coenonympha arcania. The sequence continues at coordinate 4,527,707 of CM072074.1, forward strand.
AAGTTGTCACGACTATTAACATACTCGTACTTCCAAGAATTTAGATTCAAGATTCACTATCGACCATAACCCTTAAATGAATACAAATTGATGAACACGTGATGAGAATAAAGTTTAACTCTATATTAACTCTATATATATTACTAGCTTTTGCGCGCGGCTTCGCCCGCGTTAATTTAGATTTTTCACAAACCCAGAGATTCAGATTTTTCATAAACCTGAATTTCCTTATCAACCTTAACCTTTATACCTACTTTCAAGAAAGCAGCTGACGGTATCGATTGCTTTGGAAAATTGGGGAATGTATATTGTGTGAAGGAGTATTTTCCAGCGTAAAATTCGACTTTTTACAAACTCCGCGGTGAACATGGATTTTTCGAGACAAAAAGGAACCTTTGTGTTCATCCAGGATATAAGCTAGCTCCATTCCAAAATATCTACGAAATCGGTTCTGTATTTGTGGAATGAAGGATAATTTCTTCCGCGTGAATTTCGTTTTTTACACATCCCGCGGAAACCATGGATTTTTTCGGGATAAAAATAAGCCTATATTTTAATCCGGGATATAATCTACCTCTATTCCAAATTACAGCCAAGTCGGTTCAGTAATTGCGGCGTGAACGATTTTTCTCTCGTTTGGAATTCGGTTTTTCAAATATCCCGCAAAAATCATGAAATTTTCCGAGATAAAAAGTAACCTAAGTGCTAGATCATTATATAATCTACCTTTAATTCAAATTTTAGCCTAATCGTTTCAGTAGTTGCGGCGTAAGGGAGTTTTTCTCCCACAGGAATTTTGGTTGTTCACATATCCCGCGGAAATCATGGATTTTTTCGGGATAAAAAGTAGCCTATGAATTAAACCGGGATATAATCTACCTCTATTCTAAATTTTAGACAAATCGATTCAGAAATTGCGACGTGAAGGAGCATTTCCCCCGCGCGTATTTCTATTTTTTACAAATTTCGCGGGAACCATAGATTTTTGTTTGATAAAAAGTAGTCTATTTATTAATCCAGAATATGATTTAACTCTTTTTAAAATTTCAGCCAGTTCCGATCAGTAACTGCGGCGTGAAGAAGCATTTCTTCGTAATATCTTTGGACCCCCGTTTCACCCCCCTAGGAGGTAGTCTCATAAGTAGGGGTGGAATTAAAAAATCTAAGAACTTTGTTATTTTTATCCAAAAGCCTACTTACCGATTTTAATGAACACAACATTTTAAAATTGACGGATTTCCGTATATGTAAAATAAAGTTCCTTATTTAACACCCTTAGCGGTAGAATTTCAAAAAATCCTTTCTTAGTACACATCTAGGGTGTTAAAAGAATATGCCCTGAAAATTTCATGTTTCTACGTTCAACCGTTTGGGCAGTAGCTTGTCCAAAAGCCAGCCAGCCGGGACCAAGCGTTTTCTAGTTTCAACCCCCTTTTTAGAGAATGAGGGGTGAAATTTCCAAAATCCCTCGGACACCCAGTCTCTTATTTTTATTCGAAAGTCTATATACCAATTTTCAAGAATCTAACTTGAAAAATGAGGGACTTTCATACAAACCTAAATCCCTTATTTAACCCCCTTAGGGGTAGAATTTCAAAAAACCCTTTCTTAGCGAGCGGTTTGGGTTCACAAAGAATCTTCCCTGAAAATTTCAAGTTCTTACGTTCAGCCGTTTGGGCTGTAGCTTGTCTGTCAGTCAGTCACTCAGGACAAAGCCTTTTATAGTTATAGATAATAAAGTTTACCTACCGTTAAGGGGATTTATTGAATTTATTTTTGTCTTTCTCACTCTCACGGATACGTACGGTAGGCGCGACATGCAGCGTCGCGGAAGAATATAATAGAAAAACGACCTTTTACTTAATTACTCAAAAACTAAGCCAGTTATCAAAAATCTGTTTTAAGCGTTTTTGGATATTATTATTAACGACACATTACAATTACATCCATTGTAGTTTCCGATAAAAAATAGAAAAACTGAGATTTTGGTGCAACTTTTGGGAGAACTTTCTATCGAGAAAATTTTATCCAATCGTGTTTCTGCTTCTAAGCGATTTTAGATTAAAGACCCAAAATACATGACGTTTAAGTTTGAAAGTAATTGTCTTTATAGTTTTTAAATAAAACTTCATTCAAAATCGCTTAAATACCGCTTCTACGCCGTTAAGAAAAATATCAAGAAATGTGGAGCAATCAGCTTTAATGCTAATTATAGCTCGGAATTTTAGGTACTATTGACTCTTTCTCACTTTGGGGACCTAAGTGCTGGAGTGGTGACTTTGAACCGCAAATTAACAGTTTTTTTTACGCTGTACAAATCAGTACTTGACTGCGATCTCACCTGATGGTAAGTGACAGCGGAAAATGTGATCGTACTAACAGGGCAAAGTTAAGTAGACCCTAACGGTTACTACACAGAATCGTGCCGAAAAGCTAAATTGCTTTGTGATGCATGATCTGTATACAGAAAGCCGAATGGCGTAGTGGGAGCGAACCTGCCGTCTGCGCCGGAGGTCGTGGGTTCGATTCCCACTACTGGTAAATGTTTGTGTGATGAGCATGAATGTTTTCCAGTGTCTGGGTGTTTTTCAATAAATTATGTTTATGTATATTAGTATACCTATAGTATATTTATCAGTTATCTAGTACCCATGTCACACGCTATCGCTTACTTTGGGGCTATATTGATGAGTAAAATGTTCCATATATGTATATATTTAATAAAAAAAAAGGTCATAGTCCTGGAGAAGGCACGTATTTTGAGGAAATTCCTCACTCTAGAGGAGCTTGAGCTCCGCAAGCGGTGGACTCCAAGACTCAATTTTTAAACATTTTCCTTTATGTTTAAACATTCTTTTTATGTTTAAACATAGGAACATTATGAGGAAATAAATGTTAATAATAAATAAGAGATAAATACAAAAACTATTAATATACATATCTTACGACCAACTGTTTTGTAATAAAAATACTGCGGCAACCTTTGAGGTAGGTTTATCAGAAACGAAGATAATATAATATGAATATCTTTAAATTAGAAACAAATTGCCTGCTCTATTGGTGTTTTCATTTTGATTATTCTGAAATTGATTTTAACATTATCTATTAATCAATATCTTATACATAATTGTACATTTGACCTTATTCAAGTTTCCTATCTTTGATACAAAAATGTACTGGGAAGGGAAAATCAATTATTCCCAAGGGATTTGTGGAAAAGCGAAATTAACGCGGGCGAAGCTGGGGGCTACAGCTACTATAAAATAAATATCATACTGACCTTTCACAAGTGCCTGTAAGTTAGGCCTATGTGAAATAAAATCTTTAAGATTCATTCAAATCATTTTACAATAGCAAAGATTGTGTCAGCAAATGACTTCGATAACAAATACCTTGAGAATTTGCAGACTAGATTGTTTATAATATAGACGTGTTGGAATTGAGCTAAATAAGAATAAAAAGACATGTAGCTAAAGTGATGAGATATTTCGTATTAAATACACCTACCAATAATAGCAACAATATATAAGTTAGGTACTGGTCATAGGAAATTCAAGGAGCAGAAGTTCTTTCAACACCGCAGTTTAAAATTAACTCTTATAACAATAATCGTGTGAAATCTAGATAACTTATAAATCGGCGTCAATTGTATTTGATTTTAAATAAGCTGTGTCAAAAGGTATGTTAACACTTGATTTATTAAATTCTTGTTTTGTTTGCTTTCGGCCAACTTATAAGAGTGTCTGTGGTTTGAACTCAGGGGCACTTACGACTTTAAAAGTCAAGCGTGTTTGTAAAAATTAAAATAAATCAATGAATCTTTGATGGTAAAGAAACTCGTAGCAAGGGAATCTATAACGTAATGCATAGAGTTCGCCATAACATTTTGAAGGTGTATGAAAACTACCAATTCACACTTGGTATTAGCGTCCAGTGCTAAAGCCAAACTGCTAACAATTAAATAGTATGACAATGGATTGTTTTTGATTACAATTGTTATAGTTTTCTTCCATATATGTTTTCATAGTCGGGGTAAGCTTCGTCTGGGTATTTCAATAAACTGTTCCTTATCCCTAGTCAACATTTTTCGGCTTTCACATTGAAAATATTTATTAGTTTTATTTATTTTAGTATATTTTGATTTCAGAAGAACAATCTATCCAGAATTAAAAAGAAGTCCAGTAGACATGACGCCATTACTAATTTTTTCGGTAATGATATCGGTGGTGGTAGGCCTTCCATCGCAAACCTACAACCCAGAGTACGATAACTTCAATGCGGAAGAACTGGCGGAAAATGTAATACTGCTAAAGAACTATGGCAATTGCTTCCTTGACAAAGGACCTTGCACGGCAGAAGGATCTGACATTAAAAGTAAGAAGTGTTTTTTTGCTATTATACTTACTTTATTTGCAATTAGGTTTGCTCGTGTGGGTTTTGGTTGGTTACAAATTCGCAGGAACCATTGTATTTTTGCATATTGGTTTAGACTTTAGTAGTTTTGGCATGGATGAATATAGTTATAACAAACTGCTTAATGGAGATATAATACCTACCTATTGTACAGTACAGACCACCACCAACAGGACAGAAACACCAACGCAACCATAACGTGAATGATACTAGAGGAGGCCTTCGCCCGAAAATTGATTGAGTTATAGTTATTTCACCACTGTAACTAGCCTTATTATAACTAATTAAAAACCTTGGTTAATGGTTAGGACATCAGCCTCCATTCGGGGAGTTTGGGGCTCAAACCAAACTACAATATAGGTAGCTGACCCGGCAAACGTTGTTGTGCCATTAGGGATATAAAAAATATTTCACGACCTACTCTCAGACCTACCGAACATACACAGAAAATTTCATAACAATCGGTCGAGCCGTTACGGAGGAATTTGGTATCAAACACGAGACACGAGAATTTTATGTATTAGAAAGACTATTCGAGGAAACTTGCATATCGGCGAAACGTTTTTCTTCCACGTTTCCGATACAAACCGCTAAGGTGTGCCCTTTCAGGCTCCGTGTTCTCAGCCAAGTACAATCTTAGTACCTTCACAAGAAAATTGAATAGATATTTTATGGGCAAGCGCGCTCCAACCTAGACCCCATTCATTGCTTTCCATCAGGTGTAAGACTGCCTTCAAGAGTAAACCTAATAACAACTGTAAAAAATAGTTTGGTTTGGAATGGGTTAATATTATGATGAGTGTAAAGCCTGGTTTCGTTATCTTTATTTACAGAAATAATTCCCGAAGCGTTAAGAACCAGTTGCGCTAAATGCACCCCCAAACAGAAGCACTTGGTCCGCATCGTAGCTCGCGCCTTCCAGACCAAGCTGCCGGCAATTTGGGAACAGCTCGTCAACAAAGAAGACCCCAAAGGCGAGTTTAGAGAAGCTTACACCAAATTTTTAGAGACCTCCGATGCTTTATAGAATAAAAAAACAAACAAATTTGGTGTATTTTTTGTAACAATTTTACAAGCTCCTGTAGATTAAGTTTTGCGGGCAGGTTTCGAGAGCATGGATGTTTTTGAGCCGTAGATGTAGATGGGTTACAATAGGAAAGAGTGGTCGAATAGTGTATTTTTCTAGGATAAAAGCTTTTGTACTTATTACCTAATTAGCATAGGTGTACCTATACGTTATCTCCAGTCCATTATTTTAACCAATTCAGTTCCGGTTAGTATCCAGTTTTGAGTGAAAGAAACAAAATTCAAACTTTCACATTTTTAATAAATATTAGGACAGGATTTTTGATAAAAATTTAGAACCCAGTTCGACTATCGAGCGCCTAAGTATTATTTATTAGCAAAGAAGTAGATTTTGATCAAGAAGGCGCCAAGATAAATTAATAAACAATGGTTAAAATAAATTTAAATTAATTCAATAATTATATTTAACATTTATACTCATAGTAAAACCATAAAAACAAATCTTGTGAAATAGGTAGGCAGTAGGTACCACTGATTAAAAATCGTTTGACCAACATGTTTTGAAAATGTTGTTTATTAATAGGTCTAGTTTATTAATAGGCATCAATATTAAATCACAGACATTTTTAACAATATTAACAATATTTTAAAAAAAACCACGTTGATATTATTATCTAAGAGTACCTATCAGTGGGTATACAAGTATATCTCATGGTCCTTATAAAATTTCGAGTGTGGTACTTAGTTAGTTTTAAGGTATAGATACACATGCTCATTCAAAAAAAAATTGGGAAACGAAAGCAATGGACAGAGACCGATGGAGGAATCTTTTGGAGTAGGCCCAGGCCCACAACAGCGCTTTGTGGGCCTGGGCCTGCTCCAAAAGATTCCGTGAGGCACAAAATGATTTGCTTGCCAATAAGTACGCTCGTTACTAGCAGACACATAAACTTTTGCTACTACTACGTAGCATGTGTACCTTGTTGGACCTTGTTGTCCGTCCGTCCGTCTCTCACCAGGCTGTTTCTCTTGAACCGTTATAGCTAGACACTTGAAATTTTCACAGATGATGTATTTTTGTTGCTGCTATAGCATATAACAAATACAAAAAGAAAAACCCTAAAATAAATATTAAGGGGGCTCCCATACCACAAACGTGATTTTTTTGCTTGTTTATATACCTACTCGATATTGATATTGATAACGGCAACAGGTAGACGCTTCAAATCTCAGACTACATAAAGTCTGTGGCTTCACATATTCACAGAATATTTAGTTACATATTTACTTTAAAAATAAGTAATTAAATTAAAATAAAATAAATATAAGGAGGTTCCCATACAACAAACGCGATTTTTTTTGCTTGTTTATACCTACTCGATATTGATAACGGCAACAGGTAGACGCTTCAAATATTCACAAAATATTTAGTAACATATTTACTTTAAAAATAAGAATAAAATAAATATCTAAAGGCGTGGGGTTCCCATACAACAAACGCGATTCTTTACTCGTTTTCAAATATGTAGGCAGAAGTGTTTTCGTTGGGATGGTCTTGATTCCTTATGGAAAACAATAGCAGAAATAAATAGCAAAAATAGTAGTTTTGTGGTAATTTTGTATTAAATTGTTAGATACTAAAATAATAGTCATGTTGTGGGTCTTTGGTAGTGAATCAGGCGCCGTTGAGGAACCTCTCAAAGGACTGCTTGTACTCTCCCTTGGGGTCCTCCTTCTTGACGAGGTCCGCCCACACGTCGGGCAGCTTCTCCCGGAAAGCGCGTACCACTATCCGAATCAGCTCGCGCTGCTTGGGCGTGCACTTCGCGCAGTCTGTCTTTATCGCTTCAGGAACAACTTCTGGAATACAATAATACTACATTTCAATATAAGTGCGGAAAGTTTGTAATTTCTTTACGAGTCCCGATTTGCAAGCCGAAGGCGAGGGTCAACTATAAGGACGAGTAAAAATGACAATTCCGCACGTGCATTAAACGACGTTTTTTAATACATTTGCGAAAAAAAATATTGGTTTTACGTGTTTGCCTGCTCCGTGTTTGCATGCCGTGTTCGTGTTCATGCGCTCCTGGTGCGCCCGCTACGGTTCCGCGTAGGAGGAAAACACAAAAGCACTAGTGCGGAAAAGAATAACTTTGCGCACGCTAAACACACATGGATATGTCAACTTTTTGAGCAAATGTATTAAAAAATATATATATAAGTACTAGCTGACCCCGCAAACGTTTGCCATTAGGGATATAAATAGTACAGACACAGGACAGATTAATTTGTTCTGCTATAATCCGCTACTTGAAAAGATTCTGTATGGTACAATATGCAGGAACACTGCCCACATGAAAGACCACACACAATTTTCCAAGACTTCCTTCGACGCACGTTTCGTCCCGACACCGGGACATCCTCAGGAGATGTTGAACTGAGTAAGTAGCACGTGCACGCAGTGTCTGCTAGTAAAGAGCATGTTTATTCCGCATGCAAATCATTTTGAGCATGCTCTAATAGCATGCTTTCTTGTCGTCGCCTAACCATTGTTATTTATTTATTTATTTATGTACCAGAAACTTAACTTAAAATTATACAAAGAAAAGACGTGCACAAAGGACAGCTTATCTCTACTGGAGAGATTTCTTCCAGGAGCCCGTTAATTTGCTTGGTGAATTTTCTGCCTCAGTGTCTAAAAAGAACAAAACCACTTACTTTTGAAGTCGTTTCCTTGCGGGCTGCACCTGGCCCTTTCGAGGAAACAGTTGCCGTAGCTCTTCAGCAGACGAACGTTTTCCACGAGCTCCTGCGCATTAAAGCTGTCGTAGGCGGGGTTGTAGGTGTCCGCCGGGATCGACAGCGCCACTGCCACTACAGTTGCCAACACTATTATGATCTTCATGCTGAATGAAACAATGGTAATTTTAAATTGACATCTACCCTGGACAGGGTCCTGCCCCAGAATGAGGAGAGTGAGCCCATAGGGACAAGGAGCGAGAGGAAACAACTTGTAGGGAGTCAAGAAGGCGCCCCAAGAACACGCCAAGAGCAAGTACCGAATGGGCGCCCTCCCGCGTTTCGGCCCCCATAACCGCGAGGTTGATTGGGCCATGGGTGGTGGAGGGTTGTCCCTACCCTGAACAGGGCGAGCCGTGAGAAAAAATGTCGCCAGTTTATCGGTGCTAATAACTCCAACAGTAACGCCGCGCTGTAGTTCGCTTAGCGGTCACCTATAGAATTTTGACAGACGGCGCTACTGTTTAATTGTACGAAATAGTTTACGTAAATCGTTCGGATACCCATATCCTGAGGTTAAACCTCAGAATACAGAATAAACTCTGTATTCTGAGGGTTAAACGGTATAATTTTAACATCAAGTTAAATAACATAAAGATAATATTAAAACATAAAAAATAGTTTTAAAAACAAGTGTCATTTAAAAATATTTACAAAAACAAGCTTTTCTACGTTTAATTCGTAGAGACCAAAGTACCTACTCATCAAGATAAATCAAGCGAGCCCAAACTTGATGGGGATGTGTCGTTTAACTACCAAGTTCCTATTACTACCTTCCGGTTCCATCATCAGATCAGCTCCATGCCATAATAATTTTAAGTTGCCTGGAAGAGATCGCTGTGTAGCGATAAGGCCGCCATATGTACATTAGTATAACTTTTGTGTATTTATCAATGTTTTCTCATGTTTTATTGGTGTACAATAAAGAATTTTCTATCTATCTATTTATCTAATTTTACATTGTCATCCGATTTACACATGCATGCAAAACTTCAGCTCAATCGGTAACCGAAAATTGGATCAAATTTAACTAAGACTAACTCAAATTGTATTTAAATAAGATTTGATTACAAACAAACAACGAAATAAATAAATAAACATCGGAATAGGTGAAACTGAATTAAAGCTTGTAATAAGTTTTTCGCAGCACCAGACCCTAATTATCATATAGATGGCTAGCACCAAAGTACCTACCAAAAGTCAGGTTTGGCGCTAGCAGTAAAGTATTTACTCGTCAAGACGAATCAAAGGAGTCCAAACTCGATGGGGTTGTCTCGTTTAACTACCGAATTCCCATAACGACCTTCCGATTCCATGATCAGATCAGCTCAATGTTATAATAATTTTGCATTGTCATCCAATTTTGATCGCAATCCGTAACCGGGAAGTGGTTCAAGATTTGGTTAAATACACACAAACAAACATCGGGACATGGGAAACTAAATAAAAGCTTGTAAAGTAAAAGGAATGTCAAATGCGAGTGAGACTAATTTCGACTTCTACCTGTTCCTGAGAAAAGGAGCCGAAAATGTCTGAAAGATAATGGTATTTTTTACTGGGATTTAAGGGAACTTAAAAAATAAATAAACATCATTTTTCGATTACGTACCTATTTTTATCAACATTTATTACAGGGACTCAAAATAAATCTAAACTATATACGTCATGATTAAAAAATAATAAATTGTAATATTTACAAAATATATAGGTACACCATCCAACTGATCATTTATGGGCATAGTGCCCAAGACGCTGGCACTGTTTCCTCTTTGTATGGCTAAACTTAGCCGTTGAGCTAAATAAGCGCCAGCTCTCGGGTTACCAGACGCTTGGACCAATTTTTGGGATACGTACGTATACGTACGGATACGTACCTATTGATCAGATGATACGGACACGAAATGCGTAGGCCCGACATTTATGTTGTGAAAAAGTACCTTTCCATGGCTACAGGAAAGAGGGGTGGGGGAAGACCTCAAACAACCTGGATGACAAATGTCCAAAAGGACATGAAATGCCTCGGTCTCAAGGACGAGGACACGATTTCAAGGTCTACATGGCACCGCATGATAAGGAAAGCCGACCCCGCGTAACGGGATAAGACGAGGACAAAGAAGAAGAAGATTTTCCGATTACTTACGTATTGAGAAGTCAAAATAAAAATAATGGGATTCAAACAGTTTTGAATTGATATATTTTCTAAGCAAAGTTTAGGCCCTTTATTCGACCTATATGTAGGTATGTTCGTGATTTATTCAAAATTATAACAAAATTCAAATTATAATAAAGGGGGACATGAAATATTACATAATGATATTATGAATAGAGAAGGAGTGCAAAGAGACAAAAAAGGTCGTAATGAAAAAAGTGGCATAATGTCGTACAAAAACTTGAATCAAATTAAACATACGTAGAATATTATTTTCGTTGATGATGACAACACACAAGTTTAAACTGTTTATTATAAAACCTCAATAACTGATCAAATCTCGTCCGTGATTCTATCTCTAGTAAAAATAGAATTATTCAAATACAACTAGTTTATGCCGACTTACGTTTCAAGTATCTTGTTCCTAGGCTGTTCTAATACTGTGTGAAATATCGCCAAACAATCTTTTATATGTGATACAGAGAGGAAAATTCGTACGTAACGCTATGAATTAATCCGCAAACTACGAGCAGGTACCTAAAAGTAATGTTTAAAATTTGCTAAGTGCCTAAAGAACATCTGACACTCAGCTTGAGTCATAAAAACTACTTTGTAAGTAATATTCAGGATGAAACTAAGAGTAAACGCATCAATGAACCATATTGAAATGTTTAAGGAAACAGTAAGTTGGAATCATAAGATTTATCTGCGTCCGTCGCAGAAACCAGTCGATCGCTCAAATGAAATAGCCCAAGAGCTCACGACGCGACGTCCAGACCTTCGTTATTTTATAAAAGCTGAAAGTTTCTCTGTACATGTCCCTTATACAGCTGGTAAGAACGAGCTGGTAAGATAGAGTTTGGGTTGTGGTTAGGTACTTGGGCAGGTAACATGAAGTAAAGATGTATAAAATAGTACTTATCTAAAAATTGTTAAAGTATAAAGCTCAGTTTTTTATATTTTCTTCGGGATACCGTCAGAAATCTCATTATCCATCAATCATCCATTGCCGGACACTTATGACAGTTGCTACCCCCTGCCAGACACCCCTAAACATTAAAATATCATAATAATACTTTCGTTTTAATATAAAAGCTAAAATTTATATATGTTACTTGGGGACCTATAAAAAGATGTTACCTCATAGATGGACAGTTTTAATGGTTTTTACATCTTTCCATACTCATTGAAAGTCCGCTGTAACTGCGAGCGCGAATGATTAGTTGATTCGAAAAACGAATAGGTACCTAACGAAATTCACACGTAACACGGTCCTACCAAATTCTTGCTTCTCTTACGGCTACCACTCTTTTCATTTAATATAATCTCTTATTTCCTCACCGCTGGCTACAGCTTTTTTTCGGGTGCGTCTTCTCACAGTTCCCTTCCAATTACTTTCGCCATTCTTTATTCACTAATCCAAATCGAATGCTTAATCAATCTCAACATTTCTACATTCACTTTAGTAAATCTTCTTTCAAGCACCACATCGTATCATTGTATCCATCTTCTTCTTCTTTTTCTTCTTCTTCTTGTTCCTCCATCTATCACAAAGCTAAAATTTTAATCAATGCCAAATGATGACAATATATCTTGTTGGAGCTGCCTTATTACTAAGTAATTGATGTTATAATAGGCGGTAGCCCACGATTTTCAACCGATGTAAATACATAATTTGGTACTCGTATATTGAGAAGAATGATTGACGTAAGATATTTTTTCTGTTATTAATAAAAATAAAATCAGCGCATTTAAATTATCATACCTACTGATTTGTTTTTGAGTGGTCTTCGATAGTCATAATTAATTAAGTTTTGATCAATAAATATGGGCAAAAAATGTGAAGTTTGACGTAAGCAATATTCACGGAATTGCTCGTGTTAAATTGAATAAGTGAACAACTATCATAAAATTAGCATTTTTGCATCTCCAATCAACAATACTGAAAACATAGGTATCTACCTACCTAATATTATTATATTTTATTTAAACTTATAATTAGAGATTTGGTTCTCCTTTACGCCATAACAACTGCAAAAACTGAAATTGTTGTCGCCAGGTTTGACAAAACCCAAGCGAACAAAGTTGTCAAAACCTCTCTGAGATCAAAACAGAGTTTTTTTAAACGTGAAGCCTATCAGGATAAAACAACCGAGTAGCGAGGCCGAGGATAGCAATTATTTTTTATACTACACGATGAACTTACTATCGGCGCATTTTTACACGATATCGGAACGATGTTTATTTCTTTGTTATAAAAAACTTATTCGGATAACTGAGATCTGCTTAGCAAACTATTAAACTTCTAATATCAATATTCGTCGTAACGGAGTCGTTATCGTAAACGTCAATCATATAAAAGCGATATAGTGAGTAGTGACAACAAGTCACACATGGTCAAATATAAGTAGTATTGCTAACAAAATCTCGTCTAGACTTGAAATACAAACAATCATATTTACCACTGGAGTATTTGAAATCAAAAATATACATCTTTGAGTTTGTTTTACACCTTGAGTTTAGAAGATCTAAGACATCATTTCCTTAATAAAAAAAGGCTCAATCTGACTGCGCATTGCACAGAAAACAAAAGACACTAGAAGTAGCATGTGGGTGTTACCCGTGTCGCCACTAGTAGGGTAATTTACCTTACTTGCTCGACATGCACACTCAGTCGCTGTCAAAAATGCATACAATAAAGTGCTATAAAAAAAAATATTAAAATGGCTCAATGCGCTGTATTAGTGTGTAAAAATCGTAGCAAGACCTATAATCGTTTACTTGGAGGGATAACTTACCATCGGTAACTTGAATTTTACTAGTTTTAAGTATAAATACGTAAAAAATTGTGTTAAATTTCTATAGGGCTTCAAGACATTTTAAAATGATCCTTAAAATAAGAACTTTACGGTTGATTTCACATTTACTAATAATTTTCTTCTAGAACGTTGTCATTCAACTTTCGCTACTCAGCCAGTACTGTATCATGTAACTATCGATAAAATATTATCGACTTTTATTAAAACGTTCCGCGTATTGCCGTATCTGTTCAGTGCAATCTCAAGAGTTAAGAAATTCACCACTACTGTTCGCACGCTTATCCATATTAGGAAAAAAATGGGTTTTCATTACTATAATAGGCTGTAAGAAGAAAATTAAGAATTAAAAATATTACTATTTCAGTTTCCCTAGGGAGCCATTTGTAAAAGAAAAATGGATCAAAGCTACTGGAAGGTTTAATTGGTTCCCTTCAAAAGCAAGTAGGTACAATGTGCTCCGATCATTTTTTGGAAAAGGATTTTATTGTTAAGAAAAGTGGTAATAAATACATTAAAACTGGAGCAGAACCACGTAAAAATTTTTTTTAATTCATCGTCCACTGGTACGTCCATACACGCCACAAATTCAGTCATAACTAAGTAATTTACTCGCAAAAATATAATATAAAGTATGACATGACATGATAAGCCTTTAGACGTCCACTGCTGGAGCTAGGTGAAGGCTTTTCTAAACTTACACCTCCACGTACGGGATATCTCTTGCCACTAGCAACTATCTTCAGATCGCAAGTTCTGTAGCCTGTCGTACGATGTGGTTCTTGTTGTGCCCTGCGCGGTTTTTACTTCAAAGTAAACAGTACGTGTTGGGTATACGGCCCTCAGTTCTATGATAATTATAGCTTGGCCACTGCTATTTTAGCTAGCTATTGGGCTATGTTAATCACTTTGATATGGTCACGTAGATTCTTTCTAAATACGATTATTCCTTTATATATTTGCTTAATAAACCGATAATCATTATTACAACAGCTATTACTTCCTGTACTTAGGTTGAAGTCTCCAAAAATGAAACATCTAATGTACAGTCAGAAGGCGGAACGCTAACAGGACGGAATTCATTAAATATTATATTATTTATTCATTAAATATTATTTATTTTTTTACCATAATGTGTTATTTTATGTGATTTATTATGATTAGACGGAAATTAATTAAATTGGTTTTTTTCTGTACATATTAATATAACATTGCTTTTTATTTCAACTGTATCGATAATTTTACGATTCACGGTTAAGATGCATCACTACACTTTGACAGTTATCAAATATTGAAGTTTGTTCTTTGCCATTCAAATTTTAATCTTAACGTCATATAAACAGAGTTTCTCAAAAAAATCTTTATAAAACGAATCTACTACTGCCGATGCGGGCAATAGCGGAACTAAACATATTTGAAGTAAATTTTTGCAATATAAATTGTATAGCTGTGTTAATAGGGTTGACTTTAATGGAAATATATTTTAAAAATCACGTCATTTTTTTGACCAATCTAATGTGGAGGTTTATGGTGTGCGTGACTTGTAAATATGTGAGTTTAGCGACACTGGTTTCCTAAGAAGATCGACATCATGCTAACTCTATTAGCCAATATAAAGTCATTCCTTGCTCTGTGGCGCATTGCGATTGGCGCATTAGGAGTTCCGTTCCAAAATAATAAGTAGTTTATCTTCTTTGGGAAAATCAAAATACTTAGACCTTGCTTATGAGATTACCGTAATGTAGAGCAAATATGATTTGAACTCATGATTTAAGAATTGCTTCGTGGGATCTATGAAGGATGTTATGCCGATATTTCGACCTAATTGCAAGTGTGCTGTCCAAGGTGTCCTGCCACCACCACTAGTAACCTTCATAAATAATCGTGGTGTTTACTTGTGAAAAAACATATTATAATGTAGAGCAAAGATAATAAATTTATTACTCTATATGATGTAGAGTGATTACTCTGTATGATGAGAGTGTGGAAGTAGAGTGCGGTTCAATATAATAATATTATTAATTGATAAGTATCTATAACTAAAAGTATATCAGATTTCTCTCAATCGTTAAAGGTTAGCAGACAAACAATCTCTTCAGTTCAATCTAAAAAACGGAAAAGTCTCAGGCCGTCGTAATTTCGACCCACTCCCTGCCCAGCCACGATTTTTGTAAAACAAAGTTTATTTTCGAACGGTATCGCGCATGGCAGGCGGAAGAAAATGGATTTTTTTGCGTGACGAAAATCCCGTTACGGAGTCAAAATATTGCTATTATCTTTAGCAATTTAATCCCTACTAATATATAAATGTGAATGTGAGTTTGTTGGTTTGTTGGTTTGTTGGTTTGTTGGTTTGTTGGTTTGTTTGTCCCTCAATCACGTCGCAGCCACGCAATGGATTGATCTGATTTTTTTGCAAAGATATAGTTCAAGACCCGGAGAGTGACATAGGCTACTTTTTATCCCCGAAAAACAAGCCTATTCCTGTGGGATTGCATTAATCCCTATCCCTACTAATATATAAATGTGAATGTGAGTTTGTTGGTTTGTTGGTTTGTTGGTTTGTTTGTCCCTCAATCACGTCGCAGCCACGCAATGGATTGATCTGATTTTTTTGCAAAGATATAGTTCAAGACCCGGAGAGTGACATAGGCTACTTTTTATCCCCGAAAAACAAGCCTATTCCTGTATGATTGCATTAAAAGTGAAAATTTTCACTGTTTCACAACATACGTATACGTAACTATACTCACAATATATGTTAAACCCTAGACTCCATACACTCGAAACGGTAATCCCTACTAATCCCTACTAATCCCTACTAATATATAATAAATGTGAATGTGAGTTTGTTGGTTTGTTGGTTTGTTGGTTTGTTTGTCCTTCAATCACGTCGCAGCCACGCAATGGATTGATCTGATTTTTTTGCAAAGATATAGTTCAAGACCCGGAGAGTGATATAGGCTACTTTTTATCCCCGAAAAACAAGCCTATTCCTGTGGGATTGCATTAAAAGTGAAAATTTTCACTGTTTCACAACATACGTATACGTAACTATACTCACAATATATGTTAAACCCTAGACTCCATACACTCGAAACGGTAATCCCTACTAATCCCTACTAATCCCTACTAATATATATAATAAATGTGAATGTGAGTTTGTTGGTTTGTTGGTTTGTTGGTTTGTTTGTCCTTCAATCACGTCGCAGCCACGCAATGGATTGATATGATTTTTTTGCAAAGATATAGTTCAAGACCCGGAGAGTGACATAGGCTACTTTTTATCCCCGAAAAACAAGCCTATTCCTGTGGGATTGCATTAAAAGTGAAAATTTTCATTGTTTTACAACATACGTATACGTAACTATACTCACAATATATGTTAAACCCTAGACTCCATACACTCGAAACGGTAAATAGGTTATAAATATTCAAAACTCCATATATAGCTCTAAAAACCGTAAATAGGTCATAAATACTTAAGGCTCAATAGAAGGTCAATAGTCAATACCGACACTCAAAACTGAAATAGGTTGTAAATACTCAAAACTCCATACATAGCTCTCAAAACCGTCATAGCTCTCAAAACGTCAATCTGTAATCTGTAATCTGTAAATTTGTAATCTGTAAATCTGTAAATAGTTCATAAATACTCGAGACTCTATCGACACTGAAAAGTGTAATCTGTAAAGCTGTAATCTGTAATCTGTAAATAGTTCATAAATACTCGAGACTTTATCGACACTGAAAAGTGTAATCGACACTGAACAGTGTAATCGACACTGAAAAGTGTAATCGACACTAAAAAGTGTAATCGACACTGAAAAGTGTAAATAGGTCATAAAAATAAGTTCCAATACTCACACTGTTTTCGCCTGAATGAATGTTTTTAGACAATTTGGACAGAATATACTCAGTTCTGTAAAGGGGTCATAAAAGGCTTATATTTTGTGACAGATTATTAGCAAGTACTCTGTATCTGTAAAAGACCACTCCTTTTAAGAGGGCGCTGAAAGCTAGAAAAAAATCAGATCGTGTCACATTTAGCAACGTTGACTGCCACGTAATGTCAACAAAACCGCGAACACTAGGTAAGATAATGAGATAAATGCATTTCGGACCACCTAGTTGTAGGCAAAAGATTTCTTGAAATTTTATTTGAAAATTGTAAGGGCATTTTTCGGGATTTTAAAATTTACCACAAATTTTTGATGATATCGTAAGATGACCTTATTCAAGAGAATAAACAACTTTGCGGAACATTTATTCTTTTAATCTTATATGATTTTTCAATCGTCAGATAAACGTTAATTGGGGAATAAATATGACGTTTTGACAGATTTTGTATGCCATAATATATTTCAAGTTTATTCCTTAGATATGACGATTGAAAAATCGGCACTTACAAATGCTCAATATGGATTTGGGAAAAATAAGTCTAACTCAAATGCCATGTTTGAACTTGAAAATAATTTTAGAAATGCTAAATAATGGAAACCCTATAACTGTTCCATTTCTTGACATGTCTAAGGCGGTTGATCTTGTTAACCATAAAAATATTGGACAGATTAGAACAAGCAGTAATTTTAATCTGAAGTTTTTGACAGAAATAGTTGACAGTTCAAAGCCTTTATTGCAACAGCAATAAAGCTTGATTGATTATTATTTACACTTAGTACTGTTAAGGTCCAATAATCTATGTACTATGAATTATAGTCGCCTTCCAAACGTTTTGTCGCCCTTTGGTCCATTTGCATATGTCGGACCTATCCATTTCTATTTTAGGTTCTTGCATACTTTTTCTGCCTCTGTAAATTTAGTTCTACTTTTTATATCTGATAATCTTATTAGTTATCCTTCTTTCTATTTCTTTCTTCATTGTATTACTTGTAACTATCAACTGTCCAAGGAAAACATACTCTTCCACATAATCGATTTTCTCATTATTTACTTTGATGTTATATGTGTGTGATGCATTTCTCATAATTTTTGTTCATTGAAGCCCTGCGCGCTGTCGCGCTGTGGTCTGATAGTTGCTGTTGCATTTCATATAGTTTTTGGGGACACTGAAAACAGGCTGAGATCATATGCGAAGCGTAAATCAGTTAGGAATGAGGATTTTATATTAAGTTCATAATCGTCCCATTCCAGGTTTCTAAAGATCATTTCGAGGGCTGCTGAAAACAACTTGGGTCACCTTGTTGGATAGGTTGAGTTAGGGTCACCATGAACAACCTAAACAAGCATTGCTTCCCAGATATATTCATGTTCCAAGGAGTCTAAGGCCTTGTTATAATGGAAAAAATGGATGAAAATTTGAAATACGACATAACAATCTATATGTAAATGTAGAATAAAGGAAATGCATGCTTACTCAAAATTTAAAAGAAGACAATACAATACATATTTGCTATATTAATAAACCAATGGACATTGTGCAATATAAGGTTTTCAGGCATTTATTTTGACGTGGGCTATTAGGTGTGTATTAGCCTAGTCTGATGGGCACTTTTGGCCGGGGAAAAGCTAGGGGGAGTAATTACTCAGCGATAAGAGTACCCAGCCGCGAAAGCTGGGGAAAGCGAGTTCAAATCACGCTGCGAGTGAAATTTTGATTTGTATTTAAATTTATAGGAAATAGGAATTATTGAATGGAAGCAGGTGTTATTTTGCGGAAATCCATAATTTGCAGGACAGATTAATTTGTTTTGCTATAATCCACTACTTGAAAAGATTCTGTCATAGAGTGTACAATTTCGCATCGTAAAGTCAACATTTCCGGAGGATGTCCTGGTGTCGGGACGAAACGTGCGTCGTAGAAAGTGTTGGAAAATTGTATGTGGTGTTTCATGTGGGCAGTGTTCCTGCATATTGTACCATACATAATCTATTCAAGTAGCGGATTATAGCAAAACAAATCAATCTGTCCTGCTTATAGGAATTGTATCCTAAGTGTGTAAAACACTAATCAAAAAGATGATTAGTTAAAGCTAGGGGTGGTTTTTTTAAGTACACTAACTGTGATTTTAAGTATCTTATTATCATGGTTCAAGAAATACAGCCTGGCGACAGACGGACGGATGGACGGAGACGACTAGCGGAGTCTTCGTAATAGGTCCCGGTTTTACACTTTGGGTACGGAACCCTAAAAAAAGTCAAAAAAATAAATTTAAGCGTAGTCTGTTTCATTAGTTGTGCACAAATTCATTTAACCCTCTTATAGAATTCATTACAAAATATTTCCTATTTATTTATTGTATCGCAATAAATTTGAAATTTTATTTAATTTATTATTGCACATTATCTCTTGAACTATATTTACGTAGGAACTAATTAACATAGTAACATTTAGTAGTTTTATGAATGTTAGCATGATATTATATCTAATATTTGCACACTGAAGTGTCAAAATAGTGAACATGTTGCACAAAGTGCGCACATACAGGAGCACTCTTTATTCCTCTCTCTCAAAATTTATTGGGATCGTCCTTTTTTACATATACTACTCCCACCGCCATTGACTTGTCAGTGCTTGAGGGAATTCAGTGCTCGTTAATTGTGTGCTTTAAAAGTAAAGAGTGAAGGTCGATATTTGACAGAAAGTCTTTTGCTTTAATATACTTTTATTTCGTAGTTTTTGCCCCCCATAATTACAATTATATTATTAACGCCACCAAATCATTTATAAATACACACACAATAATTTATAATTCATAATTTATATATTAAGGATACAAAGAACTATTTTTTTGGCCTGGAGCACAGAAATACAGTCTTCTCGTCTCAATGGAGCAATTGTGACTGATTGTCATGCGCAAAACATCGTTCTGGTACAAAAGAGCATGGCGTATTACGCGAAATAAGAATGTAATAAGCGCCATTTATAGTTTACTGTAATAACTTTTAAAATACATGATTTAGAAAGAAAACGATAAGATACGCATTTCGTAATATTTATTGGAATTATAATCCTAAACCTTGGCTCTCTAGTACGTATAACATTGATAATAAATTGAAAATTGTAAAAAATTGGACGCAACTTCGGGAATTTTTTTAATCGACAAAATATTATCCTTTTATGTTTTCACTTTTACAGTTTCTCGACAATATGATGTAATATACGTGTGTTTTATTTCAGGCAGTTGAGACTTGATTTACTACTGTAAAAATGAAATCTTGAACTGACATATTCAGTTTATACCCGCTCTTAATTTTGCGTTCACAGGTTGTTTGCCATATAATATGGTACTTCTTAATTGCCAGGGTCTTAAACAATTCTTACGTCTGTCGTTTTTAATCCAGCGCAGTTTATTTTTTTGTTTCATATTTATCAATATTTATTATCTGTTCCATAAATGACGCGGGCGAAGCCGCGGGTATAAGCTAGTTATCTTATATTTTTATGTACTTAGGTCTAGGTTCTATCCCTACCGAGAAAAAATTCTAGATTTTATTTTCGACTGACCTCGTGTCGATTGGCATATTTACATTTAGTTGAGCAGATATTATGGCCAACTAAAAATAAATATTGTTCTAGACAAGCTTTAAAATTTCCATGCTATAAGAAAAACGAAGCAATATTATTAATTCTTATGCGCACAATTTTTCGTGGAACTTTAAATGTTTGCTCGGATTGTACGTGTATAATAAACATTGATTCTACGAAAAAAGACGTATCCGATAAAAACTTGTATGTAACTGTCACTTGTTCAATAAGGCATTCAGTGAAATGTCTAATTTTAATTATCGTTGGCTTCATATGTTTTTTAACTTGCCTATTTTATTGTGAGTGTGTATGTTCGGATGTTTGTTCCTCTATCACGCGACAGCTTCTGATCTGATTTGTGTGGGAAAAAAGATAGATTGTGCCCTTGGAATGAGATTGACATTGTATAAATTAAAAGTAAAAAACTTCTTATTATAAAAAAGCTTTTATTTAAATGCGCTAAAAAGAATTAAATAACAATTTCCTATAAAACTTTTACTATTAACTTGTAACGTCGTTACACAATTTATATGATTATGTTTAAAAGCTTATTGCGAGATTTAGGTACTTGTATTTACTTAGTTGGGAAATTTCAAAAATTAAAAACTATCAGTGGCCTGACTCTGTATATCGTTAGTTAGCAACTCGCACTTAACTAAGAAAACGGAGGCAAAAATTCTATTTTTGCACAAGGTACCAACTTAGGTTGGTATGTTATCATGTCAACATATCATGCAAGTTGCTAACTTGTGTAAAAATAATGCAATAGGATTTTTGCCACCGTTTTCTTATTTAATAACCCAGTGTGTTGCTAACATCGATACAGAATCAGAACACAAGTTATTTAATATATTTGTTTACTTATAGGTAAATTTAGCGAATCTTTTATATTATATCATGTAAATTGTGTATAGGTAAAAAATCCTCTAATATATTTTAATTTTTACTACGCCAGTAACGTAGGTTCAGATACGATATTCAGAGGTTATCAGTTGTAATGGTTATTTATATTTAAACGTAAATATTCTTAATAAATTTCAAAACTTTATAAGTCCATTTATCAAATAGACGGAAGACTGAATTTTGAAACATGACTAAATTAACGGTATGTAATTTTATTTATTAAGATAATTTGATTGTAGTTAAATTAGGCGTAATTCTATTTTGAATATTTGGACTTGTGTATAGTTAAGGTTTTCAAGAAATATGGAAAGTTTAAAAAATACTGTTTATAAACAAAATCGTAAACAAAGCGTGATCAAGCATTGTAATTTTTCTTGAGTTTTAATTTTACTTAAGCGCAATGCATATAATATGCATATTAAATACCCAACTACTTGTATAGGTATAAAAAATAACTAATTATCATAAAGTTGGCATTACAAAAGTTTTAAAATTCTGCAAAAGTAGGTAGGTTAAGACAATTAAGATGATGATTAATTTAAAATACATATTATTTTCGATGCATAATATTATTACAGATGCATAAGCATAACGATACTTATTAAATCAATATTTTCATATATTTAAACGAATGTTTAAAGAAGCCACATGCCTTTGGCTTGTCACCGTCTTGATTTTTAGGGTTCCGTATCCAAAGGGATAAAACGGGACCCTGTTGGACGGATGGCGAACATCCGTCCATCCGTCCGACCTTCCGTCTGTCCGTCTATCACCATGATGTATCTCTTGAACCTGGACAGTTAGAGAGTTGAAATCTTCACAGATGATGTACCTATTAATTCTGTTGTCAATAAATACTAAAAAATATACTAAAATAAGCATTTTTTTTTTGCTTGTTTTTGCTCGATATTGATAAGGGCAACAGGTAGAAGCTTAAAATATGAACACAGAATATTTAGTTAGGTACATATTCACTTTAAAAATAAATTAAGATTTATAGTACATTTCAATATAAGTGCGGAAAGTTTGTCATTTCGTTACGAGTCCCGGTTTGTTGACCCAAGCCGAAGGCGAGGGTCAACTTTAAGGGCGAGTAAAAATGACAATTCCGCACGTGCATTGAACGACGTTTTTTAATACATTTGCGAAAAAAAATATTGGTTTTACCTGTTTGCCTGCTCCGTGTTTGCATGTCGTGTTCGTGTTCATGCGCTCCTGGTGCGCCCGCTCCGGTGCCGCGTAGGAGGAAAACACAAAAGCACTAGTGCGGAAAAGAATAACTTTGCGCACGCTAAACACACATGGAAATGTCAACTTTTTGAGCAAATGTATTAAAAAAATATTTATTCTATCATATATTATTTCTTTACCTTACATTTATTTTGCTTTTCCAGTATCTTCTCGTACTAATGGCAGTGGTGGCCATCGTCGCAGCTCGACCACAAGGGGGTAAATATTCAGAAATTCTGTATTATATCATAGCAAAGATTTCATCAAATGTGACACTCGATTTTTATTAAAGGCGCCGGTCGGTGCCTTGCTGAATAGAACTGTATATTTGAGTTGTTCATTGGAACATTTACATAATATCTCTGGGAAATCGAAAAGTACTCTGTATTAGCAGTGGGCAAAAAATACACCATTAAGATAAGCATCTAAGTACTAGTATCTAAACGGTTCACAAGTTTCACAAAATTTTAAGTTCGCGGCGGAATGGAATGGAAGCGACTTTTTTACATAGCATAATGATCTTTATGTCAATTGATTAAGATACAAACTAAATAGGAGCCAAAAAAGGTTGCAGGTGTTCGAGGGAATCGTCGCGCATTCTCAAGAATTATTTATTTTGTGTTATACAATTTACATAAAGTTCTGAATTATATTATGTAAAAATAAGTCGCTTCTATTCCATTCCGCCGCAGTGTGAATTGACCCTTAAAATTGCTACCATTTCTAGCAATGGTAAAGAATGATGACACGTCACACGACCAAGATATCAAGTGATAATGTGGTCTGTTAAGTGTTACACTTGTCCAGCCCTTGTCAAATGCAGTGCATCCCGGGACACTGCATTGCAATATCATCTACAGCATTGCACTTAGCTGCGGTCATCCCTAGATCATGTCCAGTAATGTCGCTGACTACAGTGCCTTAAAATTTGAAACAATCTGTGCCAAAAATTTCGTTAAAAAGACTTCAATTATGAGACCTATAATATCTTTACCACCAGGACATACCATGTGACATACGGTCCGATAGATGAAATGGAAATGGAAAAATCAATAAATGTAGAATGTTAAATGGAAGCAGGCATTATTTTGCGGAAATCAAATTAATTTGTTTTCAAGTAGTGGATTATAGCAAAACAATTAATCTGTCCATACAGGACACGTCACGTAATCAATTTAGCGATCATTTACAAACATTTTTTTGAATTTCTTTACATTTCAATATAATAATATTATACTTAGGACTAGAAGCTGCAGGGACCTATCACTGATTCAAAAAATAACAGCTACCGACCAACCTTAAGAGCGGGCTGAAAGCTAGAAAAAAATCAGATCGTGTCACACTCGTGTCACACTTCGCAACGTCGACTGCCACGTAATGTCAACAAAACCGCGAATACTAGGTAAGATAATCAGATAAATTCGGCTAAGTGCATTTCGGACCACCTAGTTGTAGGCAAAAGATTTCTTGAAATTTTATTTGAAAATTTTAAGGGCATTTTTTTGGAATTTTTAAATTTACCACAAATTTTTGATGATATAATAAGATGACCTTATTCAACAGAATTAACAACTTTTCGGAACATTAATTTCATCTTATATGATTTTTCAATCGACAGATAAACGTTAACTGGAGAATAAATATGACGTTTTGACAGATTTTGTATACCATAGCATATTATATTTCAAGTTTATTCCTCAGATCTGGCGATTGAAAAATCGGTAGTTACAAATGCTCAATATGGATTTGGGAAAAATAAGTTTAACTCAAATGCCATGTTTGTACTTGAAAATAATTTTAGAAATGCTAAATAATGGAAACTCCATAACTGTTCTATTTCTTGACATCTCTAAGGCGGTTGATCTTGATAACCATAAAAAATATTGGACAGATTAGAACAAGCAGTAATTTTAATCTGAAGTTTTTGACAGAAATAATTGACAATTCAAAGCCTTTATTGCGACAGCAATAAAGCTTGATTGATTATTATTTACACTTGGACTGTTAAGGTCCAATAATCTATGAACTATGAATTATAGTCGCCTTCCAAACGTTTTGTGGCCCTTTGGTCCATTTGCATACTATGTCGGACCTATCCATTTCTATTTCAGCTTCTTGCATACTTTTTCTGCCTCTGTAAATTTAGTTCTACTTTTATATCTGATAATCTTATTAGTTATCCTTCTTTCTATTTCTTTCTTCATTGTATCACTTGTAACTATCAACTGTCCAAGGTAAACATACTCTTCCACATAATCGATTTTCTCATTATTTACATTGATGTTATATGTGTGTGATGCATTTCTCATAATTTTTGTTTTAATTGTGTTCATTGAAGCCCTGCGCGCTGTCGCGCTGTGGTCTGATAGTTGCTGTTGCATTTCATATAGTTTTTGGGGACACTGAAAATAGGCTGAGATCATCTGCGAAGCGTAAATCAGTTAGGAATGAGGATTTTATATTAATTTCATAATCGTCCCATTCCAGGTTGCTGAAGATCATTTCGAGGGCTGCTGAAAACAACTTGGGTCACCTTGTTGAATAGGTTAGGTTAGGTTAGGGTTAGGGACACCATGAACACCCTAAATATGCATTGCTTCCCAGATATATTCATGTTCCAAGGAGTCTAAGGCTTTGTTATAATGGAAAAAATGGATGAAAATTTGAAATACAACAAAACAATCTATGTGTAAATGTAGAATAAAAGAAATGCATGCTTAGTCAGAAATTAAAAGAAAACAATACAATACATATTTGCTATATTAATAAACCAATTGACATTGTGCAATATAAGGTTTTCAGGCATTTATTTTGACGTGGGCTATTGGGTGTGTATTAGGCTAGTCTGATGGGCACTTTTGGCCGGGGAAAAGCTAGGGGGAGTAATTACTCAGCGATAAGAGCACACAGCCTTGATAGCTGGGGAAAGCGGGTTCAAATCCCGCTGCGAGTGAAATTTTGATTTGTATTTAAATTTATAGGAATTATTGAATGGAAGCAGGCGTTATTTTGCGGAAATCCATAATTAGCAGGACAGATTAATTTGTTTTGCTATAATCCACTACTTGAAAAGATTCTGTCATAGAGTTTACAATTTCGCATCGTAAAGTTAACATTTCCTGAGGATGTCCCGGTGTCGGGACGAAACGTGCGTCGAAGAAAGTGTTGGAAAATTGTATGTGGTGTTTCATGTGGGCAGTGTTCCTGCATATTGTCCCATACAGAATCTTTTCAAGTAGCGGATTATAGCAAATCAATCTGTCCTGCTTATAGAAATTATATCATAAGTGTGTAAAACACTAATCAAAAAGATGATTAGTTAAAGCTAGGGGTGGTTTTTTTTTAAGTACACTATCTGTGATTTTAAGTGTCTTATTATCATGGTTCAAGAAATACAGCCTGGCGACAGACGGACGGATGGACGGACGGACGGACAGACGACTAGCGGAGTCTTCGTAATAGGTCCCGGTTTTACACGTTGGGTACGGAACCCTAAAAAAAAGCCTAAAAAAATATTTAAGACTAGTCTGTTTTATTAGCTGTGCACAAATTCATTTTACCTTCTTACAAAATTCATTACTTATATATTCATTACATTCTAAAATATTTCCTATTTATATATTGTATCGTAATAAATTATTCGGTCGGTAGTAAATTTGACTTTTTTTTTTTAATTTATTATTGCACATTATCTCTTGAACTATATTTACGTAGGAACTTATTAACATAGTAACATATTTTAGTAGTTTTATGAATGTTAGCACAAATCAATAATGCAATATCTAATACTTGTATACTGAAGTGTCAAAATAGTGAACATGTTGCACAAAGTGCGCACATACAGGAGCACTCTTTATTCCTCTCTCTCAAAATTGATTGGGATCGTCCTTTTTTACATATACTACTCCCACCGCCATTGACATGTCATTGCTTGAGGGAATTCAGTGCTCGTTAATTGTGTGCTTTAAGAGTAAAGAGTGAAGGTCGATATTTGACAGAAAGGCTTTTGCTTTAATATACTTTTATTTCGTAGTTTTTTCTCCCCATATTTACAATTATATTATTAACGCCACCAAATCATTTATAAATACACACACAATAATTTATAATTCATAATTTATATATTAAGGATACAAAGAACTATTTTTTTGGCCTGGAGCACAGAAATACAGTCTTCTCGTCTCAATGGAGCAATTGTGACTGATTGTCATGCGCAAAACATCGTTCTGGTACAAAAGAGCATGGCGTATTACGCGAAATAAGAATGTAATAAGCGCCATTTATAGTTTAGTGTAATAACTTTTAAAATACATGATTTAGAAAGAAAACGATAAGATACGCACTTCGTAATATTTATTGGAATTATAATCCTAAACCTTGGCTCTCTAGTACGTATAACATTGATAATAAATTGAAAATTGTAAAAAATTGGACGCAATTTCGGGATTTTTTTTTATCGACAAAAAATTATCCTTTTATGTTTTCACTTTTACAGTTTCTCGACAATATGATGTAATATTCGTGTGTTTTATTTCAGGCAGTTGAGACTTGATTTACTACTGTAAAAATGAAATCTTGAATTGACATATTCAGTTAATACCCGCTCTTAAATAACCACGTCTTTGTTTCAGTGGGAGTCGTGGATTCAGAAAATGGAAGTAAGTACCTATCTACCAACAGAATAAGTTAAATTGTAATGTTATGTAAACTTTGACTGTAGGGACGGTATATTTTTTAATAAACATTAAAAACGTTATCAACAGGAATAATCAGTATTGTAGGCGAAAGTCTTTATTGTATTTTAGATGTTTCGGCCCTTTTTTTTTTTTTTTTTTTTATAGACAGAAAATGCCTAACGCATACCCCTTCGACAGGGGAAACGAAGGGGTTATGTGGGGCTTGCACCCACTAAAAACTGTCTGTTCCTACGACAAACCTTCTGGCGGGAGTACGGGATTCACTATCGTATTCACCGCGCTCCCGCCAGGTCTCGACCAGCCGCCTCAGCAGCAAGTCCCATCATTGTCGGCAGCCTGGCCGCTGCTGGAACCGTCTGAAGGGCGCGCCTGTATTGCTCGCCACCTCCTGGCCTGTCTATATTTGAGTGACGGACGGCCCCTAACGTCCATCACCCGCAGGCCGGCAACTCATGGAGGCCGGAGGTCATCTACCCTCCGGCGCCCGGTGCGTCTCCTTCGAGAGGGATGCGCCACCTGATGTTCCCTCTCGCGCTCCGCCGCCTCCTTTGCAAGCATCACCTCATCACAAAAGTTGGCAACGGCATTCCACGCTGTCTCGCTCTGAACCATCGCCTGAACGATGTTTGAGAGCGAGAGGCCACCAACAGCTGCCTCGAGTACACGGCGCTGCTGCGCCCACGCGGGACACTCCTCCAGTGTGTGCTGCGCCGTGTCCTCGGGGCGGTTTCCACAGTGGCGGCAACCGGGCGATTGCTCCCGACCTATGCGATGCAGATACTTACCGAAGCAACCATGTCGAACCGTACTGTACGACGAAAGCCGTACTGGTTGTCTGCCAGGTCCGGCCCCTCTCGCTCCAAGTGTTGGACGAGGCGGTCCGATAAAATTCTCTCTAAGAGCTTTGCCACCTCATCCAAAAGCACGATAGGCCGGTAGGCAGACGGAGAATCCGCTGGGCGCCCATCCTTCTTGAGCAGAACCAGCTTCCCTGTCTTCCATCGGATTGGGAATTGGCCCCGCTCCAAACATGCGCTAAAGAGCCCTAGCAAACGGGGCTCCAGAGCCTTTGACGCAAGGACCAGGGCACGACCGGGTATGCCGTCAGGCCCCGGAGCGGTGTTTTTACACTGGAGCCGTCGCACCGCCGTTCTCAGTTCTTCCCGGGTCACTTCGGGCACGTCATCATCGTTGTCCGCACTAGGCAATGCGATAGGCGGAGCCATCAGAGGCGGGGTGTGCTCCTCTCTAGATGGAAACAGGGAGCACACAATATCCTGCAGTAGTTGCGGACTGAGGCTCTGGGTCAGTGGAGGAGCCGAAGGTCGGAGTTTGCCCCTGACCATTAGGTAAGGGCGTCCCCATGGATCAATGTCCAGTGCCTCCAGCAACTCCTCGCGAGCCCTAATTTTGGCCAGTTGAATGGCGGACTGAAGGGCCCGCTTTGCCTCTCTATACGCCTCGTACAGCTCCGCCTCTACAGCCGGCCCAAAATGGGTGCGGCGACGTCTCCTGCGGTGCCTAGCATACTGGCGCCTAGTCTCCACGCAAGCAGCACGCAAGTCCGCTATATCCGGCGACCACCAGTACACCTGGCGTTTGGCAGGAATGTGCAAAATACGTGGCATCGCCGCATCGCAGACTTGTGACAGCGCCTCCTGGAGCCACTCAGCCTCCTCATCTACACTGATAGGCCTGTTTGGTGCAGAAACCCAGGCCTGTACGATGGAAGCCTCCAAGAGCGCCTCTCTATTGAGCCGTTTTAATGCCCAGCGCGGACCGCCCCTTCCTGGGGCAGCACGGATTTCATCCTCTGAGAACGAGGAAGAGACATCAAACCGTATATATCGGTGGTCCGATAATGTCTCCACCTCTTCCATGACACGCCATCCTCGCACACGACGCGCCACTGCGGGGCTAGCAAATGAAATGTCCACTATAGAACCTCCCCGCTGACGCACGCAAGTGTGGACGGATCCTTGATTAAGAAGGAGCAGGCCTTGCTCAACAGCCCACTCCTCTAGTACTCTTCCCCGTGCATTTGTCGTCTGAGAGCCCCAAGCCGATGACTTGGCATTAAAGTCCCCAAGGACGAGCACTGGGTGAGGACTGCTTCGACTGATAACGATGCCTAAATCCCCGAGTAAAGTCTCAAAGTCGGCGAGAGTGCCATTAGGTGAGGAGTAAACACCTGCAACCACCACTTCCCCTATTTTGGCCGCTACGAAACCCCGTCCTCGTACGATATTTTCCAGGGTCGGAGACTCAACAGCTGCCCGTAGAATGAGGGCAACCGTGCCCGACAGATCTTCCACCCAATCGTCTCTCTGAGGGATAAAATACGGCTCAGCGACCACCACAACGTTGATCAACCACTGCGCCATGCTCTGGAGGAGCAAATCCTGAGCTCTGGCGCAGTGGTTGATATTTGTTTGGAGAAAGCGGAGAGGTGGACCCATTATTAGGTGTCCATTCTCTCCCCCTCCTGGGGCCGAGATGGTGGAGGATTAATCTCGGACCTGCTTGATTTGCCCTTGCCTTTTTCTTTAGGAGGGTGCCTTTTCCTCGGGGGTGGACCGCAGCAATTTGTGTTACCGCTGCGGTCAGCCTGGGCACAAGGCCAACTCTTGTGAAGCTGCACCACACTGCGTTTTATGCGCCGCAGCAGGCAAACCGGCGACACACAGAGTGGGCACTAAAACCTGTGCCGCTCCTAAAGATGTTTCGGCCCTACTTATAGGCCGCGAACTTCAAATATTTAGTTTATCGCAAATATTGGACTAACTATACATTGTAGGTTTATGGCAATTAATTTTGCGGGCATAATATTTATATATCTGCATGTTTTTAATAAAAACCTTGCTCGAAAATTTTTATCACATCATATTGGTTCCGGAAAGATTATTTTTTTCAGTTTCCCAGATTTGAAGCTATCGGGAACCAATATGAACTACAATGCGTATTTTTGAGAAAAGTCTTTATTGAAAACATGTAAATGCATAAATTTTATGCTCGCAAAACTCATTGCTTTTAAGCCTACGATGTATAATTAGCCCAATTTTAGCGGAAAATTGAATTTTCGCTACTGTCCATTTACTTTCGGTAAATTAATGTTAACACTTTTGTTTCAGTTGCAGTCGTTGATGGGGATGGATCAGGTATATTGTCTAATTGTTAAAACTTGTAGTAGGGTTTGGGAATGTTATAATGTCCCAAGATTGATTTATTTTCTATATTTTACGTCAGGGCGCCATTTTAGTTTTTTTACTGTTCGGAGGAGCATGGTAACAAAAATTGGCACGAGAATTTTTTAGATTTAGGAATTAGTTTGTTATCTAAAATTAGAATTTAATTGATGATTAAAACAATATGACGGTTTGATTCCTGGTTAAAGTGATATCATGCACTTTTTTATTGATTAATTCATATTCTTTTTCTTATTTCAGCTGTTGGTGGCGGAGAAGGTAATAATAATTTATTTTTCTTATAATAATTAATAGTTAATTCACTTAATTTTCGAGTATTTTTAATTTTTCCACTCCATAGATAAAAAAATCTTTATAATTTAGGGTTATTTCTCAAAAAAGATATTTTATTTTTTTTTATTCTTTAATCTAGACATCAGTTTAAAATTCTCATTGCTCAGTAATAAGGCAGTGCAAACTGTAACACGGTTAATGCTTTACGGGAAAATATTTGACTTTGCGGTGGTAACTTTCCGGACGGATTGCAAAAAGAATAATCCTACCACTAATGAATACATAAACTACATAAACTACATTTTACATCATAGCTCAATGTAAAATGCCTAATTTACGATTACCTGTACTTTTTTAAAATTTTATTTCGTCTGATATAATGTATTTTTATTTTTTTCAGTGAATATTGTGGACCAACCAGGTAAGCACAGAAGCTTCGAACACCTTATAGATTTAAGTTTTATAATTAGCACGAGAAGTTTTGACTTACTTTTTGGTATATATAAAGAATACGCATTGTCTGTTTGCCTGCCTAACTCATAAATAT
Organism: Coenonympha arcania; assembly: GCA_036785405.1. Lineage (NCBI taxonomy): Eukaryota > Metazoa > Arthropoda > Insecta > Lepidoptera > Nymphalidae > Coenonympha > Coenonympha arcania. The sequence goes on from CM072074.1 coordinate 4,559,255, forward strand.
TCCATCAGAATCAGTTTAGGCGTAACGTAGACATAGTAAGCTTAACTGACTTAAGTAAACTTTAACCTTCCAAAGATAAAAAACTCAGAAACACGCCTTGTATTGTATGGCCCTCCACTCTCTATTGGTCTACGAAGTGGTAGAGTATAAACAGTAAAGTACATGATAATGCATACATATAATAAAAATATTAGAAGAACCTAGCCATTTCGGAATTATTAATTTGTATAGATTTTTACTATCGTGATGCTCAAAAAAATTCATTAATTGTAAATATTACAAATAATCAAGTACTTAAAGTAAATTAAAATTAATTTACTAAAAAAGCCTTTATTATTTTTTACAATTATACCTTCGTTATAATAACTTTAACCATTATTTTTCTTTATTTTCAGATGTAGACGAGTCAGTATTGCGTAAAGATGGTGCTTGACATTATGTGTTTCTTTTCAATGTTTGTTTGGGATTGGAATGTTTTAATGAGAGAGTATTTTTACTGAAATATATTTTGACTATTTAAATAATACAGAGTTTTATTTTCTCGTATATTCAAGTGCGAGTCGGACACAGAGCAAAAACAAGCCAAAAATCACGTTTGTTGTATGGGAGCCCCCTGAAATATAAATGTTATTCTATTTTTATAATTTTTTTTTGTAGCGGCAACGGAAATACATCATTTGTGAAATTTTGAAGTGTGTAATCACATTCAAGAGATACAGTCTGGTGACACACGGACGGACGGCGAAGTCTCAGTAATAGGCCCGTTTTTTAACCTTAGGGTACGAAACCCTAAAAATAAAATCAAAAGTTTTGTTCATAAAAAGGACCACAACTGGTGGATATATAGACAGACAGACCGAAAGTGCCCCAATTACTCAATTACTTATTAGGGTTATATTTTTCTCGTTTTCGAGGAAAAAAAATAAAGACAACTTCTCACAACATTTCGGAGCCACTTGTCGTGAGATAAAAATAGTGCCGACCTCAGAAGTTATGAGGACAGGGGTCAAGACCGCCGCGTCCGGCGGGAGTCCGGGCTGGAAGATTTTGATCAGAGCAATTGTCTATATGTGATAATGCTGCAAATTCTGTTGTGCATAATCTAGTCTAAACTAAACTTATTTGACACGCCTCAAAATAGTGCTATCCTTTTCAAAATGCTCCACATAGAAAAGGACCATACTTTTTTTTGTTTTACACGTAATATTAGTTTAGTTTAGGGACTCTGTAGGTACAACAGAATTGACACCATTGTATTTTGGTACCTAAGTGCAGTTTCAGCTCACAAGAATAGAGAGTTGATTTCCAAACGCATTAAAGTAATTTGTAATCTACGTATACCTACACGTACATCTCACTTATTTTCATTACAATCAAATAATATTTTTCCAAACCTTTAAAAATAATTAGGTCCTTACATATGAAATTGGCGTTTTGTATGGGAGGAATATAAAGTCGATTTTTTTTTAAATATAATAGATATATTTAATCAAAGTATGTCCCATTGCTATCTATGCACTTTTGCCACCTTATAGGTAGTTCATTGATCCCTTTACTAAAAAAGCCATTCGGACGGGAATCAATAAAATCTTTGAAAGCGCTTTGGACTGCCTCATCGGAGTTAAATTTTTTCCCTTGTAAGAAGTTATCCAAATTTCGAAAAAAATGGTAATCTGTTGGAGCAAGGTCCGGGGAGTAAGGTGGATGTCTTAGGCATTCCAATTGAAGCTCCTCTAATTTGGTAGCCGTCTGTTGTGCAGTGTGTGGTCTAGCGTTGTCCTGAAGCAGCAGTGGCCTAGAACAATTGACCAGCCTCGGTTGTTTAGCAGCTAGCTTTTCCATCATGGATTGCAGTTGCTGACAATAGATATCCGCCGTAATCGTCTGGTCAGATTTAAGAAAGCTGTAGTGAACGACGCCGGCGCTAGTTCACCAAATGCTCACAAGTAATTTTTTTTGAGTCAATTTTCGTTTGGGGCAGGATTTGGCTGGTTCGCCAGGGTTCAATCATTGCGATGAGCGTTTCCGATTATCATACAGGATCCATTTTTCATCACAGGTAATGATTCGATTTAAAATCCCTTCATTACTGTGCCAGTTGAGTAATGTAACACAGCAGTCTACGCGCGTTTGTCGGTTTGCTGCACTCAATTCATGAGGTACCCACCTTTCAAGCTTTTTCACCTTCCCAATTTGCTTCAAGTGAACTAAAACAGTTTTATCACTAACACCGCAGCCTGCAGGTAGCTCGGACGTGGTTTGCGATGGATCCGCTTCCACAATAACCTTCAATTCTTCATTGTCAACTTTGGTCTCCGGCCGTCCACGGGGCTTGTTCTGCAGGTCGAAATTTCCAGAACGAAAACGTTGGAACCAAAAACGCACTGTGTTTTCTTTTGCGACACCCTCGCCGTACACATCATTAATCCTTCGAGCCGTTTCTGCAGCACTGGTGCCACGATGGAACTCGTACTCGTAAATAACGCGATATTTCAAGTTTTCCATTTTGTAAACAGAGTGGCGCAAAAAAAAACCAAAAGAGAAAAAAACAAATGAATTACGATTTTCAAAACACAAAAGCATGAGCAAATAGCTGTATAAATTTGAAATTGGAATTTCTAACCAAAGAAGAGATATTTGAGATCAAAGTGGCCAGTACGACAAAACGCCAATTTCATATGTAAGGACCTAATATTAAAAAACTCAGTAGGTTCATGACATCGGTGGCCAGGGTTGCAGAGTGAGGAACCTCCTCAGAATACCTGCAGTTTCCATGACCCATGACCCGGCCCTTGATAGAACAGCCAAGCAAAAGCTTCTTAAGACGTTGGTCTTTTCGCTATAAGACTGTCACTATATACCTAATTTGTTATGTACGAGTCTGAGTCGCAAGCGAAGGGTACAGAACCAAAGATCAATTTTTTTTTATCTATAGTATAGGCTAGCGACCGTGATCACACCTAATGGAAAGTGATAATACAATCTAAGGTGCAACGCGCTTGTCTAGGAGATGCCTATTCTCACTCTTGATTTGAAGGCGCCCAAGTTGTGAGTGGTGGGAACTGGGAAAGACAGTGCCTGGAATACTCTTCCAGGCACTGTCTTTCCCAGGCCTTTGCAATGCGTGTAAGGATGAATCAAACCGCTTCGAACGCGTCTTTGGTACGTCGACTATGTATGGATGGAGGTCTTTTCGAAGTTTATCTACGGTGCATAAGTAATGGCCTATACGTAATACTCATAGCAATACCGCTATGAAGAAAATTGCTTGCTGTAGAAGCCTTTTATTTAAATAAACAAATTGGTCAATAAACGCATAATCTGTATTGTGAGACTTTTGGGGATTAGGTTGGATCGAGTTTGATGTTGCTATGCAATTGTTTATGGATATGTTTGTGCTATGGAGAGGGCTATTTAAGGAGTTTCCCTGAAGGATAAAATCAGAAATGAGGAGATCCGCATAGCCCGGGCCATTAGCAAGCTGAAGTGGCAGTGGACAGGTCACGTTTGTCACAGGGGCGATGGCCGTTGGAGTCGCAAAGTCTTTGAGTGGAGACCGCGTACGAGTAAGCGTAGTGTAGGACGACCCCCAGCTCGTTGGACTGATGATATGGCGCGGGTGGCGGGAAGCGGCTGGATGAGGAAGGCTGAGGACAGGGTGTGGTGGCGCGCGATTGGTAAGACCTATGTCCAACAGTGGACTTCCGCAGACCGAGATGATGATGATGATGAAAAAGAGCTACGGCTCCGAAGTGAATGGGAACAACTCTTGGCTAGTTGGTTTTTTTTAGAATTCTTGGCTTACTCTGGATGACTCAAATAAGCGTGTATTAATTTTATTGTTGAACTTTTACATCAATTATACCAATTACCCATCACGTTAGATCTTAGATAAGTAGTTAATGGTAGGTACTACCTACTAATATTTTTGTAATGTATTTCGTACAAAGTTTGTTTATCTGAGGATCTTTAACTTTAGGTGACCTCAAGATCAAAATCAGTAGGATTATACTCAGTTACCGTAACTTTATTATACTTACCTTCTTTGTATACCTATTAATTCTTATTAAAGTCAACGACCTTTACTTACCTAGGTCACTGATACCTACTAACCTAGATAGTGGGTTCCTTCTTACTTCCTATAATGAGTTCGTTCGTTTCAGCCGACGGACGTCCACTGCTGGACAAAGGCCTCCTGCAATGCTTTCCAGCCCACACGGTCCTGCGCCATCTGTATCCAGCGCCTTCCCGCGACTCTTTTAATGTCGTCACTCCACCTGGTCGGAGGTCTGCCAACACTGCGCTTTCCCGTGCGGGATCGCCAGTCCAGCACTTTGGGTCCCCAACGTCCGTCGGTTCTACGAGCTATGTGCCCCGCCCATTGCCACTTCAGCTTCGCGATACGTTGAGCTATGTCGGTGACTCTGGTTCGTCTACGGATCTCCTCATTCCTGATTTGATCGCGCAGAGAAACTCCGAGCATAGCTCTCTCCATCGCTCGCTGAGTGACTCTGAGCCTTCTTATGAGGCCCATAGTAAAAGACCAAGTCTCGGATCCATATGAAATCACTGGTAACACGCACTGTTCGAAGACCTTAGTCTTCAGGCACTGAGGGATATTGGACGAGAAGACATCGCGAAGCTTCCCGAACGCTGCCCAACCGAGCTGGATTCGGCGGTTCACCTCTTTCTCGAAATTGGACCTACCTAGCTGGACCGTATGTCCCAGGTATATGTATTCGTCCACAATTTCGAGTGCAGAGTTCTCAACCACTACTGGGTGGAGCGGAACGTGAGAGTTGGACATGATTTTCGTCTTGCTCATGTTCATTTTAAGGCCCACCTGTTGGGAGACTCTGCTGAGGTCATTGAGCATCGTGTTGAGGTCTTCCAGAGTCTGTGCTATGACCACGATATCATCGGCAAACCGAAGGTGAGTGATGTACTCGCCATTGACGTTGATGCCATATCCGTTCCAATTCAGGAGCTTAAAGACGTCTTCCAATGCAGCGGTAAACAGCTTCGGGGAGATAACATCTCCCTGTCGCACTCCTCGCTGCAATTGAATCGGTCTCGTAGTCTGATCTTGGATACGGACTGACATGGTGGCGCTTTCGTACAAGCACTTCAACACTTCGATGTATCGATAGTCAATTCGGCATCTCTGCAACGACCTCAACACGGACCACGTCTCCACCGAATCGAAGGCTTTCTCATAGTCCACAAACGCTAGGCATAGTGGCAAGTTATATTCCTCGGTTTTTTGTATAACTTGCCGAAGCGTGAAGATGTGGTCTATGGTACTATAGCCTTTTCGGAACCCGGCTTGTTCGGGAGGCTGGAAGTCGTCAAACCTACAAGCGAGACGATTCGTAATAACTCTCGAGAACAACTTGTAGATATGGCTCAGCAGCGAGATGGGCCTGTAATTCTTCAACAGGGTATTGTCACCCTATTATGAGTAAACCTACCTATTATGAGTAAGTAGTGTCCTATTATGAGTAGGTATGCTATAAAGTTAGCCTTTTAGGTATTCGTTTAGAAACCGACTGTGTTTATTTTATTGTACCTATTTAGAATCTGGATATAATATTATTGTCTGGATCACATTTATAAACCTACTACCTATGTAGTGTAAACATTGACTTACTATCTAAGGACCCCAGGGGTAATACAAACTTCACGAAAGTGTCCCAAGAAAACCTATATATAAACGAGGGTAAGTATGTGTATTTTTATAAACAAACTAAAACATTGTAATTTATGTCTTAAACCTATATTATACAGCTTATTTTACTTGCAACTAGCTATAATCACGAAACACTAACTATTGTGCGATTGTCTCCCTTTTCGCTTTTTATCTCTCTTTCGGTTCGGACACTTTTTAGCGCTGACCCGTCATCCTTAGTATTATAATATATCTATGAGTGTAAAGTAGACAATTGGTAGATTATACAGTTTTTACCTATTGGCTATTTAACAATAAAATTATAGTTCAATCAGCTGTTCCCCTTATACAATTTTTTTTTAATAAAGACAACACCTTGGTCTAGAGTACTTTGAAAACTTTTCAGAAGTACCTGAATGGCGAAATTCTTGGGATTTAAGATTCATTTTCAAAATGAAACGGTTGTAATGCAACTTTCACTTTACCACTTAGATACCTAACTCTTAGTAGGTAAGTACACTGAAATACAAAATACCAAATTATACCTAACTTACAGGTTCAGAAGATTAAGTTTTTGAAATCTTGTAAATAACGACTCTAGCTGCGACACAATAAAACGCAATTCAAGTCGCAAGAGTGCCTTTACCTTGGTAAATTACCTTGGTAAAACTTTCCTCACTTTCCATCGCATAATTCTATCTCTTCCGGCTCGAGACTACATTTGGGCATTTATTTGGCTCTGCCGACCGTACAAAAAACGTGATTTTTGCTCGTTTTTGGTCGATGGTCCAGAACTCACAATACTACTCTACTTGTATAGTAGTAATAGGGTATTATTGAGAGTTCTGGCTTCTGCATCATCATCTCACTACGTTATATCGATAATTAATGGTACGGAACCCTTCGTGCGCGAGTCCGACTCGCACTTGACAAGTTTTGTTTAATATATTGTTATATAAATATTATTTATGACACAAGTTCTCGTTTACTTTGAGGCTAGAGTGCTATGTTTAAATTTAAAAAAAAACATTTTCAATAATGTAAGGTGAAGAACTATTTCTAACTAATAGTTATTATAGCTGTATTAATAATGATAGTTAATTATAATTGTTTTACCGATACTTAATACAATATATTTTCCTCATGTAAATGTTTTCCACTGAACTATAATAACTGCAATCAGCATACAATACCTACTTACGCATGTAGAGAAATCTGCAAGTCATTGTGTAAAACATCTTATTCCTTACGTGCCGAAGTAAGGACTACTGATGGAGTATGATGGAGGTAAAAGAAATGGATACGTTGATACGTATACCCTAAAATCAGGGTCATTCTCTGAAGTATAGGCTGAAATGAAAATCCAGGACCCTGAAGATTCCTGTGGCATATTTCGATGCAATGGATAGAACAGAAAGCAACGAAATTTGAATAAGTATGAGAATGACACTTGTTGGCGCAGAAGTCACGTGATCTATTTTATTTATAACAACTACTCCTATTATTTACTAAGCAAACGGAGGCAAAAATCCAATTTTTGTCAACAAGTTACCAACCTAGCTTGGTTTGGTATCATATCAACATACCATGCTAGTAGGACTTAGTATTTATTCAAACAGTTAAAATTTATCGGTACTCATAATAAATCCAAGCTAAGCAGACATGATTAAATAATAATATTAAAATTTAATATTTACAAAATATATTCACCATCCAACTGATAATTAATTTATGGGCATAGTGCCTTATTCAATACAATGAGTCTTGATGAGTTTTGCATTTTTTGAATTTCGTTCTTTTTCGTTCCATCTTATGTCCATGTCCATCTTATGTTCCATGTTATAGTCGTGCTTCCATTAAATTACCTTAGTATTACAACTTTGTTCATAAGAGGAACGAATCTTACCTCGCCATCAGTAGATAAAAGATACAGTATCTGTATGATTCTGCAGTCATCGCTCAGTAGGTACATTTCTCATTGCAATTATTACTGACTAACAAACAAGGAACAACAAGAAAGAACCTCGCCAGTAAACCACTTAACTCTAACCGTGCCAGTCGTGATAAGGGCTATTCCAATACCTACGGCAATAATGTGCATACGAATTTAAATTAGGACTCATTGTGCCAAATGAATCAAATGACATCATGTTGGTACTTTGGAGTAGCAAGTACTGGCTAATTGGGAACGACGTTAGATGTCGCTCCAGCGCGCCATCGCGCCAGCATCTGTTCCAATCTCGAAAGCAATACTCGTGTCACATGTAGTTCTAGATCAATTTTAAACGTTCCAACGTTTAATATGTCCACGTTCATAATCGGACTCATATGCGCCTTCGTTTTGGTAAGAAAATTACGTTGTATACTCCTTTTTTGCACCTTTGACTATGCATTCGAGAGATTTATCGTTTTTTTTTAATGTTAGGTTTGCATTGAATGTTTTATGTTTGCAATGACGGTACAGGAAAATTATGGTGACGAAACCGGCATGCTTCAGGGCTACCCATAAAAGTAGGTAAAGCCTCAAAGGTGTGACAAGCCTGGCAATCCGTAATTGGTCACCGGCCAATGTGGCTAACCGAACCACATTAACCGGTTCTAGACTGAGATAATGATGAGTTTTTACTTTAATTTTATACTTTGCAGAGTTTCCCTTACTTTTTCTTTTCCTTTTTTGTTTTACTGGTTTTTGGGTATTTCTTAAACTCTTTAACAGATGTTTTTTTCCAGCGCGATTATTTACGAGATGTTTTAAAAACAACAGCCCTATTCGCTTGTCGATCGCTGAAATGGAATGAAATTCAAAAAATGTATGACAATGACATAATATCCGTATCACTAAGTTGGTCAGGTGTCGATTATCGAAGACAACTGTCTCTGTCATTCCGTTCTGATATTCCGTTCCACTTAAGCAATTCGCAGGTGCGACGATCACAGATAAAGGCCGCAGGATGCGCTTCTGCTAATCAGTAAATTCTTAACGTGACCCTCAACAGTACACAAAACCCACTACAATAGGAAAATGCTCGACAATATAGTATTTCGTTATCAATGTTTTCACGGTTTTCAGGCAGCATTTGTGATCGCATGGATAACGTTCTGCATGTTTTGCAAAGAGCGTCACAAATCGGAGACTTACCAGTACAACATATCAGATCTGCGCCGGAGGAACTATCAGTTCGCGCAAGAGCAAATAGAGGAGAAGGGTGATACCAAAGAGGTCACCGCGGGAATTTTCATCATGCCATCGCGACACAAAACTCACAAAGACGACTACAGCTATGAGAAACGACCTGATTATCCCGAAGGAACGTTGGCAAATTTACAGCCGAGGACTGATAGGTTAATAGAGATCATCGACAATCCGACAGACGGAGATCGCAAATGTGTCGATTTCGATCTCGATTCCAGTGTTCCGTATCACAGTGACGTATGAAATCGTTCGCACGTCCATTGTTATTTGATTGCCGCAGTGGCCTTACAATGAGCTATTCAAATGTTGTGTACTGGTTTAGCGGTGCATTGTTGATTTAAGTACATGTATAAGTAAGAAATAAATTATTTTTGATTTTTTTTCTTTCATTGTTATATTTTGTTTACTACAAGCTTATTAGTGTTAACTTTACTGCATTGTCATCTAGTGGTCAAGTGTCGATGCTTCCGAAGACGTAATGTTGTGCAATACGCATGAAAGTCATAATATGATGAGAAGGCTGTTTTTATAAAGGGGTATTGTATGTGTGCTTATTACTTCACATTTGGCTGGAATTTGGAACAGAGATAAAGTTATACTCTGGATTAAAAATTTGGCTACTTTTTATGTTGGAAATTCATGCCTTCCTCTGGTTTATTGAATAGGTACGTAGTTGGAGCTGAAGCCAAAACCTAGTTTATTATAACAATGTTATTGATAAAAGTACTTAAATTTGATACTCAGACTTATAGTAAGTCATGGTTTAAATTACTAAATACCAATACCTTCTTACTGAATACCTACTTAACGTATTTAGTAAGTACCTACGTACATGGGTAACTGCATTGAGGGTTCCCTTGACCTCTGCTGCAGGTTAATCGTCTGATAAAACTCTGTTAATAAACTCTACATGGCTGGAATGTCGACGACATATTAAAAATGCAATTATTTTAAATCATTTAATGGAATTTTGATTATAGGCAAACTCCAGCATTGTTATGTTATGCTAAAGCTAGTATTAAGAGATAGAGTAGAAGAAATAAGAGATGGCTAAAATATTAAAAAGCTTTGTTGTCGAGTTTGCTAGCTTCACAGATGTAATAATAGCTAATTAATCTCCAATACTCTTGATCCCGTCCACCATTTTGTCTATCGTGCTCTTCTCTGTAGGCGTGAACACGTCTGCTATGGCATCTCCTGCGTCGGACATGGACTTCTTCATGTCGTCGAGGACGTCACGCTTCGGACGTACGTCGGAATGCGACGGCAGTGCTGACGTCACCACAAGGACCAACTGTAATAGTACATGTTGATGTAGGTGTGGAAAGTATGTCGTTTCTTTACAAACCGAGAAGCGGGTCAACAATAGGGACGAGAGGAAAAGACAATTGGAAGTTAAATAGTACATTTCGATATAAGTGCGGAAAGTATGTCGTTTCGTTACGAGTCTCGGTTTGTTGACACAAGCCGTAGGCGCGTGTCAACAAAAGAGACGAGTGGAAATGACAATTCCGCACGTGCATCGAACGACATTTTTTAACACATTTGCGAAAATACACAAAGTTGGGGCCAAAAATAAAAATATTGGTATGTAATTTACCATGAACTCAGACCACTCACGCACAAAAAAATAAAAAGAGGACAAGAATTGTCTATGGTCAACTGATGCACTCTGTGACCTGGGGTCAGTATCCGGCAGTTTTGAAAGTCCTTTTATTTTACAAAAAAGTAACTGTGAAACAAATAACAATGGAACTGTTGAAAAATTATATTTTTATTTCAGATTTAACAATATAAAAAGTTAAGTCCTTTAATTCAAGTATTAATAGTGTTTACGCTATAAAATAGTCAAAAAAGTTAATCAACGACGTTCCACATACATACGCTACGTACACTTGCGAAAAATATCAGGTATATTTCTGCTGCCGTCAACAAAACCGGCATTAATGGAAGGACGTGAAGTCGAGGCACGCACACGTAAGTCCATCAATGCCTAGTTGTGGCCAATGATTGTATAGTAAAGTTGTTACTTTTCAAAATCAATGATGAACAAAGAACAACAATAAAACTGAACTGCGTTAATTATTACGTGTTCAATACCTTTTTAGGGTTCCGTACCCGAAGGGTAAAACGGGATACTATTACTAAGACTTCACCGTCCGTCCGTCCGTCTGTCACCAGCCGAACTCTTGAACCATGATAGTTAAACAGTTGAACAATTTTCACAGATGATGTACTTTTGTTACTGCTACAGCAACAAATACAAAAGAATGGAATAAAGGGGGCTCCCAGACAACAAACATGATTTTTTTGCTATTTTTTGCTCAATATTGATAATGGCAACAGGTAGATGCTTGAAATATTCTAGAATATTTAGTTATATATCCACTATAAAAAACAAAAAAAAATAAAAAAAAAATTAATACAAGTTACAACAAGTGTAATTTTTTTTCGTCTTTTTTATAGTACGGAACCGTTCGTGCGCGAGTCCAACTCGTACTTGGCAAATTATTTTAAATAAACAGTTTTCTATTTGAAAGCCAATTCGAAAATAAAGCCTCTGATAAATTACACACAAGAACAGATAGGTACATATAATGAGAAAAATAATACTTACAAGACATAAGACAAGTACACGTTGGAATCCCATTTTACTTAATGACTTGGAGATATAACTTGTCCCAAGAATATTGGCAAGAAATTGTGTGCTGTCAGTATAGAATCAGATGTCCTACTGCAGAAATTCACCTACAGGACATTGTGTATTTATGGCGACCAGGATCGTAATTTGCAAATAAATGGGCCGAGAAAATAACAATTGGATCAAGGGGTAATTCAAGTGGCTAGCAACAAGGGCTGCGAGCTCACGAGTTATTGGTAAGGTACGGTGGTCATTCCAAAAATGTCATCCGAACTATGCTCGAAGTCGCCGATGTCCGTGACGTTTAATTAGCGGTGGTCGCTCCAAAAATGTCATCCGAACTATGCCCGGAGTCGTCGAGGTCCGTTACGTTTAATTTGCGGTGGTCACTCCAAAAATGTCAGCCAAACTATGCCCGAGGTCGTCGAGGTCCGTGACGTTTAATTTGGGGTGGTCGCTCCAAAAATGTCATCCTAAATATGCCCGAAGTCGTCAAAGTCCGTGACGTTTAATTAGCAGTGGTCACTCCAAAAATGTCGTCCAAATTATGCCCGAAGTCGTCGAGTTCCGTGACGTTTAATTAGCGGTGGTCGCTCCAAAAATGTCATCCGAACTATGCCCTGAGTTGTCGAGGTCCGTGACGTTTAATTAGCGGTGGTCGCTCCAAAAATGTCATCCTACATATGCCCGAAGTCGTCAATGTCCGTGACGTTTAATTAGCGGTGGTCACTCCAAAAATGTCATCCTATAGGTAAACCGCTATAAACTTGACCCTCCTGATGGTCTGCGGGACGCGGGGCGGGAGTCACTTAACCAATGAGCTACTCTAATACTGTCCGCTGACAGCGCTGCCGTATCATTATAGCCAATCGCATCACCCGCCCCGCATCCCGCAGACCATCAGGAGGGTCAAGTTTATAGCGGTTTACCTATAACTTTGCCCGAAGTTGCCGATGTCCGTGACGTATAATAAGCGGTGTTCGCTTTGCCGATATCCGTGATTATTAATTAGCAGTGGTCGCTACCAAAATGTCATCCTAACTATGCCCGTAGTTGCCGTCGTCCGTGACGTTTAATTAGCGGTGGTGACTCCAAAAATGTCATCCTAACTAGGTATGCTCGAAGTCGCGGTTGTCCGTGACGTTTTATTTTTTCGACGTTTATGACGTTTTATGTAAAGAATTTTTTTTTATTTTTTGTTTACTACAAGCTTATTAGTGTTAACTTCACTGCAATTTCACCTGGTGGTAGTTAAGTGTCGATGCTTCCGAAGATATTATGTTGTGCAATACGCATGAAAGTAATATGATGAGAAGGTGAAATGTTTGTTTTTATGAAGGGGTATTTATTGTATGTGTGCTATTACTTGGCATTTGGCTGGAATTTGGAACGGAGAAAAATTTATAAATAAAATAAAATAAAATAAAATAGCCATTTATTTCATAGTGCGTCCATGGTAACAAAAATAGGTACATTGATCTTTCTCATAGATAACTAATTTATTACAATAATATGTCAACAAAAATAATTAAATTTAGTTTTATGTCAGATTTTGATTCAGAGTCATAGATGTCTTTTCTGATGTCCGTAAAAGAAATGATTTAAAATTAAATATTACGCACTAGTCGCCTCAGCGGCGTAGGCCTCCCCCAACTTTCTCCAAAGCTCCCGGTCTCGAGCTTTCCTCATCCAATCCGATCCCACTCTCTCCGAGAAAACGTCTCGCCACCTTTTCCTTTGACGCCCTCTTTTTCTTTTCATATCCCTTGGTATCCACTCTGTTACCTTTCTTGTCCATCTTGTCTTGTCCAGTCTACAGATATGTCCAGCCCATCGCCATTTCAATGTCCTTATAGTCTTTTTTATATCTAATAATTTTGTCTTTTTTCGAATAAGTTCATTACTTACTCTGTCTTGAATTCTAAGTCCCAACATACTCCTTTCCATTTTTCGTTGACATACCGCTAATTTTTCTTTTTCCTCCTTTCTTAAAGACCATGTTTGGCACCCATATGTCAGACTTGGCAGTATTGCAATATCGAAAAGTTTCCTCTTTATTTGAACCTTTATTTCCTTGCTCTTCATGATCTCTTTGTAACTCCAAAATTTTCTCCAAGCTATAGCAATCCTTCTTTCTATTTCTTTCTTTGTGCAGTTATCAAAAGAAACAGACTGACCTAAATACACATACTCTTTTACATACTCAATCTTTTCTCCTGCCACTATTATGTCTTTTCTCTCTGCATTAGTTAGGATTTTGGTTTTAGAGCTGTTGAGTAGAAGTCCAGCTTTCTTGCTCTCCATTGCTAGCTGCTCTAGGAGTTGGCCGAGATCCCCAGCATTTTCTGCAAAGACGACTATGTCATCAGCAAAGCGTAAATGACTGAGGTACTCTCCGTCGATCCTCAAGCCCCTTTCTTCCCATTCCAGATTTCTAAATATTGACTCTAGCACGGCTGTAAATATTTTAGGTGACAGTGGATCACCTTGTCGTGTGCCTCTATTTATGGGGAACTCACCGCCTTCCTTTTCAAGTCTAACTTTTGCCCGACATCTGAAATAAATGCTCTTAATCACATTTACGTATTTTGGATGGACACCTTGTTGAAGTAATGATGACCACATCGCATCTCTATTAATAGAGTCAAAGGCTTTTGTGTAGTCAATAAAGCACATGTAGAGCGTCAAGTCATATTCGTTAGCCTTTTCTATTAGTTGTGTCACTACCTGAATGTGGTCGATCGTAGAGAACTTTTTTCTGAATCCAGCTTGTTCCCGTGGTTGCTGCTCGTCAAGCGCCTTTGTTATGCGGTTCAAGATAACTTTCGAAAAAATTTTATATATATTAGACATCAGGCTTATGGGCCTATAGTTTCCCAATTCACCCCTGTCGCCTTTTTTATATAGAAGTGTTATAATCGATTCAGACCACTGCTCTGGTGTCAATTCTAAGTCCAATATACGGTTAAATAAAATATGAAGTGGCTCTCGTAAGGTATTAAGAAACGACTTCAAAATTTCATTTGATATCCGATCATTTCCTGGCGTTTTGCCGTTTTTCTGGGTTTTTATGGCGTATTCTATCTCGGAGTATGTTATAGGTAATACATTTTGGTGGTTTTGGTGCAAAGTTTCGGATACTTCATTACGGTCCACTATGTTAGTATCTCTATATAGGTTTTTATAGAATTTAGTGGCTTCATTTAGTATCTCTGGCCGTTTTGTTAAAGTATTTCCACTTTTGTGCTTAATATTTGCAGGCCACTCAATCTTGTCGCTTAGTTCTTTGTATGCTTTTCTTATAGCTCCAGTTTTCGTTATAAAATCCTCGAAAGTTCGCTGTCGTTGTTTTCTCTTTTCTCGAGTTATATTGCGGTTTATTTGTTTGCTTATTTGGGTTATTTTATACTTTATATCCTTAGTACGCTTTTCTTTAAAAAGCTCTTTTCTTTCTTGTAAGAGATTCCTTGTTTCCTTGTTGATATAGTTATTTATCCCTTTTCTGCTTGTCGGAATTTGCCTTAATAAATTTTGCATCTCTCCCATTAAGTTATTATATTGTCCTTGTATATCTTCCGTTGACTGTAAAGATGTTACAAATCTATGTCGCCAGTATTTCTCACAGTCTTCGGATATTTTAGGGAGGTTTGTTGTACACATACCTGCCTGAATGAATCTCCTACTTTTCTTAAATTGTACCTTTATTTTACATCGAATCATTCTATGGTCAGTGTTAAAATTTAAATTATTAATAATGTCAAAATTGTGTATTTGTTTCGTCCGATTTGTCAATATGTAGTCAATTTCGTTGAAGCTCTTCCCATCAGGGGATCGCCAAGTCCACTTTTTGTGCGTCTTTCTTTTAAATAAACTGTTAACAATTTTAAAGTTGTGTTCCAATGCGAACTCTACCAGTTGTTGTCCTCGAGCACTTCTTTTGCCTGAGGAGTGTTTTCCGAACACTCCTTCTTCACCTTTTTGCTTTTTCCCTACTTGCGCGTTGAAGTCACCCAGTATAATTAAGTTCTTTGACTTTACAAAATCTAAAGCTGTCTCTATAGTCTTATAAAAACTTTCAATTTCTTCTTTTCCGCAGTTTTCTGTGGGAGCATACACTTGAATTATCGCCCAAACATGGTTTTCTGATATTTGTATCTCCAAAGCCGCAACTCTATCAGAGAATTCCTTAAAACTTACTATATAATTTTTCAAAGTCCGCTTTAGTAGAAACCCAACTCCATTTCTTCCTTTGTGTGCCGAGGTGTGATACAAAATGTATTTTGAATATTCTTCGATGACCTCCCTGTCTCTTCTTACCTCGCTCAAACCTATTATGTCCCAGTTTAGATTTTCAATTCCAAACTCCAGTTCTGTCAGTCTGCTGTCTGAAAGTAGAGTACGCACATTAAGGGCTGCAATGTAAATATAAGAGTGTCCGCGTGATAAACAATATTTTTTATTTTCGATGGACTTAGATTGTAGACTTATATTAGCGTTTGGGGGGTTTTGGTCAGTCAAATCCTGCACGGTGACCAGCCGGATTGCAGGAGGTGTCGCCATATATGAAGTTTGTCTTTCCATTTTATTTTTATTTGTTGGGGGGGCCGCCTTATGTCATTCTTCGTTCTGTTTGTTCATGTACGAGTGCATGGTATTCTTTTGTGATCTATACTTTTTCGCTGTGTTTTGGGATGCAGATTCATTCTTCCTGGTCATGTTACTGGAGAGATCATATTTGCTTTGTGATGGGGAAAGTGATAATTGCCGTTTCTTATTAGTTTTACTTGTATTTTTCTCTTTAATAATTAATTTGTCGTATTTTAAATATGCCGTATTTCCTTTCTCTAACTCATTTTTCAGTTGTACTTTCAAGATTTTTCTTTTTTCCAAAATTGGCACCGGGAACTCCGGAGTAACGTATATATCAGAGCCCTCCAAGCGCCTTTTGTTTTTCAAAATATTTATTTTAGTTCCCAGTGTTGTCAACTCTACAGAAACAGGCCTTGGTTTGTTGCCTTTTTTACCAAGTCTTTTAACAGATTGTATCTCTCCTCCCTGGATAGGAATTCCGATATTTTTGTCAACAATTTGCATAATGCTGCTTTGCAAGTCGAAATAGGACTTTTCATTCTCGATGACTCCGAAGAAAACCAACTTCCTCTCGACACTGGCTCTTTCTAAGTGGTATAGCCGCTTTTCTTGATTTTCTAATCTAGAACGCAGGTCGTGTAGATCTCTATTTAAATCTTCAAATTTTTTATTCATGTGTGTATTAACTTTAGAAGATATTTTTTCTTCCAATTGAGATATTTGTGTTTCCATCGCCAGAAACTTATTATCCATATCCTTTTTCATTCCCTGTATTAATAACTTTAATTCCTCCATGATACTTTACTAACAAAAATCCGTTCAAGTGAACTACCTGTACTGCCCTCTAGTGTGCAATTTCTGATCAATTTCAATACGATAGGTAGGTCTTCACTTACACTTTAGTCTGGTCTGACAACATAGCAGTAATGGTTTTTTACAACTTAGTTCGTATAACTTCTCATAGATGGCGTTATATGTTATTGTGGTTGACTTGTTACAACATAATATTTATTGTTCTAATTTATATTTTACTGTTATAAAACACTGTAATATGTTTAACACTTTTCACTTCTTCAATTTTAGAACTATACAAGCAAATATTTTGAACTTTAAGTTGTCAGTTTTCAAATTCCTTTGTTGTTCCATAACCGTCAACAGAGTTCATTTTTCTTCATTTTTCGCTATTTACAAGCATTTTTCGTCACCGTCTACAGAATACTTGCTCAATTGAAGAAATACACGTGCATATATGTTGGTTTTACAAGTCAATTTAATCGATAGTTCTTAAAAAACATTTGTTGTTTCGTCACCGTTTTCACTTTTAAACTTTTCACTATATCGTCACAGTCAGATAATTTTCGTCACTGTCCACAATTATCCAAGCAAATCACGGTTCAAAAAGTAACCCATATCACTTTTTGCAAGGATTTACTCAAAATAACTCAGTAAAATGAATTTTAAAACACAGCAAACATAAACATTGGCACTGAGGCGCCCTCTCCCCCCTTAGATTACGAGTATCTCAGTATCTCAGTAGAAAAATTTATACTCTGGATCAAAAAATTGGCTTCTTTTTATGCTGGAAATCTATGGCTTCCTTTGGATTAATGAAACTCTCGTGGTTGGAGCCGAAGCCAAAACCTAGTTTATTATAACAATGTTATTGATAACTTACTTTGCTCACACTTATAATAAGTAATGGTTTAAGTTGCTTACTAAATAAGTAACTCCTTTAACTACTAAAGGAGAAACTATATCAGTAATTTAGGGTTCCCTTGATCTCTGCTGAGGGTCAACTGTCTGATACTCTGCTAATGAATGCTACCAGGTTCGAATGCTGACGAAATATTAAAAATGCAATTATTTTAAATCATTTAATGGAATTTTGATTATAGGCAAACTTCAGCATTGTTATGTTATGCTAAAGCTAGTATTAAGAGATAGAGTAGAAGAAATACAATACTAAAAAGCTTTGTTGTCGAGTTTGCTAGCTTCACAGAGGTAATAATAGCTAATTAATCTCCAATACTCTTGATCCCGTCCACCATTTTGTCTATCGTGCTCTTCTCTGTAGGCGTGAACACGTCTGCTATGGCATCTCCTGTGTCGGACATAGACTTCTTCATGTCGTCGAGGATGTCACGCTTCGGACGTACGCCGGAATGCGATGGCAGTGCCGACGTCACCACAAGGACCAACTGTAATAATATGTATGTTTTGATGCAGGTGTGTAATATGTCGTTTCTTTACAAACCGTGAAGCGGGTCAACAATAGGGACGAGAGGAAAAGACAATTGGAAGTTAAATAGTACATTTCAATATAAGTCCGGAAAGTTTGTCATTTCTTTACGAGTCCCGGTTTGTTGACCCAAGCCGAAGGCGAGGGTCAACAATAAGGACGAGTAAAAATGACAATTCCGCACGTGCATTGAACGACGTTTTTTAATACATTTGCGAAAAAAAAAATTGGTTTTACGTGTTTGCCTGCTCCGTGTTTGCATGCCGTGTTCGTGTTCATGCGCTCCTGGTGCGCCCGCTCCGGTGCCGCGTAGGAGGAAAACACAAAAGCACTAGTGCGGAAAAGAGTAACTTTGCGCACGCTAAACACACATGGAAATGTCAACTTTTTGAGCAAATGTATTAAAAAAAAGTTAATCAACGACGTTACTCATACTTACATACGTTACGTACACTTGCGAAAAATATCAGGTATAAATTACTGCTAACGTCAACAAAACCGGCATTAATGGAAGGACTTGAAGTCGAGACACGCATACGTAAGTTCATCAATGCCTAGTTGTAGCCAATGATTGAATAGTAAAGTTGTTACTTTTCAAAATCAATGATGAACAAAGAACAACAATAAAACCCTGCGTTAATTATTACGTGTTCAATACTTTTTTTTAGGGTTCCGTACCCGAAGGGTAAAACGGGACCCTATTACTAAGACTTCACCGTCCGTCCGTCCGTCCGTCCGTCCGTCCGTCTTTCACCAATCTGAACTCTTGAACCGTGATAGTTAAACATTTGCACAGATGATGTATTTTTGTTACTGCTACAGCAACAAATACTAAAAAATGGAATAAAGGGGGCTCTCAGACAACAAACATGATTTTTTTGCTCAATATTGATAATGGCAAAAGGTAGATGCTTGAAATATTCCAGAATATTTAGTTATACTTAGTCTGGCCATAAATACTGTTAAGTACATATAAACTTTTCTTTTTTTCAGCTTTTTAATTATTTTGAATTTGGAACACGTATATTATTTTAAAAACTTGTTTCGATTTCGCGCCATTTCACATACTTTTTCGTGTTCATTATCAAATTACAATATGGAATGGGGTGTTAAAGAAAATAGGATTGCAGTGATCGCCTTGCACAAAGTGGGTATGGAGACGTCGGTCATATTCCAGACACTTCAAAAGCTTGGTATCAGCCGTATTTTCGTATATCGTACAATCAACAGATACAACAACACTTCGTCTGTCGAAGACCAGAAAAGATCGGGGCGGCCGCGTGCTGTTAGAACTACAAAGGCTGTTAATGCTGTTAAAGCCAGAATTCGTCGAAACCCCATTAGGAAGCAAAAAATCTTATCGCGAGAAATGAAGATTCCCGCTAGGACTCTGTCGCGTATTAAAAAACAAGACCTGAAGCTCGGTGCTTATCGTCGATATACAGGTCATGCCACGATCAAAACGCCTTCTGTCGCGATACGCAGGTGAAAGGCACAGAAATATCCTCTTTACCGATGAAAAAATTTTCACGATTGAAGAACACTACAAGCAAAATGATAAAGTGTACGCTCAAACTTCTAAAGAAGCTGCTCAAGTGGTCGGGAAGGTACAACGTGGTCATCATCCTGCGTCAGTGATGGTTTGGTGGGGCGTGTCTTATCAAGGAGTCACAAAACTGCATTTTTGTGAAAAAGGAGTAAAGTATATCAAGATACAGTCTTGGATCATGTTGTGAAACCTCTCAGCAATACTCTTTTTCAAAATATACCGTGGACTTTCCAACAGGACTCTGCACCTGGTCACAAGGCACGAACTACCCAAACCTGGCTTAAAACCATATGTTCCGGACTTTATAAGAGCTGAAGACTGGCCCTCATCTAGCCCAGACCTCAACCCTTTAGACTTCAAATTATGGTCAGTTTTAGAGGACATGGCCTGCTTTAAAACGACACGGCGACATTGAGTCTCTGTAAATCCATAGATTCATGGCCAAACAGATTAAAGGCCTGTATAAAAGCCAAAGGCCAAAGCCATTTCGAATAGAATTTTTTTTTATTTATTGCTGAGACTTTAATAAATTTGTAGGTATAAATTTTATTAATATTACATTACTTCATTTAAAAAAAAAGCATTTTTATTTATAACAGAACTTATGGCTGGACTAGTTATATCCACTTTAAAAAACAAATAATAACATAAAAAAAAAACATTTAAGAGGGGCTCCCTTAATACAGCAAACGTGACTTTTTTCGCCGTTTTTATAGTACACAACCCTTCGTGCACGAGTCCGCCTCGTACATGGCCGATTATTTGCAATAAACAGCTTTCTATTTGCAAGCCAATTCCAAATTTAAATAAAGCCTTTGATAAATTAGTTAAGGGGATTTATTGAATTTATTTTTGTCTTTCTCACTCTCACGGAGATTTGGTAGGTGCGACATGCAGCGTCGCGGAAGAATATAGCAGAAAAACGACGTTTTACCTAATTACTCAAAAACTAAGCCAGTTATCAAAAATCTGTTCTAAGCGTTTTAGGATATTATTTTTACCGATACATTAAAACAAAAATTACAATTACATCCATTGTAGTTTCCGATAAAACATAGAAAAACTGAGATTTTGGAGCAATTTTTGGGAGAACTTTCTATCGAGAAAATTTTATCCAATCGTGTTTCTGCTTCTAAGCGATTTTAGATTAAAGACCCAAAATACATGACGTGTGCACTTAATTGTCTTTATAGTTTTTGCATAAAACTTCATTCAAAATCACCTAAATACGGCTTGTAGGCCGTTAATTACACACAAGAACAGGTATATATATAATTAGGAAAAACAATACTTACGAGACATAATACAAGTATACGTTGGAATCCCATTTTACTTTGTGACTTGGAGATATAACTTGTCCAAAGAATATTGGCAAGGGCCAAGTGTGTGCTGTCAGTATAGAATCAGATGTCCTACTGCATAAATTCACCTACAGGACATTGTGTATTTATGTTGATCAGGATCGTAATTTGCAAATAAATGGGCCGAGAAAATTACAATTGGATCAAGGGGTAATTCAAGTAGCTAGTAACAAGGGCTACTAGCTACGAAGTTATTAAAAATGAATGTCAGGATGAAAATCTTTATTTTTCACATAGGCTCTTACCAAAAGTCAAAACTCTAAAAGCCATGTTCGGAAGGTAGGTTTGCACCGAAAAGAACTTGCAAGAAACTCGTCACTTGCTCTTTTCAAAAGTGGCATTATACCGAAACAAGTTTTCTTAAGGGGATTTATTGAATTTATTTTTGTCTTTCTCACTCTCACGGACACGTAGGTAGGTGCGACATGCAGCGTCGCGGAAGAATATAACAGAAAAAAAACTACCTTTTACCTAATTACTCAGAAACTAAGCCAGTTATCAAAAATCTGTTTCTAAGCGTTTTACGATATTATTATTACCGATACATTAAAACCAAAATTACAATTACATCCATTGTAGTTTCCGATAAAAAGTAGAAAAACTAAGATTTTGGAGCAACTTTTGGGAGAACTTTCTATCGACAAAATTTTATCCAATCGTGTTTCTGCTTCTAAGCGATTGTAGATTAAAGACCCAAAATACATGACGTTTTCTTTATAGTTTTTATATAAAACTTCATTCAAAATCGCTTAAATACGGCTTGTACGCCGTTAAATAGGTAGTGTGAAAAATTATTACATATTTTTAAAGACGTCTCGTAGATTCATGTATATTATATAAATTATATTATATTTAATATTTTTATTTTTATATACGTATGCAGCATACTTTCTTATATGATGTGCAAAAAATACATAAATAAATGAGTTTACGAATAATTACAATGACGTCAGTCACATCACGTTTGGATGGCGGCGTTTGAATCCTCTGAATTTGGTAGCATTTTATTTATATAGTAAATAACTTATATAATTAAAATAACCCAGGAAAACTTATAATGTCGTGTACTAGTGAATTTTGTGTTTCTTAGGGAAAAAAATCTGTTACAAGTTTTTCCAAAAGCTGCGATTTCAAAATAAATAAATAATTTTATAACACATATTTCATATAAACCTATCCAATTGAGCGTTAATACCTAATTTCGTTATGACCCTGAACTCTCTTTTTATCATGCTGAATAGTATATTTCAATATAAGTGCGGAAAGTATGTCATTTCTTTACGAGTCTCGGTTTGTTGACACAAGCCGTAGGCGCGTGTCAACAATAGAGACGAGTGGAAATGACAATTCCGCACGTGCATTGAACGACATTTTTTAACACATTTGCGAAAATACATAAAGTTGGGGCCAAGGCCAATTTACCATGAATATAGACCACTCACGCACAAAAAAAAAACCGGCCAAGTGCGAGTCGGACTCGCGCACCGAGGGTTCCGTACTCAAGAAGTACTGAAGCAAAACAATCAGAATATTTTATTCTAAATATGTATAGAAATAAGCTTAGGTAGTTATAGCTAGGTACTTTTAAGATTCGTTCGTACTAATGTAGATGTAACACGACCAAAACTGTAACGACCAAAGATGTAAAACGGTAATAATTACCTTTGTTAATGAACCGCAAAACTAACTTTGTTTGTAGAGGTTTATTGTTAATATCAAAAAAACTATGCTAGTTAGAGCATTGGGTATAGTTTTCTCTAAAATATACGTAAATTCCTATTGACCATAATTATTTGAGATTTTTCGATTGGTAAACTCCGGAGATAAGGGGGGGAACGGTATTTTTTAGACATTTTCCCCGATAAATCAAAAACTATCATGACTAAAAATAATTAAAAATCGGTTTTAGAATGTACAAAGTAAACCCTTTCATATGATACTTCACACAGTACAGTTATCTCACTTTTAAATTTTAACCCTCCGATTTTCCCCCCTTTTTAAATAAGAACAAAAATAATTTCCATTTTTTTTATTCCAGTGTCATTGGGCCACTAATATACACCACTATTCCAAATTTCATATCGATAGCTCCGGTAGTTACTGAAATAATCGAGTGTGACGGACAGACAGACGGACAGACGGACAGACAGACGGACAGACAGACGGAGAAAGTCGCACCATAAGGGTTCCATTTTACCATTTTGGTACGGAACCCTAAAAATAAACAAAAAAGTGGACAAGAATTGTCTATGGTCAACTGATGCACTCTGTGACCTGGGGTCAGAATCGGGAAGTTATGAAAGTCCTATTAGTTTACAAAAATTGGTTGCCTGTAAAGTCGGTTTACTGACGATAGTTGAACGTGACAACGTTTTCTTTGTCGCTCGTTCCGCGCTCGCGAGGTAACGCCGGTAACGCCGCATGAGCGAGGTAACGCCGGATGAGTCATGTTTTTTCGTGCGCGTAACCGGCTCTATCGATTTATAAGACGTTGTCACGTCAAAAAGTAACTCTGAAACAAATAACAATGAAGCTTTGTTGAAAAATTATATTTTTATTTCAGGTTTAACAGTTTAAAAAGGTACGTCATTTAATACAAACATAGTGTACTACAAACTTTTTGACGTGACAACGTCTTATAATTCGATAGAGCCGGTTGCACGCACGAAAAAACATGACTCATCCGGCGTTACCTCGCTCATGCGGCGTTACCGGCGTTACCTCGCGAGCGCGGAACGAGCGACAAAGAAGACGTTGTCACGTTCAACTATCGTCAGTAAACCGACTTTACAGACAACCAATTTTTGATTAGAACCTCCGTGCAGAAGGAAAACAAAAAGTACTAGTGTGGAAAAGAATAACTTTGCGTGTGGGGTTTTTGGGTGAAGGTGGTATCCCCAATTCCTTTTCTATGATCAGAAGGTTAGCGAAAGAAAGCAGCTCCGACTATTAAATTTTTATTACGCACACAGAAAACTTATAATTAATTCGCGGTAAGGTGTACAATGCAATATGATCGGGCGTATAGCTAGCGACTGGCGACTGCCGGCGTTGTGCAATGTGCATAGAGCGCACTCAGCAAATTTCGGTAGGTCACTCGCCTCGTGGCGCGGCCGTGAGCTAATACTACGGTTTCACCCGAGTATGCTTGTAAATTATATATATAAAAATGTGTATGTATGTTTATAATGTGATTTTGTATTCTGTATGTGTTTCTGTATGTGTGCAGAATGATGGTTGTGTGTGCGTGAGTAGCCTACACTACTCCCCCCCAGAGGCCGTGTCTACGGACGATAATAATCCGGGAAGCGCACTCTTCTTCCAGAACGCGTTGTCCGCCATCCGGTGTTAGATCCGGATGGTGGATGGGAAGTATCTGGGGATGGAGGGTTGGAAGATTTAGGTGGGCTAGTATCGGGAGGTGTGGATGAGGGTGGATTAGGTGGTTGTGCTGGCGTGGCATCAGACAATATGTAGGCCGGTTTAATGCGGTCAATAGATACAGTGATGACTTTGCCTTTAACATTTAACCTAAACGTTTTTGCACCTCTTTTTACGACCTCGTATGGTCCTGTATAAGCTGGATGTAGGGCACCACGTAGCGTGTCATCTCGGAGGAAGACATGGCTACAGGTGTTCAGCTCTTTAAATATGAAGGTTTTGGCCTTCGAGTGATGTTGAGCTGGAGTGGGTTGCAATTTTTCGACAAAAGATTTCATGCGGGCTGAGAAGTCGGTAATGTCGGTGGTGTAGCCTGGAACGTTGTCGCCGAAGAATTCTCCAGGTAGTCGGAGGGGTTCGCCGTACACCAATTCAGCTGATGATGCTTTGAGGTCCTCTTTTATGGCGCTCCTTATGCCGAGTAGTACGAGTGGTAGGGATTCAGTCCAATTTTCGTCTGCGTGGCAGGTTATAGCTGATTTGAGCTGACGGTGGAAACGCTCGACCAGGCCATTGCACTGAGGGTGGTAAGCAGTTGTGCTGCGGTGCTGAAATCCAATAGATTTGGCCAACTGCTGGAAAAGCGCTGACTGGAACTGCTTTCCGAGATCGGTCACGACATCTACCGGACTGCCGAAGCGACATACCCAGCAGGAAATAAACGTTCTAGCCACTGTCTCGGCTGTGATATTGGTAATGGGTACAGCTTCTGGCCATCGCGTGAAGCGATCTACAACTGTTAAGCAATATCGATATCCGTTTGAATATGGCAGTGGGCCGACCAGGTCTATGTGGGCGTATTTGAATCGTGCTGAAGGTAGCGCGAACGTACTCACAGGTGACGACACATGTCGGCTGATTTTACTGCGCTGGCAGGGCAAACATGCCTGTGCCCATTCACGGCAGTTCTTGCGCATAAGGGGCCAAACGAAACGTTGGGCAACGAGCTTAGCTGATGCGTTTGGGCCTGGATGGCTAAGAGAGTGAAGACTGTTGAAAACTTGCCTGCGACAGCTCTCAGGAACGAAAGGCCTGGCAGTCGGTGTACTGACGTCGCAGTACAATTCAGTACGACTCCCAGGTATTGTGATTTTCTTTAGGCGTAGGGAAGTTTCGCCATTTAGATATTCTGCAAGTTCGGGATCTGTGGCTTGCTCCTTGGCAAGGATTTCGAGATCGACAGGCTTCTGTAATTCATAAACACGGGAAAGAGTATCGGCAACGACGTTATCTTTACCCGCGATGTGTTGAATGTCTGTCGTGAACTGCGATATGAAGTCTAGGTGTCTATACTGCCGAGGCGAACAGTTACTTTTCCGCTCATGGAATGCGTAACATAGCGGCTTGTGGTCAGTATAGACGGTGAAGTGGTGAGCCTCTAGCATGTGGCGGAAGTATTTTATGCCTTCGTATATGGCAAGGAGCTCCCGGTCGTATGCTCCATATTTGACCTGGGAAGGGCTCAACTTGCGCGAGAAGAATGCTAGAGGCTGCCAAGCTCCATTTACTTGCTGCTGGAGAGCTGCTGCGATGATTTTGTCAGAAGCGTCTGTGACGAGACCTAACTTTGCATTGCAGTCTGGATGCGCTAGTAAGGCCGCGTTGCATAGACTCTTCTTGCAGTCCTCGAAAGCTTGCAGTGATTCTCCCTCTATTATAACCGGTTGTGAGGCTTTTACTGATCCGGTCATCAAGGCGTTCAGAGGTGCCTGGATTTCGGCAGCTTTGGGTAGAAATCGCCTATAGAAATTTATCATGCCCAGGAATCTCCTTAGTTCTCGGACAGTTTTCGGGATCGGGATATCCGCGATGGCTTTGACTTTCTCATCCAAAGGTTTCGTACCTGCTTCTGATATCCGGTATCCGAGGAATGTAATTTCTGGTGCACCGAACACACATTTGGCTGTGTTAACAAGTACGCCGTATTCTTGCATACGAGTGAAAAGTAGGCGCAAATGTTGTTTGTGCTCTTCTTGCGTTTTAGAAAATACCAGGAAATCGTCTAGGTATGGATAGCAAAAGTCAAGACCACGCGTTAGTTCATCCACGAAGCGTTGAAAGGTCTGACCGGCGTTCCTCAAACCAAAAGTCATAAAGGGAAATTCGTAAAGCCCGAAGGGGGTTGTAATGGCTGTCTTCGGTATGTCCTCCTCAGCTACAGGAATCTGATTGTAAGCCTTGACTAAATCTATAACGGAAAAGTACTTACAGCCAAATAAGCTATGGGAAAAGTCGTGTATATGACGAATTGGGTATTTGTCAGGTATCGTCCTTGCGTTGAGAAGCCTGTAATCGCCGCAAGGACGCCAGCCGTTGTCTTTCTTGGTCGCTAGGTGGAGTGGTGATGACCACGGGCTGTCGGACGGACGGGCGGTACCATTGGCCAGCATTGTATCAAATTCCTGCTTGGCGATCTTTAATTTGTCTGGTGCTAGCCTACGGGGTGAGCATGCCACGGGGGGGCCTGGTGTAGTGCGGATGTGGTGCAGTGTTGTGTGTTTTACCGTACCTGGTGTGCCGGCGGGGCGAGTGATATCCGGGAATTCGGACAAAATGGCGTGATACGTGCTGCTACCTCCAGTCGAGACCTTCACACTCGTAACAAGATTATTAGGATTACAAATGCTTACTGCTGCGCTGATACTGGTTAGGCTATCGGTGAGCCTGTGATTACTGATGTCAACGATGAGACGGTAATATGCAAGAAAATCTACACCGATGATAGGTTTCGTGACATTAGCAACGACGAAACGCCATGGAAAACTGCGGCGTAGGCCTATGTTTAACGTTAGTTGAATGTAGCCGTAGGTGTCGATTACCGAACCATTAGCAGCGCGCAGGGTAAAAGAGGTTTTACAACGACGCTCATGAAGTGCACTAATAGGATATACGCAGATGTCACTTCCGGTGTCTACCAAGTACTGAATGTTAGTGTCCCGGTCCGTGATAAAGAGGCGACCTGGATTACGACAATCGCCGGCCGCCATCACTGATTGTCGTGATTGTTTCCCGACGGCTTTCCGAAATTACACGGTTGTACGCATTTGTTGGCCGCCGATCCGAATTTGTGATGATACCAACAATTTGGGAACCGCTGGTGGTTAGCTGTCGACCTTCGGTGTTGTGAGCGACAGCAGCTTCGTCCGCGAGCTCGTCCGCGTTCATGCTGTTGTGATCTCTGGCTGTCACGAGCGAGGAGAGCGCTGACCTGCTTCGTCAACTCGGATACCTGCTGCGCCAAAGTGTCAACAGAAGTAGATGGAGCTACTGCAGCTACTTGGCGTGCTGGAGGTGACGCGATGTCATGGATCCGGTCCGTGAGGTCTGCCAGTGCATCAAGGGACAGGCTCGGCTGGGACGCGACGATGGGCTGCATCTCCACGGGTAGTCGGCTGGTCCAAATGGTTTTTACGAACTCGTTTGGGACGTCTGGTCCAGCCAGGTGTTGCAGGTGTCGGAGGAATTGCGATGGTTTCCGATCCCCTATTTGTTCGTGCGTTAAAAGTTGCTTAATTTTATTTTCCCGCGATGCCGACAGTCGGTTGATTAATTCGGTCTTCAAACGGTTATAGTCGGGAGGGCCAGCTATAATGTCCTCAACTTCTGTGGCGTACTGTCGGTCTAATGACGTCACTACCTGATAAAATTTTGTCTCTTCGTCACTTATTCCAAACATTTTGAACTGACCTTCTACTTGTCGGAACCAGATGTTGGGTTTTTCAGCCCAAAACGGTGGAGTTTTTATTTGTCTTGGGTGTGGCTTCGGCGTTAATGTTACATCGTGGCCGCTGATCCTGACGGCTTTTGTAACTCGTGGACCGGTGTTAACGTTTCGCGAGTCTGTTTCACTTTCGCTCATCTTGCTTGCGCGTCCTTTCAAACGGGTCACCAGTGTGGGGTTTTTGGGTGAAGGTGGTATCCCCAATTCCTTTTCTATGATCAGAAGGTTAGCGAAAGAAAGCAGCTCCGACTATTAAATTTTTATTACGCACACAGAAAACTTATAATTAATTCGCGGTAAGGTGTACAATGCAATATGATCGGGCGTATAGCTAGCGACTGGCGACTGCCGGCGTTGTGCAATGTGCATAGAGCGCACTCAGCAAATTTCGGTAGGTCACTCGCCTCGTGGCGCGGCCGTGAGCTAATACTACGGTTTCACCCGAGTATGCTTGTAAATTATATATATAAAAATGTGTATGTATGTTTATAATGTGATTTTGTATTCTGTATGTGTTTCTGTACGTGTGCAGAATGATGGTTGTGTGTGCGTGAGTAGCCTACATTGCGCACGCTAAACATACACTGAAAAGTCCACTATTTGAGCAAATGTGTTAAAAAATTCATTACCTACCTGTTGACATCCCTAAAGCCAAAATAAACCTAACAACATCTCAATTATCAAAATTGATCAACCGTTTACAGTGAAAAAATTAATGGCTAGCATCCTCCTGCACATTGTTTTTCGTATGAGTCACGTCTGTGCTTTTCCTAGCATCGTTTGTCCTATTTGTTTTCATTTAGCAACCGTTGCATGATATTCTTTCTATACCTGTAAAAATTTGTGTATGTGTATGTTTGTTCCAAAATTGTGAGCCATAATAATGGCTTAGGTATAGCCGATTCGTTATTTTCTATACGACACATAATTATAGTAGAGGAGCCTACGATGCTAAATCGGTAGTTACTCGAGCGTCGTGAGGACCTATTGCATTGCTATTCTAAAAGACGTGTGGCACTCGGAGACTGCCGCGGTAAAGCTATTGCATAGCTGTTTTTATCAACTTATGCAATTATTAGGTATTGCCATCCATCGATGAATAGCAGAACTTTTATTGACTTTTTGAAATATCACGCTTGTATCACGCTTGTCTCTTTAGTTCAGCAACTCGTCTCTAGGTAGCATGTTGTGAACGCGAGTTGCTGAACTAAAGAGACAAGCGTGATATTTCAAAAAGTCATTAAAAGTTCTGCTATTCATCGATAGATGGCAAAACTAAAAAGTGTTAGGTTATTTTCGTTACGGAATTTCTGGATTCGGTCTCCACGCTCAAGGCCCGCGATAGAAGCTATGCAATAGCTTAAAAATATTTGTTCATGAAAGTATACTCGAGCGCATCAGATTTTTATACAGATGCTTCTTCTTGATATGCTTGTCGTCCTGACCCATAATCAGACAAATATGCTCTCGTCTTTCACACATTTCCTAACGCCATTTGGAAGTGTATAGATTTCTCAGGAAATTTATACAAAGAAATACAAAGCTTGAAAAAGAAATCTTCACTGTACCTATTCGTAATTTTGTGCCCATCTCTTTCGACAGTCAGATTAAAATTTATTTAGCCGCATTTAATTTGCTTGTGTCCATTCGTTATCTATGACCAACCTCATATTGTAACCCAGATACAAGGTAGAGCTATTGACTATATTGTGAAACTGTTAGCAATATTAAAAATATTGGCTGCACTTACTTATTATTATTATATTACCTATATTATCTTACCTCGATACCTGTGATTAACTAATGAATAAGTAAATAATAATAGACATTATATACCCTGGACAAGGCGGAAGGCGCGATAAAATGTCCCCAGTTTATCGGTGCCAAAAATGCTTGTTTTGCCACCAACAGTGAGGCCACGCTGTAGTTTGCTCAGCGGCCACCTATAGAATTTTGACAGATGGCGCTACTGTTTGCTTGTACTAATAAGGTTTACGTGAATTATTGCTCGGATGCCCATATGCATATTTTTCTTATCGGTCTAAATAGTAATAACTAATTGATTAGGCACAGAGCTTTATTCTAGAATAGTCAGAAATTCTATGAAATAGCTAGGTACTCATGTACTAAAAGTTTTGTATTATTTCACAATACTGTAGCGTTGGATTGAAGCAGGTTTTCCTTTACTGTAGTGTTGGATTGAAGCAGGGTCTCAGTCTTTAATAGTCGATGAATTACAAGATTATTTTACTGCATCCCAAAATACAATGAAGGTACATCGGATCACTGAGCATCCTCAGCCTTAGCCATATAAATTATTATCTATTGTGTTACTACGATTGCTTTTGGTACTCGTGTACTTGTGGAACGAAATAAGTACAATAAAAATTATGGCAATCATATTATATCCGGTCGACAAACCGATCAGTGTCCTATCGTTGACAATTTCCATTTCCTTTCAGAAAGCAATCGTAAAAACATTTGGCTACCCCTGCAGGCTGCAGGAGATGTTGTCTTTTTTAGATACAATTACAGATATAAATATTAAAACAAAAGTTCTTAAAGCAACATTTGATAATGTTCCGCCATCGATGTCGCAGTATAGAGAAAAAAATTCTGGAAAGTTCGTGTGGTCTCATACAGATTCATTATCACATTGAAACATCGAGGATAATCATCTCAGTTCTGCCATCTCATTAATCCGCCAGATTCTTTATTCCGTCCGCCATTTTGTCCACAAAGCTTTTCTCTGTTGGCTTGAACACTTGGACCACTGCGTCCCCTGCGTTGGTGAGGGTTCTCACCACTTCGTCCCAGGCGTGCTTCATGGAATCCATCACGTCTCGTTTTGACCGTGCCTCGCCGTCAGATGGCAGTGCTGATATGACCGCGATGTAGCACTGCAATTAAAATTTTTATTTAAAGCCGAGACGAGCAAAACGTTCGTCTAATTGAATGGAACCCATAATTAGCAGGACAGTTTAATTTGTTTCGCTATAATCCGCTACTTGAAAAGACTCTGTATGGTGTCATATGCAGTAATACCCCCCACGTGAAATACTACAAACAATTACACCGGAACATCCTCAAGAGATGTTGACTTCACAAAGCAAAATTCATGAATCGAGATTTAACCGACATCGAGGCATCCTCAGGAGATGTTGACTTCACGATGGGAAATCGTAGAGATCACTACGCCTGTCTTTTTATTTGTGAATCAAGATACCCTGGGACATCCTCAGGAGAAATTGACTTCACAATGTGAAATCATACCGATCTCTTCCTATGTCTATGGCTTTCGATTTTTGGTAGAGTTGGAAGGATTTACACCCTTTTGTAATAAGAGACCGTGAAATATGTAATAGTATTTTAGTAGTAACAAAAGTAATTATGCAATCGGTAGCCATTTCTGTTAATCACTCATCAAAGATGGATGAAAATTATATTTGAAAGTTTTTATAATACTTACAAGACATAAGAAAATTGTGATTCTGAAATCCATACTTTCCTTATAGGTTGGATATCACGAAAATTGAACCGGTGAAGATAAAGAGTGTGTTGTCAATATAGAATCTGATGTATCACTGGGTATTGTATTATATGGACAGGAAACTGTGGATTTGCTGTGGTCACGCACGTTACTCAAATATGTGCTGACAAATAAATAACAACGAGTGACACGGGATAACAATCGCGTGACGCACTAGGGCTGATAGCTACAGGATTACAGGCAATATTAGTGTATACTAACAAAATATAATCAGAATAAAATGCTTTATATTTATAGAAATACACGAAGGTGATTTATTTGCGTGAAACAATTCCTTGTAATACAATTTACGCGCTTGACAATATCGTGATAAAATTCCTCGCAAGATATGCTTGTACGAGTGCAAAACTTATATTTTTTTTATTGCAGGTAGGCTTGCGCTTGAGGGCAAACATGCCTGGTCGAAAGCAGTGATGAGGTCTAGGATGGAGCGCGCTTGCCTAGAAAATGCCTATTCACTCTTCTCTTGAAGGCACCCTGATGGTACCTATCTACTTGGCTGGAAACATGGAAGCTGGAAGGACGTTCCACATCTTAGCGGTTTATATCAGAAACGTGGAAGAATTGTTATGTTATTGCAATCTCAAAAATAAATTCAATGGTTTTTAATAGGCTTATATTACATCCATTATTTTATTACATTTACAATAATGTTGGAAGTCGAATATAGGTACCGAAGCAATTTCAAGTCATCGTATCAAATTAAAAAAAAATGTAGGTATGAATTATTGACATTAAAATAAGCAATAATTACTCCACGGCGAAAAAATTTTAATCCCTTCGTGTATATTATTTATCTACTTTTTCAATGGGAGTAGCTAGGGTGCGAGTTCCACTTCATTTATTTCAGAAATTAAAAGTATATGACCTCTGATTGCATTATGTCAATGTTCTTTAATTACTGGAATCTCAAGCAATTTGCATTCGACACTGGTTGCAAGTTGCGACTTGCATAAATTGAGAAGGGTCACTGTCACGACCTAGTTTCAATTTAAAACTACATAATCTATATAATTAGTCCGCTGTTGCGAAGTAACTGGCTTGAATTAATCCGCCTGGGGACGATTGTGTAAAAATGATTAGTCGTAAGTAATGGTAATGTGTAGCAGCTATTTCTGCCGTGATTGGCTACGAAATTGTAAATAGCGTATTCAACTAATCAGAGAACGTTACGATTAACGTGTTGCAATTCTTGCAACTTACGATTCTTCTTCATTTCGCTCATAATAGGGCCAAAGAGCGTTTGTGGTCTTCTTTTGGCAATGTGGCATTTGGCAGGCTGGGTTATAATTCCTCCACACCTCCCTTCTTGATATTACTTACGAGCTACAAGTTGCAACGTCTAATTTTTTTTGACATGACAACGTCTTATAAATCGATAGAGCCGGCTGCACGCACAAAAAAACATGACTCATCCGGCGTTA
This sequence comes from Coenonympha arcania, assembly GCA_036785405.1. Classification (NCBI taxonomy): domain Eukaryota; kingdom Metazoa; phylum Arthropoda; class Insecta; order Lepidoptera; family Nymphalidae; genus Coenonympha; species Coenonympha arcania. The sequence goes on from CM072074.1 coordinate 4,592,632, forward strand.
CCGGCGTTACCTCGCTCGCGTTACCTCGCTCTGAGGCGTTCCATGTAAGGCTTGAAGTGCAAGCGAGAGTTATCACGTTCAACTATCGTCAGTAAACCGACTTTACAGACAACCAATTTTTGACGTGACAACGTCTTATAATTCGATAGAGCCGGTTGCACGCACGAAAAAACATGACTCATCCGGCGTTACCGGCGTTACCTCGCTCATGCGGCGTTACCTCGCGAGCGCGGAACGAGCGACAAAGAAGACGTTGTCACGTTCAACTATCGTCAGTAAACCGAGTTTACAGACAACCAATTTTTTTTTTTATGTTTACGAGCCCGTTTATACACCGTGCCCCACTTTGGGCTTCGGCTGGTTAGCTCAAAAAACTCATACTTATAGAAATGTATCCGCTGAAACGTTGATACAATCCATCAGTGAATCGACTTTATCTAAATTTTACCTATCTCTACATAACTTTATCTAATGTGAAGAAAGTAAGTTGCTTTTATAAGTGGTGCACAATTATGACATAATACATAGGAAAAATTATGCTGAAAACTAATATAAATGAACCAGGGTCTTTCGACCACATTGGTCTATAGTCTATACGGTGTATATCTAGACGGTGTATGCTTACGTTATTTTTCTAATGTATAAAATTCTCGTGTTTAGAACAAAACTGCGCCAAAATTACTTGAATTCGGTAAGGCAGAAAATATCCCCAATTGAAAAAAATATATATGGCAAACAACAAATACCGAGTCAGCTACAAATTATACAATTCTGATTTCTGTGGCATAAGTATAAGTAAAATATGAAATACGCATCGAACATATTGTTTAGGTTTGTGATACCCTCCACGGTGCTCGTATCATGATTTAAATTGGGTAATCACTGCCCACCGGAGGTGACGAGGCTGTCCGTTGTCACAGGTCACTGCTGTGACCACAGATCAGAGGGGTTAGTAGGTACAGGTTTTTGTAGGAATTTCGAATCCACTCGCATCGCACTTACGAATCGAATTCATCCATACATACATTTACAGCCAGCTGTGTGGTCTTCTCCGTAGGGAACGAGTCCCCGCGGGGGTACGGGCCTCGAGGCATGCCTCCTTACCCGGGCGTTGTGTGGCGGGGGACCCTTGATCCCCCGGTATTGTTCTTTTAGCCCCGGTTTGAAGGGGCTAAGGCTTCGCCTTTACAGCCAGCACCATTTATTGACAGCCGCATGTCAGCGACTGCGATGGCGCTGGCTGTAAATGTATGGAGGAATTCGATTCGGTTATGCGATGCGAGTCGATTCGAAATTCGTACAAAAACTTGTACTAAACTTTCAGAGTGAATTTTTTATTTAGACGACGGAATGGCGTAGCAGTATCCTGCCGAATGCGTCGGAGCTCGTGGGTTCGATTCCCACCACTGGAAAATCTTCAAAGCATGAATATTTTCTGGTGTCTGGGTATTTACTCCGACATAATTGACGCTGATGATGCAGTAAACTGACGTTTTAACTGTCGTTTGATAAATTAACAAACAAAAAAATGTATTCAATCAAAGTTAAAAATGTATTTTTATGTTGAAGAACACTTCTCTTATTTTATAATATTTTGAGTTATTTTGGTGAGATAGAGAAGGTCGAATTTAAAGTCCAATCAATTTATACTCAATAATACAATGATAATATTTTTGGTACCTAATTATTTTCATGTAAAAGAATTTCAGTTTTTCACAAGTTCATGAAGTGTAAAGAAAATCAAGTTTACTTATAGCTGTAATAATCTAGAGGTACACTCCTATAACTATAGATTATTTGGGCTCGGTTTTTTAAACCCCATCGGAACTATAGATTTTTCTGGAGTAAAAAGTATCTATCTGGTCCTAGCCAAATCGGTTCAGCAGGTACAACAAACATCTAAATAGGATGTACCTAATTGTCTTGCGTGACAATAGTTAAAAATCAAACCTTTTTTTACTCTATACAAGTTAGTACTTGACTGCGATCTCACCTGCAGATGGCAAGTGATGATGCAGCCTAAGATGTTGTCGTACTAACTTGGAAGGGTAAGTAAATTTACCCCAACGGTTTCTACAAGCATCGCACCAGAACGCTAAATCGCTTGGCGGTGCGTGTTTGCTGGTAGGGTGGTAACTAGCTACGGCCAAAGCCTCCCACCAGACCAGACTTGAGCCAATTTAGAAATTATAAAATTCCAAAGTGGTCCGTGGCGGGAATCGAACCCGCGACCTCCCACTCGAATCCGAGCGCGCCGCCACTGCGCCAGTGAGGTCGTCAAATCTTATAAAGATCCTACATTAGTACTAGAAACTAGATAAAACTACTTCGGCTTCAACCCGACTCCACGAACAACATATTGTGTATTAAAATAAAAGTAAATAATACTTCCAAGAAACTTTATTCAAAAACCTTACTTTGGATAACACGATAAGTCAGTAATCATGAATCATCATTATTTTAGAATCTTTTGACGAATTGGTGTCAAACACTCAAAAACTATTTTAATAACGATGAAGTGAAAGAAGTCATACTTGAAAAAAATTATTAGAATTTCACAGAGCTCTGCAGTTGCGATGTGATTTTCTTAAATTGTTCTGGGAATTCCTTGAATCCTTCTGGAAGTTTTTCTAAAAATATTGTAACGGGAAAAATAGCGTCAATGTTAGCGAAGGGGCTCTTTTCGTCGACTTTAGCTGAGGCATCAACGCCGCCCGCTTTTTCATCTTTAGTTTCCGTCTCTTCACTTCTCTTCAAGCGAGCGCAGTCTAGAGACTGGATTACGCATACAAGCAAAAGGGCAGAGAGGATAACCTGTAACAAAAAATATGAATTTGAAAATCTTTACTATCATCCATTGACTTACTATCTAAGGACAGCGGGTGTAATACAAAACTCACGAAAAAAGTGTCCCGAGGAAACCTATATACAAACGAGGGTATGTGTATTTTTATAAACAAACTAAAACAGTGTAAATTATGTCTTAAACCATTATTATACAGCCTAATTTTACTTGCAAGTAGCTACAGTGCGATTCTCTCGTTTATTGCCCGTGGTTCCCCCGATAGTCCCCCTGGGGAATCTCCCTTTTCGCGTTTTATCTATCTTTCGGTTCGGACACTTTTTAGCGCTGACCCGTCATCCTTATAGTCCAGTCAATTTAGACATTTGATGTAACATAAATTCCCACCAAGCTGAAAATCGGTAAGATTGTTTAAAATTTTATTAAAAACTTTGAAAGTTCCCCATCTTTCCCCTGTAAGGAAAAAATTTATTCAAGGTCAAAGGTGAAAAAAATGAGTTTTTCGGGATTTTCAGCAAAACGGTAAGTTTTATCGTAAAAATACCTCAAACAAAAATTGTAGATCATAAAATTATCTACAAAAAATTTATGAAATTTTTTTCTACGAGCCACCGTTTTTGAGATATAACGATTCAAAAAGTTGTAAAAGTTGTAATCGTCATAATATGCACATGTTTCCTCGCCACCTATGAGGTAGTGTACTTAGCGCGTTTCCTTTAACGTGGTTTCCCCAGTATTCCTATTCCACGGGTCAGTTTTGATCTTGTTTAATTTTAAACTATTGAAAAATAATGGATATTAGCAGAGATTAAAGGGATAAAAGCAATTTAAGTTAAAAAAAAGTAGTGAAATTTAATCGTCCGATTCGTTCAACTTTCAAATTCTTCTTCTTGATCTTCTTGTTCTTCTTGTTCTTCTTCATCTTCATCCTGAGTGCATGTAAACTGCGTTAATAGCAATGTATCGCATGTTGCCTCTGTTGGTGGTTCAATATTAGAGCACAACCGGCCTGCCGCCTTGACAATGTATACATGCCGGAGAACGGAACAGTCCGACGTTTTTACAACCACGTTTAGCACTGCATCCTGATTTTCTGATGCAAAAAATCGAGTTCAGCAGTTTTTCCGGCGCGAAACGTGGTTTTTCCGGCGGTGGCGAGGAAACGTGTGCATATTATGACGATTACAACTTTTACAACTTTTTGAATCGTTATATCTCAAAAACGGTGGCTCGTAGAAAAAAAGTATTAATAAATTTTTTGCTGATAATTTTATGATCTGCAATTTTTGTCAGAGGTATTTTTATGATAAAACTTACCGCTTTGCTCAAAATCGCGAAAAACTCACTTTTTTTACCTTGAATAATTTTTTTTCCTTACAGGTAAAAGATGAACTTTCAAATTTTGTTTTTAATAACATTTTTAAACAATCTTACCGATTTTCAGCTTGGTGGAAATTTATGTAACCTTACTCTTATTTTTTGGTCTAATTTGACCGGACTATATTAGTTATCTATGCTATCATCATACTTTATTCAAAAAACGGCCAAGTGCGAGTCGGACTCGCGCACCGAGGGTTCCATACTATTAAAGAAGTAAAACGTTAAAAGAATCTACTTTTGTTCATGAATTTACGAGTATAATTTACAAGTAGGTACTTTTGTTGGCAAACCGCAAAACTTTGTTTCTAGCGCTTTTATTGTTATTGTCAAAAAGTATACTAGCAAGAAAGTTAAACCTAGTAGTAAAAGTCCTAAAACTATTGCAAATTTCAACTTGATAAAGCTTTAATAGTTACTGAAATAATCGAGTGTGACAGAAAGACGGACGGACGGACGGAGAAAGTCTACTCTCTCCATAAGGGTTCTATTTTTGCCATTTTGGTATGGAACCCTAGAAACTAAAATGGGGTTCAGAAGACAGCGAGAGCAAATTTTAATTTTGTTACTCTGGGAGTTTGCGTTATTTCTCTCCATTGGTCCGAGTCCATGCTTCAGTAGGGTTGAACAATTGAACATGGGTTGAACGCATAATGTATGAAGAAGCAACTGCCCTACAACTTTACCCATATGACCATAATATGACAACACTGTGATCGCTCAAAAAATCACATTAAAAAAAAATGAGAATAAAAGTTGTGGTTTAAGATTTTTATTAGTTTCATAAAGAATTATTTATCAATTTACTCCGATGAAACTTACAGGCTAACATTATCTATACTGTGAACAAATTGAGTTTTGAGCGTACAGTTAAAAAGTTGTCTTCGATAAATCACGTGATCAATTTAGCGAATGGATAAGTCATTCTCATACAATTTTTTTGTGAATTTCGTTCCATTCGAACGATCAACAAGTCTGCGACGTTCGGAGATAAGTCATATGGCTGATCTACAAGTAACAAGTGCACCAGTGACAGTGTTGGAATAAAACACAAGTGCAACCTGGAGATTGGAACAAAACACAAGTGCACCAGGGAGGTTTTTAAAATGGTTTCTTGCATTGTCAAGTCCATAACATTGATACTCATATGTTAAACTCAGTTAAGGCCTTAGAAATTCTTGGGATGTAGGTACATTGTACATGTACATTGTACATACCTACCTACCACATCATAATAATATTATGTATATGGTATATGTCTGAACTTTTCAATATTGTGATCTTTAGTTGCTTTTTATAAACTAAATAAAACAAATAAAACAGGAGACTTACCTTGGAATTATTCATGTTGAATGGATAAAGGGTGAATGAAAATTCTGCATTTTATACTGAAGACTATCTTATCAAATAAAGGAAATGGCTGCCTAAAGGGCTCATTACTTGTGTAACGAGCAATTCTTTTAAAAGTAAAGGAAATCCTCATTTCTTTAATTAAGTATTCGATCCACTTTTCAAATGTTATCAAAGTTTACCAGTGATAAATCTTTTTATATTTATATATTTACCTCATAAGTAACATTGAATTTATTCATTATTAAACGTGCTGAAAAAAGGAGACGCTCAATTCGGCGGTTTTTAATTCCGTACTCAAAGGGTAATTACAAATTTTAAAAACCCCCGACACAAAAAATAAAATATATAAAGTAACAAATAATATTTTACACCTATTATAATAATTATTATCGTCGTGTCGGGGGTTTTTAAAATTTGTAATTTTACTTTTATTTTGTTTTTTTTAAAGTAGGTAATAAGGTATTAAATATAGGGAAGGAATTTCGAAACGATAGGACATATAGAAGTTACTCAGATTCCCTCATCAACTATTAAAGAGCTGATGATCTTCAAACGGCAAATCAGGATATGGTAACCTTACCATATACTTTCAATATCGTTGAAGTAACACGGTACCAAATTTCGAATCGATAGGATATATGGAAGGAAGTCAGATCCCCTCATCAACTATTAAAGAGCTGATCTTCTTCAAACGGTTGATCAGGTCATGATCACCTTACCATACGCTGTAAATATCATTGAAATAACACGGTACCAAGTTTCGAAACGATAGGACATATGGAAGGTAGTCAGATCCCCTCATCAACTATTAAAGATCTGATGATCTTCAAACGGCAAATCAGGACATGATTACCTTACCATATACTTTCAATGTCACTGAAGCTACACGGTACCAAATTTCGAATCGATCGGACATAAAAAAGTTAGTCAGATCCCCTCATCAACTAGAAAATAGCTGATAATCTTCAAACGGCTGAACAGATTTTCATGAAACATGGCTAAGAACACTCAGGATAAAATTATCTATGATACAAAATAAATTTCATGAAAATCGGTCCATCCGTTTGGGAGCTACGCTACCACAGACAGAAACACAGATACACAGATAGGTACACAGATACACAGACACGTTAAACATAAAACACCCCTTTTGCGTCGGGGGTTAAAAAACAGGACACTATTCGGTGCTATTACTGAGACTTCGCCGACCGTCCATCCATCCGTCTGTCACCAGGCTGTATCTCTTAAACCGTGATAGTTACACACATGCAATTTCCACACAAATACTTAGGTACAATATATAATACCTACTTAGAAAACACCCAGACACTGAAAACCATTCATGCTCATCACACTATCATTTTCTAGTTGTAAAAATCGCACCGACTACCCCCGAAGCAGAAAAACCATCTACTTTCTTCCAAAATCGGTCATAGTAAATAGTAGTAGGTCATAGTAGTGGGGGAACCTCCAGGCATCGTTTTAGTACGTAAGATGTATGTTTTGTTACATGTGGCATTTTCTTGAAATAAAGTTTTTTTCTTTCTTCTTCTTTCTTTCTTTCTTTCAGAAAGCTAAAGTCTTTTACAGTTTTCCTATAGGTACCTTAAATTGAATAATGAAGAAGTAATTAAATATTGATGTATAAAAATAGTATTTTCTTCAATGTTAACAATGTCTCTAAACATTAATAAGGCGTCAAGTTTGTTATATAGTTACGAGTATGTATTATACCTTATAGATATTTTGTAACTAGTTACGAATTACGATACAAAATAATCTACTATGGGCCTCATAAGAAGGCTCAGAGTCACTCAGCGGGTGATAGAGAGAGCTACGCTCGAAGTTTCTCTGCGTCATCAAAACAGAATGAGGAGAACCGTAGACGAACCACAGTCAGGAAGGCAATGGGCAATAGGCAGGCCGCGGGGATCACATAGCTCGTAGAATCGACGGACGTTAAGGACTCAAAGCTACCAACATACCATAACCAGCGAGATAATAACACTACTATAGCATGTAGTGTTATTATCTCGCTGCAGACTCGGTCATAAATCATTGTCGGTTGTGCATTACTGCAGAACAACAAAAGCGAAACACTCGAATGATTTATGACCGAGTCTGCAGCGAGATAATAACACTACTATAGTTGCTAACTTGTGCAAAAACAATACAAGAGCCAACCAAGAGTGAGCGAGAGTCGGACTCGCGCACCGAGGGTTCTATACTAAACAAGAAGTAAAATAAAAGAATCACTTTTGTTCATTGAATTTAAGAATAAATAAATAAATCGAAAATTATCAGGCATAAAAATAAATAAAAATCTGTTTTAGAATAATATAAAGTAGATAACGCCCTTTCTTAAGACGCACGCAGTGCTTTCTTAAGAGAATTGTATACCTGTAAGCTTTCATACATAGTCGCGGACAAACATACATACAAACATACATACATACGGGTCGAATACAGAACCTCCTTCTTTTTTTGAAGTCGGTTAAAAAAGCGACCACGTTTTCCTAGCCCTAAAATGTAGTCCAATTTTCATAATTTTTGACTATGTGTCAGACATTACATTCGACGACGGAATGGCGTAGTGGTAGCGAACCTGCCGTCTGCGCCAGAGATCGTGGGTTCGATTCCCACTACTGGTAAATATTTGTGTGATGAGCATGAATGTTTTCCAGTGTCTGGGTGTTTTTCAATATATTATATTTATGTATATTAGTATGTATATATATTTATCAGTTATCTAGTACCCATTTAACACAAGCTATCGCTTACTTTGGGGCTAGATTGCGATGTGTAAAATGTCCCGTATATATTTATTTATATTTATTTATTTACTATGAAGTACTATGCTCGTACAAATACTATGCTCTCTTTTCAAGAAATATTGCTTATATTAAAATATATTTGAGTCTAAATATCCACATTTTTTACCTTAAAACTTGCATTTTTTTATTTAAATTAATTAAAATACTAAAAAATAACGTACGAGCCTAGATTAAGGTGTATTGAATCTAATGACACCAAAATTGTCCAATTTGGTAAACGTTTAGGGGGGTGAAAATTTTTATCAACCAAAGCCATATGTCAAGAATAAAATGTAGGACTACCTCTGGACTTGCAACTCTCTTTACGGGTATAGATATCGTTTTTGAAAGCACCTATTCCCATTCCGCTAAGTCAGTATACAATAGCCTTAATATTATGATACCCCATTCAATATTTTTATATCATTTTGAAAGTTCGACACCCCGGTTTTCCCCCGATACAGAGTCAGTCCAAAAGTACCTCAAGCAAAGGGTAAAAGCTATTAAAATATAATGGATGTTGACACAGACCTGTAGGTCTGTGGATGATGAGTTTTTCTGAGAGTTGAGGTGTTATTTTTCTCTTTCTCACTCTCACGGATATGTTAGTAGGTGCGATATGCAGCGTCGCGGAAGAATATTAAAACGACTTAATTGCGCAAAAATTAAGCCAGTTATCAAAAATCTGTTTCTAAATTTTTGGATATTATTATTACCGACACATTAAAACAAAAATTACAATAACATCCATTTTAGTGTCCAATTAATATTACAATATTTAACTGAGATTTTGGAGCAAATTTTGTGAGAACTTTCTATCGATAAAATTTTATAAATCGTGTTTCTGCTTCTAAGCGATTTTAGATTAAAGACCCAAAATACATGACATTTAAATTTTAAAGTACATAGTTTTTAAATAAAACTTGTAGTACATAGTTTTTAAATAAAACTTCATTCAAAATCACTTAAATACGGCTTCTACGCCGTTAAGTTATATTTTTCTAAATTTATGTACCTAAATACAAAGAATAAAGAAGAATTTTCACCTTAGAGTTAATGACCGCTTAAATTTAGTGATAGTGCAAGCATAATAATTAACGCTTATAAATTGCATTATGTTAATTGACGTTTTATTTCCAGTATGGCGGAATATGATAAGAAAATAAAAACTAATTTTTCGTTGTTATTAAAGTTAATTTGACAAAGATTAAAAAATATTTAGTATGTTATTAGGTACATATAATTTTTTTAGAACAAATATAATATTTAGTAAATCTTCTCAGAAAATGCAAAAAATCTAAAGAAGATTTGACAACTTTCTCCAAATATTGTAGATGTCTTATTAAGAGCGGGTATTAACTGAATATGTCAGTTCAAGATTTCATTTTTACAGTAGTAAATCAAGTCTCAACTGCCTGAAATAAATCACACGAATATTACATCATATTGTCGAGAAACTGTGAAAGTGAAAACATAAACCGATAATTTTTTGTCGATAAAAAAAATTCCCGAAGTTGCGTCCAATTTTTTACAATTTTCAATTTATTATCAATGTTTTACGTACTAGAGAGCCAAGGTTTAGGATAATAATTCCAATAAATATTACGAAGTGCGTATCTTATCGTTTTCTTTCTAAATCATGTATTTTAAAAGTTATTACAGTAAACTCTGAATGGCGCTTATTACATTCTTATTTCGCGTAATACGCCATGCTCTTTTGTACCAGAACGATGTTTTGCGCATGACAATCAGTCACAATTGCTCCATTGAGACAAGAAGACTGTATTTCTGTGCTCCAGGCCAAAAAAATAGTTCTTTGTATCCTTAATATATAAATTATGAATTATAAATTATTGTGTGTGTATTTATAAATGATTTGGTGGCGTTAATAATATAATTGTAAATATGGGGAGCAAAAACTACGAAATAAAAGTATATTAAAGCAAAAGCCTTTCTGTCAAATATCGACCTTCACTCTTTACTTTTAAAGCACACAATTAACGAGCACTGAATTCCCTCAAGCAATGACATGTCAATGTCGGTGTGAGTAGTATATGTAAAAAAGGACGATCCCAATCAATTTTGAGAGAGAGGAATAAAGAGTGCACCTGTATGTGCGCACTTTGTGCAACATGTTCACTATTTTGACACTTCAGTATGCAAATATGAGAATTGCATTATTGATTTGTGCTAACATTCATAAATGTCTAAATGTTACTATGTAATGTTACATTGTTTAAATGTTACTTTGTTAATTAGTTCCTACATAAATATAGTTCAAGAGATAATGTGCAATAATAAATTTAAAAAAAGGTCAAATTTATTACGACACAATATATATAATATGAAATATTTATAAGTAATGAATTCTGTAAGAGGGTAAAATGAATTTCTGCACAGCTAATGAAACAGACTACGCTTAAATATTTTTTTTTTGGATTTTTTTAGGGTTCCGTACCCAAAGTGTAAAACCGGTACCTATTACGAAGACTCCGCTAGTCGTCTGTCCGTCCGTCCGTCCATCCGTCCGTCTGTCGCCAGGCTGTATTTCTTGAACCATGATAATAAGACACTTAAAATCACAGATAGTGTACTTAAAAAACCCACTCCTAGCTTTAACTAATCATCTTTTTGATTAGTGTTTTACACACTTAGGATATAATTCCTATACCTAAGCAGGACAGATTGATTTGTTTTGCTATAATCCGCTACTTGAAAAGATTCTGTATGGTACATTAAGCAGGAACACTGCCCACATGAAACACCACATACAATTTTTCAACACTTTCTTCGACACACGTTTCGTCCCGACACCGGGACATCCTCAGGAAATGTTGACTTTACGATGCGAAATTGTAGACTCTATGACAGAATCTTTTCAAGTAGTGGATTATAGCAAAACAAATTAATCTGTCCTGCTAATTATGGATTTCGGCAAAATAACGCCTGCTTCCATTCAATAATTCCTATAAATTTAAATACAAATCAAAATTTCACTCGCAGCGGGATTTGAACCCGCTTTTCCCAGCTATCGCGGCTGTGTGCTCTTATCGCTGAGTGATTACTCCCCCTAGCTTTTCACCGGCCAAAAGTGCCCATCAGACTAGCCTAATACACACCTAGCCTAATAGCCCACGTCAAAATAAATGCCTGAAAACCTTATATTGCATAATGTCAATTGGTTTATTAATATAGCAAATATGTATTGTATTGTCTTCTTTTAATTTCTGACTAAGCATGCATTTCTTTTATTCTACACTAGCGGCCCGTCCCGGCTTCGCACGGGTAGACATCAATAGGTACAGATATTTAAATTATAAGCATGCTAATTAAAACGACCATGAATCACTAAATTAGAAAAAAATTATATGCTTATTTTAAAGCCTCCCTGTACACAACGTTGGCTGCGGTATTTGTAGGTGGCAATAAAACGTATTGATTTTCAGGAGATCCTATTCGAGAAAGTGCCACATACAATTGCCCGTGGGAAAAGCACTCTTTCTTTGTCCCTGGGATTTATTTATTGTTAGGGCAAAAGATATTTTTAAAGGGAAATGTAACCTTTTAAAAGATATGGGCAAATCAGTTGGTATCATCGGGATCCGCGGAACATGTGCGAGCTGACCGGCCGCGGGACCCCCGCCGGCACGTATTTTTATTTTAATTTCATGATATCTTTTGAATGGAATGTCCGATTTCAATAATTCAAAAAAACCTGTCAAGTGCGAGTCGGACTCGCGCACTGAGGGTTCCGTACTACAACCGGAGGAATAAAACCATAAAAACCACTTTTCTTATCGAACCGCAAAACTAACTTTGTTTTTAGGAGTTTTATTGTAAATATCAAAAAACTACTTATTAGATCTCGTTCAAACCAATTTTCGGTGGAAGTTTGCATGGTAATGTACATCATTTATTTTTTTTAGTTTTATTATACTCTTATTTTAGAAGTTACAGGGGGGGGGGACACACATTTTACCACTTTGGAAGTGTCTCTCGCGCAAGCTATTCATTTTAGAAAAAAATGATATAATAAACCTTAGTATCATTTTTGAAGACCTATCCATAGATACCCCACACATATGGGTTCGATGAAAAAAAAATTTTTGAGTTTCAGTTCTATGTATGGGGCACCCCCAAAATTTATTACTTTTTTAAAATTTTGTGTGAAAACCTTAATGCGGTTCACAGAATACATCTACTTACCAAGTTTCAACAGTATAGCTCTTATAGTTTCGGAAAAAAGTGACTGTGACATACGGACGGACAGACGGACAGACGGACAGACGGACAGACGGACAGACAGACATGACGAATTTATAAGGGTTCCGTTTTTTGCCATTCGGCTACGGAACCCTAAAAAGTAATCATTAGGTATTGAGACAGTCTTGAATATTAAATTATTTGTTTGGATAAAAATTTATAAATGGTATGGATAACACGGTCTGATTTTGATCGGCATTTCTATCAATTTGTTAAATGCAAAAAAGTAGTTATAGTGACGTAACTACGATAGTTAGACACATGGTCTCGGAAAGTTTTTTGTAGATATTGATATATTCTATAATATTGTCGAACATTTTTTTGTCCTGTCATTAAAACTCTTCGCAGCGTATGCGATGAAAGACATTTTATGGCTAATTTTTTTACACCTCCGGTTGGTTTTGATAGGAATTTCTAAAGATTTCTATAGTAATCTAGTACTAAATATAGCCTATGTTACTCAGTGATAATGTAGCTTTCTAATGAAAAAAGAATTATTAAAATCGGTCCAGTACTTTTTGAGTTTATTCGTTACATACAAAAATACAAAAATCCAAAAATACAAAAATACAAATCTTTCCTCTTTATAATATTATATTAATATATTAATAATAAGTGTAGATTTACACATAGATTGTTTTGTCATATTTCAAATTTTCATCCATTTTTTCCATTTTGGACATAACAAATTATTGTATCTGCTGTTTTGGTTAAATAAATATTTTTTCATTTTCATTTTTTTCATTATAACAAAGCCTTAGACTCCTTGGAGCATGAATATATCTGGGAAGCAATGCATGTTTAGAGTGTTCATGGTGACCCTAACCTAACCTATCGAACAATTCATTCCTAACTGATTTACGCTTCGCAGATGATCTCGGCCTATTTTCAGTGTCCCCAAAATCTATATGAAATGCAACAGCAACTATCAGACCACAGCGCGACAGCGCGCAGGGCTTCAATGAACACAATTAAAACAAAAATTATAAGAAATGCATCACACACATATAACATCAAAGTAAATAATGAGAAAATCAATTATGTGGAAGAGTATGTTTACCTTGGACAGTTGATAGTTACAAGTGATACAATGCAGAAAGAAATAGAAAGAAGGATAACTAATAAGATTGACAGATATATAACATCTGTCCAATATTTTTATGGTTAACAAGATCAACCGCCTTAGACATGTCAAGAAATAGAACAGTTATAGAGTTTCCATTATTTAGCTTTTCTAAAATAATTTTCAAGTTCAAACATGGCATTTGAGTTAGACTTATTTTCCCAAACCCATATTGAGTATTTGTAAGTGGCGATTTTTCAATCGCCAGATCTGAGGAATAAACTTGAACCTATTTATGGCATACAAAATCTGTCAAAACGTCATATTATTATGTTTATTCCCCAATTAAAGTTTATCTGACGATTGAAAAATCATATAAGATTAATTAAATAGTAATTAAATGTTCCGAAAAGTTGTTTATTCTGTTGAATAAGGTCATCTTACGATATCATCAAAAATTAACGCTAAATTTTAAAATTCCAAAAAATGCTTTTGTAATTTTCAAATAAAATTTCAAGAAATCTTTTGCCTACAACTAGGTGTTCCGAAATGCACTTAGCCGAATTTGTCTGATTATCTTACCTAGTGTTCGCGGTTTTGTTGACATTACCTATCAGTCTGCGTTGCGACTTTTGACACAATCTGATTTTTTTCTAGCTTTCAGCCCCCTCTTAAATAATAATTTTATTAACTTATTTGTTTGTTAATTATTGAAGTATGTATATTATGATTTGCAATTTTTTTTATCAATGTAACATGTAATCTTACGTTTTTCGAGTAATTAAAGTGTAAATTTTAATAAATAGCTCAAAATTGTTAAAAAAAATTTTTCGAATTCGAGTTTTTTTCGAGAAGTTTTACTATAGTAACATATATTTTTTTTTTCACCATCGTAAAGTAGAGATTTCAACGAATAGAAAATAAACCAACTTTTTGAAAAAAGCTGATATTTTGACGGGTGAATTTTCGATTGAAAATGAGGGTGCTTTTTCGATATTAATTCAAAATAAGGTGAAAAAAATAAATATTTTTAGTCAAATAAATTACAGCGTATTTGGGATATAAAAAGGTAAGTTTTCACCAATTTTCGTGAAAAAAAATTTTTTTTTGTAAAAGATAAAAATAAAAAACCAAAAACTTGGTTTTTTTAATTTTTCACATAAATTTTGAGGTTATGTGAAAAAAGTGTAAATACAAAAGTTGTAGATCTTTTTATTACCTACAACTTTGCCATTTAACTTTTTTTTCTTAGGACTTGTAGTTTTGCCGGAAATCAAGGAAAACCATTTTTTACACTTTAACCCCCCCTCCCCCCCTGTTCCCGAACTCGGATCGACCGTAAATTATTTTTCCTTTAATTTTTATAATATTCTCCTCCTTTTATAATGGGTTTCATCCTACTATTATTTTTTTATGTTTTAAAAATTATCGGCCCTGGTCTATAAGTATATCAAGACATTTTTTTTTATTTATTTTTTCTATTTGTATTTCGTAATATGCTTGCTGTGAAATTTTTAGAACAAATACTGAACTCAAAACTATACCTACATGAACAAATTTATGTAGATAAGTAGATAAAGTTGTGATCAAAAAAAAGTATTTCCTTCTTTTAATAATTGATAGAGAAATGGCATAACACATGTTAAAAATAACATACAATCCAATTGAGACTTTATTGAAGTCGGTAAAAAGAAAATTGTGCAACAATCATCAATACTAATATTAATAATAAAAAAGCTGAAGAGTTGGTTCGTTTATAGTAGTGTTATTATCTCGCTGCAGACTCGTTCATAAATCATTCGAGTGTTTCGCTTTTGTTGTTCTTTGTTGAGTTGTGCATTACTGCAGAACAACAAAAGCGAAACACTCGAATGATATATGACCAAGTCTGCAGCGAGATAATAACATTACTATAAACGCGCTAATCTCAGGAACTGCTGATCCGAATCGAAACCTTCTTTTTGTGTTACACACATCGCAATCTAGCCCCAAAGTAAGCGATTGCCTGTGTTATGGGTACTAGATAACTGATAATTATGGAAGGATGTGATCTCCACAACACAGGGGATCCTAGTGTGGAGGTCACAGGCTTCAACTTTTGTGCTTATTTTGTACCTCTGTAAAATTAATAATAAATAATAATAATAAATTAATTGGTTAATTAATATACATACATATTAATGTAATAAACATAAATATAATATATTCAAAAACACCCAGATACTAGAAACCATTCATGCTCATCACACAAACATTTTCCAATAGTTGGAATTTCAATGGGTATGGAATCGGACCCACGACCTCCGACGCAGACGGCAGGTTCGCTACCGCGCTACGCCATTCGGTCGTCGGCCGGAAGAAGTTTATAATACTTTTAGTTCAATAATCATTACAGTATAGATATTTCAATCCACACATCTATCGAACCCACACTGTCAACCTCCATACGAATCGTATGGAGGCATAAGCGATTTTTGACAGAGTGGGGCGCGTCTTCGTAGATTGAAATATCTATACCTATTCTTATTTTCCCCTTCACCTCTTACACTAGCTAGGGTCACTGGGAGAAATCTCTTATAGTGATAAGTTTATCCTGGTACATACACTTTTGTTACCAATCTTTTTAATGTTCTGGTACTAAATAAATCAAAATTTTTAAAAATTAATGTAAAATTCAACTATACGCCGCCGGGTGGATATGCTATGCCGCCGGGTGGATATTCGCGGTTTGAATAATAATTGATTTAAAATTTTAAGTATAGTTGAACATCCACCCGGCGGCATAGCTTATCTACCCGGCGGCATTGTATACCCACCCTGCAGCATGGTATATCCACCTGGCGGCATAGCATACCCACCGTGCGACATTGCATATCCAACCGGCGCCATCAAAAGGTTAAAAGGATGAGGTCATCTGATCATCATAGTTTAGGTAATCCTTTTCATGCAAGTAAGCATCATTCTTAGAACTACTGAGTCGCCGTGCCGTAGGCATTTTTGGGGACAGTTCACCGCATCCTATACTATAATATTATATGTATAGTTCTTATACTCAACTAGTTTAAAAGCCCACGTCGTCAATTCCACTAATTAGGATTAATAAAGGAGTCTTGTTTTAAGTATTATTTTGTTAGATTAGATACTGATGACATTTATTTTAGTGGAAAAAGCCACAACATTTCCCGTTTCAATTTTCAATCCTTTTGTTATTCCTATAATTGGTAAGAAGGTTTGGCACTCACTCACGCCACAACTGCTGAAATCTGGAACTTAGATTATTATCAGTATTAACATATAAAACCTACATATAATAAAATAAATAAGCCTTTTTTACACACAGGAAATGCCTGACGCATACCCCTCCGTCAGGGGACACGGAGGGGTTATGTGGGGCTTGCACCCACTAAAACCTGTGCTTTGCCACGACGGACCACGTAGGCGGGAGTACGGGCTTCACTTGCGTATTCACTGCGCTCTCGCCAGGCCTAGACCCACCACCAAAACGGCAGGTCCCGTCGCTGCTGCCGGCAGCCTGGCCGCTACCGGCCCTCCTGGGAGGCGCGTCCCGAACAGGTCGCGCCACCACCTCAGCCTGTCGGTGGAATTCGGGTGACGGACGCCAGAACCCCTTACGTACGTCACCCGCAGGCCGACACCGGTCGCTGAAGGAAGGTGTTCGCACCCCAGCAACTGGCGCGTCCCCTGCGAGAGGGATGTGCTGCCGTAATTATCCTTCGGTGATTTTTCTACAAGGTTGTCTTCCTCGTAGTGCCCCGAAGAGACTTGTGGGCGTTTCCGCCCCCGCCTGTAATTTTTAATGAGGTTTTCTTCCTCCTCCGGGGTAGGTGTAGAGTTGTAGACGTTTCGACACTGTGTCCTCTGCTGGAGCTCAGAGGGACACGCGAAGAAACGTCACCTATCCACCGGGCCAAGCTACGGCCTACAAGCCGTATTTAGGTGATTTTGAATGAAGTTTTATGCAAAAACTATAAAGACAATTACTTTCAAATTTACTCGTCATGTATTTTGGGTCTTTAATCTAAAATCGCTTAGAAGCAGAAACACGATTGGATAAAAGGAGATTGATCATCGAAGTATGGGCTTTGGTTTCACATTGTAACACGATGTGCATTTATGAAACTTACATTATTTATAGGGTAAAATAATAGCAATATATCCTCAAAATATGGAATCTGTACTTTGCCGGATTTCCGAGGAACAGCTTACAAATGTTCACGAATTGAGGTTATATTTTAAACACGATAAAATTGAAATATTTTTGATTTATTGTAGGTAGGTACCTATTTTACTTACAAATAAACCCTATTTATTTTAATCACAAAATACCTTCTCAGGTCACCAACAAACCACATCTCATTCATTATTTAATAGGTATAATATTCAAATAAATACCATAATAAAGGTATTGATTCTCATAGGTAGGTATGTACTGTTTTTTTGCAACACAAATACTAGTATATATATATAAATATAGGTATAACTGTTATTAGAGATGGTGGTACGGCCCCAAGACATTACATAGTGATCTGTGTTACACACATCGCAATCTAGCCCCAAAGTAAGCGATAAACTCTCTGACAGTCAAAGCATGGATAAGATCTAAAGTGTGGTGATAGTTTTCTGTTTGTCAGTATTTTAATGAAGGTTCGTTGATGCATGTCGATTAATGTATCGATTATTTACTCGTAATAATATTTCGAATCTGTATTTCCATACTGGCAACACTTTGAAACAATGCATATTTATTAAAAAATAAAGGAATAATAAAATTACTTTCTTTTTATTTTGCAACATTTTAATCCGGCGAAGTTGGAATTTAGTATTTTAACAGATTTTGTAAAAAAATTGGTTGCCTGTAAAGTCGGTTTACTGACGATAGTTGAACGTAAAAACGTCTTCTTTGTCGCTCGTGCCGCGCTCGCGAGGTAACGCCGGTAACGCCGCATGAGCGAGGTAACGCCGGTAACGCCGGATGAGTCATGTTTTTTCGTGCGTGCAACCGGCTCTATCGATTTATAAGACGTTGTCACGTCAAAAATAAATCTTAATTTTTGATACCAGTTTCAATCTGGTACAAATTGAAACCATGTTTGAGCAATCTCCTTTTCTCGATAGAAAGTTCTCCCAAAAGTTGCTCCAAAATCTCAGTTTTTGACGTGACAACGTCTTATAAATCGATAGAGCCGATTGCACGCACGAAAAAACATGACTCATCCGGCGTTACCTCGCTCATGCGGCGTTACCGGCGTTACCTCGCGAGCGCGGAACGAGCGACAAAGAAGACGTTGTCACGTTCAACTATCGTCAGTAAACCGACTTTACAGGCAACCAATTTTTCTATATTTTATCGGAAACTACAATGGATGTAATTGTAATTTTTGTTTTAATGTATCGGTAATAATAATATCCTAAAACGCTTAGAACGGATTTTTGATAACCAGCTTAGTTTTTGAGTAATTAGGTAAAACGTCGTTTTTCTGCTATATTCTTCCGCGACGCTGCATGTCGCACCTACCAAATCTCCGTGAGAGTGAGAAAGACAAAAATAAATTCAATAAATCCCCTTAACCGACGTTACCAGGAAGCACCGGCCCGTGCGCTACAGAGGGGCACCGTAGCACTCGTGCACTCGTGGAGGTTGCTTGGCCAGCCCCACAAAATAAATAAGCCTATTATTTTGTTATATGATTATATTACAATTGTGTGTCGTTTTCATGTGGACAGTGTTCCTGCAAATTGGACCAAACAGAATCTTTTCAAGTAGCGGTTTACTTGTAGTAAAACTAATTAATCTGTCCAACTAATTATGGATTTCTGCTAAAGAACGCCTGCTCCATTCAATATTGAACCTTTACCAACCAACGATATTTAGTAAACAGGTTTAAATAATGGCTCAAGAATCAAGATAGCAGTGTCTACTGTCTGAAGCAGTAATTTATTTGCATAAAGAACTCATTGTACAGTCTAGTAGGTACAGCGAAAAAACTGTAATACCTACCTAATATATAACTGATTTTTACAAATAGATAGGTTTTATTTAGGTATTAATTATTAAGGATATTTTTTTAATCAATTTTCAATCAAATTTCAACCGATTTTTCAATCGCTACATAGACTATCTGAGGGATAAATTTGCATAACATTATGCCATACAAAATCTCAAATCTATCAAAACGACATATAGGTATATTCCTTAGTTAACGTTTATTTGGCACATTCCCATACAAAAACATACAAAAGGCACTGGTCAGTGTGGTAAGTTAATAACAATTGTGTTCAGCATTCACATAAAAACGTTGTAGGTACTCTAATACATGTAGGGAAAAAAATATCTATAAAATCTGAATTATAAATATCCACTACTGTTAACAAAATATTATAAATATAAAGCAATAAGTTTTATCGGTAAGAGCGAGTTAAGAGCAGCCTTCCCAGTAGATTTTTTCATACAAACGCTCGTACGCGATTAATAATTTTCTTGAAATATTTTTAACAAGTAGGTACCTTGCATACTATATGTAGGTTTGTATAGAAAATAAAAATTATTAGCAACAAATTCAGTACCAGCCTCCAAAAATCTGCATTCTTGCTGAAATTATACATAAATTTTGGTCGATTCGCTCAGCTCGTATATTGTAAATGTAAAAAAAAAACTCTATAGAAACCTCGTACAACTAATAAAGATTCGAAATAACCAACATTATTTCCACATACTTGTAAGGCTTTTTCAAATCACGTATTTCCTGGAACAAGTTTCATGAAATTGCGGTGTAATTTTTTTTTCCTGAACGCGCGATTGACGACACAGGAGTTATCGCGTTTTTTTCGCAATGAGTCTTTTTCTAGGATTGCGTTAGACGAAACAGCAAGCCTGTAGACCACGTATTCGTTGTACTTGGATGGTCCGGGAAGGGTCGCCTTAAGAGGATATACTGACTTTATTTTTGTCCTTCTCACTCTTACGAATACATCGGTGAGTGTGACAGGCCAGTGTTGCAGTCTTGCAGAAGAATATAACAGAAAAACGACGTTTTACCTAATTACTAAGAACTAAGCCAGTCATCAAAAATCAGTTCTGAGCAAAGATTTAAAACTTTTGTTCTGAGCGCTTTTGGATATTATTATTACCGACACATTACAATTACATCCGATAAAAATTAAAAATTAGAAAAAAATTACATTTCGGAGCAACCTACACATACATTACATTTGAACCTTTGTGAGCAATTTCTATCGAGAAAATTTTATCCAATCGTGTTTCTGCTTCACAGCGGTTTTAGATTGAAGACCCTAAAATACATGACGTTTAAATTTGACAGTAATTGTTTGTATAGTTTATAACTGCAGGTTGTAAAAATTGATTAACGGCCTACAAGCCGTATTTAGGTGATTTTGAATGAAGTTTTATGCAAAAACTATAAAGACAATTACTTTCAAATTTACACGTCATGTATTTTGGGTCTTTAATCTAAAATCGCTTAGAAGCAGAAACACGATTGGATAAAATTTTCTCGATAGAAAGTTCTCCCAAAAGTTGCTCCAAAATCTCAGTTTTTCTGTTTTATCGGAAACTACAATGGATGTAATTGTAATTTTTGTTTTAATGTATCGGTAATAATAATATCCTAAAACGCTTAGAACAGATTTTTGATAACTGGCTTAGTTTTTGAGTAATTAGGTAAAACGTCGTTTTTCTGCTATATTCTTCCGCGACGCTGCATGTCGCACCTACCAAATCTCCGTGAGAGTGAGAAAGACAAAAATAAATTCAATAAATCCCCTTAACGGCTCAAAATGGGTAACCTCTAAGGTGTCCTCAACGTCACTAGCCAAATATTCATCATCATCTCAGCCTGCGGACGTCCACTGTGGAACATATAGGCCTTCCCAATCGCACGCCGCCACACCCTGTCCTTAGCCTTCCTCATCCAGCCGCTTCCCGCCACCCACTTTATATCGTCGGTCCAGCGGGCTGGAGGTTGACCCACACTACGCTTACCCGTATGCGGTCTTCACTCCAGGAATTTCCGGCTCCAACGGCCATCGCCCCTGCGACAAGCGTCACCTGCCCATTGCCACTTCAGCTTGCTAATGATTTTGGCTATGTCGGTGACTTTGGTTCTCCTGCGGATCTCCTCATTTCTAATACTATTACGTAGGGAAACCCCTAACAATATTATGTGCCAAATGTTATGTGTAATTAAATTAGAGCAAAATAAAACTCAGTAACGGTTATAGATAGAACCTAAGTTTAACAAGACCTTGCCTGACATGACTGACTGACTGAAATGATAAGATGAGGTTTGTAAAAATAGGGACTGAAAGCTTATGGATGGCAGTAAAAATGGAATGAAGCCTTTACTTGTTTATATTAAAATCTTGGTATACCAGTTTAGAAAATTAAAACGAGGATTAATTAATTTGTGAGAGACTTATAAATAAATCCTTTAATATTAGCAAGATAATATACTACACAGGACATAGGTACATTCCTGTAATTTTACTGCCAAAGCCAATGTTCTGTCATTGGTTAACAATTTGTTACTTGTGCAACCATGCACATCAACCTCCTGGCGACGAAACGGCAGCTCTATCCATATTCATGCGTTTTTTTAGGGTTCTGTATCCAAAGGGTGAAAACGGGACCCTATTACTAAGACTTCGCTGTCCGTCCGTCCGTCTGTCACAAGCTGTATCTCTGTGATAGCTACAGACTTGAAATTTTCACAGATGATGTATTTCTGTTGCCGCTATAACAACAATTATAGTTACAAAAAAATAGAATAAAATAAATATTACATACAACAAACGTGATTTTTTTTTGCTTGTAAAAACTCGATATTAATAACGGTGACAGAAGGATGCTAGGAACACGTTCGGAAAGCAGTACTGCAAATAAATCGATATTGTTCGATTTAAGTATAAGGTCAAAATCGATTAAATATATCGATATTAAAATGTGGCTACACAGACTGTCCGTATATTTCATAATAGATAAAAGTCCTGAGTTTTTATATGGTAGGCAAGAGATGTAAAATATTTTTCATTACTCATACACGGAAAGTAGGTCTGAAGTTGCCTGAGAAGCGGGTTGAAAGTAATACTTTGCAGCCCTAGGGAGAATCGTTTTCAACTGACAGCTGTCAAATAATTAAAAAAAACTAGTCACATTTTTATTGGAGTTCAAATGAAACACGACATACCCGAGGTACCCGAGTGCATCCATAGACAAGAAGAAAGATAGACTTTATTCATAAAGTAAAGACAACTGATTCATAGACATTCATAGACAATCATAGACAATACTTGACTATTAAAAAGCTAAATGCATAGCCCGCCGGCTAGGCCAAAGAAAAAAAAAAGGCGGGAAAGTGGCAAGCGGCAATCCGATCTTCATTTGTTTTTCGAGTTGTTGAGTTTTGTTTAGGCTTCTGTTTAACAGTGATTTTTATTGACACAATTATTCAATTTTCTTTAGCTAATTTCTATTTTTATTTTGACTTTCCTTATATTCGTAATGAAAAGCACAGTGTTTACCTCGGGATAAAGACTTTCATCCCTAGGGTAACAATGTACTATTTTTGAAATCACCCATGCATTCCAGAGGTATACTTAAGTTCTTAATGAACATTTGCATAACGTGCTATGTTTTCGAATGAAACAGACATCCTTTTTGAATAAAACATAATAGAACGGATTTTTTTTTGTAAATCCTAGGAAACAAAAATTTTCCGCTTACGCTATTTTCACATGGAGTTCGATAATACATTACCATATTTAAGGAAAATTTCATGAAATTATCTATTCGCACTATGATTACCGAAATAAATAAAGAAAAGCATAAAAAACTCGAAGTATTTGATACAAGAATACATTAAATTAAAATTATATCTAACTAATAAATATTTTATTTATTCAAGTATTTATTAGTTAGATATACTTACCTAATACATCATTTGATAAGAAAACAGTATAAAGCCTCATACGTCCACTAATTCTGTACAATTTTTTGTTACATCTATCACTATGACATCCAAGGTAAGTTTTTTTTTATTATTTATTCTTTTTCGTTACAATCCCTTGCAGAAAACCAAACCTCTCGACTTTTTGGGATTTATCGATCTATGCAATTTCGCACTGTAAACTCAATATTTCATAAGGATGCTCCCGGTGTCAATAAGCCAAATCCAAACCAAAAAAAAAATCGTTTGACGGCCGAACTTAATAACGGATCCGTTCTAGATTTTGCCCACCAGAGAAAGTTTGATGTAACTTCTATAATTTTTTTTTACTCTATACAAGTTAGTACTTACTTGGCTGCGATCTCACCTGATGGTAAGTGAATGATGCAGCCTAAGATGTTAACTTGGAAGACTAAGTAAATTTAC
The DNA here is from genome assembly GCA_036785405.1 of Coenonympha arcania. NCBI lineage: Eukaryota > Metazoa > Arthropoda > Insecta > Lepidoptera > Nymphalidae > Coenonympha > Coenonympha arcania. The sequence continues at coordinate 4,616,713 of CM072074.1, forward strand.
CCCAACGGTTTCTACAAGCATCCCACCGGAACGCTAAATCGCTTGGCGGTGCGTCTTTGCTGGTAGGGTGGTAACTAGCCACGGCCGAAGCCTTCCACTAGACCAGACCTAAACCAATTTAGAAATTATAAATTTCCAAAGTGGTCCGTGGCGGGAATCGAACCCACGACCTCCTAGTCGAATCCGAGCGCGCCGCCACTGCGCCAGGGAGGTCGTCAATAATGATATAATGGATCTTATGTCAAATTTCTATCTCAGTTAGGGCAAATCTGGCTAGGATAAGTTATTAATCGCGGCCGTAAGAATGTACATGTAAAAGACCTTTCCTATGATACCCCACAAGTTATAGTTAAATCTCACTGTAAAACTAGAACGCCCCGGTTTCCCCTACTTTTTAAATAATAAAATAATACAATTTTCCATTTTTTAAGATTTTATTTCGTGTCGATAGCCTTAATAGTTAGTGAAATAATCGATTATGGAAATCGATGGCCAGATCTTCATCCGCACCATAAAAGTCCATTTTTAACCCCCGACGCAAAAAGATGGGTGTTATAAGTTTGACTTCGATGTCTATGTGTGTGTGTCTGTCTGTGGCATCGTAGCTCTGAAACGGATGGATCGATTTCCATAATACGGTTTTTTGCCGCAGTGCCAGTTTTCTTGGGATGATTCTTAACTATGTTTGGTATATAATAATTCAATCCAGTTCATTTCAATCAGCAGTGTTAGAGTATCAGCTCTTTTCTAAAAATGTAAGGCATTTTTGGCGTATGATTACGATTAAGTGCTTCAAGCGTGCCAGTATAATCGTTAAATGAGTTAAACGTAGGGGGTTATTTTAATTTTTATTTTTAATTTAATTTTGTTACCATTTTGGTATGGAACCCTAATATATAAGTCAATTCGAGGACCAAATGGCGTAGCGAACCCATCACACAAGCTATCGCTTACTTTGGGGCTAGACTCCGATGTGTGTAATTGTCTTAATTAAAAAAAAATAAGGAGTCGCTGTTTTAACTCCAATTAATGCACAAGTTACTTTTTGTAAAGAATGAAAGAAAACATTTATTACCAATAATTATGCCGCATGTAACAAAACATAAATTACACACACATTTACAGTTGTTAATAACACAAATTGTAATGTTATTAATAATAATATCATCACAGGTATCGATATTCGCCGCCATTTTCCTGGTGTGCACCTTCCAAGCAATGGATTGTCGTCTCGTGGCGAGTGCGGTGTCCAAGGTTGGAGGAGTCGTCGGTGAGGGCGAAGGCGCTGGCACTGGCAAAGGCGCTGGCACTGGCGCTGTCGAAGGCGCTGGCACTGGCAAAGGCGCTGACACTGGCGCTGTCGAAGGCGCTGGCACTGGCACGGGTGCTGGTACTGGCACAGGCACTGGTGCTGGCACTGGCACAGGCACTGGCACAGGTGCTGGCACTGGCACAGGCACTGGCACAGGCACTGGTGCTGGCACTGGCACAGGCACTGGTACTGGCGCGGGTACCGGCACTTGCGCGACTGGCTGCAACGGATGCACCAATGCCTGCCCAGGTCAAGGTTCCAACTCTCTTACCCTAGAAGACTTTCTATCGTCAATTATAGGCCAAAATGCGCCAGGAGGCGGTCTAGAGGCCCTTCTTAATAACATTGCAGCCCTCCTCCTCCCAGGCGTCAATTTTAGTACAGTAGTGGTAAAAATTCTCCAAGCACTTGTCATGCTTGTTGTGCAAGCTACCAAAAACTTTCAACTGATAAATATAATTGCCGCACTAGCGCGCACAGGTTAGTTAAAGCAAATATAAAGCGATCAAGTGCGGAAAATGCGTCATTTTCTCACGAGTCCCAGTTTGTAGACCTCAGCCGGAGGCACGATTCATCAAAAGGGACGAGTGGTAATGGCCATTCTGCATGTGCATTGTACGATGTTTTTTTAATATATTTGCGAAAAAAATAAAACAATTAAAGGAAATCATATGAAATTTTTAACTGAATTTTGTATTAATACTATTTACGATGTAAAATAGTCATTTGAATTTTATATGAAGGTAAAAAATTTAAACAGCCCCCGTGCGAAAACGATTAGTTTTCCGCACCTTAAACATACACGGAAAAGTTGCCGTTTTAAGCAAGTGTATTAAAAAAATATTGCAATTGATATTACAAACAATGTACTTTTTACCTATGACCTTTTTTAAACTATGAATATTTGTTCGAGTGTTCATTAATTAATATTGTTATTGTAATAGATATTATGTATTAAAAAGTGTTATATGTTATATTAGATACAGTATTTTTACTTTTTTATTTATCCCCCTTAATAGCTGCATAGGTACTTTGGACACTGAATAACCTAAATAATAGGTTAGGCACATTATTATTAGAATGTAAAAGGTCTTTGCTGAAAATTTCACTTTTTTCAAAATTTCAAACTTGGCTACTTTTGGGAATCTTTACTCTACCCTTAAAACATTTTGGCCATGTTTTGACCTCCTTTTTAGAGTTCCGTAGCCAAATGGCAAAAAACGGAACCCTCATAGATTCGTCATGTCTGTCTGTCACAGCCACTTTTTTCCGAAACTATAATTAGTACTATACTGTTGAAACTTGGTAAGTACTAAATAGATGTATTCCGTGAACCGCATTAAGATTTTCACCCAAAAATAGAAAAAAAACAATAAATTTTTGGGGTTCCCCATACTCTGACTTAATCTCAAAAATGTTTTTTTTCATCAAAGCCATAGGTGTGGGTATCTATGGACGGGTCTTCAAAAATGATATTGAGGTTCCTCAATATCATTTAACTTCTAAAATAAGAGAATAATAAAACTTAAAAAACTTATAATCCCCCCCCCCCCCCCCCTCTAACTTCTAAAATAAGAGAATAATAAAACTTAAAAAACTTATATTATAATGTACATTACCATGCAAACTTCAATTGGAAATTGGTTTCAACGAGATCTAGTAAGTTTTTTTTTTTTTGTTATTAACAATTAACCTCAAAAAACAAAGTTAAGTTTGCGGTTGGGTAAGAAAAGTGATTCTTATCGATTACTTCTTTATAGTTGTTCCACGGATTCTAGCTAAACTAAAAGTCGTAGAGATCTGAAATTTGTTGCCTAGATCGATATTAGGTCATGAAGGTGCATTAAGGAGATTTATTGAATTTATTTTTGTCTTTCTCACTCTCACGGATACGCTGATAGGTGCGACATGCAGCGTCGCGGAACAATATAACAGAAAGACGACCTTTTACCTAATTACTCAAAAACTAAGCCAGTTATCAAAAATCGGTTTCTAAGCGTTTTTGGATATTTTATTACCGACACATTAAAACAAAAATTACAATTACATCCATTTTAGTTTCCGATAAAAAACAGGAAAACTGAGATTTTGGAGCAACTTTTGGGAGAACTTTGCATCGAGAAAATTTTATCCAATCGTGTTTCTGCTTCTAAGTGATTTTAGATTAAAGACCATGACGTTTAAATTTGAAAGGAATTGTCGTTATAGTTTTTACGTAAAAATTCATTCACTTAAATACGGCTTGTACGCCGTTAAGTACGGGATTTCTGAAATTCACATTTTAAAGTGTAAAAATCTTTCCATACAAAAGTAAAATTTTCTTCGTTGTTCCAGCTACTCCGGAAAAATCTATCTAGATTAAAAACCGTATCTAGTTTGGTATTAGGTCATGAAGGTAAAGTGTAAAAATCATACTTTTAAGGGATTTTCCCATACAAAAGTAAAATTTTCTTTATTGTTCCAGCTATTCCAGCAAAACTAAGTCGTAAAGATCTGAAATTTGGTACCTAAGTTGATATCATTAGGTCATGAAGGTGCACTAGGATGGGGATTTTCGGAATGCAAATTTTAAGGAGGGAAAAATTTCGATTTTTTTTGGTTTTTGGACCGAATTCTTTTAAAATGGATATCGGACATTGCAGTAAGCATGGAAAAGAAATTTGTGGTCAAAATTTTAAAAAGTGGCCGACATTTTTAATTTTTTGTTACTGAGCCGAATGCTTTGAAAATCGATATCTGACTTCCCAGCAAGAATAGAGAAGGAATTTGTGTTCAATTTTTTATTTGAGGTGTTTTCGTTGGATTGTTGGTACGGAACCCGTCTCGCACTTGACCAATATTTACATGAATGTTCTTAAAATGTGTGAAAAAGCATAATGAGCAGATTAAAGTGTTCCCCGCACGGCCATTAGGGATTTAATAAGTGTGTTTCAAAAGACCTAACGAATATGCATGTTTCATTATGACGCTCTGGAGACGCTCGATAAAATGATCTGTAACATGTTAGTACAGGGTATCTGTATTGGGTTAGTAGGTACAGGTTTCTGTACAAATTTCGAAAACTAAGAGAGTCTGATACAGCGTATATATAAAGCAGTAAAGTATTAAAACGCTCGTGTGATACTATTTAAAAACTCGTCTGCGGCTCGTTTTTTTAAACTCACACTCGTATTTTAATACCCCCCATTATGCATCCCTTTCATAAAAACTATTTGCTCAAACTCCTTTACTTAGTAGGTAAGTCTTTTAAAAATCCATTCTGGAAAAACCCTTACTGTATCCGAAAACAATTATATTTCATAGCTGAGATACAGATAAGAAAGCACTTTACAGTAAAACAGCAATGGTAAATCCCATACAGACAGTTATAATTGTTCTGTAACAAAGCATAAATAGCGACTTACTTAGACCATCCACGTATTCAGTCAGATTCAACAAACGAAATACTGAAGTTACTTGAAAAGAAAATGTACCTGTACTTGTATTTTCATATGTTTTTACTTGTCGTGCTAAGTGCTAAGGCTCATGGACTGTCAGATAAATTTGAATTGGATCCAGAATTTTGTGAAAAGGATCATGACCGGTTCCACGAAAACTGGGATAAACACGAAGAATGGGATAAACGTGAAGAACGGGACAAACACGAAGAGCGGGATAAACATGAAGAACGGGATAAACATGAAGGACGGGATGAACATGAAGAACGAATTAAAGATAAAGATGCATGGCGACCAGTCTTTGAACTGGAAGACCGGTCAAAACCAGTGCAACATAAGAACAAAGACAACAAATTCTTCTTTCCCGACGACAAACCTTATTATCATCCAGGATTTTATACTTATCCCCATTATTTATGGAACTATTACCGTCCTCCGCCGGTGTATCCTGGTGTGAACTACTTTATTAAAAAGGATAAAAAGGGAGTCCCCAATTTTAAGACAGTCTAAAATAGCAGTTGGCAGGGATACCGGATAAAAAGACTTTACCATTGATTAATTATTTTAGATTAGTTGAATTAATTTTATAATTAAAATATTTTCATCTGAAATTGTATGAATCAGTGACGAGTCACAAAATAAAGTAATAATTACCATTTTTATTTTGTTTTTACGTAACTAGTTTATATTAGGTATATGTATCAAACGCAGGCAAATGATTTTGAGATATCCCAAATATTATATTCAGGTACACGATATTATAACAATGATGGTACATAATACAAGTTCTCGCTATATCATACCATATTATTGGCATGCAAATTTTTACAAACAAAAAACCAATAAAATTATCAGTTTACAAAATATGTTTGGGTATCTGCATCGCTCAATATTCTAGGAAATAAAAAAATCATTAGTACTAAAGATTGTCTCTCAGATTGCCTCAAGGATTACAATAAGATGTCGAACATAATAAAAATTGTCATAATTCTGTCAAATACCTATATCTGCTATTAAAAAAGAAATGTGTATATTATGAAAATAAATAACGCCAGTTTGTCATTAATAAAATCATGATATAAAAAATCTTGGTCTGAAATCTGAGCAAAGTCTAAGTGCACTAGATCTTAGCCTACTAATACTTATTCCTACCTACTCGTATCAAAGTCAAACTTCTAATTCAACATCTCCAAGGTCAGGCAAACGTATACGAAGTGGTACAGACAATACACAAGTAGAAAAAAATGAAAAAAATATGCACTCAGTGCTTATAAAATTTATGAATAGGTATGTATTAAAGGAAACTTATGGAATAAATTAGCCGGTGTATATAAAGGACTAACAATACATATTCGCTTGGAATTTTCTCAGATCACATCAAGAATCATGACGGCATCTAAGGTAAGAATTCTATTTATTATTATTTTTATAATTCTTTTTTAATTAGCAACACTTATGCAAATGAACGAAGTAAGTACATCGTTAATATATCTACCTAATCATAAATTCTAGACCCTACGGGCCTACATCCTATCTATATCTAGGTGTAAATATCCATATGAATATAATCATACTTAGTCCATTGAAAAGTTACATTTGGGGTTGCGTTTTTTAGAGGACGCAATTTTATTTTTTTGATGTGTAGGGGGGGTCAGTGTAAAGCTAAAACCAAGTTTGTGGGGTCGCCACCTTTGTCCCACGGCCGCCATCTTGAAAATAGGGGTTGAAATGATTTTTACGATATATCTCTTAAACTATTTATTTGATAAAAGGAAATTGTAGACATTTTTTGTTGCAAATTAAATTCTCTACAACTTTAGTCCAGTAACTTTTTGTCGTAGAACTATAAATAAAAAAGTTATAAGTGAAAATGTAAAGAAGTTGAGCGACAACTTCAAAACAATATTATTAGCTATTCTTACAATAAGAGAGGTTAGGAATAATAATAATAATAGCAGGCAGCTGTTTTTTTGTTTCCTCATGGTCACTTGTGTATTTTCTACCTGAACAGGATTCTCGGTAACGGCCATCAGATTTAAAATTATTTTAAAAATCAATAATTGTAAAATCTTGTAATGGAGTGGAAAAGTCAATAATTAATTATTAATAATTTTGCAAAATTTGTAATTAAAAAAAATATAAAAAAAAAAACAACTGATGACACATTATTAGTACGTACACGTATAATATACGTTAAGAGTACTGAAAAATAGTACTCACTTCGGAGCGCTGTAAAAGCTTAGCTATTGACTTAATGAAAAAATGTTGTACTTAAATAAAAGTTGTTCCTCATAAAACGATCTACAAAAATAGTCTGATATCATTTTTTCGTAAAATGATAAAAAAAAGTTATATCAAAAAAAAAAATCTCGTATTTCTGAAGATTTTCACTTATAACTTTTTTATTTATAGTTCTACGACAAAAAGTTACTGGACCAAAATTGTAGAGAATTTAATTTGCAACAAAAAATGTTGACAATTTCTTTTTATAAAATAAATAGTTTAAGAGATATATCGTAAAAACCATTTCAACCCCTATTTTCAAGATGGCGGCCGTGGGACAAGGGTGGCGACCCCACAAACTTGGTTTTAGCTATACACTGACCCCCACTACACATCGAAAAAATAAAATTGCGTCCTCTAAAAAACGCAAGGTTAGGCCTAAAAAATGTAACATTTCAATGGACTAAATATAATTCAATAAGAATAAAAGTCATGACTCATTCATGCATTCATTCCCTTGAAGTTGATCCAGTACTAATTTTTTGATTGAAACAGTACTAATTTCTAAGAATAAAGAGAAACAGGGGGGCTACTTACGTAACGTTTACACACATGTGAATCAAGAAATGAATTAAAAATTATACTGATAAATTAACTTAACGTCTATTGGTTCAGAGTGTAAAATTCAATGTATTTCGACATAGGAAATACAATCTTTCAAACAAATCTCGCAAAGTAAATTTAATTTCGCGATTGTCAACCATGTTGCGTTTTGAACTACATTCAATTTTACGCTCTATGACAATAAACGTAAAATTAAGTTTTGAATGTTTGCAAAAAAGTTTTGATTTCAATATCGGCTGCATAATATAAATACGTAAATACGCGTTACGTGAATAGCCCGCCATTTCATTAATTTGCGTTAAATTCATAATTACCTTGTTACTGAAAATATTAACTGATCGCCACAACAATATGATAATAACGATTAACTGTAACGAAACATGTTTGATTTACTTTATTTCTCTGTACTTTTAGATAAAGTGATTAATTACTCTCATCTTCGATTTTGGATTTGAATTTTATAGACCTTTTCCTTCACCTGTATGTGTATTTTGAGTATTTTTACACGACAACCCAAAAAAAGGAAAGGGGGGCTGTTATGAGGCACACCTTCTATTCTAAGAGGTCTCCCGACTGCCATATGACTATCTGTTCAACTAAAATAACTTGAACATTGTAATTTCGAATCACGAATGACGGACGCAGAAAGTCTCTGAGTCACCATAACGGTGAGACTTTCTGCGTCCAGACTCGTTTATTTCAGTAGTTAGCGACCAAAATTTTTGAATAATTATAGGCAATAGTAGCCCAACGCCATTGCGATCATAAAAATAAAATTATTTTTATTTAAAAAAGGGGAAAACCGGGGCTACGAAAATTCAAAATAAGATAACCAAGATTTTACAGAAAAAATAAAGTCAACTCTCTAACTAGTTCCTACACTTTTTTGATATTAATAATAAATCTATAAAAGCAAATCTAGATTTGCGGTTATCAAAAGTACTTCAACATTACAAATAACAATAACAATACACGTCTTGTAATACCAGTAAATTATAATGAACAATAGTTCTTTTCATCACTCATACACGGAAAGTAGGTCTGAAGTTGCCTGAGAAGCGGGTTGAAAGTAATACTTTGCAGCCCTAGGGAGAATCGTTTTCAACTGACAGCTGTCAAATAATTAAAAAAAACTAGTCACATTTATTGGAGTTCAAATGAAACACGACATACCCGAGTGCATCCATAGACAAGAAGAAAGATAGACTTTATTCATAAAGTAAAGACAACTGATTCATAGACATTCATAGACAATCATAGACAATACTTGACTAATAAAAAGCTAAATGCATAGCCCGCCGGCTAGGCCAAAGAAAAAAAAAGGCGGGAAAGTGGCAAGCGGCAATCCGATCTTCATTTGTTTTTCGAGTTGTAGAGTTTTGTTTAGGCTTCTGTTTAACAGTGATTTTTATTGACACAATTATTCAATTTTCTTTAGCTAATTTCTATTTTTATTTTGACTTTCCTTATATTCGTAATGAAAAGCACAGTGTTTACCTCGGGATAAAGACTTATTTAGTCCCTCGAACTATAGGCCCGCTCGCTACGCTCGGGCGCCAAACCCCGTCTCGGGACTAATTAAGTTACTTTCATCCCTAGGGTAACAATGTACTATTGTTTAATAAGGCCGCAAATCCGATTTTTTTGATTTGAATCCTGAGCGGCGAAGGATTCTAGGATTGCATCCTGAGCACAGCGAATGGTTCAAGGAATAGAATCCTGAGCGTAGCGAGGCTCAAAACGAGACTCGAAAAAAATTGTGACCGAAAAATGACCACAACACTTTGGATCGGCGTTGCGAGTATGTTAGATGTTATTTTTAGTAACTCTGCAAAAACTTCACTCGCTATAGATATTATACGAGATTACGTCATGTTCGAATTTGAAAATGCTTTTCTGCCCCAGGGAATATTAAAAATACCTTCCCGCCCTAGGGAGAAATGAAATAGTTATTTGTTATGCAAGGGCGCAAAATGGATTTTTGGGCCGAGTGTCAAATTTGAATGCTGAGCGGCGAAGGATTCTAGGGTTGAACCCTGAGCGCAGCGAGGGGTTCAAAGAATAGAATCCTGAGCATAGCGAGGCATTCAAAGGACACGAGACCCAAAAAAATTTGCGGCCGTACATAACACAAAATTTTTCATCTCACCACAGCGAGGAAAATTACTAGAAGAACACTTGGATCGGCATTGCTAGTATGTAAGATGTTGTCTTGAGTAAATACTCTGCAATAACTTCACTCACTTAATTAAATCCACCTTAAATCATCACTCATCTTATTACAAAACAGTAATGAATAAAAACAAAATATTATTATTTATCACGATTAGAAAAAAAATGAGTTACTTTTTTTTCTACTTGTATTTTGGATGCGTTCAGAAATATCAATTTCTAACAACCAACGATAATAGAAGATTAAAAAAAAATAACAATAATTAGGTAAACAATAAATAAATACCATGGATTTAATTAGATTTCCTTTATAATTAATAAAAAATAGGAGTTATTATTTTTATTGATATTCTAAGAAAATGTAAAAACAAAAAGTAATGTACACCTATACAAACTCAAAGGTCGAACTTCGTTACTGACCGACTGACATTATTAAAAAAAAAAGTCTTCAGTTTAATGGTGGCACCACACATGGCTACTTGTATTTGCCTATTTTTTATATTTGTCAAATAACTTCCATGTGTGGAGAGTATATTTGTCAAAATTATAGCCATATTTGCCTGTTTGGCAAATACAGCCAATAACATATTTGGCTCCATGAGGTCGAAAATTTTGGCAAATACGCGATCATCCAATCACAAATACAAATAGCCATGTGTGCCACTATTAGACATTATTATAGACGCAATACGAGATTACGTCATGTTCGAATTTAGAAATGCTTTGCGGCCCTAGGGCGGGAAAGGATTTTCATACTACTTTCTCGCCCTAGGGCGGGAAAGGATTTTCATACTACTTTCTCGCCCTAGGGAATATAATAGCATTTCCCGCCCGCATTTTGGGCATTAAAAATCTCCTTTCCGAGCGGGTGAGATGAAAATGCTTTTGCTAAAGAAAATATAATAAATAACTTTTCCCGCCTGCATTTTGGGCATTAAAGATCTCTTTTTCCGAGCGGGTGAGATGAAAAAGTACGTTTTAAGTTTCTTTCTTTTGTAGTTGGGAACTCTCGGTGCGCTAGTTTGACTCGCACGTGGTCGGATTTTTTTACTATCATCTAAGAGAATATAATTTATTTATTTTCAGACACTTCTGATTCTGAGTGTAGCAGTCGCACTCGTCGCCTTAACAGCTGGAGATAAATATGGAAGCGGAGGCGCATCTGTTGAAGGCAAGCCTGGATCTGTAGGATCCGGAGGGCTAGGTAGTCTATCTGGTGGCCACGGAGCGGGCGGAAACTCTGGCTTGGCTGGGGGATCTGAAGGCCATGGATCCTCTAACTACGGATCCAGCGGTGGTGGCCATGGATCACATGGTGTGGAGGGATCTGTTGGCTCCGCTGGTCATGGGAGTCAAACCAAAGCTGCTGGAAAATATTAAATAACTGCTGTTGGAACATAGTAATTTAGGTACTTTTGTTTTTATTCGTCATCCTTACCTAAAAACTAACGCTTTATAGTTTTGCAAAAAAGTTTAATAAATATACCAAAAAAATGTTGCCTGTTATTTTAATACATCCTACTAAATTAACCCGTTTTTAATAAAGGAGTAGTTAGCCACGTAGACTATAGTTTTAAAAACAAAAAAAATTTAGAGAGAGAAAGTTGAACAAGAGAAGACCAACTTGCCCTTTTTTCTAATTGATATTTTTTTATATAGTGTTTCACTTTTTATAAATTATTTTTAGTGTATCAAAATTATTCCTGCCAACGGGACTCGAACCCGTATCCCCCAGCTATCGCGGCTGGGTGCTCTGCCAATTGAGCTATGGGAGCAACTACCGCTGACACGATAATTTTCGATACGCAACAGAAATACATCATCTGTGCAAAACTTCGACTTTGTAGCTTTCATGAGATACAGCCTGGTGACAGACGGATGGACGGACGGACGGCGAACTCTTAGTAATAGGGTCCCGTTTACCCGATGGGTACGGAACCCTAAAGAGCATTTTGAATTAGAGTCTGCGCCACAGAATACCTAATGGTTCCCGGAAAATATCTGCGTGGGAAAAATGCGCCATAAAGGTCGTCAGCGGAGGAACTAGAACAATCTGTCCATTGTGTTATGATGTGAACGACACGGGTACATTTAAAAATAGAAAAACCATCATCACACGATCGCGCTAATTTTTACAAACTTGGAACATCACACCTTCGTATTAATTATTTATGCAAGCTGGAAATCCATTACGTGAAGGATTCCCAAAATTTGGACGTATGTAGGTACCTAAGTATATTTAAATGAAATCTATTAGTTACTAAGTTCAGTCTTCAATAGTGTTCAATACATCATTAACAGTGATAGCGATAATCTCAATATGACAATCAAAGTAAGTGAAGTTTTAAATATTAATAATAATTTGTTGTTTGGAGTGTCGGGTATTATAACAAACCAAAAATGTGAAATAAAAAACATAATTATATTTTTAACTTTATTTAAAAATATAAAGTTCAGTATACAAAACTTAACATAATTACTGCCTCTATAATGGTTGCATGAATTATTCCTATTTTAAATATCCTACCTAATAATCGAAAAATAAAAAAAAAGGTAAATGTACCAACCATCAGCTTGTTTAAATATTAATAATAATAATAGTCTTCCGCTGATAGACATGTACCCTGGACAGTGCGGATGGCGCGAAAAATATTGCCAGTTTATCGGTGCTAAAAATGTTTAATTTTTGCTACCAACAATGAGGCCACGTATAGAATTTTAACAGATGGCACTACTGTTTGCTTGTAAAAAAAAGGTTTACATAAAGCGTTCGGATGCCCATATCCTGAGGTTTATCGGTGCTACCGCTGCATAGTGTACAATTTCTCCCGAGAGATGCCAAATCATTGATTGCTTATATCATCGGCTAAATAATAATTATAATTATAGTGTTTCTGAAGCCCTATAAATCCAATGTAAGTTTGTTTGATACGCTTTGACTAAACCACTGAAATCATTTTGATGAAATTTGACACATACATATACTGGAGGTCACTACTACTTTTTATAACGGAAAAATCAAAAGTTCCAGTGGGATATTTAAAAACCCCGAATAAATAGCAATCTATAGCGACATAATAGCTACCGGGTTGATTGCTTTAGAAAACTTCCTTGAAAGTAGGTATAGAGGTCGGAATAGGAAGCAGGATTTTTTTTTATTGAAGATAGGCTTGCGCTTGACGACAAGATGAGGTCTAGGTTGGAGCGCCCTTGCCTAGAAAATGCCTATTCACTCTTCTCTAGAAGGCACCCAGATTGTACTTGGCTGGAAACACGGAGGCTGGAAGGGCGTTCCACACCTTAGCGGTTCGTATCAGAAACGTGGAAGAAAAGGAAAAGGAATGGGAAATTCATATTTCCATCGGGATCCGTACCTATACTCTAAAGTCTCCATGTATTTTATATTCTGAAGTAGGCACTAGGCACTAATCTTACCGAAAGTAAACAAAATATACGTGCTTACGGGTATTTTAACGTGTAGATCTTCGTTCAATACGTAATTTTTTTATTAGGGTTCCGTAGCCGAATGGCAAAAAAAGGAACCCTTATAAATTCGTCATGTCTGTCTGTCCGTCTGTCCGTCTGTCCGTCCGTATGTCACAGCCACTTTTTTCCGAAACTATAAGAGCTATACTGTTGAAACTTGGTAAGTAGATGTATTCTGTGAACCGCATTAAGGTTTTCACACAAAATTTAAAAAAAAGTAATAAATTTTGGGGGTGCCCCATACTTAGAACTGAAACTCAAAAATTTTTTTTTCATCAAACCCATATGTGTGGGGGAGGTATCTATGGATAGGTCTTCAAAAATGATACTAAGGTTTCTAATATCATTTTTTTCTAAAATGAATAGCTTGCGCGAGAGACACTTCCAAAGTGGTAAAATGTGTGTCCCCCCCCCTGTAACTTCTAAAATAAGAGTATGATAAAACTAAAAAAAATATGTGATGTACATTACCATGCAAACTTCTACCGAAAATTGGTTTGAACGAGATCTAGTGAGTAGTTTTTTTAATACGTGTTGAATTGATATTCAACAAGTCTAATATTTTGTTTAACTTTGATGACGACAGATGGCGTTGCACGTCCGACTCGCACTTGTCCGGTTTTTAAATTCTATGGGCAGAGGTGTTTAGTTTACTTTATACGTACTACTATTGAGAATGAGTCTTGATAGCACGGAACCCTCAGTGCGCGAGCCCGACTCGCACTTGACCAATTTTTAGTACACTTATGCTACTGTAAAACTTATCGATTACTTATATTCAAGTACAACTAATGTAGGTATGTACAAGTTCTGGCGTGTATGGTGCCAAACTGTCAAGAACAATGAACGCGTTTTCACACTGAATAGCAAGATTGTAACAACGGATACAGCAATTACTGACCGTGGTGAAATGTCTCGGAGGATTTTTTTGGCACCATGACTAACGTAACCATAAGTCCCGCTTTCGACAGGTTTGTCCCGCTTTCAGGCTGTCTGTCCCGCTGTCCAAACTTGAACCTTTAAATCTTTAAACCTTACCTTAATTTAAGGAGAAGATAAGATTGTCCCTATATTTGTCTTATACTTATGTATTTTAATCTTTTTCATTTTATTCAATAAACTTATATATTGGTATCTGTCCCGATAAACGTTGTTCTGCCATATAAGTTATTTCTCCCTTAAGGGTATGAACTCGTAGCTTACGAGTACGACCTATAGACCTATCATTATTATCACCATTATGTAGACTAAAAATTCACCGTATGTAGACAAAAAATTTCATAAAAATCTGTCTAGCCGTTTCGGAGGAGTTAGGTTACAAACACTGTGACATGAGGATTGACCTATGTTTGTTATGAAATAGCTAATTTTGTCGAGAAGTTTACTAATTGTAGGTTCAAAATTCTGAAGGCCTCCCGCTTTACCACAAAAAAAATGATCACGTTAACCATAGCTCCATAGGCCTATGGTCTCCACGGAAATACGTAAATGATGTTTTTGACTATGTTCCAATTATTCTCTGAATTATAAAAAAAAACCTGTCAAGTGCGAGTCGGACTCGCGCACTGAGGGTTCCGTACTACAACCGGAGGAATAAAACCATAAAAACCACTTTTCTTATCGAACCGCAAAACTAACTTTGTTTTTAGAGGTTTATTGTAAATATCAAAAAAACTACTTATTACATCTCGTTCAAACCAATTTTCGGTGGAAGTTTGCATAGTAATGTACCTCACATATTTTTTTTAGTTTTATCATACTCTTATTTTTGAAGTTACAGGGGTGGGACACACAGTTTACCACTTTGGAAGTGTCTCTCGCGCAAGTTATTCATTTTAGAAAAAAATGATATTAGAAACCTTAGTATCATTTTTGAAGACCTATCCATAGATACCCCACACATATGGGTTTGATGAAAAAAAAAATTTGAGTTTCAGTTCTAAGTATGGGGCACCCCCAAAATTTATTACTTTTTTTAAAATTTTGTGTGAAAACCTTAATGCGGTTCACAGAATACATCTACTTACCAAGTTTCAACAGTATAGCTCTTATAGTTTCGGAAAAAAGTGGCTGTGACATACGGACGGACAGACGGACAGACGGACAGACGGACAGACGGACACACGGACAGACGGACAGATGGACAGACAGACATGACGAATTTATAAGGGTTCCGTTTTTGCCATTCGGCTACGGAACCCTAAAAAGAGTCATGGACGGAGAACTGCATTATTAAATCAATGCTATCTCTATTTCAGATAACCTTCCTGTTAACTGTACTTGCTATCTCGCTGTACGTGGTGGCCGCTAATCCATGGGGTGGCTACGGTAACGGATTTGGTGGTGGTGGTTTCGGAGGTGGATTCGGTGGTTTCGGAGGTGGATACGGACATAGAGGCTTCGGAGGTGGATTCGGTCACGGTGGAGGCTTCGGTCCAGGCTTTGGCGGATTTGGAGCCGGATTTCCACGAGGTGGATATGGAGGTTTCGGGGGATATGGTCGTCGTTTCTAAAGTAAACGATAACAGTGGACTCTTAAACTATGATAGAATACAATATTGACTGTTACTTTTAATTAAATAAAACTATTTTTTACATTATTACCTCATTTTTCACTTTTATTGCAACCCCGGGATCGGAGGCGGTAAAGGGATTTGATTAAAATTCACTTGCCCGTTTACAAGTCTTGACAGCATTTGAAGCATCATGGACCCAACATATAGAACCAATCGAGAGCTTTTCACAAAGAAATTCGGCGGTGGCTCTTCCTTGACTACTGGAGGAGGTACTTCTTCTTTAACAACAGGAGGAATTTCTTCTTTAACCACAACAGGAACCTCTTCTTTCACTACAACGGGAGTAACTTCTTTAACCACAACCGGGATTTTTTCTTTTACTATGACGGGAATTTCCTCTTTTACCACAGGAGGAATTTCCTTAGGAGGCAGAACCGGTGATAAAGCAGCTTCTGGAATAGGAACTGCCGCAGGAGTTATAAACGGTATAACGTTAGAAGCTGGTGTATAAAACGGTACTCCATTAATGTTGGTATACAAAAATGGTAAAATAGGAATGCTATTTATTACTGGTCTTACTACCGGTGGATTTACATTTTGAACTTCAGGTGCAATTATCTGTGATTTAGGTTCTTCATTTGGCATTAGTAGTATCGGGGGTACAGTGCTTTCTATAGGAGTTGACAATTCCACGTGCTCGACGGGTTGAACTTCTGGAGGTGGAGGAAATTCTACAGGCTTCGGAGTTATATCAACAACACCAGGTGGAAGAGGAACTATTTCAGGCTTAGTTTCAGGCTCTACACCCACAGGGTTTTCAAGAGCTAGCGGTACAGCAGGAGCAACATCTTTTAAGGCAGGTGTTATAACAACTTCAGAATCGACTGGCAATAAAAATGAAATCTGCTTACCAGGTTCTAATGGCTCTACAACCGATGTTATTAAAACCTCCGCGGGTTTTTCTTCTTCTTTTCCATCTACTTTTTCCAGCATAGGCACTTTTAATGGGACATCTTCTTCTGGTTTTACTTCATTGAGTATCGGAGGTGGTAACTCTTGTGCAATTTGTCTTTTTTCGATAGTATGCTTGAACTCAAATGCTCCAAATGGCGTTACTTTCTCCCAGGCTAGTGAGATAGGCATAGGCGGTGGGGGCAAAGGAACGAACCCCACATGAAAAGTCTTAAAAAAGTGTCTTCTTCTCGGGAAAGGTTTGCATTTCACTTCACCATACCACTGAACTGCGATGATAAGAACTGATATCTAAAAAGAAAAATGGAATAGCACTAATTATTAAGAATTCAAATTGACTAATGCCTGATTCGTGAAGTACAACAAATACCTGTATTAAATTCATTTTTGATCACTCGCTAGACTAATCAAAGCGATTCTGAACAGAGAATTGTTCGAAATCCTTTAAATAAACATTTTGCTAATATAATCATTGTTTTAATAGCAAAAAAAGATCATTAACGTTGAAGCACGCTACCATTTCTTCAAGCTCAAATCTGGGACAAGGAAAACACTGTGAATCGATTAAGATCAGCTCATTCAAACCAAGAATCTAGATAAGTAATTGCCGTTATTGTATCGGAAAATGGTCACCAGCACATCTGTGCTATCCGTCTCTTCTATTAAATATGTTTCTAAGTAAGATTAGACACATTTTATAGGGAAGATGTACATTTTCAATTGATGTAAGTAGTTGTTACCTATATATGTATAGCCGTGACCACGTGTCGTATGAATTCAGCATTAATTCTCATTTTCGCCCATTGTATGTATACCACTCAGTCGTCATATATCGGAATCGCAATATGCCATATGGTTAGGCCCATGCAGGCTTTGATAAATGGCATAAAAATATGAATGATCATATAGAAGGGCATTTTACGCCGACGTGATTACTGGGCAAAGTGAGACCTAAGAACATGTATGAGTGAGGCCGCCGTTTTTTGCTGATATGGCGCAGAAGTATTGCGATGGTGGCGTAGAAACTTCTACGCGTCGGTGACGTTGAGTGGCGTATAATAGTGACGGTTAAATGTAAAGGTTCGCATACATATGTAAAATTATATTGATGTATTTTATATATTATATATATTGATGTATTTTATAAATAGTAACCATAATAATATGTACATGAAAATGCACAAGGAAACACATTGAATGAATAAAATCAACTTTATTTATCTTACATTATTTTTATGTGATACAAAATATACGCAGGTACGTATAATTTCGATTATCCTATCACTCATGTCCATGAGTATACCTGCTGTATAGTCCGAACAAAATGAGAACTCACTCGCCATTTTAACTGCCATATCTGGGTGACCGAGCTTTGCTCGGTATTTTCTCTATTGGCGAGTGAATACTCACCTTTATTTGGTGGCGTAGGGGAAGTAGCGAATATCTACGCTACCAGTGGCGTTGAAGAGCCAAAATGGTGGCGAATTTTAACTTCTACGCTACTGACGCGTTGAGAAAATTACATAAATCTCTGTAAATAACGTACGATTAGACTCGCATTATAGCACCAAATATAGCTTTCACTTCTAATCACACGGTGCACTGATAGTTTTAAGTGAAACAGTTTAATTTACATTTTTATACCCAAAAATCCTCTTTCGAAAAAAGTGTGTACACAATCCGGATCTTACATTCACATGTCTACCGTCAAAATAATGACCGCTATCGAGCCGCTGTCCTTATTCTTTAGAAACTCTATGTTGCCACTTCCCGATTTAAACCTTCCTGACTCCAAACTTCAATAGGTATGAAAAATATTGGTGGCGTTGACAAAGTGGCGTTGAATTTCAATTTTTAACGCAATAACTGTTTTGGCCAAAAATTTAAAGAAAGTCTTAGGATACCCCTTGCGAAATTAAAAGCATAGATAGCTAGTTATATAAGTATTCATAAAACATCAGTTGTATCTCGAGAATCGTCTATCCTTTTGCTACAGCAAAGGTTAAAGTGCACCTCTGCCTCGGCGGATAGGAGTTTTTGTGTAATTTCCGTCACTTTTTTCAAGTTCCATTCGAAATATATTTTTAATTTACACACTGAACTTTAACAATTATAATGTTCACTTGAGCCCTTTTGTTGCTCAATCCTACGCTGTTATCAAAAATTAGATAGATATCATACTTTTCAAAATATGAACCGCGGAGAAAAAAGTTTGCGAAATCAGCAAAAAAAGGCGGCCTCACCCGTATCAGGATGATGAGCGCAGGTGACGTATAATATTATGGAGAATATTATGGAGAACTCCCGAGAAACTCTCGAGAACAAGGATGTGATTCTCTTAAATATAAAATTGTACATCGGCTAACCATCGACTGTAACCATTGCAACGCAGCCATCAGCATCCAATGGACGCCTTTAGGTGCATAATTGTTGGCTGTTGCAAGCATTAACCATTATAACCGATCAGCTGAATAGACTGATGTAAGCTCGTCGCTGCTATATGTATTTTTGCAGAATCACAAGATAGGAAATTAGTTGCATCAAACGCACATATTATCTTCAAAGTGCCAAAGCTATCGAACGCCGCACCTCCCGTATCTGAGGTTATTAACCACTATACGCAAAAAAGGCTGTCTCATACTGTTACGGCCCCTTGCCTGTCCAGACGAGGGCTGAGTTCCCGGGCCCATAGAGGAACGAGCCCGGACAGGTCGAGGGGGGACCGACTAGTGAGACTACAGTGATCAGTACGTATGACGGTATCCAATCCGAGTCGGATAGTAATATCCGAGTCTCACTAGCCGATCAGTGGAAATAACAGGCGGCTTTTACTAGCACTACTACGGCAATCGTCAACTCGGGCAGCGACAGCCTTCGACATAGACAAGGAAAATAGAAGGCCACTAACCTGGTTGATGCATGCGACGATACTCGATGCGACGCCCCCTGTAGTGGATGTGGGACAGTATGTGAAGTGAAAGTGTAAAGGGGTGTGTAGGTGTGTGTGTGGGGCTTGCAACCGTAGGTCCTCTGCACCAATTAGCTCCCAGACACGTCAAACACGAACACAGCTCCAATCGTTCGTTCGCCTCCTATGAGTGGAGTGCTCAATGCAGCAGCACAGTGGGTCGCAACCCGCAACAATGAACGCGACGGTCAAAATATGTCGAACGTTCAGGCTGGCTTCAACTCCCACAAACACTCAAGCGAATAAAATAAAGTACGTGGTTCACGACACACAAGGTCAGCGGTCAATGACAGCGCGGTCTACAATTACTTAACTACCGCGAACTTTATCGCCGCTAAACGCAGCTGGGCACGCGTGTTACTAGGTAGATCCGGCGAGCGTAGCGAACTCACAAAGGCCGGCACAACAACTAGTCAATGTCCCAAACACGCGTGCAATGTCCAAAAAACCCAGCGATATCACAGCGCAAGTCGAAGCGGTCCCCAAACAATCAGGTCCGGGGAAAACAAACCGCGGCACGAAAACGACTCCGGCGCTTCCAAACGAGCGACTCGTTGCGCAGTTATTCGGTGACTACTCACCCGCGCAAATATAAACGTGGCTACTCAAACGTAGTAATTTACGTCTCGCGACTACGCGTTTCAAAGACGACACGTGATCAAAATTACGTCAGCCACGCGCGGGGAACCGCTTAGTTTGTCGGTCGACAGCAGACTGGGGGTGCTTAATACGGCGCGCACCGAAGTCGCCGCGTCATTCAGGCATAAAAAATCTCGGCGACCGATGCGCGAGCGGGATAGGAAGATTGGCGTTTCCGCGAGTTGGAGCGGGAGCGCACGATTCGATACAAAAAACTCGCCGTAACCAAAGCGTGAGCGAGACGCGCGGATGAGGGCTTCCGCGGGTTAGAGAGAGAGCGAACGTCGTGCGCGTGAGCTACTCTCGCGTAAACAATCCCCCGCTCCGAATCTAAGAATGTAGATTCGCTAATCAATAGGCCGTTGGGACAACGTGGCCACGGCACGTTGCAATACGGAGTCCCCTACAAAACCTCGGCCACCCGCGGAACGCCATCCGATCCAAATAACAGATTAACCATGCGTCCACGACGCAAAATAGTGGGAGTAGATTAGATTCTTTAAGCATAACAAGATCTCCCATTCTAGACATGGCGGTGCCTACACAGTGCTTGCTCTCAACAATGAAGTCGACGACCTCCTTCAAATAACGATTGGTTCCCTTATAATTAGTCCAGCAGTCTGTCCGAACCAAATCGGGTAGGCCGCGACGGCTCACGAGGCGGCCCAGAGTGGCCACGAACGCCTCCGTGCTGAGGGCACTGACAAGTCCCAAGTGGACTGCCTTGGTTGCAAGGCAAACAAAGACGCACAAGTAGGCCTCAAAAGACCGAGCATTCTTAAGGTTAGAGCTCTTCACTAAGAAAGGACCGGCAATTGGTTCCAACACCGGCGAAAGGTCGAGCAGCCTTTTCGCGGTCCGCAGACAGGTCACCCATCACAAGCTGTGCAATGGATGCCTCCAAACGATAGCAAGCAATACAGTTGAAGATCACGCTTCGAATGGTTCGTCGGCCTGCCAAAATCCAAACTCACGCTGCAAAATGGCTTAGAGGGTATTGCAACCCGCATGAGTATTTAAAAATGCCAAGATTATGGACCGAAGTCCGGAGCCAACACAGGACAATCTCACTGTCCGACCACGCAAAAACGTCCACCATGTTTACCAGAGACTTCCAAGAAGCGTGGACGTGGTTTAGTAACCGGGTCAATAGTTCGGCTCCACAAGTGCAACTTAGGAATTGTTAGACGAGACCTGATAGATGCAACCTTGCACTTAGCTAGGACAAGGTGCAATGAGACTTGCCCCGAAGCGCTCACCCACCACAACGACGCAATCCAGCGCTGTGATCCGAGATCTAGCAGCGCGCGTACCATAAGCCACTCACCCTTCGGGTTGTACACCCTGACCAAAGCCGTTGGTAAAAGTACAGTCTGGCAGACCGGCTTATGGTCGTTCAAATTGTCAGGTGAGGTGGCGGTGGTGGGAGCCAAGGTAGCAGCAAGTCAACGGGAGTTGCCCCTTTCGGGCAACTCCTCTAGCCTTGGGCGCTCGTAAGGGCCTTCTTGGGGAACTTCGACCACACCAAGAGGTGGGGTTCCCCCAGGGTACACCCAAGCGTCTCTCCCGGTCTGAGGGGGTCTGGCCATGTACGACAGCCGCGGGGCGGCGTAGTGCGGAAGGGGGTGTCCAGGCCATCGAGGAAGGTGTCGCTGCAGCCTGGGGTATTCAGCCAGAGGAGGGGAGTACCTCCTTGGATCAGGCTGAGCGACGGCAAAACCTCCCTCAGGGTTGACAGAGGGCGGAACGCCCCCGCCCCTGGAGGGCTGCACCCCCGCCCGAGGGGGGGGTGAAGCCCTATCAAAACCAGGGGCCGCACTAACAGTGTCACCACGCCTTCTATCGGCTGGGCCTGTGACCGGTGAGGAGACTCCACTCCTGCCGGGTGTCCGCTCAACCACCTCCTGCCTACCGACGCCATTGCGGTCGAGGCAAAGAATAGGAAGGTGGTTGCCCTGACAATGGGGACAAGGCCGTTGGTGCTGGCAATTTCGTTGTAAGTGCCGACCTAAGCAAGAGTAGCACCAACGGCGCTCCCTAGCGATGGCCCTACGGGACTTGGGCGGTCTCTCCAAGAATTTAGGGCAGTCGGTCGTCGAGTGCGTGGAAGCACGGCAATAGTGACAGGGGGTCACCTCGGTCGCAGCAAGACCACTAAAGTTTAGAATTGGGCGGCGTCCAGTCTCCTGCGCTAATTCTGGCTGCTTGGAACCCCTGGTGGAAGTCGTGGGTTTAGAAGGTGGCGTCGGTCGCGCCGGCTCCTTTGCCGGTGTTCCCGAGGCCACGGCATTCTCCACCTGGCGGCTCTGTTCCTCAAGGAACTTTAAGAGGTCACTGAACGGGGGTATATAATTAGCCCCGTCCCCGCCGTACCTCTCTTCAAATCGGATCCGCAGATCGAGAGGCAGGCGGGACAGAACCAGGTGAAGAAGCCAGAAGGACCACTGATCCACCGGTAAGTCAAGTTGTCGAAGGGCGTTGCAAGCAACCACGACTGGGTCAATGATCACCTCCCGGAGACGTGCTAGGTCCTTCAAAACCGGGAGGGACATCAACTCCATCATGTGCGCGTCCGCAAGGCGGCGCACATTGGCGTAGCGCCTTTCAAGGAGTTCTCTGGCCGTGGAGTAGCTGGCGTCAGTCAACTTCAAATGGCAGACTACCCCAAGTGCCTCCCCTTGAAGGGAGGTCCGCAAATAGGCCATTTTTTGGCCTGGGGATAGGTCGCGGCGGGTATGGACTAGACTGTCGAAGATGGAGATGAACCCCATCCAGTCTTGAAGCCGCCCACCAAAGTGTGGAAGGTCCAAAGTAGGCAGCCGACCCAATAGGGCGGGCTGCGGCTGCGGGCGAGGCGACTCGCACAGCATGCTCTGTCGAGCCTCGCGCTTCATTTTGGCCCCAGCCTCGAGCACATCGTCTGTGAACTCGAAGAACTGCTCGTAGTCCTTCTGGGCCGATTCTCGCGCCTCGCCGTCCTCCACTGTAGCTAGGAATTCCGAATAGGCCTCTTCAAAATGGGCTCGTCTGGCTGGGAGCTGCTCAAGGCGGTGGAGCAAGCTAGCCGTCCTGTCTGGACGAGTAATAAGCGCATGCGCGCTAGCTGCCCACCGCAGCTCATCCTGCATACGGCGCACCGGAGGTTTATGCGAAGGCATGGCGAGACTGCGCGAGAATAATTACAAGGAAGCACGAAACCAAAAAATAAAACAACAAGGAAGTAGAACAAGCACAGATGCAAACACCAACACGTGCAGAACGCTAATCAAGGTCGCGGTTAACAAACGCGCGGCACGCGGTAAATAAATGCGGCGTTGCTACAAAAACGCGTGGTGTAGCGGTACAATAATCTGTGGCCGTTAACGCGGCGTATCGGTCCGACACGTGGCGTACCGCGCCTACAAACGTGTGACCGACAGAGATATGCGACGAATTAAATACGCGCAACAAATATCGATATTGACGCGCCGAACGTGTAAAAGCCGCTTAACCAAAAGGCGCGAAACCACGCTCTGCTACCAAATGTTACGGCCCCTTGCCTGTCCAGACGAGGGCTGAGTTCCCGGGCCCATAGAGGAACGAGCCCGGACAGGTCGAGGGGGGACCGACTAGTGAGACTACAGTGATCAGTACGTATGACGGTATCCAATCCGAGTCGGATAGTAATATCCGAGTCTCACTAGCCGATCAGTGGAAATAACAGGCGGCTTTTACTAGCACTACTACGGCAATCGTCAACTCGGGCAGCGACAGCCTTCGACATAGACAAGGAAAATAGAAGGCCACTAACCTGGTTGATGCATGCGACGATACTCGATGCGACGCCCCCTGTAGTGGATGTGGGACAGTATGTGAAGTGAAAGTGTAAAGGGGTGTGTAGGTGTGTGTGTGGGGCTTGCAACCGTAGGTCCTCTGCACCAATTAGCTCCCAGACACGTCAAACACGAACACAGCTCCAATCGTTCGTTCGCCTCCTATGAGTGGAGTGCTCAATGCAGCAGCACAGTGGGTCGCAACCCGCAACAATGAACGCGACGGTCAAAATATGTCGAACGTTCAGGCTGGCTTCAACTCCCACAAACACTCAAGCGAATAAAATAAAGTACGTGGTTCACGACACACAAGGTCAGCGGTCAATGACAGCGCGGTCTACAATTACTTAACTACCGCGAACTTTATCGCCGCTAAACGCAGCTGGGCACGCGTGTTACTAGGTAGATCCGGCGAGCGTAGCGAACTCACAAAGGCCGGCACAACAACTAGTCAATGTCCCAAACACGCATGCAATGTCCAAAAAACCCAGCGATATCACAGCGCAAGTCGAAGCGGTCCCCAAACAATCAGGTCCGGGGAAAACAAACCGCGGCACGAAAACGACTCCGGCGCTTCCAAACGAGCGACTCGTTGCGCAGTTATTCGGTGACTACTCACCCGCGCAAATATAAACGTGGCTACTCAAACGTAGTAATTTACGTCTCGCGACTACGCGTTTCAAAGACGACACGTGATCAAAATTACGTCAGCCACGCGCGGGGAACCGCTTAGTTTGTCGGTCGACAGCAGACTGGGGGTGCTTAATACGGCGCGCACCGAAGTCGCCGCGTCATTCAGGCATAAAAAATCTCGGCGACCGATGCGCGAGCGGGATAGGAAGATTGGCGTTTCCGCGAGTTGGAGCGGGAGCGCACGATTCGATACAAAAAACTCGCCGTAACCAAAGCGTGAGCGAGACGCGCGGATGAGGGCTTCCGCGGGTTAGAGAGAGAGCGAACGTCGTGCGCGTGAGCTACTCTCGCGTAAACACATACATAAATTCCTATCAGAATTATTGAGTACTTGGTAACTACCTGTTTCAGTTAGTTGCACCTATTAAAAATTATAATTTTTATTGTGTTTTACTTTTAAGTGATTAGCAGCTATATATTGCTATCAGTCCGAATGTTTCCTAAATGAAGATAATAAATAATTCCTATATCTACTAAGGAATTAAAGTAACTGGTAAGTATATTCATGTATTTTCGTAGATTCCTTGAACGGACATTTTAATACGCAGTGTGTTGAGGCGCGGACTTATGAATAAATCAACGAACAAGCGGACGTGAGCTGTAACCTAAAAGAAGTGTAAATAATTAAATTGTTGGAAAGTAATAGGTAGGTATGACTGGTTTCGAAAGTAAGTCCTATGCCCGGAATCGTAATGTATGTAGAATTACAACATTAGTGAAACTTGTTTAAAATGTATCTAATCCTAATATTGGTTTTTTTCTGAGAGTTGACAGTTTTGAGTTGAGCTAAAAAATATAATTGATAGATATCATGGCAGTTTGCCGATCCGGTTTCCGGTATCAAAATTGTAATTAACTATTAGGTATTGTATAATAAATATTAGTACTAGCTCGCGCTCGCGATTTCAACCGCGTGAAATTCGGTTTTTCACAAATCCCGGTGGGAACTATAAATTTTTCTGCGATATATAACCTCTAAATCTATCTCCATTCAAAATTTCAGGCAACTGTGAGTGAATAGTTCTTGAGGCAATCCTGCCTTCCGAACTCAGCGCTAGAGTTTTGACTTTTTCATAACAACCTTGTATTTTTCATTTAAGTAGTTGAGGTTCAAGAGGCCGCCGCGGTGACTGCGAAAGTGTGGCAATAAATACTCTGTTTAAGTTGACAAACCCGAGCCATCGCTACACAATTTTTTATGCGGACTAGCATCTGCGCACCATACTTTGAAATTGACACACTCACACTACAAAAAAAAGTTGCCGCACTCACGGAGCTGTCGTTGTTAGGTCTCTATCTAGTCGGAGCGTAAACGACAACTTATTATAAATCTATGGTAGCAGCACAGTTTCAAGATATATATTCTGTCCTATCTTAAAATAGTCCAAGATCCCAGGGCCACCATACGTCACGTATTTTCTGACGAACAAAATGTGCACCTACCTATGCCTGTGCATGCCTACCTGCTAGCCTGCTTAGATGGCCAAATTGGCCGTCTAAGCAGGCTAGCAGTTAGGCATGCGCTCTTAGTACATACTAACACTACTCAATCGTGCACATTTTGTTCGTCAGAAAATACGTGACGTCTGGTGGCCCTGGGATCTTACTCTAAAATTATTGTGGTAGTAGACTCTGGTGAAAAAATGCAGATTTTCCTTTTCATTTTACCACTGCAAGATGTAATTTAACTGCCTTGTAATTTTCTGATCTTAAGTGATAACAGTCAGTTATTTCTTAGTAAAAATTAAGCGGTGGCTTACGACCACATTATGAGTCATTAACACCGATAGATTACGATGTTTCATAACAGATGCAAATTATCGTATCCACCACTTTCCGTGATTCGACATTGAGAAAGTGGTGGATGTGGGCATACGACAGTCTTCAGTTATATGCACTGAGGAACACTTCTTTCCGTTATGTATCATGGTTTATACTTTACTGTCTTTATTTTGCTGTGTACATAAAGTTATACAAACAAATGCTTTGACTTTGAGATAGTGGATAAGTGATTATCTGAGAAAGCAGTGCGTTTGTTCCAATCAGGATATTAAGAGTGACATCAGGTAAATTATCTTCTGTAATATATAAAATTCTCTGTGAGTGTTTGTAAACAAAAAAACTGCTCTGAAACGGTTACACCGGTTTTTTTGAAAAAAAAATTGTCTACATTCGGCAGGTCTGAAAATATATCGTAAGCTATTTTTCATACCCCTATAATTGGGGAAAAAACGTTCGCATAGTCAACTACGAGTAGTTAATTTATATTTTGTGCAAAAATCTTCTGCGGTTATAGAAGTTAGTCCAAAACTTCTTTACTTCTTTTAAACACGTTGCACAAAAATGTAGTAGTTACCTACGTTTTCAATTCGACGCCTAACAAGTACTCTTGAATCCAGAAAAAATAAAAATGTTCTAGAATGCATGAAAAACGAGCAAAATGTTTCTCTGTTGCGGTCAATGCATCGTTTCTCAAGCATGCTATTCATTTTAGTGAAAGTCGCAGTTTTAATTTTTACCTCTACGTCAAAATTGAAACAAAAAAATAAAAATAATTTCCCGGGATGAAAAATATTTTCCAGTGATAAAAGATAGCCAATGTGTTAATTCCGGGTCTTGATGTCACATCCAAATTGGTTTAGGAGTTGTAAAATCAAAAATGATAATATTTATATTTCACATAGGCCTAACCTACAGGCAATTATGAAACGTCAGACTCTACTGCCGCGTTAAAAAAACAGATTTGCACCGAAAAGCGAGCAAGAACTAGAGCGTGAAAGAATAACAAACATCCAAAATATAAAAACTTTCACATTTAATTAGTAAAAGCAAAGTAAAAGACGTTACAGATTTATAAAAATTATTAATTAAAATCATTTCAAAATTTTGACGGACGTGTTAACAGTAAAACAATGTAGGTATAGATATTACTAGTAGGGCGCGTGGGGGCGCGGGCCACATGTGGCCCGCGTGCTGTCTTCCCGCCTATAAAAAATCTCTTTAAAAATCCCCTTTCATTTTGTATGAAAAAATAAATTCCGCCATTTTGAATTTTTTTCCTTTCCATCGAATAGGCCTTCGGGTCCTGATCACTTCTTGTCAAGAAACCGTTCTTCCATCTTTTATACTTTCCGAGATATCGACAAAATTCGAACGGCGGCCATTTTGAATCCGCCATTTTGAAATTTTTTCCAGCTCACTGCCACTTGGATGACGTCTCGAATGACATTTGGTCGAGCACCCCCCACCTATCTTTGATACCCTGGCTGTGCTCTTCACCTGTCTCCGAAATCCTCACTCATCAGCTCTCTCCGTATTTTTCCTCCGAATGAATTTTTTTCTTTTATACGACACCATCCTTGAAAAAAATTTTTTTCATACAAAATTGTTCAGGAGAGGTGATCAATGAGTGAGTCAGTGAATCAGCACGAGTAGCTATATATATAGTAATTTCATTAGCGTATTTTCCATCCACGATGACGCGCCCCACTGTCAAAATCAATAGGAATCGACTAAAACGTAAGCGATTTTGACAGAGTGGGGCGCGTCTTCGTGGATTGAAATATCTTTAACTACTTAGCTATTTAAACTGAGAATATTATCACACGTATAATAGTTCCAATGACTTCAATTAGTACGTGGGACTTGATTGAAATAACGAGCAGTTACTAGGTTTCTTGAGAACTCCTACAAAAAGTCAACTACCTGCTTATAAACCTAGATTCGTGTCTACTGATAAAGAAGTGTTTTAAGTTTTTAACCCAATAGACCTACCAGTGACCAACTGTCCACTCAACTCAACCACTCAACAAAAAAAACACAATCCCTGAAGGATCACTTTATATTCATCACTCAATATCGAGGAAAAGGTATTATGTTTGAAATTGATATCAGGGGTTTCATGATCCACCCTTGACCTTAGTATCATGATGGGTCTTTGTTCCTACTTTGTACTACAAAGGCCCATCATGTGGACTAAAAATTCAAGCCTGTAATTATTGAGTTATTTTGTAACTAAGACTCAATCAAGAGTTACTTACAGCCATATTTTATGCAGTCGTTAATTTTGCGATTCTCAATTTCAAAACTATGGGGCAGGTATGTAGGTACTTGTATTTGTTCTAGAGTCATCAAATTTGGCAAGAAGCAAAGTTTTACGCCACAAATAAGTAAATGAAATAATCCAAAAGCTACCCCGACCAACTTCTAACCAGGGAAATTGGTATTCTACCAATAACATATGAAATATTGCGTTTAAGATAATAATTTGCGAAATAATACTATAAGATACCTCACTAGGTAGGTATGTATAAAGTAAATATTATTGACTAGGTTGCGTTTAAACGAATTCTTCCATTACGTATTGTTTAAAATTAGTACCTCCTACGCAATGTCTGTGACAATGTGTGTACTACTATCCATCGCAATAAGTCGAGGGGTTAGGACAAGTTTTTGTACCAAAATCGAGTCGACTCGCATCGCACGATCGAATCGAATTCCTTCATACATTTACAGCCAACGCCATCTATGGATAATCGCTGACATGCGGTTGACAATAGATGGCGCTGGCTATAAATGTATGGAAGAATTCGATTCGTTTGTGCGATGCGAGTCGATTTAAATTCGTACCAAAACCTTTACTAACCCCTCTGTATCGATTTTGGTTGTTAAAAAGTCTGATTTTGTCTCTATGGCCTGAATTTCAATATCTCATTTTCTCATCTTCTGAACCTTTACTGTGTTGCGAGGTTATTAGCACATTTTCGATGCATTACTATTACCTACTTCATACATCACACTAATATCACACTATCACATCTATATATATAAAAGAATGAGGCATTTTGGTTGTTCCACGGATTCCGCCAAAACTATAGGTCCTAGAGATCTGAAATTTGGTACTTAGGTAGATATTAGGTCATGAATTCGTACTAAGACGGGGATTCCAGAAATTCCATGTTTAAGGGGTAAAAATCATACATTTAAGGGTATTTCCCATACAAAAGTAAAATTTTTTCGTTGTTCCAGGAATTCCCGAAAAACTAAAAGTCGTAGAGACCTGGAACTTGGTACCTAGGTAGATATTAGGTCATGAATTCGTACTAAGACGGGGATTCCAGAAATTCCATGTTTAAGGGGTAGAAATAGTACATTAAAGGGATTTCTCCATACAAAATTGTAATTTTTTTCGTTGTTCCAGGCATTCCAGAAAAACTAAAAGTCGTAGAGATCTCAAATTTGGTACCTAGGAAGATATTAGGTCATGAATTCGTACTAAGACGGGGATTCCAGAAATTCAAATTGGAAGGGGTAAAAATCGTAAATTTAAGGGATTTCTCCATACAAAAGTGTAATTTTTTCGTTGTTCCAGGGATTCCCGAAAAACTACAAGTCGTAGAGATCTGAAATTTGGCACCTAGGTAGATATTAGGTCATGAATTCGTACTAAGACGGGGATTCCAGAAATTCAAATTGGAAGGGGTAAAAATCGTACATTTAAGGGATTTCTCCATACAAAAGTGAAATTTTTTTCGTTGTTCCAGGAATTCCCGAAAAACTACAAGTCGTAGAGATCTGAAATTTGGTATCTAAGTAGATATTAGTTCATGAATTCGTACTAAGACGGGGATTCCAGAAATTCCATGTTTAAGGGGTAGAAATAGTACATTAAAGGGATTTCTCCATACAAAATTGTAATTTTTTTTGTTGTTCCAGGAATTCCCGAAAAACTACAAGTCGTAGAGATCTGAAAATTGGTACCTACATTGACATTAGGTCATGAATTCGTACTAAGACGGGAATTCCAGAAATTCTAATTGGAAGGGATAAAAATCCTACTTTTCAGGGATTTTCACATACAAAAGTGTAATTTTTGCGTTGTTCCAGGGATTCCAGCGAAATTAAAAGTCGTAGAGATATGAAATTTGGTACCTAGGTTGGTATTAGGTATATCATGAATTCGTATTCAGAAAGGGATTTTCGAGATTCAAATTTTGAGGAGGAAAAATTTTGAATTTTTTGGCCGCCATTTTGAACTTTTTTGTTACTGGGCCGATTGCTTTGAAAATCGATATTTGACTATGGCAGCAAGCATAGAGACGGAATTTGTGGCCAAAATTTAAAAAATAGGCCGCCATTTTGAACTTTTTTGTTACTGGGCCGATTGCTTTGAAAATCGATATTTGACTATGGCAGCAAGCATAGAGAAGGAATTTGTGGTCAATATTTAAAAAAGTGGCCGCCATTTTGAACTTTTTAGTTACTGGGCTGATTGCTTTAAAAATCAAAATTTGACTATGGCAGCAAGCATAGAGAAGGAATTTGTGGTCAAAATTTAAAAAAGTGGCCGCCATTTTGAACTTTTTTGTTACTGGGCCGATTGCTTTGAAAATCGATATTTGACTATGGCAGCAAGCATAGAGACGGAATTTGTGGTCAAAATTTAAAAAAGTGGCCGCCATTTTGAACTTTTTTGTTACTGGGCCGATTGCTTTGAAAATCGATATTTGACTATGGCAGCAAGCATAGAGAAGGAATTTGTGGTCAAAATTTAAATAAGTGGCCGCCATTTTGAACTTTTTTGTTACTGGGCCGATTGCTTTGAAAATCGATATTTGACTATGGCAGCAAGCATAGAGAAGGAATTTGTGGTCAAAATTTAAAAAAGTGGCCGCCATTTTGAACTTTTTGTTACTTGGCAGATTGCTTTGAAAATCGATATTTGACTATGGCAGCAAGCATAGAGAAGGAATTTGTGGTCAAAATTTAAAAAAGTGGCCGCCATTTTGAACTTTTTTGTTACCGGGCCGATTGCTTTGAAAATCGATATTTGACTATGGCAGCAAGCATAGAGAAGGAATTTGTGGTCAAAATTTAAAAAAGTGGCCGCCATTTTGAACTTTTTTGTTACCGGGCCGATTGCTTTGAAAATCGATATTTGACTATGGCAGCAAGCATAGAGAAGGAATTTGTGGTCAAAATTTAAAAAAAGTGTCCGCCATTTTGAAATATTTTGTTACTGGGTCGATTGCTTTGAAAATCGACATCTGATTATTTCACCAAGCATCGAGAAGGAATTTGTAGTCAAAATTTAAAAAATTGGCCGCCATTTTGAACTTTTTTGTTACTGGGCCGATTGCTTTAAAAATCGATATTTGACTATGGCAGCAAGCATAGAGAAGGAATTTGTGGTCAAAATTTAAAAAAGTGGCCGCCATTTTGAACTTTTTTGTTACCGGGCCGATTGCTTTGAAAATCGATATTTGACTATGGCAGCAAGCATAGAGAAGGAATTTGTGGTCAAAATTTAAAAAAGTGGCCGCCATTTTGAACTTTTTTGTTACTGGGCCGACTGCTTTGAAAACCGATATTTGACTATGGCAGCAAGCATAGAGAAGGAATTTGTGGTCAAAATTTAAAAAAGTGGCCGCCATTTTGAACTTTTTGTTACTGGGCCGATTGCTTTAAAAACCGATATCTGACTATCGCAGCAAGCATAGAGAAGGAATTTGTGCTCAAAATAAAAAAATGGCCGCCATTTTGAACTTTTTATTACTGGGCCGATTGCATTGAAAATCGACGTCTAACTATGGCAGCAAGCATAGAGAAGGAATTTGTAGTTGAAATTAAAAAATGATGAACTTTTGGCCGCCATTTTGAACTTTTTTGTTACTGGGCCGATTGCTTTGAAAATCGACGTCTGACTATCGCAGCAAGCATAAAGAAGGAATTTGTGGTCAAAATAAAAAAAATGGCCGCCATTTTGAACTTTTTTTTACTTGGCCGATTGCTTGGGTACCTTTTTACATTTTGGGTATGGAACCCTAAAAATGGCCACAATATTGAGCTTTTATGTGACGATCGATTTTTTCAAAATCAATATATAACTATAACCAGCAAGCATAAGGAAATATTTAGTGATCAAAATTAAATTAAATGGCATAACAATGGTTAATACAAGAATTTTGGAAACGCCTGAGGGAGTAAAGCAGAAGTTCAACGTGAGCGAAGCCGCGGGCGTTTGCTAGTTTATTATAAAGGCGAAAGTCTGTGTGTAAGTGTGTATGTTTGTTACTCCTTCACGCCGCAACTACTGAACCGATTTGGCTGAAATTTGGAACATAGATAGCTTATAACCCGGATTAAAACATAGGCTACTTTTTGTTCCGGGAAAATCCATAGTTCCCATGGGATATTTTAAAAAACCCTAATTTTCAACAGTTATCTATAGCTACAGCTATAGGTAGATTACTTTGACAATCTGTCCTGAAAGTAGGTGTAAAGGTCATTGAAAAGGAAATTCAATTTTTTCTCAAGATTAGTAAAAAATCGAATTTAACGCGGGCGGAGCCGCGGGCAAAAGCTAGTAATTAATAAAATAAGAAATATGATAACATGAAAGTAATCAGCATATTTCCTTCCTAGTAAATGGCGTAAGTAAAGCCATGGAAAGCCTTCCGTAAAACAATGCTTACTCTGACCTCTTACATCTTGTGGAAGCACCATCAGCGCATGACCTGTACCTATAATGTTTGTAGTGGGATTAGCTGCCACACGAGTTTGAGTTGTATCAGTTTAATAAGGCAATACGTCATCTAACGATTCTTCTTCGTCATCATAGCTTCTTATTTTACCGAGCCACTTGTGCGAAAAATGGGAAAAGTACGAGAACTATAGTGCACTATGCGTTATTGATGTGACCAAAACCAATTTTAAGCGTTACAGCGGGGCTAGACAACAGTCGTTTAGCGTTGACGACAGTAGTTAAAAAATGTATGGACAAAACGCGTGACGAATGAAAACAAATGAAAGCAGAAACTACTTTATGCTTAGCGTTGTTCAGTGTCGGCTGTCAATTGTCATGCGAAGTACGCTCAAGTTATCTACAACGTCTGCGAGAACGCCAGTGAGCGTTCAAATTGCCGTAGTCGATTTTCAAACACAGCGTGTTTTCCTCTATACGGTTACGTGGTTTTTCTGCAGTCACTTGTTTTGTCCATACATTTTTATCTACTGTCGTGAACGCTAAACGCTGAGGCTAAACGACTGTTACTTTGTCTAGCCCCGCTGTTTGTCAAAATAAAAGAGTTAACTCTAATGTAGGATCTATATGTTACAACTTACAAGGTCATATTATTATAACGTAAGGTGGTAAACACAATACCTAAATTTGAATGTGTATATTGTGCACCTTAGTAACCTTCCAAAATCGAAGTATTGAACAACTTGGCATTTTCTTCTTCCACGAGAATCCTTTTCTCTGAAACTAATAAAGTTGTCAAGATAAGAGTATCGCTAATTTATACAAAAACTAAAGTGATCCTGTAAGTTTTCCGTTCATCACTAAGTACGGAACTGTAAATAGAATTAGAATTCCGTACCTAGAGATGAAATAGTTATTTTAAACTTAATTAAAACTGTAACTAAATTGCAACAGTAGATACCTACTTATACCTATAGTTTTAATTTTAATGTAATTGAATCAGTTGTAATGATATAAAAATATTCTTGCCATAAATAAGAAACCTGTTAAAAGAATTATATTAATACGTCAATCGAGAAACGCACTACGCCACCTTATATGAAGAAGTCTTCTTCCATTTATGAATCTACCACATAAATCTTTAGGAAGAAATCTTGTATTGAGGTTTCTCCCGTTATAATAAATTATTAAAGCTCTTGCCTACGGCGGCGTCGTCTGGCCACTTATTTAGGTTCAGGACTAAAACAGATATTCGAAGTTATGAGCTAAAACTAGTTTGTACATGTGGTCTACTCAGTTTGACCACCTGAATTGCGGGTTGCGTTTTTGAACCAGATTTACGCTGAACGAAAACATCATGAGGAAACATATTATATTCCTCTGACAAAGAAAATTCAGAATCTGCTAATCTTTATCTTAGATTCTGGGTTATAATTTGTTTTTAATAGTCATTGCTTGCAAACGAGTGGGTGGGTAGCCTGATGGTAAGCGATCACTGTCGCCTATGGACATTTGCAGCACCATAAGAACTGCAAATGCGTTGCCGGCTCTTAAGTTTGTTTATCTGACCCTTGAATAACCCCACGTTATAATTTTGAGGGAAATTCCAACAAATATAATTAACTCTTTTGCACCAGTAAATATAGTTTTTTTTTGTTGCAGAAACCATGTCGTTCGGAAGAAAGGCTCTAACGGCTGTCACTTTTACCATAATTTTCACCGTTTGCAACTGCGATATGCTGCAAGAATTTTTCAAAGGATTATACCCAACAGAAACAGGAAAGCGGAGTATGTCAGACGCAATCCTAAATTACCTGGACTTTTTATTCCCAAAGGATGACCAGGAGTCCAGCATAATGAAGGAGTTATTCGGATTTTTTGCTGACGACACGCACCCCGGATTTGAAGGATCATTAGATGCGTTGGACTATTTGCTCAAATGAAATAGCTTAGCCTGCATTAAATTTTGTATGGGTATACCAAAAAATAGAGAAGAAAAATCTTCCCCATTGTGTGTTGTGAGTTTTTGCTGACGACGAGAGCCCCCTGAGCCAAGTGACAAATGGCAATGCTACATGTGGTATAGATATTTCAATCCACGAAGACGCACCCCACTCTGTCAAAATCGCTTATGTTAACATTCAATTAGTATGGAGTTTGACAGAGTGAGGCGCGTCATCGTGGATTCAAAATTTCAAATATCTACCTATGATATAATATGGAACAATACTATTCAAAAAATGAATGCTAATTATCGCTATTTTTATTATTATTTATTTACACGGCGCATATTGGTCACGTAATCAGTTAAGACTATCGTCTAGTGATTAAGCGCGACATGAACAGGTGTTTTTAAAAAATGCTATAGTATGCCCGTATAGAGACAATTGCAAGTCCAGAGCGAGGCCTACATTTATTCTTGAAATATTTCTTCGGGTAATATCTAACCTTTTTATCCACCCAATGGGCAATTTTGGTCTCATTGGATTCAGTACACCTTAAACTTAGGCTCGTTTTATTTTTCAGAATTTTAGTTTATTTAAATTACAAAAAAAATCGAGAAAGTTTAAATGGTCATAAATATGGAAATTGAGACGCTTATAACTTTAACATAAGTTTTCTTAAAAAGTAAAACGTACGAGCATAGTTCTTCATTGTATCTTGTATCAAAAATCGGACTACGTTTATGGGTAGGAAAACGTGATCGCTTTTTGTATGAAAGCTTACAGCTAGACGATCCTCAGCTATAGTTTGCAAAAATTTTTTTTTCACGTTGCTGTGCTGGTGAGGTTATATTTTAAGAGGTGTTTTAAAATTCAGACTCAGAGTGGGTAAAGCCCGCGATGATGAACAACTACATAATTGCCGGCATTACGAATTTCTAAAAGAAAACGATGTAATAATATAGCCAGTACATAATTACTCTTGTGCAGTTATACGACAATAGGTAGTAATTTGTAGTTTACGATTGTACTTTACATTGATTAACTGGTCAAGTACATGTGAAATTGTCACGCACGGGTTCCGTAGTCATGCCAGTAATTAACGAAAAGTATTCGATAGTTAAGTAGTACCTACTTCCCTTTCTTCGAAGTTTTTACTAGACGTATCTCGCAACTACCTATCGTAGAGTTTGTTTCAAGAACTCTATAAATTATTATAATAATTATTATTATTACTTCAATAAATCGTAACTTATTCGAGATGGGTGTGTTTTTAATTGCATACTAAATAACATTGTAACCACGTTTTTAATTTTTGTAAAGAGTGTTTTCACTAAAACGATAATTAATTTTATTTAAGAAAACTAAGGCTATATAAATACCGGGTTCATTGCCACATTAGTGTAAATTTTTTTATTGAGAAAATCGCAATTAAAATTCTTTGTCTGATATTCGATTTTTTATAAAGTGCAGTGTAGTATCTTTCAAATTAATATTTACAGTTTTAATATATTCTGGAAATAATGTCTGTAATATACTTAACATGCACGGACGGATAGATATACTAGCACTAAAAATAATTGGGTTTCTGGTTTTGCTAAGGAATTCTAAAATTAATAATATTGTTTGCAAATTTTTATACATTATAAAACTTGTGTTGTTAATTTGTTATTAATCTTATTTCTTTATACATACCTGCATTCTGAACACACCTTCCCGTGTGTCCAAAATCAAACTTAATATAAAAGCATAAAAAACTAGTACCTATCAGTACCTATATGATTACAAACGTCATAACTTTTATGTACAATCTCTATGTGAAATAAATTAATAAACGCTGTTATAAACAGCTGATATTAAAATTGTATAAAGAAGTTAAGGTCCCAGGTCCTAGTGTAATATTAAAGCAATTCACAAGTTAATGAATTTTGCTCTGGCTGTTTTGTAAGGGCTTACTGTGTTATTGCCTATTTATTATTAAAATAAGTTTTTATTAAGTACCAAAAATATTTATTACAATAAATAAATAATCATTCAAAAATGATTTTTCATATTCCCTTCTATTCCTATAATATTATTTTTAATTACTTATTACAATATATATAGCTACTCGTGCTGATTGGCCACTGACTGACTGACTGACTCATTGATCACCTCTCCTGAACAATTTTGTATGAAAAAATTTTTTTCCACGGATGGGGTCGTATAGAAGAAAAAAATTCATTCGGAACAAAAATACGGAGAGAGCTGATGATTGAGGATTTCAGAGACGGGTGAAGAGCACGGCCAGGGTATCGAAGATAGGTGGGGGGTGCTCGACCAAATGTCATTTGAAACGTCATCCAATTGGCAGTGAGCTGAAAAAAAATTCAAAATGGCGGATTCAAAATGGCCGCCATTCGAATTTCGTCGATATCTCGGAAAGTATAAAAGATGGAAGAACGGTTTCTTGACAAGAGTTGACCAAGATCCGAAGGTCTATACGATTGATAGAAAAAGAATTCAAAATGACGGATTTTATTTTTTTCATAGAAATGTATGGCGAAAATTAAAGGCTGTCGGTGATGATAATTTTATAGGCGGGAAGACAGCACGCGGGCCACATGTGGCCCGCGCTCCCACGCGTCCTACTAGTTTATTTATAAGCACCTACGATACGAGTATGTACCTCGCTACTGTTCCTAATAACGTTATTATTACACAACCAACACTTGTTATAATTGTGATAAACAACAAAAAAAATATGATATTATGTAAAGATATTCTTTACAATATACTTTTACATACAATGCGTTCTCTAATCTCCAGACATTGTGTTGTATGTTTTGGTGGAATAGTATTCATGAAATACAGTTTTAACGGAGTAGTTTTCATAATGAAGTCTGAAGTTATCACAGATTCATCATTATCCCAAGAGGGAGGCCTGCGGAAATTAACATAAGGCGGTTGATCATAACCACATTCCAGTCTTCCATTTTTCAATCGACAGCCGTTATTTAGATTTTTCTCCTCGCCATTAACGTCGGGGTTCCCAATATTTCTGTTATAGCCACATAAAATTCTGTTTTCCACGTTTCTACAAAACTTGCCGTCGAAGTTGTAAGGGCAACAGCGCTTACGATGTTTTTCTGTGACAGTTTCTGTCTCAAAGTCCAGTTTTTGTATGGGAACTCGCGAAGTTTGGATCTCGTTATGGCCATCTGGGCAAGTGCAAAATCCAGCTACTAAGAAGTCCATTGTTGTAACACAAACCTGCAAATTATTTTCAATTTTATATACAGTAATAAATCCTAACACAAATGAATGGATAAAATATTTTTTATAGTACAAAACAAAAAATACAGAAACGTACAATAAAATAACTATCACAAGCATTCATAAAAACCAATTACCAAACTCACCAAAACCAATGCGCCGTAACTAGTAGACATCTCTTATCACGAAATTAATGAGTGTAAAATTATCCAATCAATTGTATAGCCAACTAGGTATGTAAACGGTACAGTCAATGTTAAAAAATCATAATGTGGGACAAACTACAATTTAAATTTTTCTCTGAAATCAGATCTCAGTTGCTTGAATTTAGATTGCTTTTTGAAATCATTGTGTTTCTTCTTCTTTTCAGATTCATAATGTGCAATAACTTTGTTTAGATCGTTTTTGTCAATGGTATTTATGTTCAACTTTGACTTGTAAGGGAAGTTAGAAAACGAAAATTTTCCAATTTTATAATCTTCCACTAAACTATTAAAAACTGCACGCTTAGATGGAGTTATAGAAAACTTTCGTTGCAGCATTACTATATCCTTCAGACGTTCTAATTCTTTTTGTTCATTTTCCTTTTCAACTTTATCAGCGAGTTTTTTATACCTCTGTTTTTCTTTAGAGTTTAAATTCAATGCAGTGGCTTTGTCCAAGTCAAGATAAATGTTATTTTCTTTTAAATCGTCGACGTATAATTTGACTCTTTTTCCTAACGATTTCGAGAGAGAATACGCATCTAGCTCATTAGTAATAGCTTGTCCCAGTGCAATGCTTTTTGTAGATTTCCTCTTATTTCTATACAGTGTAATTACAGAAGATTTTTTAACGCCTCCCAATTGATATCCTTGTATATTTCGTTTACGAGGTTTACCAAATATTAACCTTTTCAAACATCTTGTAAGTCTTCTAAATAGCCAAATTTGAAAACTTCTTTTACATTTCTGCAAGCAAGAATATTTCTTCTTGGTTCTAGGAAGGTTCCGAGGGTATATTATTTTTTCTTTCCCTGTTATAAAAATTTATTGTTGTTATTTATATAAATTAGATGACCGAATGGCGTAGTGGTAGCGAACCTGCTGTCTGCGCCGGAGGTCGTGAGTTCTATTCTCACTACTGGTAAATGTTTGTGACTTGTGTGATGAGCATGAATGTTTTCCAGTGTCTGGGTGTTTTTCAATATATTATATTTATGTATATTAGTATGTATGTATATTTATCAGTTATCTAGTACCCATAACACAAGCTATCGCTTACTTTGGGGCTAGATTGCGATGTGTAAAATGTCCCGTACATATTTATATTTATTTATTTATATTTATTGTTAAAGTACCGATTTTGGGAAATTGTTAATCCCTGGTCATTAGTCTCTAGTATTACTTACTTACTCCTTAGAAACGCTGGTCGACGCATTTCAATTGCACAGAGGATATGAACCGTGGCGTCATCCTTTTATTTTTTCAATATTGTTAAATGTTATTAGGAATTAAATATGAACAGCATCACTATTTTTCTATGCTTTTTTCATCACTGGAAAAACATCGACATTTTCGACAAAAAACATAATTTTATTCGAGCATCGTTGGAAATTTTTATTTGGACGATGATCAACAATTAACTGACATAATAACATAATATTTCCTTATCTGTGCATAATCATCAAAAACATCATACGGGTTAAGAAAATAAGTTTTAACTACATATTATAAACAAAAAATTCAACGCAAACAGGTAAGGATTATTTCCATACGCATAAATATATTAGGTACATAATAGCATTATCATTTTTAACTGACGAAAACAAAAAGACGAGGTTCTCTAGTCGTTGTTCACTCGTTCTCACTCACTGATTGTAATGGTTGACTCTATGCATAACTTTTTACAGCATGGTCAAATTTTGATAATTCTTTTTTTTTTAATAGGGGATTACTTTGAAGTTAGTTCCATATAAATTAAATAAAGTCTTACCCTAAGGGTGGGAAAATAGGGATGATTTCTTATCAACACACAGATTTTAATGCTGAGTTGAGTATGACAATAAAAACCTCACTATGAATAAGTAAACAAAACTTAAGCAGGTAGTAATGTAGTAGACTACAGTAACAAACAATTTAAAAAAAATTAAGAAAAAAACTTAACCGCCGATAAAATTGGAAAACAAACAATAATGAACCTAGTTATTATTTTTTTCTTCTCAGTTATTTCGATAATTTAATTTTTTTGTTAAATATTATTTCCGTCTATTTGTACTTCTGTCTCACAAGTCAACACTACTTGTACAAGTACAACTCACTTCTTGTATATCTCACAAGTGACTTTTGTTTTTGACTATACCTGCATAGTATGAAGTTAATGAGAATATTGATAGGATTTTTATACGCGCACAATGTCGAGAATAATGTTTTTGGTAAGGGCATTGGTTTTTATTCGCGCTTAAAATGCTTATGATGGTTAAGCTTTGATGAATAACTTCCACTTCCAAATGTATTTCGTAACTAAACCATTTTCAAATTATCTCCGTTAGCATAACTTGATAGCATAAAATTAATTATATTAGAAGAAATCACAAGGAATTAAGAGACTAAGAGTTCTGTTTCAGGTAATCATAGGTATACTTACATCAAATATAAGAACGGTCAAATGTGCACCTAAACTTGGTCCAATTTTATTTGATCCTCTATCATTTGAAGCTAATCTTACAAGAAGTGTTTCAAATAAAGAAATAGATCAATCGAGTGAACAAATGGGAAAAGCTGAAGAGCCGCAAATTTACGATAAATCTAGAAAAACATTTAACGAAAAAGTTCAAAAGCCCTGCTTGGGTTATGAGTTTGATGAAACTCTATGCAAAACAGTAGAAGATAGAGTCGTTTGTGGATATAACAAAAACGTTGGAAATGTAACTAACAAAATAACCGATTTGGGAAATGGTTGCAGGATTCGTGGGAATAGACTAGAATGTGGGTATTTACTTGGACCGTTCATTAATCCTAGACGTCCACCAGCTCGAGACTACACTTCCGATAACAGTGATAATAGTGAACAGAAAAAACTGCTTCATGAAGTTAAAAGAACGTATCCAACTAAACTCACTCATAAATCTGAATCTAGTACAAAAAAGTCAACAAAAACTGATTCGGACTCATCATTACCAACAAATAATATAACTATCTCAAGCTCCATTACCTCGTCCCTGAATATTTCAATGTCAATGTCCTCAACAGTAAAAATAGTGGAAACAGCTTCAACCACATCAACAAAATTAACTGAAAATTCTACAGTGCTTATTACTCCTTTAGCTATTTTAAGTACCAGCGGTTCCATGTCATCCGAATTCACAAAAAACCCATATAAAAGACAATGTGTTGAAAAATATGATCATATTTTTTGTTACTTTGTCCAACAACGATAACACAATTATTACTCATTTTGTTTTTCTTGTACGTAATATTTTGCAAGATTTATAAAACCTTTCCATGAATCAAGAATAAATAAAAACAGACATCTAAGTTCCCCGTTTAATCACATGCATTGAATAAAGATGATCTTCGAGTAAAAGCACACACAAAAGTTCTGGCAAGTTTTATATAATTTGCAATCTTGCTTGATCAATTGATTTTACCTATGATTTTCACATAAGTAAGATGTTACTCTCTGTGTTTGAAGTGACTCTTATAAAAAGCCAAAACGCCTTAGTGAAAACTACCCTATAGAAGATCTAGCAAGACACTCAGATCTTTTCAATGTCATTATATACAACTTTTACATAATATGAAAGTAAATTACATGATTCTTATGGTATCTCGTGAACAGACAGTAGCGTTACCGTATTTTTCCAAGTTTCCTTGCTATATCTACAAATTCTTCAATGGTAACTTAGTAAATTCTGTCCCGATAGAGTTGAGCTATTTTTCAATTTTTACCAGTGCTTCCAGATATTTTTTGCCAAGTCGGGATTTTTTATTTTTGGAAGTTTATGAATATATATTTACCTTTTTATCTGAATTCAAAGAACGTTTACGTGATCATAGGTAACCAAAAATAGCCATATAAAAGGTACATATTTTTATAAAAATATAATATTTAAAATTAGATTTACTCTATCGTTAAAAAGTTGTCTCTTATTCGTCTTATATGAATAAAAAAAACAGAAATCAAAAGCAAATAAGTTTTATTCATTAGAAAAAAGGCGTTTCAAGTTGATTTTTTTATGGAGTGAGCCTTACAAA
Source organism: Coenonympha arcania (assembly GCA_036785405.1). Classification (NCBI taxonomy): domain Eukaryota; kingdom Metazoa; phylum Arthropoda; class Insecta; order Lepidoptera; family Nymphalidae; genus Coenonympha; species Coenonympha arcania. The sequence continues at coordinate 4,659,482 of CM072074.1, forward strand.
TTGCTACTTACGAGTTATCCCCAAAAATCGGGACGTCCTGCCAAAATCGGGGCTTCCGGCAACGCAGAGTTCTACGGCGTTTGAACGTGCTAGTCCATTTGTTATACATGAGTTATATTTGAAAATAAAACAGGAACATCTACAATGTAGATCAAGTCTATTGGAACAGACTTTATATCTCGATAATATTCAATCATGCTTGTTTTGTACGTTGCAAGTTCAAGGCGAATAATAAATAATCCAGTAGCAAGATGCTTGCAAAAAATCATCATATTATTTATAAAGATGCCCTAGCATCCTTGCACAACTCTCTCCGATCCGCTTCTCTGCGATTTCGCATTGTGAAGTCAACATCTCCTGAGGATGTCCGGTGTCGGGACGAAACGTACCTACGTCGAAGAAAGTGTTGGAAAATTGTGTGTGGTGTACCATACAGAATCTTTTCAAGTGGCGGATTATAGCAAAACAATTAATTAATTTGTCCAGCTAATTATGGATTTCCGCAAAATAACGCCTGCTCCATTCAATATTCTCGCACAAAGCAATTGTTAAGTTTGCAAAATATGCAAGTAGGTGTCGTGTAGTGCGCATTAGATAGGTACTTTTCAAAGATGAGATTTATGTTTGTATAGAATGATTAATGATTAGTCGCATAAGAATGACTAAGAAGAGATGATTGAACTAAGAGACACTTATGTACCTATACCTACCTAAACATAAGAAAGAGATTCTGTATGCGAATCACGACAGTACTGAGATAATCCAACGAGTAATGTTGTTCGTCCTAAAACCTACTCCCGTTTACCTTGAAACAAGAATGCAAATCTGTGACCAACATCTCAACTTTTATTTTATGATTCTTCCTCATAGCTTTACTTACGAATGAACCGGATTTGTCCAGAGAACACAGTTGAAAATTAAGTACTTCAAAAATTACTTTTTTTATGTTCGTACCGAATCCATAGTGAGCCAGTCTTGGGGTGAGGGGATGGTAATGCAAAAACTTGACGTAAGTTACTCGTCTTCAACTAAAGAAGGAAGACAGAGCTACCAATCAATCTAAAAAACTTGGAAAAATCTCTGAAAAAACTATCCTTTCCTTTACAAAATTGTTGGAATTTATGAATGTGTTTTAATAGAAAAATTCATTAAAAAAAAAGTTTTGCGTACTCTACAAATACGTCTCATGCGAGTATTTATAAAACCACGCAAATTCTCATTCATGGTAAATTTCCGTAACTGTAAATGACGAATACTGTATATTATAATTAAGTGCCTGCGAAAACAATGTAATCGCTTTGTTTAATTCTCAGCTTATAATAATCGTAATATTTTATCCGTAACAGTTATAAAATATTCAAATAAATCCTTAGAACTGTCATAACACCAAGTTCAGTAGCCTTAGAAAAGAATAAAATGTATTAAATTTAAACTATAATTAGGTAGTTCAGTAACCCCAATTAATGTAAAAGATATAATTTAATAAATATCACTTATATTTTTTTACTCATATGGAAATTCTGAAGAACGGAAACTTAACAAAGGTACCACACTCCACAGGTCATGTACTTTAATCACTGACACTGACAGGGGTTAGCAAGATACGAAGTTTGTTTAGGTATTATTGAAAATTACTTGAACAAAGAGATTTAATTTTTGACATTTCCCAGATTATTAATTCATTATTCCTATATATATATAATTCCTATATACTCCGAGTTATAATTCGATGTAGAAAAACATCGTAATAAAATAACGTTTTAACTGTCATATTTGGAAAATAAAATAAACAAAAAAAATTATAAAAAATTATATAACCAAAGATGTACACATAAATATTATTTTGCTCTGAAAGTCATTTCTCTTATTTTATAATATTTGGGTCGAATATAGGCGTATAAGGACTTTATATAGTAAAAAAAACGAAACGCCATTTTACTGCATCGAATTGAAAGTCTGACCGATCCGGCTATTCCCCTTTCGTGGTTGAATTTTCAAATATCCTTTCTTAGCGGTTGGTTACACGTGATAGATTCGTCAGTCAATTACCTTTTCCTTCTAAATATGTTACGAAAATCTAAGCAATCCGTCACTACATGGAGTTCCTAAGAATGTATGGGTACAATGCGAAAATCATCAGGATAAGAATGTGTGAAAATTGTATCGGAATTCCTGCAAAACAGCAAACGGAAATATGAGTTGCAATTTTAATAAAAAGGATCCAGGTAGGTTTGGTAGGTACAGTTTAAGTAATGTTAAAAAAACCTGTCAAACCCGTGGGCCATGGATTATTTTAACATGTAGACTTACTAAACAATACGTACTAACTCAAACGATACGACAGCTCAAAACTCATTTCCAACACCGTTTACTTACCTAATATAAACATTCCCTTGCTTGAAATTGGCTAGTTACCATACGTTACCTAGGAATTGTAAACAATTCCTAATTTTCACGCATTCTGGTAACATAACGGTAAACTGTTAAAATCACGAATCACGATCTCTCAAAACTTCTTTTATTTATTTTTGTTTCATGCTTTTTATAAGCTTTTTTTTGTTCGATGCTCATGAGTTGCAAAAAGAAAATGAGTAGGTACTTATAGGTAATGGGTTATACCTGGTTATAATTTACTTAAGCTTTATCGACCTTTATGTCCCATTGAAAAGATCATCCAGTTTACTTTAACATGAATCACAATCTAAATGACCTTTAAAAATCTTACTACGCTGGACATAAAAATAATACGCCTATTTTAAACCAACTCACGACGAGACGTCAACATTTTAGTCATTAGGTATGTGTCTGCAAATATGATTTTTAGAACACATCGTTTTGGCCATGTCTTATCAACGAATAGACTCGCCGTTTTGGGATTTATTACACCTTTTATTAATTTGCAGAGTGTGTTTGTTCTGGCATCTTGGGTGGAATCTTGCAACTCCGTTATGAAACCGATTTTTTCAACTGTTTATAGTCAAAATCGCTTATGTTTCATTCGATTCCTAGTATGGGGCGCGTCATCGTGGATAGAAATATATACAGGGTTATATAAAAAATACCAAAACGCTCTCGGCCTGTAGTTGTTTACATTAACACTAACAACTTTGTTTCTGCGACTTTTCAAAATTCAGTATTAATTTATATCATACAAAAAAATGTTATTTCTGTAAAGTGACATTACACTGTTGCGGTTTCGCGCCGCGAGCTCGCGCACCGGTCGCCGCGCCGATGTTACATTACAGAGTAGGAACGAGTAGAGTATCTCTGTAAAATATTGAGTATTGGATATTTCTCAAAATATCGAGTAAAAAGAAAAGTCGTAGAACAAAAGTTGTTAGTTTTAATGTAAAGAAATACAGGCCGAGAGCGTTTTGGTATTTTTTATATAACCCTGTATATAGTTTGGATGACAATGGATGTTTAGCTGTGTGATATCCTTCTTGATCCAACATAGCGTACCCAAGATAGTGGACTAGTTATTTTTAACTCTGCAATATGGGTATCAAAATGAAAGACTGAGAAGACTTTGGATAAAATGTCGTATAAAAGCTTGTTTAAAAAATATTTTTGAACGATGATTTATTCATAATTTACTACTAAAGGTGAAAAGATGACTGACTGAATGAACTATCGACACAGCTCTAAACATTAGACGGATCCAGCTTAAGGGCATAAACATCATGCCGCAGGGATGATTGTTTAATCTTTAATCTCTACAGGGTCAAAATAGTATAACATTTGTCCAGGAGTATTTTATAAAGCTCAGGAAAAAAGTTGGTACAATATAACCCAATGCGGATAGTTCTGGTTTAACAGGTGGAACAGGTTAGGAAGAAACTTTGCTTGCACTATAAATAAGATAACAGGACTAACTGGTCTAAAGAATAAAAAAAACAAGAGAAAGATAGGTACCAGCCAGGTACCTGGGATCGTTCTGGGATTACCTAAGTGCCTGTTGACCATGAGTGGTGAATTCTTACTTTCTCGTGGATTCCACGAGGATCGAATGATTTAGTACCTCGAACGACGAGCGACGAATGATTTTTTGTGCCTCGATTCTTCTGTTCACTGCATTGAACACAGAAAAAAGAAAAATTATGTGCTCTGTGGCATTGAATATCAAACAATCCTACGTCTTAATAGACACTGATTTATAATTACAAGCGATGCTTGTGACGAGATAACTTCAATCCCCCTTTTAATTCCCTTAGGGGATGAGCTACCTAAATAATATTTTTAGTGCTCAGTGCTCACCTAGGTAGGTAGTAGGTACGAAGTACCAACGTAAATAACTAGATACGTTAGGTATAATACTTTACTCATCCCCATTAACTGTGTATGGTTTTATTATTGTTATTTTAATAGTGACATCTTGATTGTTATACTCAGATTCTTATAAAAACATCAAAACCCGTAAATACACACTTATGGACTTTGTCGCACTATTATTGCGATTAAGTTAATTATTTCCCATAGACGCAATAAAGAATGTGTGTTTGTGTGTGCGTGTGCGTGCGTGTGTGTGGACGACTTTAACAGCTTGTGATGAGCTTACACTCAGGTTATTTACCTGCGTTCGTTTAGTCACAATCGCGTGTGATGGTTCTCGCCCACTACAGAGTCTCACACTATGGCCGGGGCCCTAGAATTGTAAAGTTGAGCAGCCCTCAGACTACATTAATAATGGAGCAACCTTAGCCAGATGACTTATGTATGATAATCGCAGAAACCCGTCAATTGCTCAAATAAAACGAAATTTATAAATAGTCATGACATAAGTAGGTATTTGATTGCTAAATTGATCACTAACTTATCGAAGAAAACTGTCATTCTTTTTTTTAATTTCGTTACATGAAAGCTATCGATTGGCTTCTATAACGATCGTACATAAGTCTTATGCTAAAACTGCGGTTTTAATTAACAAGCGAATATCTAGCAAAAGTGTCTGTTGATGTTTTGCTCAATTACTTAGGTTTTCAGCAACGGATCAATTTCAAAGTTTATTGCAGGGATTTTCATTAATACACTGAAATCCTCGCAGCAATTAGCTACGTCATATTTTTAGCTCTACTAAGCGATTCGGCAAAGAACCTGAAAGAATTTCAGAATGTTCTACTGCAGATGAATTGATGAGCCCATGCCAAGACTAGTGATTGAGCAGATTAGTTCAACATCATACGATGCTGCGAAGCAACCATAACAGTTTACTTACCCTCCAAATGAGTACCTAGTCATTTACGTCAGTTAAGATAAGTACGACTTGAAGTAAAACTTGTAGAGAAAAAAGACCGATGTAGGTGACCGCTGGCTAATATGTATAGCTACTGTCAAAATCAAAGTGAAGTTATCCTTGAAAAATCCAAAATTTCCAACTAAACCTAAGTTCTTAATAGTTCTTTCAGCTCAAGTTCCTTTTTAAAATATTTATTTTGATTCACCAGCGTGTCCTCTTAAAACTCATTTAATCGCTCGATGTCCTCTTCCATTGCAACTCCTAAATATTTGAATGTTTTCTTCCCATCTCCTGTGTTGTCTTCCCCTTTTCTTTTGTACGCACTAAATGAAAGCTCTAACTGCATCAGTTCCAGTGATATTGACCTTGCCGTGTTAGTGCGCGAAGACCCCGTGAGATGTGTACGCAGATGTGTATAAATAGGTTGGAACCCCCATACACCACTACATTGTTCCGTTTGCGACCATGAACACTGTAAGTACTTTTACATTTAAATCAGTACAAAAAAAAGATTTTTCTTTTTTTTTTTTTAATTTTTTTTGAAAGATTTTTTTTTTGTTATCGAACTTTTCAAAACCTTTTTACGCCCAAAACTAAGCATTAGTCTCCTCTCATAGTAAGAAAAACATGGCCAAGTGCGGGTTGAACTATCACTATGTACCCCTATCCCCTTATTAAAAAATACAGAAGAGATTACAAGAATCTCTTCTGTATTTTTTTTAAATACAGAAGAGATTCTTTTTATTTTTTTATTCCGTAAACAAATTAAATTTAAATCTGCGTATGAAAAAAATGGTTTTAATTATAAATGTTATAAAATAAAATAAAAACATTTAGGTACTGGATTGCAGTGCACAGTGTAAAGTGTATGGATAAATCCAAAGTTCAAGCTTCGAAATATCTCTATTTCACATAGGCCTAACGTGCAGGCTCTTGTAAAAAGTCGATCCGATATTCATGATATATTATGTATAACGCACAATTATGGTTATAAGTACTAGTCGATTTAAAAAATATTATATTAAAATAAAATACAGTTACTAGAGTTCAAAAGCGCCCTTGCACTTCAAAATCAGTCGGGGTTTGTTTTTCGTTATCACCACTTTCCAATAGTTCTTAAGGCTTTAAGAGCTGCCAAACTGGCTCTTTTTTACAATGTTTAAGTCAAATTGTATAAAGAACTGATCATCAAATCCTTACAGAAAAAATATGTAAGTAACGGAAATTTAGGGTTTTATGAACAATCAGTATTGACAAGAAAATGCATTTTCTCAAAACCTGTTTCAGAAAAAAATTCCCATAAAGCATCTAATTTTGTCATACTTTGAAAATTGTCTGTAAAACAGCTCAAGCTATTTAAGTAATTCTTGCACACAAAAAAGTACATAAAAATTACAACAACTTGATTGACAGTTTTATTTTAACAATCGTGTAATGTAATAATTTCCCCGAAATTTAAGTAAATCAGTGTGAACGCGGCTGCTCCGTCCGCCTGTAAACTGTCATTCGGCCTTCTTAAAGCCTTTAAACTAACTGAGCTACCATAACTACATCCGTTCACTATCACTCCCGAGGGTTTAATGCATGTAAATAATCCTTAATACTCTAGTAAGCTATATTAATGAGATTTCGTTTCATAGCCACTTTCAACTCACTGAGCTCCTATAACATGTTCTAGTTTCTTCTGTAGAATGCGAATAAGTTAAATAAAATCTAAAAAAAACAAAGGCCCAACGTTTAAACCCACCACGCTGCCTAAAAGCGAGTTGGCGGGCCTCACATATATTTTATGAGTTAGTAGTGGTTAATATTTAATACAATGTGGTGAACTCTTATGCAGATTCCGTAACAATGCTTCCTTTCAGCGTCACCATCATTAGCCAATTATAATTATGTTTAGGGTTACGTACTCAAAGGGTAAAAAGGGACCCTATTACTAAGACTCCGCCATCCGTCTTTCCGTCTGTCTGTTACCAGCCTGTCATCTCTTGAATCGTGATTGTGAGACAGTTGAAGTTTTCACAGATGATGTACTTCTGTTGCCGCTATAACCACAAATACTAAACATCAGACCCCCTGCAACAAACGTGATATTTTCGTTTTTGCTCGATATTGATATTGACAAAAAGTGCACGCTTTAAATATTTACAGATATTTATTTAAACATTCACTTTCAAAATAAATAATAAAATTAAAATAAAACTTTAAGGGCGCTCTCATACAGCAAACACCATTGTATGTCATTTTTTATAAATAAAGAATGGTGTGACACCCTTCGTGCGCCACTCCAACTCGTACTTATCCGTTTTTTTTTATTTACAGATATTGTATGTCGGTCTAATCGCGTGCGTATGCTTTGCGTACGCCGCCGCATTGCCGCAACCGGCAGACGAGCTCGCTCTTACCCCGGACACCCCTGATACCAGTAGTAATGATAAATCCAAGACGGACCTAGAGGAGAGCCTAGTTCCCGCCGAGTCGCATTGGGGCCGAAGAGGTTGGGGCGGCAGAGGTTGGGGCGGCAGGGGATGGGGCGGTAGAGGATGGGGCGGCCGAGGCTGGGGCCACGGCTACGGTCACGGCTACGGCGGGGGCTACGGTGGCGGCTACGGAGGAGGTTTCGGATATGGAGGCGGCTACGGCGGCGGATTTGGCTACGGCGGCGGCTGGGGGCGGTGATTTATCTCGAGCTACAAATAGTGGTTAATCAAAATCTGTGATGATTTATTTTGTAATAAATATATTTTGTAAGTAAATTAATAAGGCTTTTTTCATTTTTTATGATATTAATATAAACTTAGTGATACTGGTTAGTGTGTTTTGGAGAGCTGTAGAATTTCGTATGGACCTTTTTTTAAGCTCCCGAAAGGGTCTAATATTTTGAATCTTTTTTGAATCACATTAGTAATATTATCATAACCTCTGTTCTTTACGCAACGGACACGGATTATATTAATACTGCTGTAACATAGAGAATGAAGAGAGTAAATACATAACATTTTCAGTAAATACCCAGCCCCCAGATTGTTTTCTTATTAAAGTGCACAACTGTAGTTATGACGTCGGCATCTGTCAATGTAAAAGTCTAGAACGATTTTTCAATAAAGTATTTGGGAATAACTGCGGGGCTAGACAAAGTCACAAGCGTTTGGCGTTAACGCTAGTCGACAAAAATGTATGGACAAAACAAATGACTGTAGAAAAACCACGATAATAATTACTAAACACGCTGTGTTTGATACTGTCGGCTGTCAATTGTCAAGCAAAGTACGCTAAAGTTATCTACAAGGTCCGCGAGAACGCCAGCGAGCGCTCAAGTTGTCGTAGTTAATTATTCAAACACAGCGTGTTTAGTAATTATTATCGTGGTTTTTCTACAGTCATTTGTTTTGTCCATACATTTTTGTCGACTAGCGTTAACGCCAAACGCTTGTGACTTTGTCTAGGCCCGCAGTTGACCGTTCGCTCTCCTGGGCTCCACATGTTGGAAAACTAGTTGGACAAGCTAGAAAAATGATTTATGTTTTCAGAAAACTTAAACCTATACTTGACATCAAAACATTAAAAACTGTTTACAAGGCTCTTGTAGGATCGTTATTATCTTACTGTATTACTGTTTGGGGTGGCTGCGGGAAAACTTTGCTTCTGTGCTTAGAGCGAGCCCAAAGAGCAATTGGAAATTGACCACAAAACAGTTTCGGCGCATTTGAAAAAAAAAACTGAGTAACCAACTGGCTAAAGACACTATCATACGGTAACACTGAGGATCTCATTGAAAATTTATAATATTTTATTTTATTGTACCTCTAGAAAATACCTACAGGTGAACACACACACACACACACACACACACACACACACACACACACACACACACACACACACACGCACACACGCACACGCACACACACAAGCCACTAAATGGCTTCGTTTTACGGCGAAAAAAAATTTTCCCGCTTTTTTGTTGAAATTTTTCCTGAATTTTCTTTGCTATAAACCTCACGGAACCTGAGACCTTTCCAACGAATGCAAACCCGTGGAAATCGGTTCGTGCGTTCTGGAGTTATAGCGTCAGGAAGGAAAAGACGACTTATTTTTATATACCTAGTAGATAAAGAATCATTTTAGGGTCCCGTCCATACCAAATTGATAATATTTCATACATTGAATTTTGTTTCAATTAATTCATTAATATTATTGATATTGATTACTTCCTACTGTTTTATACATTGTCTGCACACGCCGGATATTCTGCCTAGGTCCATGGCCTTAGTATTGTGTAGAATACCTGAGTTAATACCCTTACATTTATTTATTCCCGACTTACGAAGTAGGGGTTGATTTTTAAAATTAATACTTCAATTAAGATGAATTTAATAAAAATATAGAAAAGAATAGCTACCCTTGTTATTGTCGATTTAAAAATCGAACTCGGGATCTTCCACCACAAATTAGCGCGCCAAGGAGGTATAGCTAAAGAATAACTAAAGTGCCTCCGTCGTGTCCATAACAGATTACTACAGGTAAAATCAATAAATAAACCCAAGTGCGAAGAACTTCATTTAAAAAATCGTGGAAACATGGCCAAAAAACAAAACTAACAGGTAAACAAGTAGTTTAGCAAGTGCAAATACTAAATAATAATTCAAATAGTTTTATAATACACATGAAACAAATTTTAAATACTAGTTCAGTACCTAAACAAAATGACTCACAGGCGGTATCCATTAATTTTATCAATAAAATCTTCCCAATGGATCCCGACTCCCAAGTCCCATTTAATGAGTCATTCTGTACGGACTTCTGCGTTAGAATGTAGTATTTGTTTAATCCTATATATGTTTATTAAGTAACGATTATAAAACTATTTGAATTCAGTATTACTTATCTACCATTTACTACTCAAGTCAACCAAATCATTTTTCACTCCTCATGCTCCTAACGTTGTTAACACGTTAAACGCATTGACTTACTATCTAAGGACACCGGGTGTAATAAAAAAATCACGAAAAAAGTGTCCCGAGAAAACCTATATATAAACGAGGGTATGTGTATTTTTATAAACAAACTAAAACATTGTAATTTATGTCTTAAACCATTATTATACAGCCTAATTTTACTTGCAAGTAGCTATTGTACGATTCTCTCCCTTTTCGCGTTTTATCTCTCTTTCGGTTCGGACACTTTTTAGCGCTGTCCCGCCATCCTTAGTATTATATAATGTTTAAGCTGCACAAGCCTGCATTTTATGCACAATTGTATACAAGTGTAGTTATAAACAAGTTCCAGTCCTTTTAATCTTTGATAGATCGCTATACAGCAAGGCACGTCTAGCCATAAGGTATATTGCGTTACGCTAAAAAGTTATAAATGGAACGAAATTCAAAAATATTTGAAAATGATCACTAAATTGGTCATATTGTGACTCCTCTGCGTATTCTTATACATTTTGTTAATTTCGTTCAAAAGCGATAGAATAGCAATCTTTAAAAACGCATGGATGGGATATGGCTAGAGCAGCTGCTGGTGAATCGGATTACTGTCTCATGTATTTAGTAGGACTCGCAAGGTTAGGACGAATCGACAAACGTGAGAATCATCAAAATCAGTCCACGCATTTCGCCTCTAGAACGCCGGATACAAAAACAAACTTCGCAAGGTAAAGATGAACCGACAAACGTGTGAATCATCAAAATCGGTCCACGAATTTCGCCTCTAGAACGCCGGATACAAAAACAAACTACGCAAGGTAAAGATGAACCGACAAACGTATGAATCATCAAAATCGGTCCACGCATTTCGCCTCTAGAACGCCGGATACAAAAACAAACTACGTAAGGTAAAGATGAACCGACAAACGTGTGAATCATCAAAATCGGTCCACGCATTTCGCCTCTAGAACGCCGGATACAAAAACAAACTACGCAAGGTAAAGATGAACCGACAAACGTGTGAATCATCAAAATCGGTCCACGCATTTCGCCTCTAGAACGCCGGATACAAAAACAAACTACGCAAGGTAAAGATGAACCGACAAACGTGTGAATCATCAAAATCGGTCCACGCATTTCGCCTCTAGAGCGCCGGATACAAAAACAAACTACGCAAGGTAAAGATGAACCGACAAACGTGTGAATCATCAAAATCGGTCCACGCATTTCGCCTCTAGAGCGCCGGATACAAAAACAAACTACGTAAGGTAAAGATGAACCGACAAACGTGTGAATCATCAAAATCGGTGCACGCATTTCGCCTCTAGAGCGCCGGATACAAAAACAAACTACGCAAGGTAAAGATGAACCGACAAACGTGTGAATAATCAAAATCGGTCCACGCATTTCGCCTCTAGAACGCCGGATACAAAAACAAACTACGCAAGGTAAAGATGAACCGATAAACGTGTGAATCATCAAAAACGATCTACGCGTTTAGCCTCTAGAGCACCATATAAAATAAACAAACATCTTTTAGACCGATAAACACATTAGCGCTCCTTTGCGTTTCTCATTTGTATGGTAAAAAGCTTTTGAATGAATATAGTAAAAAACTTTTTAAAATCGGTTCAATTAATCCAAAGAACACACACACCCTCTGCTCTACATACAAACAAACCTGCTTTTAATACTGCATATTATGTGCTTGTACATTATAGACCTTATCCATGGACGTGGCGGACCGCCAGAAAAAGTGCCGCCATTTTACCGGTGCTAAATATGTTTGTTATGGCACTGACAGCGTCAGACGTAATAATCCCACAGCAGTATTGCCGGTTCCCAAATCTATCTTTCATTTACCCTACTAGATGTATTAGTGTGACATAAGCTCCATACAAGATATATCAAATTTCTATCTCTAGTGAGGCAAACCATGGATAGATTGAATATCGGGAACCGTCATAGGTGTATAGACCGCGGTCCCCACCACAGATCACTACTTGTGAAAAGTCTGCACTCTGCACGCACGTTTCCATGGAGACGGTTTCCGCCATATTGTGCCGCCATTTTGACAGATGGCTCTATTTTCTTGTATGAAGAATGTTTTTTTTTACTGTTTACAAGTTAGTACCTGACTGCGATCTCACCTTTGGTAAGTGATGATGCAGCCTAAGATGTTATCGTACTAACTTGGAAGGGGGAGTAAATTTACCCCAACGGTTTCTACACAGCATCGCACCGGAACGCTAAATCGCTTGGCGGTGCGTCTTTGCTGGTAGGGTGGTAACTAGCTACGACCGAAGCCTCCCACCAGACCAGACCAGAGCCAATTTAGAAATTATAAAACTCCAAAGTGGCCCGTGGCGGGAGTTTGCGTAAAATATTCAGATGACCATATCCTCGGGTTCCTTATCGGTGTTGTACATACATTTCGTAAGTACGAGATTGATTAAGGATAAGCGTGTTTTTATTGCGTCGAATTAAATGCTCCTCAAATAACCGTGTTTATATTCGTATATAAATATAAGTCGGAAACAACAAACGCAACCATAGCATCTCTTGCAACCATGAACACTGTGAGTACTTATTGTTTGTACATTTTAATTTGTTTGGTAAAAAATAAGTCTTGATTATCAAATAAATACTAAATAATAAATAACAATAATAAATACTAGCAAAGTAATAATAATATAATCAATAATTTAATTTCTTATCTAAATCTGGGATTAAGACTTGAGTATTTATTTTTAGATTGATTTTATTAATTATTCCCCGAAGTGCAACAAATTGGATGGCTAAAATAAACGGTCTAACTTACTTTAATATTAGTATCTATACAAACATTTCAATTATTGACAGTGAAGCACCATTTTACTTTAACGTCTCTTTTTAGATTGATTTTATTAATTATTCCCCGAAGTGCAACAAATTGGATGGCTAAAATAAACGGTCTAACTTACTTTAATATTCAATTACAAATAGTATACAAACATTTCAATTATATTGTCAGTGAAGCACCATTTTACTTTAACGTCTCGTATGTACATATTAAGATATTTAAACAATAATAAGAAATAGTTATTTTCTTGTATCTGAGTTATAGGTACACCTCAGCCCCCAGGGTGGTTTACTTTTCTGATTTTCTTAGAGTTCACTTTATAACAGGTTGCGTTACAAACACAATGCCGGTTGGACTCATAAGATTTCTTAATTTTGTTAAACCCCTTATACAGATTCAAAAATAGTACATCATATTTTTGTTGATAACATCTAACGAACCCCATACTGTTTTTATGAGCAGGCTCCTCTTTTCCACTGGGTTCACTAGACTATTTTCCTAGGGCCCTGATATCATATAGTCACTGTCAAAAAACATCTAATAAATCAGGGTTACTATACTATTTTAAGAATTTTTCAATGACAAGAATTCTTGGAATGATAGGGATATATTTCTATCTCCTCACGAGATATCTTAAAAATTATGTAATAATTTTTGATATTATTTAAGAAATTGTATATTTGATATTATTTAAGAAATTGTATTATATACAATATAATATATACAATTGTATATATATTGTACGTTTTTGAAAAGAGCAAGTGCCGAGTTTCTTGCCAGTTCTTCTCGGTGCAAACCTGCTTTCCTAACCTGGCGGTAGGGTTTTGATTTTTCATAGGAGCCTATTATTTTTTGGGCCTATATGTGAAAAATAAAGATTTAATTCCCTACATTGACAAAGGTTCAGTGTAGTCTGAGAATAGGGACCCCAGCCCCAAATAATATACTGTAGTCCCCCGAGCCACAGAATACCACACCTTACGGCCCGGGCCTTTTTTTTTTTTTTTAATGACAGGAAATGCCTAACGCATACCCCTCCGTCAGGGGAAACGGAGGGGTTATGTGGGGCTTGCACCCACTAAAACCTGTCGCTTGCCACGACGGACCTCGCTGGCGGAAGTACGGGATTCACTTGCGTATTCACCGCGCTCCCGCCAGGCCCCGACCCGCCACCTGAGCGGCAGGTCCCGTCGCTGCTGCCGGCAGCCTGGCCGCCGCCGGCTCCTCCTGGGAGGCGCGTCCTGAACAGGGCGCGCCACCTCCTCGGCCTGTTGATGTAATTCGGGAAACGGACGCCATAGCCCCTTACGTCCGTCACCCGCAGGCCGGCGCACACGGAAGCCGAAGAAAGATCTTCGTCCTCCAGCAACCGGTGCGTCTCCTGCGAGAGGGATGTGCCGCCGTAATTATCCCTCTCGACGGGCGTTCCCGCCCACTTCGGTGATTTTTTTACGAGGTTGTCTTCCTCGTAGTGCCCCGAAGGGATTTGTGGGCGTTTCCGCCCCCGTCTGTAATTTTTTGATGAGGTTTTCTTCCTCCTCCGGTTCAGGTGTTGACGTTTCGACACTGTGCCCTCTGCTGGGACCCAGAGGGACACGCGAAGAAACGTCACCTATCCACCGGGCCAAGCTATTAGCCGTCGGTTATTAACCGACGTTACCGTGGAGCACCGGCCCGTGCCCTACAGAGGGGCACCGTAGCACTCGGGCACTCTAGGAGGTTGCTTGGCCAGCCCCCCTACGGCCCGGGCCTACAATAACTTTACATACGAAAAGTCATAGGTTCTTTTGCCTGTGGATTTTTTTTTAAATAGTCTTAAAATTTTTAGATTTTTCCCCGGCGAAGTTTCCCTGAATACTTTTTTGACTTGCTGTTTGTGCTTGCCTGTGGTTCAAACTTTCGTGATATTTCTCATTCAATGTTATAAATTTGAAGTTATAAATGTTTGTATTGATATGCACTTCGATTCGCTAGTACGAAGCATATTTTGGAATTCCCTTGCAGGGATTACAAGAGCGAAGAGCGAGTCAGTTATAGTGCCACAAAGTTACCTGGTCCGGCGGGAGTGTCACTTTCTGCTGAATTGGCGTTTTATTGGTACCGCACAAGTATCGACGCGACGTTAGTTCCAGTTTAGGCCACCGGACCAGACAAGTTTGTGGTGTATTATTAAGTAAATAAAACTACATCACCGATATAAACGTTGAGGGATGAGCCCATTGGAATATTTTACGTCAATCTCATACAAGGAAAAATTAGCGCCATCTGTCAAAATTTCCACTAATACGCCGCAACATGGTGGAAATCGTCCCCGTGGAAAATGGCGTGTGGACTAACAATAACACTGTGGAGTGGACAGCGATGCAAAGATAATACTGCGGTCGGCTTACAACTGACACCGTTGGTGTCAAAACAAACATTTTTGACACAAGTAAACTGGTGAAAATTTTTCGGGCAGTCCGCTGGGCGTTTGGTGTATTAATAAATAATTTGTATATTTTTATTTACAGTTATTTTTCGTCGCCTTGATAGCGTGCGTGTGCGCAGCCTACGTCACTGCGCTGCCGCACCCCGCAGAGCTCGGGGCTGCTGAAAGCTATGACGCAAAGATCGAGAACATAGTCCCTGCTGAGGAACACCACCGCTACATACGTTCCGTCGGCGGTTACGGAGGAGGGCGTCACGGTGGTTACGGAGGGCGTCACGGTGGTTACGGAGGGGGTCGGGGTGGTTACGGGGGTTACGGTGGTTACGGAGGGGGTCGTCATGGGTGATAATGATAGATTATGAAACTGCTCGCTAGTGACGAACACCCCCGATGAGACTTGATTAGTTTTATTTTCTACTGATTTTCACTCCCATGTAAACTATTTTTTTTATTTAACAAAAAAAAAGTGACAAACCTCCAATGTAATATAATATTACTTGAAAATTTTAATTAAAATTATTTTTAAATTGCATCCTGTTACACTAATTTACTAATTCTTGGTGATTTCTTGTACAATAAAATTTCAGTGAAATGACGTATATTTGTGGTTTGTTTTTCATTTTATTTTATGCAAATACCTCTGTAAAGCTTGGGGAAGCGCGTTTTCATCCTCTTTAATTGTTATTTAGGAAAACTGAAATATTTATTGAAAGTAAAAGTACTATGAAAGTAGTTTAATAAGTCCTTTCATTTACCTGAGATCAATGCTAGTACTTAGGTTAATACTATTACTTACTTACCTACTTACTTACTTACTACTACTTAAACGGCGTAAACAAGCGTTTTAAGCTAGTTTGTTCTTTATTAATCTAAAATAACTAAGAAGCAGAACACGATTTAAATATGAAATTATCTTGATAGAAACTTCACGCAAAAGTTGCTACAAAATCTAATTTTTATCGGAAGTAATGGTCATTTTTGTTGTCATAATAATAATGTATCGGTAATTATAATATCCAAACACGCTCCAAAACCGATTTTTGATAACTGTCTCGTTTTTTAGTAATTAGGTGAAACATCGTTTTTCTGTTATATTCTTCCGCGACACTGCATGTCGCAACCACCATATTCGTGAGAGTGAAAAAGACAAAAATAAATTCAATAATATAAAAAAATATAATTTCACCTATTTTATTGAAATAAACTTGCAATGATTTATTTTTGAACCGAAAAAAAATTATATTGCAGATAGATATATATTCCTTCTAGATTTTACCCGCGGTTTCGCCCGCGTAAAATTAGATTTTTCCCAAATCGTGAGAAACCTAAATTTCTCATTCCCGTTCCAGCGCCCCATATTAACCTTTATACCTACTTTCAAGAAAATTTGTTAAAACAATTTACTTATAGCTCTAGTTATAGGTTTCTGTGGAAATTTGCGATTTTTTTAAATTTATGTATCAGCCAAATTGGTCCAGTTCACAAATCTGCCTAATCAATCTATCTATAGCTATACATAGAATATTGTAGAACATGTGGGTTTTTTAAATATCCCACGGGAACTATGGATTTGTGCTAGATACGAAGTATGTTTTAATCCAGGTTATAAGCTATCTATGTTCCAAATTTTAGCCAAATTGGTTCAGTAGTTGCAGCGTGAAGGAGTAACAAACGTACACACACACATAAACACAAACTTTCACCTTTATAATATTAGCGTGATAGTCTAGTAAAGAAGTCCTTTTCGCTGAAATTTTTTTTAAAAATAAGACTATCATCCAATGCTTATAATATAATCCACCAGGCTAGTAAACTGCAGGCGTATCTGCGGGCCTAGACAAAGTCGCAAGCGTTTGGCGTTAACGCTAGTCGACAAAAATGTATGGGACAAACCACGTGACTGTAGAAAAACCACGATAATAATTACTAAACACGCTGTGTTTGAATAATTACCTACGCTAACTTGAACGCTCGCTGGCGTTCTCGCGGACCCTGTAGATAACTTTAGCGTACTTCGCTTGACAATTGACGGCTGACAGTATCAAACACAGCGTGTTTTAGTAATTATTATCGTGGTTTTTCTACAGTCATTTGTTTTGTCCATACATTTTTGCCGACTAGCGTTAACGCCAAACGCTTGTGACTTTGTCTAGCCCCGCAGTTCCGCCGGATGGGGATGCGTGGTATTATATATGCCAATATGGCACTTTCCCTTCCATCACCCTGTCTCCGAGTACTCGCTGGGACACCCCTTTCTTGGCCTCGTATCCTTTGGCTGTCTCACGGATTGGCAGGAGCTGCCTTGGATCTTCAAGGGGAGTATTCCAGCCGGTATCATCACTGAGTTCAAGGATACAGTTCAGTACGACTTAGTCATTTTCAGGGCGAAGCCCCTTTGCAGTAAACCTTTGGCTTTCATACTCCAGCTTTGAGGCGGCAGGCGCCCAGGCACTGGCGACGTATAGGACAATCGGTTCCACAGTCCACTACCGCATTATAATTAACATCGTGACATGCGCGAGAGGCACCCCGCACCTCACCTCCTAAAATCTTGCTTCGCTCTGAAATGCCTCGCCTTAAGTTTCCGGGGTTAAAACGGGACTCACATACTTATTTACTGAGACTTCGCCATCCTTCCATCCGTCCCTATAAGTCCGTCACCAGGCTATCTATTATTATCTCTTGAACCGTTATAGTAAGACATCTGAAATTTTCACATAATGACGTATTTTTATTTCCGCTATAACAACAAATACTAAAAAACCAAACGTGGATTTTTTTGCTCGTTTTTGCCATAGATAGACGCTTGAAATATTGACAGAATATTTTATTACATATTCAATTAAAAATAAATAATAAAATTAAAAAAGTACATACATCAAACCTATTTTTTTGCCCTTTTTATAAATAATGGTAGGTACGGAACCTTTGCGCACGAATCCGACTCTCACTTGGCCGATTATTATGATCTGATTATTATGATCAAAATTATTTGAAAACTAGCAAACCCGGCGAACTCCGTTTCGCCACCAGATGGCTTTCCCGCTAAAAAGATTTTCCCGCTTTTCTGTTGAAATTTTTCCTGAATTTTCTTTGCTATAAACCTCACGGAGCCCGAGACCTTTCCAAAGAATGCAAAACCGTGGAAATCGGTTCGTGCGTTCTGGAGTTATAGCGTCAGGGAGGAAAACCCGACTTATTTTTATATAGTAGACTAGCAAACCCGGCGAACTCCGTTTCGCCACCAGATGGCTTCGTTGAAATTTTTCCTGAATTTTCTTTGCTATAAACCTCACGAAGCCCAAAACCTTTCCAACGAATGCAAAACCGTGGAAATCGGTTCGTGCGTTCTGAAGTTATAGATAGCGTCAGGGAGGAAAACCCGACTTATTTTTATATAGTAGAAGATGATCGCTAAATTGGTCATATTGTGACCCCTCTGCGTATTCTTATACATTTTGTTAATTTCGTTCAAAAGCGAAAGAATAGCAATCTTTAAAAACGCATGGATGGGATATGGCTAGAGCAGCTGCTGGTGAATCGGATTACCGTCTCATGTCTTTAGTAGCACTCGCAAGGTTAGGACGAACCGACAAACGTATCGGTTCGTCCTAATCGAACGAATCATCAAAATCGGTCCACGCGTTTCGCCTTTAGAACGCTGGATACAAAAACCAACAACGCATAGTTAAGACGAACCGACAAACGTGAGAATCATCAAAAACGATCTATGCTAAACGCGTACGGTGCTAAATGCCTCTAGAACACCATATAAAAAAACAAACATCTTTTAGATCAATAAACACATTAGCGCTCCTTTGCGTTTCTCATTTGTATGGTATTGACGACCTCCCTGGCGCAGTGGCGGCGCGCTCGGATTCGAGCGCGCCGCCACTGCGCCAGGAGAGGGAGGTCGCGGGTTCGATTCCCGCCATGGGCCACTTTGGAATTTTATAATTTCTAAATTGGCTCAGGTCTGGTCTGGTGGGAGGCTTTGGCCGTGGCTAGTTACCACCCTACAAGCAAAGACGCACCGCCAAGCGATTTAGCGTTCCGGTGCGATGCTTGTAGAAGCCGTTGGGGTAAATTTACTTACCCTTCCAAGTTAGTACGATAACATCTTAGGCTGCATCATCACTTACCATCAGGTGAGATCGCAGTCAATAACTAACTTGTATAGAGTAAAAAAAAAAGCTTTTGAAAGAATATAGTAAAAAAACTTTTTAATATCGGTTCAATTAATCCAAAGAACACACACACCCTCTGCTCTACATACAAACAAACCTGCTTTTAATACTGCATATGTGCTTATACATAATAGACCTTATTCATGGACGTGGCGGACCGCTAGAAAAAGTGCCGCCATTTTACCGGTGCTAAATATGTTTGTTATGGCACCGACAGCGTCAGACGTAATAATCCAACAGCAGTATTGCCGGTTCCCAATATTCTATCTATCTTTCATTTACCCTACTAGATGTATAAGTGTGACATAAGCTACATACAAGGTATATCAAATTTCTATCTCTATAGTAAAGCAAACCATGGATAGATTGAATATTGGGAACCGTCATGGGTATATAGATGGCGGTCCCCGCCTTAGATCACTACTTGTCAACAGTCTGTACGCACGTTTCCATGGAGACGGTTTCCGCCATATTGTGCCATTTTAGTGTGAAATTTTGACAGATGGCTCTATTGTCTTGTATGAAGAAGGTTTGCGTAAAATGTTCTGATGGCCATATCCTCAAGTTCCTTATCAGTGTTGTACATAAATTTCGTAGGTACGAGATTGATTAAGGATAAGCTTTAAGCGTGTTTTTATTGCGCCGAATTAAATGCTCCTCAACTAATAACCGTGTTTATATTCGTATATAAATATAAGTCGGAAACAACAAATGCAACCATAGCATCTCTTGCAACCATGAAGACTGTGAGTATTTATTGTTTGTACATTTTGTTTGTTAAAAAATAAGTCTTGATTATCAAATAAATAACAGCGCTAAATCTGGGACTACGACTCTAGAGTATTTATTTTTAGATTGATTTTATTAATTATTCCCCGAAGTGCAACAAATTGGATGGCTAAAATAAACGGTCTAACTTACTTTAATATTCAATTACAAATAGTATCTATACAAACATTTCAATTATTGACAGTGAAGCACCATTTTACTTTAACGTCTCTTTTTAGATTGATTTTATTAATTATTCCCCAAAGTGCAACAAACTGGATGGCTAAAATAAACGTTCTAACTTACTTTATTATTCAATTACAAATGGTATACAAACATTTCAATTATTGACAGTGAAGCACCATTTTACTTTAACGTCTCGTATGTACATACTAAGATATTTAAACAATAATACGAAATAGTTATCTTCTTTTATCTGAGTTATAGGTACACCCCAAGCCTTAGCTAAGGGTGGTTAAAAAATCAGATACCTATATCTGATTTTTTTAGAGTTCACTTTATAACAGGTTGCGTTACAAACACTATGCCGGTTGGACTCATAAGATTTCTTAATTTTGTATACCCCTTACATATTCAAAAATAATACATAATATTTTTTTTGATAACACATAACGAACCCCATACTTTTTTATAAAGCAGGCTCCTCTTTTCCACGGGTTCACTAGACTATTTTCCTAGGGTCCTGCTATCATATAGTCATCGGTCAAAAAACATCTAATAAATCAGGGTTACTATACTATTGAAGAATTTTTCAGTGACAAGAATTCTTGGAATGATAGGGATATATTTCCATCTCCTCACGAGATATCTTTAAAAATTATGTAATAATTTTTGATATTATTTAAGAAATTGGTATATAATGACATTTTTGAAAAGAACAAGTGCCGAGTTTCTTGCCAGTTATTTTCGATGCAAACCTGCTTTCCGAACCTGGCGGTAGAGTTTTGACTTTTTATAAGAGCCTACGTGAAAAATAAAGATTTTCATTTTCATTTTCATTGGAGGCCCCACAGTTCCTGCCAGATCACCAGCCGATACTTAGGTACATATTATGTATCACCCAAAAAAATTACCTAGAACACTTTGATCTGTAAATTGAACTTTCTCGTAAATAGAAGTCATTTTTAATAAGTTTAAATATTAGGATAGTAGTTGAATTTTACTATATTGCTTTTCTTCTTTTTTGCCTACGTTTAATTCCCTACTTTGACAAAGGTTCCGTGTAGTCTGAGAATAGGGACCCCAGCCCCAAATATACTGTTGTGGTGTGCCCGAGCCACAGAATAGCACTACCTTACCATAGGCTCTTTTGCCTGTGGATTTTTTTAAATATAGGTAGTCTCAAAATTTTTAGATTTTTCCCCGGCGAAGTTTTCCAGAATACTGTGGTTCAAACTTTCGTGATATTCTCATTCAATGTTATAAATGTGAAGGTTTTGATGTTTGTATTAATATACACTTCTATTCGCTAATGCCAAGCATATTTCGGAATTCCCATGCAGGGATTACAAGAGCAAAGAGCGAGTCAGTTATAGTGCCACAAAGTTATCTGGTCCGGTGGGAGTGTCACTGTCTGCTGAATTTGCGATTTATTGGTACCGCACAAGTATCGACGCGACGTTAGTTCTAGTTTAGGCCACCGGACCAGACAAGTTTGTGGTGTATTTTTAAGTAAATAAAACTACATCGCCGATATAAACATGAGGATGAGCGCATTGGAACATTTTACGTCAATCTTCTTCGTACAAGGAAAAATTAGCGCCATTTGACAAAATTTCCACAATACGGCGCAACATGGCGGAAATCGTCCCAAAACATTAAGTAGTAAGACTGTGGAGTGGACAGCGGTCCATAGATAATAATACTGCGGTCGGCTTACAACTGACGCTGTTGTTTCAAAACAAACATTTTTGACCCAAGCAAACTGGAGTCATTTTTTCGGGCAGTCCGCTGGGTCCTGCGTTTAGTCATTAGTGTATAAACAAATAATTTGTATATTTTTGACGTGACAACGTCTTATAAATCGATAGAGCCGGTTGCACGCACGAAAAAACATGACTCATCCGGCGTTACCGGCGTTACCTCGCTCATGCGGCGTTACCGGCGTTACCTCGCGAGCGCGGAACGAGCGACAATGAAGACGTTGTCACGTTCAACTATCGTCAGTAAACCGACTTTACAGGCAACCAATTTTTTTTATTTACAGTTATTTTTCGTCGCCTTGATAGCGTGCGTGTGTGCAGCCTACGTCACTGCGCTGCCGCACCCCGCAGAGCTCGGGGCTCCTGAAAGCTATGACGCAAAGATCGAGAACATAGTCCCTGCTGAGGAACACCACCGCTACATACGTTCCGGAGGGCGTCGCGGTGGTTACGGAAACTACGGCGGAAGTCGCGGTGGTTACGGACACGGAGGGGGTCGAGGAGGGTGGGGTCATCGTGGGTGATAATTATAAATTATGAAACTGCTCGCTAGTGACGAACACCCCCGATGAGACTTGATTAGTTTTATTTTCTACTGACTTTCACTCCCATGTAAACTATTTTTTTATTTAACAAAAAAAGTGACAAACCTCCAATGTAATATAATATTACTTGAAAATTTTAATTAAAATTATTTTTAAATTGCATCCTGTTGCACTATTGTATTAATAACTATTTACTAATTCTTGGTGATTTCTTGTACAATAAAATTTCAGTGAAATGTGGTTTGTTTTTCATTTTATGCAAATACCTCTGCGAAGCTTGGGGAAGCGCGTTTTCATCCTCTTTAATTGTTATTTAGGAAAACTGAAATATTTATTGAAAGTAAAAGTACTATGAAAGTAGTTTCTTCATTTACCTGACGGCGTAAACGAGCGTTTTAAGCTAGTTTGTTCTTTATTAAACTAAAATAACTAAGAAGCAGAAACACGATTTAAATATGAAATTATCTTGATAGAAACTTCACGCAAAAGTTGCTACAAATTCTCAATTTTTCTAATTTTTATCGGAAGTAATGGTCATTTTTGTTTTCATATTGTGTCGGTAATTATTATAATATCCAAACACGCTCCAAAACCAATTTTTGATAACTGTGTCGTTTTTAGTAGGTACTTAACTAGCAAACCCGGCGAACTCCGTTTCGCCACCAGATGGCTTTCCCGCTTTTCTGTTGAAATTTTTCCTGAATTTTCTTTGCTATAAACCTCACGGAGCCC
Source organism: Coenonympha arcania (assembly GCA_036785405.1). Classification (NCBI taxonomy): domain Eukaryota; kingdom Metazoa; phylum Arthropoda; class Insecta; order Lepidoptera; family Nymphalidae; genus Coenonympha; species Coenonympha arcania. The sequence goes on from CM072074.1 coordinate 4,683,094, forward strand.
GAGACCTTTCCAACGAATGCAAAACCGTGGAAATCGGTTCGTGCGTTCTGGAGTTATAGGGTCAGGGAGGAAAACTCGACTTATTCTTATATATTAGATCGTTTTTCTGTTATATTCTTCCGCGACACTGCATGTCGCAACCACCATAGATAGTATTCGTGAGAGTCAAAAAAGACAAAAATAAATTCAATAATATAAAAAAATATAATTTCACCTATTTTATAGAAATAAATTTGCAATGATACGAAAGTTTTATTTTTGCACAGTGAAAAAAAATTATATTGCAGATAGATATATTCCTTCTAGCTTTTACCCGCGGCTCCGCCCGCATAAAACTAGATTTTTCCCAAATCGAGAAACATAAATTTCCCATTCCCGTTCCAGCGCCCCATATTAAACTTTACACCTACTTTCAAGAAAATTTGTTAAAACAATCTACTTATAGCTCTAGTTATAAGTGTATGTGGAAATTTGCGATTTTTTAAAATTTATGTATCAGGCAAATTGGTCCAGTTCACAAATCTGCCTAAGCAATCTACCTATAGCTAAAGAATATTGTAGAACATATGGGTTTTTTAAATATCCCACGGGAACTATGGATTTGTGCGAGATACGAAGTAGCCTATGTTTTAATCCAGGTTATAAGCTATCTATGTTCTAAACTTCAGCCAAATTGGTTTAGTAGTTGCGTGAAGGAGTAACAAACGTACACACACACACATAAACACAAACTTTCACCTTTAGAATATTAGCGTGATAGTCTAGTAAAGAAGTCCTTTTGGCCGAAATGTGAAAGATAAAAAAGCACTTGTTTACTAGACTATTATCCACCAATGCTTATAATATAATCCAGGCTAGTAAACTGCAGGTGTATCTGTTCCGCCGGATGGGGTTGCTTGGTATTCTTTTATGGCACTTTCCCTTCCATCACCCTGTCTCCGAGTACTCGCTGGGACACCCCCTTCTTGGCCTCGTATCCTTCGGCTGCCTCACGGATCCGAAGATCTAAGGGGAGTATTCCAGTATCATCGCCGAGTTCAAGGATACAGTTCGGTACGACTTAGTCATTTTCAGGGCGAAGCCCCTTTGCAGTAAACCTTTGGCTTCCATACTCCAGCTTTGACGCGGCAGGCGCCCAGGCACTGGCGACGTATAGGACAATCGGTTCCACAGTCCACTACCGCATTATAAATAACATCATGACGCGCAAAACGAGAGTCTTTGCGGCTTACCTACGAAGTGTGAAACTGAAACGCGCGGGGGGCACTCCGCACCTCACCTCCTAAAATCTTGCTTCGCGCTGAAATGCCTCGCCTTAAGGTTCCGGAGTTAAAACGGGACCCACAGACTTAGAGACTTCGCCGTCCGTGAGTCTCTGTCAGTCCGTCACCAGGCTATCTATTATTATCTCTTGAACCGTGATAGTAAGACAGCTGACAGTTTCACAGATGACGTATTTTTATTTCCGTTATAACAACAAATACTAAAAACCAAACGTGATTTTTTTGCTCGATTTTTGGCATAGATAAACGCTTGAAATATTTTATTACATATTCACTTCAAAATAAATAATAAAATTAAAAAGTACAAGGTATTTTTATAAATAATGGTAGGTACGGAATCCTTCGCGCTCGAATCCGACTCGCACTTGGCCGATTATTATGATCTGACGGCGCAGGCCCCAGCTTGTTTTGGCAGCTCTCGATAGCTGGAACCCGAATATTAAAATTAATTAAGTACCACAAGTAATTTTAAACGATAAAAACTTTGATTATAAATTGCGCTTTTGTACCTACGTAGAGGTAGGTAAATTTTATTAAAATAAAAGCCACAAACCACGAGCTAAACAAAAACAAAACTTGAACAATAAATTATTCATCTGGTTTCAAATTAAATTCTGAGGGTTTTTTGTGAAGAAGTATACAAAATATCAAACATAGTTAAATAACAAGTGGAAAATTAAAAAATTTTAAAGCACCCACGACTACACTACACTAGTAATTGAAAAAGGATTAAATATTTTTTTTGAAACTCCCCGACTAAAGGAAAGTAAGAACTAAGAACCTATCAGTATAATTACAAATCCAAGAAAATTTGTATGTAAAGTCGTTTTTGTAATAGTTTTTATGGCGCCCCCTGGTGATCGATGTTCGTAACAACTATTTAAGAACCATCGCCAATGAATACCAAACATTGTACAGAAAACTGCATCTAAATCGGTCAAGCCGTTTTTGAAATAAATGGGAACATTCGTTTGCAATATAAATGTATTTTATGGCGCCCCCTGGTGATCGATGTTCGTATAACAACTATCTAAAAACCATTGCCGCTGAACACCAAACAAGAAAACCGCATCTAAATCGGTCAAGCCGTTTTTGAAATAAATGGGAACATTGATGTGCACACACAAACAAACAAACAAACAAAAATATGTTTGCATTATCGGTTTTTGTGAACAAATTAATTTTCGTCGTATTATTTACTTGTCTCAAAAGTGAAGTAGGTAAGTTTAGAAAAGGCGTCATTTATGACTGGCTTTGGCTATAAAAATGCGAATGATTGAATTTAACTCTCACACCCGGCACATGATAAATATATAATATAAAAGACGACATAAATAAACTTACTTAAATACGCAAAATTAAATAAACATACATAAACGTTACACAGATACATATTATATGTACCGGGCGGAGGACTACACCCCGGCAGAGGAGACCAAACGGCCGGGGGTCAGGGCGACAGGTTAAGAAAGCGACGAACTATCTTAACCGAGTCGAGAACCACGGAAACCCAGTCCCCGCAGATGGTGAGCGAGGCTGACTGGAATTAAACCATTGGCAGATATAACGATTGGGATGATCTCAGTGGACTCCACGTGCCACATGGCGGAAACCTCGTGAGCAAGATCCAGATACTTTCGTTTTTTCTCCGTCTCAGCTCTCACTAGGTTCGTCATACGGGATCGTGATGTCCACTATAAACACCCGCGACTGTGCCCGGTCCATCACTAGGATATCGGGCTTGTTAGCCCAGATAGTGCTGTCCGTGACGAGTGACCGGTCCCAATAGAGCCGGACGCCGCCGCGCTCGAGGACAGGAACCAGGAACTGTTTAAACTCTTTATTTGCACCACACAAGAAACATAACAAAGGACAGAAACATATTATATATTAAAGTAGGTATAGGTCCAAAAGGCGGCCTTGTCAGTCAACCTTAAGATCAGGAAAACAGAGGAAACACAAGACTGCAGGTGGTGTGAAATTATAAACATACACCCAAATAACTACGTACTAATACTTATACGATCCTAAACAAATAAAACAATGTTATTAATTAATAAATAAAAAATATTCTGATTATATTCTGATTACTAAGATTTCAATAAATTTTTTTTTCAAAATATACGGGATTTTCGGGAATTTTCATCATTTTTTGTTCTGTATAAGGTCGGCTCGTTGCTGGATGTGCCCGAAACGAAGTCGACCTATACCCATATCGAGTGATGGGAAACGAGATATAGGTGGCTGGGATAAATATTTACATGTAGCGTTTTTATTAATATTTAAAGTTAATTATGAAATGGCAGGTTATTTACCCGACTCGAACATAGAGCAAACATTTTTATTATATCACAGTACTTACCGCTGGTATTATTAGTCACAACTCTTAAGTTAAGAGGTCCTTAGGCCTGTATAAATATGTTGAAATCACCAAATATTATAACATTATTTCTATTGGAACCATGAACACGGTGAGTGCCTAAAAATACATTATTCCTATATTTAAAAGTTAAAATTAAAAAAATCCTGTTTTTTAAATAACTTGTTTTTTGTCTTTATGGGGCAGTGCTGCTTGAATAGATACTATTTTTGCTGTAAAGTAGGGAGCTGTTTGTGCTATTTAGCAGTCTTTAGTCCCAGAGAGTCCTTTCATATACCTAATAACTGTACATGTACAGTTAAGTACTCGTATATAATATACTAGCTGTTGCCCGCGGCTCCGCTAGCGTGAATTTAGGTTTTTCACTACTTCTGCTTCTGAACCATCGCTTTTTCCGGGATAAAAAGTACCATAATGTGTTAATCCAGGTAATAATCTATCTCCATTCCAAATTTCAGCTAAATCGGATTCGTAGTTGCAGCGTGAAGGAGTAACAGACAAACATTCCAACCCCTATTTCACCCCCTTAGAGGGGTAGTTTCTCAAAATCGTTTCTTAGCTGACACCTACCCATTACAAAGTACCTACCTTTCAAATTTCAAGTCAACAGTAACAATATTAAAATTTTCACATAAAAACTTTCATCCCCTATTTTACCACCCTTAAAGGGGAATTTTCCAAAACGACTTATACAAATTTTTAATATCTGAAGCTGATAACCTAAATGACGATTTTCACGTCTCTAACTTCAAAAACACGGGACTTTCATATAAACTTCCAACCCCTATTTCACCCCCTTAGAGAGGTAGTTTCTCAAAATCGTTTCTTAGCTGACACCTACCCATTACAAAGAACCTACCTTTCAAATTTCAAGTCAACAGTAACAATATTAAAATTTTCACATAAAAACTTTCATCCCCTATTTTACCACCCTTAAAGGGGAATTTTCCAAAACGACTTATACAAATTTTTAATATCTGAAGCTGATAACCTAAATGACGATTTTCACGTCTCTAACTTCAAAAACACGGGACTTTCATATAAACTTCCAACCCCTATTTCACCCCCTTAGAGGGGTAGTTTCTCAAAATCGTTTCTTAGCTGACACCTACCCATTACAAAAAACCTACCTTTCAAATTTCAAGTTTGTAGGCTTTATACTTCCTGAGATATCGTGATTAGTCAGTGAGTGAGTGAGTGAGTGAGTGGTAACTCTCTTTTATACATATAGATAGAAGATTATATTCTGAATATGTTTACAATTATGTAGACAAAAATATAATACCTTTATAAATGTGAATTTATTATAGAAGTCTTATGAATGTGAAGTCTTAGAAGTAAGAAAAGGTAAATAAAATAGCTTTTATTCTCCACCACACATGATTGCACAAAATAATCAGCAAATCCTTACCAGCAAAGACGACCAAGCGATTTAGGGTTCCGGTGCGATGCTTGTAGAAACCGTGGGGGAAAATTTTGCTTACCCTTCCAAGTTAGTAAAACATCTTAGGCTGCATCATCACTTACCATCAGGTGGGATCGCAGTCGAGTACTAACTTGTACACAGTAAAAAAAAAAATATATCACATGATGTTAAATTTAAAAAAATCTAAAAGATTATTAATAAAATAACAAATTTCCTTTGTTTACTTTTTGTTTAATTTCTTATTTTACTAGGTCAGTAATAGGAATAGAAATGGTGGTAACCAAAAAAGAATAAATAACTGTTTTGGGCTTTTCTAGCAAATATAATATACTAGCAAACGCCCGCGGCTTCGCTCACGTTAACTTCTGAGTTATGCTTTACTATGGTGGTTTAATTTCCAAAATTCCTGCACTACACACCATTTTGCCCACAAAATTTTCTCTTGCTTCCTGGTAATAGTCACATATTGATTTTGAAAAATTCGATCGTCACAAAAAAGTTAAATATGGTGGCCATTTTTAGGGTTCCGTACCCAAAGGGTAAAAGCTCTTACTAAGACTCCACCGTCCGTTCATACATCCGGCCGTGGTTGCTTGCTACCATGGTAAGACATATAAGTACAAAATTGTGGCCAATTCTTTTAAATTTTTACCAAAAATTCCTTTTCTATGCTCGCTGCGATAATCAGATATCAATTTTGAAAACAATCGGCCCAGTATCAAAAAAGTTCAAAATGGCGGCCACTTTTTAAAATGTTGACTACGAATTCTTTCTCTATGCTTGCTGCCATTGTCAAATATCGATTTTCAAAGCAATCGGCCCAGTAACAAAAAAGTTCAAAATGGTGGCCAAAAAGTTCATCATTTTTTAATTTTGACTACAAATTCCTTCTTTATGCTTGCTGCCATAGTCAGACGTCGATTTTCAAAGCAATCGGCCCAGTAACAAAAAAGTTCAAAATGGCGGCCACCTTTTTTAAATTTTGACCACAAATTCCTTCTCTATGCTTGCTGCCATAGTCAAATATCGATTTTCAAAGCAATCGGCCCAGTAACAAAAAAGTTCAAAATGGCGGCCACCTTTTTAAAATTTTGACCACAAATTCCTTCTCTATGCTTGCTGCCATAGTCAAATATCGATTTTCAAAGCAATCGGCCCAGTAACAAAAAAGTTCAAAATGGCGGCCACTTTTTTAAATTTTGACCACAAATTCCTTCTCTATGCTTGCTGCCATAGTCAAATATCGATTTTCGAAGCAATCGGCCCAGTAACAAAAAATTTCAAAATGGCGGCCACTTTTTTAAATTTTGACCACAAATTCCTTCTCTATGCTTGCTGCCATAGTCAAATATCGATTTTAAAAGCAATCTGCCCAGTAACAAAAAAGTTCAAAATGGCGGCCACTTTTTTAAATTTTGACCACAAATTCCTTCTCTATGCTTGCTGCCATAGTCAAATATCGATTTTCAAAGCAATCGGCCCAGTAACAAAAAAGTTCAAAATGGCGGCCACTTTTTTAAATTTTGACCACAAATTCCTTCTCTATGCTTGCTGCCATAGTCAAATATCGATTTTCAAAGCAATCGGCCCAGTAACAAAAAAGATCAAAATGGCGGCCACTTTTTTAAATTTTGACCACAAATTCCTTCTCTATGCTTGCTGCCATAGTCAAATATCGATTTTCAAAGCAATCTGCCCAGTAACAAAAAAGTTCAAAATGGCGGCCACTTTTTTAAATTTTGACCACAAATTCCTTCTCTATGCTTGCTGCCATAGTCAAATATCCATTTTCAAAGCAATCGGCCCAGTACCAAAAAAGTTCAAAATGGCGGCCTATTTTTTAAATTTTGACCACAAATTTCTTCTCTATGCTTGCTGCCATAGTCAAATATCGATTTTCAAAGCAATCGGCCCAGTAACAAAAAAGTTCAAAATGGCGGCCACTTTTTTAAATTTTGACCACAAATTCCTTCTCTATGCTTGCTGCCATAGTCAAATATCGATTTTCAAAGCAATCGGCCCAGTAACAAAAAAGTTCAAAATGGCGGCCACATTTTTAAATTTTGACCACAAATTCCTTCTTTATGCTTGCTGCCATAGTCAAATATCGATTTTCAAAGCAATCGGCCCAGTAACAAAAAAGTTCAAAATGGCGGCCTATTTTTTAAATTTTGACCACAAACTCTTTCTCTATGCTTGCTGCCACTGTAAAATATCGATTTTCAAAGCAATCGGCCCAGTAACAAAAAAGTTCAAAATGGCGGCCACTTTTTTAAATTTTGACCACAAATTCCTTCTCTATGCTTGCTGCCATAGTCAAATATCGATTTTCAAAGCAATCGGCCCAGTAACAAAAAAGTTCAAAATGGCGGCCACTTTTTTAAATTTTGACCACAAATTCCTTCTCTATGCTTGCTGCCATAGTCAAATATCTATTTTCAAAGCAATCAGCCCAGTAACTAAAAAGTTCAAAATGGCGGCCTTTTTTTTAAATATTGACCACAAATTCCTTCTCTATGCTTGCTGCCATAGTTAAATATCGATTTTCAAAGCAATCGGCCCAGTAACAAAAAAGTTCAAAATGGCGGCCACTTTTTTAAATTTTGACCACAAATTCCGTCTCTATGCTTTCTGCCATAGTCAAATATCGATTTTCATAGCAATCGGCCCAGTAACAAAAAAGTTCAAAATGGCGGCCAAAAAATTCAAAATTTTTCCTCCTCAAAATTTGAATCTCGAAAATCCCTTTCTGAATACGAATTCATGATATACCTAATACCAACCTAGGTACCAAATTTCAGATCTCTACGACTTTTAATTTCGCTGGAATCCCTGGAACAACGCAAAAATTACACTTTTGTATGGGAAAATCCCTTAAAAGTAGGATTTTTATCCCTTCCAATTTGAATTTCTGGAATCCCCGTCTTAGTACGAATTCATGACCTAATATCAACCTAGGTACCAAATTTCAGATCTCTACGATTTGTAGTTTTCCGGGAATCCCTGGAACAACGAAATAAATTTCACTTTTGTATGGAGAAATCCCTAAAACCAACGGTTTTTACCCCTTAAAATTTGAATTTCTGGAATCCCCGTCTTAGTACGAATTCTTGACCTAATATCAACCTAGGTACCAAATTTCAGATCTCTACGACTTTTAGTTTTTCGGGAATCCCTGGAACAACGAAAAAAATTACACTTTTGTATGGAGAAATCCCTAAAACCAACGGTTTTTTCCCCTTAAAATTTGAATTTCTGGAATCCCCGTCTTAGTACGAATTCATGACCTAATATCTACTTAGTTACCAATTTTCAGATCCCTACGACTTGTAGCTTTTCGGGAATTCCTGGAACAACGAAAAATATTTCACTTTTGTATGGGGAAATCCAAAAAACCAACGGTTTTTACCCCTTACAATTTGAATTTCTGAAATCCCCGTCTTAGTACGAATTCATGACCTAATATCAACCTAGGTACCAAATTTCAGATCTCTACGACTTGTAGCTTTTCGGGAATTCCTGGAACAACGAAAAAAATTTTACTTTTGTATGGGGAAATCCAAAAAACCAACGGTTTTTACCCCTTACAATTTAAATTTCTGGAATCCCCGTCTTAGTACGAATTCATGACCTAATATCTACCTAGGTACCAAATTTCAGATCCCTACGACTTGTAGCTTTTCGGGAATTCCTGGAACAACGAAAAAAATTTCACTTTTGTATGGGGAAATCCAAAAAACCAACGGTTTTTACCCCTTACAATTTGAATTTCTGGAATCCCCGTCTTAGTACGAATTCATGACCTAATATCTACCTAGGTACCAAATTTCAGATCTCTACGACCTATAGTTTTGGCGGAATCCTTGGAACAACCAAAATCACCAAAATGCCTCATTCTTTTATATATATAGATCACCATCATTTCACACAGTAAAATACATATATCACTGATTTTTATAATTATTAGTGCTTGTAATTTAGTTCTCTATCTGAAATAAAAAAATTCTATACATATGCTCAAAAAGTTGACATTTCCTTGTATGTTTAGATGTTTAGCGTGCGAATTTTTTTTTTTCCGTACTAGAGCTTTTTCATTTCCCCCTGCATCTTGCTTCCCCCTGCATTTGGATCTACATCCAAACTCCAAACGCAAAGACGTTTTTTAAAAAGTTTTCTTTACAAAATATTTTTATTAAAAGACAGTAATGTAATTACAATTGTTTTACAGAGTAAACACTATAAATACATAAATTAAATTTAAAATAAATTTACTGCAATGATTTCAATTTTTTTCATAGGTATTTTGATTCTTAGCTTTAGTTATTTTAATTTTTAATTTAATTACATTTTTAAGTATTTTTTATTCAATATTTTACCATTTCATTTAGATAACAATATTGCCAATCCTGTTGTGCACCCTATACCTATCCTTTTCAAAATGATCCCCATGGGATCCCAAAAGAATAGCACTATTTATAGACGTGTCAAATTAGTTTAGAGATTTAGACCTCTGTTTCACTAAATATTGGTGATCTTCGATCTGAGAGACCTGTATTCGAAATTTAGATTATAAAATATGAAACCTTTCATATTAACTAAAATTAAAAAAAAAAATAATATTCATAATAAAATAAATAACTTTATAAATAATTAATTAAATAAACAATTTATTTTTTAATAATTTCTTTATAAAACCTTTAATTTACAGCTATTAATCGTGGGTGTAGTCGCGTGCGTGTGCGCATTGCATGCGGACGCACTGCCGCGCCCGGCTGTGGATCCGGATAGCACCAATGCGGAAGCGAAGCTGGATGCAAATGAGAGCCTAGTCCCCTCCGAGACCAGATTTCATCGTCGTCGCTGGGGCGGTCACGGCGGAGGGTTTGGGGGTGGTTTCGGAGGGGGCGGCGGCTTGGGAGGAGGTTTCGGAGGCGGCTTGGGAGGCGGATTGGGAGGGGGTTTCGGAGGCGGTGGCGGATTCGGAGGCGGTGGTGGTTTCGGAGGCGGCGGTGGATTCGGAGGAGGCTGGGGACGATGATTTCATTTTACAATTAAGTATTACTAATTAGAACGCAATAAATAAATATTTGTGATCATTTCTTGTCTAATAAACGTCTAGTTTTAAAATATCCGTCGATTTTTTTGATGTTCATTCTATTTAAATAATTTTAATATTACATAGTACTATCTATAAATTGTTACTAGACAGGCTAACGTGGCTGCCAAAAGTTCAAGTTCATGTGAAGAAAAACAGCCGCTCGAAATGAGTGTGGTGTTTTTTTACTCTAAATCCGAACCTACTCGTATTAGACCTTCAGACCGCATACAAAGAATTTGAATACTTAATCCAAAAATAAACAAAATATGGATTCCTAATATTCGTTGTACCGACCGGTCGCATCTTCGTACAAAAGAAAAGTATAATTAGTGTATAATAATTATTGGTCTAGATCCTAAAATATTATCGAATTTGGCTTTCTCTATCTACTATAATCCAAATCTGTAGCCCGTTCCCGATTTAAAACTGTAGCCCAATTCCAGCTAACAAATGTAATAAACAACCCAAAAAATGATTGTTTGGCTTATTTTGGCTACTCATTTTGTGATCGAAGTGCGACCTAGCTACTTAATATTTTGTGACCCAGGTAGGTAGATGTGGTGAACTTTTCTGGTGGACATAAAGGCTTTTCTACTATAAATTGAATCTTTAGTACATAAATCATCATAAATTTGGGTTTTTCTTAGTTTTGTACATTCAGACGTAACATACGTCACAAACAGGTGTTTGCGATAGTTTAAGATGGCAAAACCTAAACAGTTTCCGGCAACTTTTTATACCCGTATCATACATATTATTTTATCTGTACATATACTCGTTATATTTGTAGGTAGATCACACTAATATAATAAAAGCGAAAGTTTGTGTGTTAGTGTCTGTGTGTGTATGTGTGTATGTTTGTTACTCCTTCAAGCCGCAACTACTGAACCGATTTGGCTGAAATTTGGAACATAGATAGCTTATAACCCGGATTAAAACATAGACTACTTTTTATCCCGAAAAAATACATAGTTCCCATGGGATATTTAAAAAACCCTAATTTTCAACAGTAATCTATAGCTACAGCTTTAGGTAGATTACTTTGACAATCTTTCCTTCTTCTTTGTTCGTTTATTGGCTTGTAGTTGTACCAACTGGGTACAATTCATTCGCCAGTGTCACGTGGATTGGAGGAGACAAGTTTGAGCAAAATTTTGAAAATTTATAAGTGACTGTTTTTTTTTTATTAATTATCTGTGTTAGTATACAAACATTTTTTTTTTAATTGGTTAGTCTCCCATCTGAAACAGCACAATACAAAATATATATATTACATATTAATATAGTAAAGGTCATTGAAAAGGAAATTTAATTTTTTGGGATTAGTAAAAAATCTAATCTAACGCGGGCGGAGCTGCGGGCAAAAGCTAGTATATTATAATTGATTTATGAGTAGGATGAGCTGAATCCATAGGTTTAACTGCTTCGAAATAAGTAATTATACGCAAGCTAATAACCGTGTTCGTAGATGTACGCATAGGTATATAAATTGGTCTGACACATCAAACACACTTTTGTTTCGTTTGTAACCATGAACACTGTAAGTCAATTTTTAATTTAATTTATCGTTATACGTGATTGCATTCAAACTAAAATATAACAAACCAAATCTATAAAATTAATAATAGGAGTTACACCACATTCTAATGAGTGTTGTGTGATAAACGTGAGTTTTGTCAGCTTACTATAAGTCAAGTGACAAAGACAAAACTTGTGAATAAGTTATCCGACTTAAGCCAACCCGGGTTAGTGTGTTAACTCAAAGTTAACGGCGTAAACGCCATTTTAAAAGATTTTTTAGTGACGTGCAGTTTAATAAATATAAAGACATTAGGTACTTTAAACATCATGCATTGTGGGTCTTTAATCTAAAATCGCTGTGAAGGAGAAACACGATTGGATAAAATTTTCTTGACAGAGAATTCTCCCCAAAGTTGCTCCAAAATCTCCATTTTTCTAATCTTCATCGGAAACTACAATGGATGTAATTGTATTTTTTGTTTCAATGTGTTGATTAATAATAATATCCTAAAACGCTCAGAACAGATTTTTGATAACTGACTCATTTTTTTTAGTAATTAATAGGATGGGTAATGCGTCGTTTTCTTTTATATTCTTCCGCAACGCTGCATGTCGCGTCCATCAACGTATTCGTAAGGGTGTGAAAGACAAAAATAAATTCAGTGTCTTAAACGAAGATACAAGCCATAAGCTGAACCAAATTAAACGGAGAATCACGGTGAATTTATAATAAATAATATATAGTCGAGTGGTTTTGATTTTTGTGCTGAATTTTCTTTACCACTAAACCACTTCACGATTCGGACGACATACTTGGCTGGTTTTGATAATTTGTTGTGATAGACATTAACTAGGTAGGTACTTTAGAGTAGACATACAGGGTGGAAAAAAATATAAAAAATAAAAAATCTGCGGCTGCGGCCAAGGTTGATGTAATGTTAGGTGTTAACCTTCAAAGACAGGTAGACATGTAATCGCGTATTTTTTGGAGCTTTTTAATAAGGAAAAACACTACTAAAAATATTTTTTTCATATCTAATTAGTTAGGTAGTCTATACAAGGTATGGGTTAATTCTTATAGGTTGTGTGCCCGCGGCTAACCTTTTTACTTGATCCTAGAAACACATTTTTAGCAACCCTAACTGTGATGTCAACAAAGCATTAATAGCACTTTTCATTATTCCCAGTTCATTCATATTGAATGATGTCACTTAAAATTTATGGTAGGTACATTTTTGAACTCCCTGTAGTTCCTTCAGGATATGAGCTAGTAAAGACGATTAATTTCAAATTTATACGTCTTGTATTTTGAGTCTTGATTCTAAAATCGCTTAGAAGCAGAAACAGGATTGGATAAAATTTTCTCGATAGAAAGTTCTCCCAAAAGTGGCTCCGAAATCTCAGTTTTTTTTGGTTTTTATCGGAAACTCTTATGGATCTGACTGTAGTTTTTATTAATTTAATGTGTCGGTAATAGTTATATCCAAAAACGCTTAGAAACAGATTTTTGATAACTGGCTTAGTTTTTGAGTAATTAGGTAAAAGGTTGTTTCTCCGCTATATTCTTCCGCGACGCTGCATGTCGCACCTATCAACGTAACCGTGAGAGTGAGAAAGACAAAAAATAAATTCAATAAATCCCCTTACGTGGTCTGCCTGAGACATGTAAAAAACACATTGGTCTGTTGTTATAAGTTTTCCTTGAAGTTTTACACATAATGTGCAGGTACCTACCCAGCTGATTTTGAACTTAGCTACATTTTTCTACTAGTGCTCACTCTTAATAATACTCTCTTTTGACATAATAACTAAGTACTACTGTACGTAATAATGGTCTAACGCCATTGCAATCGCTAATAAAATTAAAATCATTTTTATTTGAAAATGGGGGAAATCCGGGACGTCGAAATTTCAAAATAAGAATATAATAAAATAATAATATACCTAGTAACGCAATACGTATACATAGTAGTAAGTAACGCAATATTGAGTGAGGTATCATATGAGAGGGCGTTATTTGTGGAAAATTAAAACCGAATTTTATTTATTTTTATGCCTGATATTTTTTGATTTATTGGGCAAAATATCCAAAAAAATATCATTCTCCCCCTTTTTTCCGAAGTTTACCAATCGAAAAATCTGAAATACCTAATTATGATTAATAGCAATTATGTATGTTTTACGGAAAAAATAAAATCGACTCTGTATCTAATACACTTTTTTTAGTCTTAACTTACATTTACTATAGTAGTACGGAACCCTCGGTGTGCGAGTCCAACTATACTCTTATCGGTCGGTTTAATTTTTAATTTATGTACAACTAGCAGATACCCGCGACTTCGCCCGCGTAAATTTTTGTTTTCCCTATTCTCACAGGAACCATCGATTTTTCCGGAAAAAAAGTAACCTTTGTGTTAATTTAGAGCGAAATCTAACTAATTTAACTTTCAGCCAAAAATTTTCAATAGTTGCAGCGTGAATGAGTGTTTCCCCCGCTGGAATAGTGAAAAACAAATATTCACGCGGGAGAAATAGGGATGAAAAGTAGCCTATGTATTAATCCAGGATAAAATCTATCTCCTTTCCGAATTTCAGTCATATCAGTTCAGTAAGTGCAGCGTAAAGTAGTATTTTTCGCGCGTGAATATCAATTTTTCATTTTTTTTTGCGAAAACCATGGATTTTTCGGGGATAAAAAGTAGCTTTTTTACTAACCCAATCTATCATCTATCTCCATTCCAAATTGCAGGCAAATCGGTCTTGTAATTGCGGCGTGAAGATTTTTTTCCGCGTGAATTTCGGTTTTTACCACGGGAAACATGGATTTTCCCAGGATGAAAAGTAGCTGATGTGTTAACCCAAAATGCAATTTATCTCCATACCAAATTTGAGCCAAATCGGTTCAGTAGTTGCGGCGTGAAGGAGTATTGAACCTTGCTAAAATACGAACTTTGGAGCCCCGTTTCACCCCTTTAGGGGGGAATTTTGAAAAGTACTTCCTTAGTGCACCCCTAGACCTCATAAGGAATCTGTGTGCCAAATTTGAAGTCTCTAGACCCACCGGTTTGGGCTGTGCGTTGATATGTCAGTGAAATGAGTCAGTATCTTCTTTTATATATTTAGATCAATTTTTGTACTTGCAGTTACTGTACGTCGGATTGGCAGCATGCCTATGCTTGGTCTACGTCACCGCATTGCCGTACCCAAAAGAACCTGCCACTGTACAAAACAATGAGGCAAAGTCGAAGTCCGATACATTAGACTTAGAGGACTTAGTTCCTGCTGAGACACATGGCTTCAAAAAGAAAATTTTCTTCGGTCACGGATTAGGTGGTGGTTACGGAGGGGGCCACGGAGTGGGTTACGGAGGAGGTTACGGGAAAAGTTTCGGTCACGGATTCGGTGGTGGTTCTGGACATGGTTACGGAGGCGGAGGCGGAAAGGGTTATGGTGGCGGTTTCGGAGGGGGCTACGGAGGAGGCCACGGAGGGGGTTACGGAGGAGGTTACGGAGGAGGCTACGGAGGGGGCTACGGAGGGGGTTTCGGCTATGGAGGTGGAGGCGGTGGAGGTGGAGGCGGTGGAGGTGGAGGCGGCTATGGGCGTTGAAAATAATTATTATTTAACATTATCATTATGATTATTATTGTAAGGAGTAGGAATATATGCAATTAAAATGTTTAACACTTTCAGAGTTTCTTTAGTAATTACCTAATACCTAAGTATTGTTATCATAATATTACCAGAGTGCTACTAGTTGACTATCCTGTGTCAATCCTTGTGTACCTAATAGTTTCTACCCATTTTACCCTCTTCGCACACGGCTCGTAAGTCGTAAACCTAAGCGTAGCGTCATCCGCGCGTACGACGAGAGCAAACATGTCCGTAGACGAAGCGGTGTTGCAGCGAATCGTAGGAGGCGTAATTGTCATACTGTTATGTTACGATACGTTTACGCTACGCATACGCTGACAATCCGTGTGCGAAGAGCCTAAGTCTACTAAAGGTGTTATGAATATTTGATTGTTCAAACAGACATATTGATACTAAAAATGAATAGATACCTACGTGTATACGCAATAAAACAGATATGATATGGAAATACCTATATTCCAGAATAATCCTATGAGCCTAGCCTAAGAAATGGCTAACACCAACCAATAATGATAATAATGTCATGTTTTAGAAAATTGTTAAAATATTTTTCATCACTCATACACGGAAAGTAGGTCTGAAGTTGCCTGAGAAGCGGGTTGAAAGTAATACTTTGCAGCCCTAGGGAGAATCGTTTTCAACTGACAGCTGTTAAATAATTAAAAAAAACTAGTTGTCACATTTTTTTTTTTGTAACAGATAATGTATTTTAATTAATCAAACAAATAGTTTAATTAAGTATAAACACAAAATGAAGTTTGTCACATTTTTATTGGAGTTCAAATGAAACACGACATACCCGAGTGCATCCATAGACAAGAAGAAAGATAGACTTTATTCATAAAGTAAAGAAAACTGATTCATAGACATTCATAGACAATCATAGACAATACTTGACTATGATTGTCATGATGAAAGCTAAATGCATAGCCCGCCGGCTAGGCCAAAGAAAAAAAAAAGGCGGGAAAGTGGCAAGCGGCAATCCGATCTTCATATTTTGTTTTTCGAGTTGTAGAGTTTTGTTTAGGCTTCTGTTTTTATAGACACAATTATTCAATTTTCTTTAGCTAATTTCTATTTTTATTTTGACTTTCCTTATATTCGTAATGAAAAGCACAGTGTTTACCTCGGGATAAAGACTTATTTAGTCCCTCGAACTATAGGCCCCCTCGCTACGCTCGGGCGCCAAACCCCGTCTCGGGACTAAATAAGTTACTTTCATCCCTAGGGTAACAATGTACTATTTTTAACATAAGGTTCTCTTGGACGTGACATACAAATTATAAGAAAACCATAACACTCCACCACAATTTAAAGATATCTTTAACACTGTGACTACACCTTTCACAGTCGGGTTGCTTAGTCAAGAATAAAAATCTATACTAATAAAATCAAAGAGTGCCTAATTGATAAAATTAGTAAAATCGATTGTAATTTTATTATTCTTCAGTTGATGGCTGGTCGCTATGTGTAGTGTAAATGAAAAAAAATGTTTTATCAAAGTAATAACTAAATAATTCATCTTTTCAAATATTTCGCTCTCCTACTATAATCCTGGATTTGCTTTTTTTCTGTCCGAAGGCAAGCCGTATATGATTTTTTTTTAAGTTGGCGTACATTCTTCTCGTTATATTCATAATTTCGATGTACTATGCTCCACTAAATCCGGAAAACGGAATATATAGAAGATCTATAATTATCGATAACGCTATCAGTTGTGGGGGGGACCTCGCTGGCCTGTGGGGATAAAGAGAAACTGACCAATTTGGCGATTATTTTCAGTGAGTAAGTATTCTAGATAAATTTACCTAATTATGCGTTTTAAAAAGAAAATAAATTAAGTAACTTGTACCTACTTAACTTCACAAAATATTTCTATATTACCTATTCTTTTTATCCCTGAAAAAATTAACCGATTCTTGTAAAGAATTTACAGTCTTTCGCAGACGATATACATATTACTAGCTCTAGTCAAATGTTGTTTTGGGGTATGAAAATAGTTTACGACCTATTCTCAGTCATAGCGTAAGTAGAAAAAAATTGCATAAACATCGGTCAAGCCATTTCGGAGGAGTTCGGTTACAAACAATGTGACAGGAAAGTTTTATCAGGGCATCCCACGGCGATGCCACATGGAGGAGAACTACTTTAAATATTCTTATTCCTAGAGCATTTCACTGAAAGAAGACTTCATTTCAATTTCTTACAAATTTTATTTTGTAGTATGCTTCTTTTAACTCTAAATTCATTAATTTTGTTTTATTAATAAAATGCTCAAAATATGTCCCATTCTGTTGAATACAAATTAATTTACTGTACTGTTGTACTCCGAGACCAGATTACATCGTCGCCGCTGGGGCGGTCACGGCGGAGGGTTTGGGGGTGGTTTCGGAGGGGGTCACGGCGGCGGCTTGGCAGGAGGTTTCGGAGGCGGCTTGGGATGCGGATTGGGAGGGGGTTTCGGAGGCGGTGGCGGATTCGGAGGCGGTGGTGGTTTCGGAGGCGGCGGTGGATTCGGAGGAGGCTGGGGACGATGATTTCATTTTACAATTAAGTATTACTAATTAGAACGCAATAAATAAATATTTGTGATCATTTCTTGTCTAATAAACGTCTAGTTTTAAAATATCCGTCGATGTTTAATGTTCATTCTGTTTAAATAATTTTAATATTAGTACTATCTATAAATAGTTACTAGACAGGCTAACGTGGTTGCCATCAAAAGTTCAAGTTCATGTGAAGAAAAACAGCCGCTCGAAATGTGTGTGGTATTTTTTACTCTAAATCCGAACCTACTCGTATTGGGCCTTCAGAGTTCAGACCAATAGTTGCATACAAAGAATTTGAATACTTAATCCAAAAATAAACTAAATATGGATTCCTAATATTCGTTGTACCTACGTATATTATAGAGTCATATTAACGACCGGTCGCATCTTCGTACAAAAGAAAAGTATACTTTTAATTATTGTACTATAATAATTATTGGTCTAGATCCTAAAATATTATCGAATTTGGCTTTCTCTGTCTACTATAATCCAAATCTGTAGCCCGTTCCCGATTTAAAACTGTAGCCCAATTCCAGCTAACAAATGTAATAAATAACCCAAAAAATGATTGTTTGGCTTATTTTGCTAATGACCTAATTTTTATAATTGATAGGCTTACGCTTGACTACAATCAAGTCTGATGAACAGAAATGATGAGGTCTAGGATGGAGCGCGCTTGCCTATTTTGTGATCTAAGTGCGACCTAGCTACTATTTTGTGACCCAGGTAGGTGGATGTGGTGAACTTTTCTGGTGGACATAAAGGCTTTTCTACTATAAATTGAATCTTTAGTGAATCCTATAATTTAAATACGAATCAATTTTTCACTCGCAGCATTCGTATTTAAATTTATAGGAATTATTTCCTAAGTGTGTAAAACACTAATCAAAAAGATAACTTTAGTGAATCATCATAAATTTGGGTTTTTCTTAATTTTGTAACATACCCAGGTATGATTCAGACGTATTTTCAACCAGGTGCTTGCGAAATTTTAAGAAGGCAAAACCTAAACAGTTTCCGACCAACTTTTTATACCCGTATCATACATATTATTTTATATGTACATATACTCGTTATATTTGTAGGTAGATCACACTAATATAATCACAGAAAACAAAAGTCAATATAAAGTCATTCATTGCTCTGTGAATACCTATAATAAAAGCGAAAGTTTGTGTGTTAGTGTGTGTGTGTGTGTAAGTGTGTATGTTTGTTACTCCTTCACGCCGCAACTACTGAACCGATTTGGCTGAAATTTGGAACATAGATTAGCTTATAACCCGGATTAAAACATAGGCTACTTTTTATCCCGGGAAATACATCGTTCTCTTGGGATATTTAAAAAAACCTAATTTTCAACAGTAATCTATAGCTACAGCTATAGGTAGATTACTTTGACAATCTTTCCTGAAAGTAGCTGGTGTAAAGGTCATTGAAAAGGAAATTCAATTTTTTCTCGGGATTAGTAAAATATCGAATGTAACGCGGGCGGAGCCGCGGGCAAAAGCTAGTATATTATAATTGATTTATGAGTAGGATGAGCTGAATCCGTAGGTTTACCTGCTTCGAAATAAGTAATTATTCGCAAGCTAATAACCGTGTTCGTAAATGTACGTATATATAGGTATAAATTGGTCGGACACATCAAACACTCTTTTGCTTCGTTTGCAACCATGAACACTGTAAGTAATTTTTCAATTTAATTTATCGTTGTACGTGATTGCATTCAAACTAAAATATAATATATAAAACCAAATCTATAAAATTAATAATAGGAGTTACACCACATTCTAATAAGTGTTGGGTGATAAACGTAAGTTTTGTCAGCTTACTATAAGTTAAGTGACAAAGACAAAACTTGTGAATAAGTTATCCGACTTAAGCCAACCCGGGTTAGTGTGTTAACTCAAAGTTGTAAACGTCACAACAAACGGCGTAAACGTCATTTTAAAAGATTTTTTAGTGACGTGCAGTTTAATATAAATATAATAAAGACATTAGGTAGGTACTTTAAACATCATGTATTGTCGCTGTGAAGGAGAAACTAGATTGGATAAAATTTTCTTGACAGAGAATTCTCCCCAAAGTCACTCCAAAATCTGTTTTTCTAATCTTTATCGGAAACTACAATGGTTGTAATTGTATTTTTTGTTTTAATGTGTTGATAATAACAATATCCTAAAACGCTTTTTGATAACTGACTTATTTTTTTAGTTATTAGGATGGGTAATGCGTCGTTTTCTTTTATATTCTTCCACAACGCTGCATGTCGCATCCACCAACGTATTCGTAAGGGTGTGAAAGACAAAACTAAATTCAGTGTCTTAACCGAAGATACAGGCTGAACATAAGCTGAACCAAATTAAACGGAGAATCACGGTGAATTTATATAATAATACTAGCAGATACCCGCGGCTTCGCCCGCGTAAATTTTAGTTTTCCCTATTCTCAGGGGAACCAACGATTTTTCCGGAATAAAAAGTAACCTTTGTGTTAATTTAGAGCGAAATCTATCTCCATTTTAACTTTCAGCCAAAAAATGTTTCAATAGTTACAGCGTGAATGAGTATTTCTCCCGCTGGAACAGTGTAAAACAAATATTCACGCGGGAGAAATAACCATTGATTTTCCCGGGATAAAAAATAGCCTTCTCTTTTCTAATTTTCAGCCAAATCAGTTCAGCAACGGTGTGAAGGAATATTTTTCCCACGTGGATATCTGTTTTTCACTGTTCCCGAAGGTACCATGGATTTTTCCGGAATAAAAAGTAGCCTTAGTATTAATCCAGGATATTATCTATCACTATTATCATGGAAACCATGAAATTTTCCGGGATGAAAAGTAGCCTATGTATTAATCCAGGATAAAATTTATCTCCTTTCCGAATTTCAGTCATATCAGTTCAGTAAGTGCAGCGTAAAGTAGTATTTTTCGCGCGTGAATATCAATTTTTCAGGTTTCTCGCGAAAACCATGAATTTTTCGGGATAAAAAGTAGCCTTTTTATTAACCCAGGATATCATCTATCTCCATTCCAAATTTCAGCCAAATCCGTGTTGTACTTGCGGCGTGAAGATTTTTTTCCGCGTGAATATCGGTTTTTAACTAATCCCACGGGAACCATGGATTTTCCCGGGATGAAAAGTAGCTTATGTGTTAACCCAAGATGCAATTTATCTCTATTCCAAATTTGAGCCAAATCGGTTTAGTAGTTGCGGCGTGAAGGAGTATTGAAAAATACGAACTTTGGAGCCCCGTTTCACCCCTTTAGGGGGGGAATTTTGAAAAATCCTTTCTTAGTGCACCCCTAGACCTCATAAGGAACCTGTGTGCCAAATTTGAAGTCTCTAGACCCAGCGGTTTGGGCTGTGCGTTGATATATCTGTGAGTGAGTGAGTCAGTATCTTCTTTGATATACCATGAAATTTTCCGGTATGAAAAGTAGCCTATGTATTAATCCAGGATAAAATCTATCTCCTTTCCGAATTTCAGTCATATCAGTTCAGTAAGTGCAGCGTTAAGTAGTATTTTTCGCGCGTGAATATCAATTTTTCAGTTTTCCTGCGAAAACCATATATTTTTCCGGGATAAAAAGTAGCCTTTTTACTAATCCAGGATATCATCTATCTCCATTCCAAATTTCAGCCAAATCGGTCTTGTACTTGCGGCGTGAAGATTTTTTTCCGCGTGAATTTCGGTTTTTAACTAAACCCACGGGAACCATGGATTTTCCCGGGATGAAAAGTAGCTTATATGTTAACCCAAGATGCAATTTATCTCCATTCCAAATTTGAGCCAAATCGGTTCAGTAGTTGTGACGTGAAGGAGTATTGAAGCTTGGTAAAGTACGAACTTTGGAGCCCCGTTTCACCCCTTTAGAGGGGGAATTTTGAAAAATCCTTTCTTAGTGCACCCCTAGACCTCATAAGGAACCTGTGTGCCAAATTTGAAGTCTCTAGACCCAGCGGTTTGGGCTGTGCGTTGATATGTCAGTGAGTCAGTCAGTATCTTCTTTTATATATATAGACGACATACTTGGCTGGTTTTGGTAATTTGTTATGATAGACATTATTAGACTATGCAGGTACTTTTGTTCCACATAACAGGGTGGAAAAAAACTGAAAATGGAGGAATAAACAAAAATAAGATATCAAAGATCATTTAAAGAATTTTATTTTCATTCAAAATGTTATAAAAAACTGCATTCGAACATGTAACCGAAGCATATAATATTATGTCTCTTGCAAACATTATAGACGCCATAATTTTTGATTTTATTTTAGTATTACAAAATAATGTAAAGGTACCTACTTTATATTAAGAAGAACTAGGTAGGTATAGATCGAATCATAGATAATATGGCTCCAATCTTAACAGTTTGGATAAATCGTCATGGGACGAATTATAGTGATTTGCTAACTAGGCTAATAATAAATATGTAATCGAATATGTTTCAATTAAATGAAACAAAAGGAACATATTTGGTCTTTTCAATAAACGACCGAATGGCGCAGCGGTAGCGATACTGCCCTCGGCGTCGGAGGTCGTGGGCTTGATTTCCACGCAGACGGAAAATGATCGGTAATCAACATGAATGATTTCAAGTTCTGGGTGTTTTCCAATATATTGTATTTATGCATATTAAACATGTAATTATGTCTTTGATAAAATATAAAAAATATAGTATATAAAAAAAAGGTTAATGTAATGTTACGTGTTAACCTTCGAAGACAGGTAGACATGTAATCGCGTACTTTTTGAATTTTTTTACAAGGAAAAACACTACTAAAATTATTATTTTCGTATCTAGAAAGTTAAATAGTCTATACAAGGTGTGGGTTAATTCGTATAGGTTGTGTGCCCGCAGCTAACATTTTTTTACTTGATCCTAGAAACACATTTTTAGCAACCCTAACTGTGATGTCAACAAAGCATTATACACTTTTCATTATTCCCAGTTCATTCATATTGAATGATGTCACTTAAAATTTATGGTACACTTTTGGACTCCCTATAGTGCCCTCAGGATACGAGTTAGGCTTCTTGTGGTATTTTTTCATGCATGTACATCGTTGGCTAATTATGGCAAGTAACCTAAGTGCTGTATACTTAATAATTAGGTATAGTTAATAACTATACTTATATGAAATTCTGGGATTTCATACAAACTTACTCCAGGATCCTCAAAACCATTCTGAAACGATGTACTTATAACGAAATAAATTTTCACTTGAATTTTCATTTCATGAAATAAATCATTTGAAAGAACATTTAGCGGAAGCTCTCAACAGTAGCAACGTATGGGTCATTCACTATACGAGGAACTTAATTGTTTAACGACATTAACGGCGTACAAGTTAATCTAAAATCGCTTAGAAGCAGAAACACAACTGGATAAAATTTTCTCGATAGAAAGTTCTCCTAAAAGTGGCTCCAAAATCTCAGTTTTTTTAGTTTTATCGGAAACTAAAATGGATGTAATTAAAATTAGTTTAATGTGTCGGTAATAGTAATATCCAAAAACGCTTAGAAAGAGATTTTTGATAACTGGCTTAGTTTTTGAGTAAGTAATTAGGTATAAAGGTCGTTTTTCTGTTATATTCTTCCGCGATGCTGCATGTCGCACCTATCCACGTAACCGTGAGAGTGAGAAATACAACAATAAATTCAATAAATCCCCTTAAGTGGTCAGCCTGAGACGTGTAAAAAACACGTCCGTCTGTTGTTATAAGTTTTCCTTGAAGTTTTTACACATAATGTGCAGGTACCCAGCTGATTCAGAACTTATGCCCGGGCTACACGAGGCTAGTTTTTCAAGCTAGGATAGCAAGCTAGTGTCAGTAAGCTAGCAAGCTAGTACTTCTGAGTTCAGGCTTCGTGTAAACAAAACTAGCTTTATTTCTAAGCTAGTAAACTAGTAAGCTAGTTGTCAAGCCAGGACAGTTTTTAATAGGATGGAGTTCTATTTTTTAGGCTAGTAGCACCCCTCACCACTGATTTTACTATCCTGGCTTGTGTACTAGCTTCACGTGGCCGGCCAAGCTAGTTTTCAATTGACTCGTAAGCAGTAACTATACGCGTTTTGTTTGTTTTTCTCTGCGGTCACAGCAATAATATAGCCTCACGTAAACAGAACTCGCATATTCCAAGCCAGGTCAGATAGCCAAGACAGTTTTAAAAGAGAACTAGATTACTATCCTAGCTTGAAAAACTAGCCTCGTGTAGCCCGGGCATTAGCTAAATTTTTCTACTAGTACTACTCACTCTTAATACTGTTTTTTGACATAATAACTACTACTGTACTGTACGTAATAATGGTCTAACGCCATTGCATTGACTCTGTATCTAATACACTCTTTTTTAGTCTTATCTTACTATAGTACGTATAGTATATTTATTTATAGTAGTACGGAAACCTCGGTGCGCGAGTCCAACTATACTCTTATATTTTGTCGGTCTTATTATGTTGGTCGGTTTTATTTTTAATTTATGTACAATCAATTTTTGTATTTGCAGTTACTGTGCGTCGGATTGGCAGCATGCCTATGCTTGGTCTACGTCACCGCATTGCCGTACCCAAAAGAACCTGCCACTGTACAAAACAATGAGGCAAAGTCGAAGGCCGATACATTAGACTTAGAGGACTTAGTTCCTGCTGAGACACATAGCATCAAACGGAAAAGTTACGGTCACAGTGGTGGTTACGGAGGCGGAGGCGGTTGTGGTGGCGGTTCCGGAGGGGGTCACGGAGGGGGTTACGGAGCGGGCTACGGAGGGGGTTCCGGAGGGGGCTTCGGAGGGGGTTTCGGCTATGGAGGTGGAGGCGGCTATGGCCGTTGAAATTAATCATTATTTAACATTATCATTATAATTATTATTGTAACGAGTAGGAATAAATGCAATTAAAATGTTTTACACTTTCAGAGTTTCTTTAGTAACTACCTAATACCTATTGTAATTGTCATACTGTTATGTTACGATACGTTTACGCTACGGCCTACGCCTACGCTCACGAGCCGTGTGCGAAGAACCTAAGTCTCTTCTAAAGGTGTTATGAATATTTGATTGTTCAAACAGACATAGATACTAAGAATCAATAGATACATACGTACTACGTATACGCAATAAAACAGCGGGGCTAGACAAAGTAACAGTCGTTTAGCGTTGACGACTGTAGATAAAATGTATGCACAAAACAAGTGACTGTAGAAAAACCATGTGACCGTATAGAGGAAAACACGCTTCTTTTGAAAATCGACTACAAAAATTTGAACGCTCCCTGGCGTTCTCGCAGACCTTGTAGATAACTTTAGCGTACATGACAATTGACAGCCGACAGTGAACAACGCTAAGCATATAGTAGATTCTGCTTTCATTTGTTTTCATTCGTCACGTGGTTTGTCCATACATTTTTATCTACTGTCGTGAACGCTAAACGACTGTTACTTTGTCTAGCCCCGCTGATATGATATGGAATTGATATGGAAATACCTATGTTCCTGCAGAATAACCCTTTGAGCCTAGGCTTCTTGTTCTTGAAGAAGAACGAGAAGAAGAGCCTAGGCTATGAAATGGCTAACAACAATAATGACAGTAATGTCATGTTTCAGAAATTTGTTAAAATATTTTTTAACTTCAGGTTATCTTGGACGTGACAAAGAAACATACAAATCATAAGAAAACCATAACACTCCACCTTGCACAGACGGGTTGCTTAGTCAACAATTAAAACCTATTTGATACCTATATTATATTAGGTCCTTAGTCCTTATTACATATGAAATTGGCGTTTTGTCGTACTGGCCACTTTGATCTCAAATATCTCTTCTTTGGTTAGAAATTCCAATTTCAAATTTATACAGCTATTTACTCATGCTTTTGTGTTTTGAAAATCGTAATTCATTTATTTTTTTCTCTTTTGGTTTTTTATTTGCGCCACTCTGTTTACAAAATGGAAAACTTGAAATGTCGCGTTAATTACGAGTACGAGTTCCATCGTGGCACCAGTGCTGCAGAAACGGCTCGAAGGATTAATGATGTGTACGGCGAGGGTGTCGCAAAAGAAAACACAGTGCGTTTTTGGTTCCAACGTTTTCGTTCTGGAAATTTCGACCTGCAGAACAAGCCCCGTGGACGGCCGGAGACCAAAGTTGACAATGAAGAATTGAAGGTTATTGTGGAAGCGGATCCATCGCAAACCACGTCCGAGCTAGCTGCAGGCTGCGGTGTTAGTGATAAAACTGTTTTAGTTCACTTGAAGCAAATTGGAAAGGTGAAAAAGCTTGAAAGGTGGGTACCTCATGAATTGAGTGCAGCAAACCGACAAACGCGCGTAGACTGCTGTGTTACATTACTCAACCGGCACAGTAATGAAGGGATTTTAAATCGAATCATTCTGTGATGAAAAATGGATCCTGTATGATAATCAGAAACGCTCATCGCAATGGTTGAACCCTGGCGAACCAGCCAAATCCTGCCCCAAACGAAAATTGACTCAAAAAAAAATAATTGTGAGCGTTTGGTGGACTAGCGCCGGCGTTGTTCACTACAGCTTTCTTAAATCTGGCCAGACGATTACGGCGGATATCTATTGTCAGCAACTGCAATCCGTGATGGAAAAGCTAGCTGCTAAACAATCGAGGCTGGTCAATCGTTCTAGGCCACTGCTGCTTCAGGACAACACTAGACCACACACTGCACAACAGACGGCTACCAAATTAGAGGAGCTTCAATTGGAATGCCTAAGACATCCATCTTACTCCCCGGACCTTGCTCCAACAGATTACCATTTTTTTCGAAATTTGGATAACTTCTTACAAGGGAAAAAATTTAACTCCAATGAGGCAGTCCAAAGCGCTTTCAAAGATTTTATTGATTCCCGTCCGAATGGCTTTTTTAGTAAAGGGATCAATGAACTACCTATAAGGTGGCAAAAGTGCATAGATAGCAATGGTACATACTTTGATTAAATATATATATTATAAAAAAAAAAACGACTTTATGTTCCTCCCATACAAAACGCCAATTTCATATGTAAGGACCTAATACTAATAAAATCAAAGTGTCTAATTGATAAAATTAGTAAATCGATTGTAATTTTATTATTCTGCAGTTGATGGCTGGTCGCTATATGTGTGCAAGTGAAAAAAAATGTTTTATCAAAGTAATACCTAAATAATTCATCTTTTCAAATATTTCGCTCTCCTACTATAGTTTTTCTTGGATTTGCTTTTTTTCTGTGCGAAGGCAAGACGTATAATATGATTTTTAAATTTTTTTTTTTAAGTTGGCGTACATTCTTCTCGTTATATTCATAATTTCGATGTACTATGCTCCAGTAAATCCGGAAAACGGATTATATAGAAGATCTATAATTATCTATAACGCTATCAGTTGGGGGGACCTCGCGGGCATGTGGGGATAAAGAGAAACTGACCAATTTGGCGATTATTTTCAGTAAGTACTTATTCTAGATAAATTTACCTAATTTAGCGATTTAAAAAGAAAGTAAATTAAGTAACTTCACTAAATTAAGTAGTATTAAATTTAGTAAATTAAGTAGCATTTCACTGAATGAAGACTTCATTTTAGTTTCTTACAAATTTTATTTTGTAGTATGCTTCTTTTAACTCCAAATTTATTAATTTTATTTTATTTATAAAATGCTCAAAATATGTTCTTTAAAATGATATTGTCCTTTACGGTAATGGCATGGCAGCTTTTCTTTATTTTACATCAAATGTTAAAATTCATGGTCTTCCTTTTATTTCTGATACTATGATATTTCGCAAAAAATTATCCCTACGATCGGTATGATAAAACTACTCGTAATTTTTTTCTTGTATAGCGGGTTCGACTCCCGGTTCAACCTGCAAATTTTTTAAAATCCTATAAATGCAATTTAAATTGTTTTTAAAATTGAAATGAAACCTTTCGGTGAAATGCTCTATCTACAATATTTACGGTACTTCGGACTTCCCCTCCATGTAGCATAAGGCATTGCCTTTTGGGTCGCCCTGTAGGTATACATATATTTAGATTTTATTAGTGAGGGCTAAATAATAATAATAATAGCCTTTATTTTCCAACATCTTTTTACGAATTACTTAAACTATAACATTTATGGCTATTTTTACAGATAAGAACAAGGTTTGTAAGCAGAAAACAGTCCAACAGTACAAACAATAGCATATTTTAATACAACTTTAAATTACTAATTTACTTGAAGTAAGTATACTAGTATTTTTTTTTTTTTTTTTTTTTATCGACAGGAAATGCCTAACGCATACCCCTCTGTCAGGGGAAACGGAGGGGTTATGTGGGGCTTGCACCCACTAAAACCTGTCCCTTGCCACGACGGACCTCGTTGGCGGGAGTACGGGATTCACTTGCGTATTCACCGCGCTCCCGCCAGGCCCCGACCCGCCACCTGAACGGCAGGTCCCGTCGCTGCTGCCGGCACGCTGAGCCGCCGGCTCCTCCTGGGAGGCGCGTCCTGAACAGGGCGCGCCACCTCCTCGGCCTGTTGATGTAGTTCGGGTAACGGACGCCATAGCCCCTTACGTCCGTCACCCGCAGGCCGGCGCACCCGGAAGCCGAAGAAAGGTGTTCGTCCTCCAGCAACCGGTGCGTCTCCTGCGAGAGGGATGTGCCACAGTAATTGTCCCTCTCGACGAGCGTTCCCGCCCACTTCGGTGATTTTTTTACGAGGTTGTCTTCCTCGTAGTGCCCCGAAGGGACTTGTGGGCGTTTCCGCCCCCGCCTGTAATTTTTTAGTGAGGTTTTCTTCCTCCTCCGGGGTAGGTGTAGACGTTTCGACACTGTGCCCTCTGCTGGGGCCCAGAGGGACACGCGAAGATACGTCACCTATCCACCGGGCCAAGCTATTCGCCGTCGGTTATTAACCGACGTTACCAGGGAGCACCGGCCCGTGCGCTACAGAGAGGCACCGTAGCACTCGGGCACTCGTGGAGGTTGCTTGGCGGAGCCCCCCAAGTATACTAGTATACTATTTTTTTATTTGTAGGCTTACAATATAAATATAAAGTATATTTCCTCCTTATATCAATAAAATATTTTTTATTATTATTAATATTTTACAAAAACTATATGGGAGTAAACGCGTCAGGTAATTCGAGGGCAGCTGACCTTGAATTCCATTGCGCAATCCCGCACTAGAGAAAGTAAGGTACTAGTAGAAAGGTCATTCCTTCTTCCCGAACTATTTAGTTGCTATGAATTTTTTGGTAGTAAACTTTTCAAATTGGTCCAAACAGCACGTGAAAGTGTGTCCAAAGTGTAGTGATATTTTTTTACTTAAGTATAATGAATGTAAGTAGTTATGAAAAATCATTTTATATTAACCTTTTCTAAATTATTGGTATTGCCGTGTATGGGCCTTGGGTTGATTAAAAAAAAATACGTGGAAATCTTTTTAAATTTGTCCCGGTTTTTCCAATTTCCCGGACAGTGTTTTTTTTTTAAACTTTTGCTTGATGCTTCGATTTAAGAACGATGATGTTTAAAATTATTAAAACTGCAATCCGTTATTAATCAAAGTTTTTTTGTCATTAATCTTAATAGATACTAAGGTACCTTCGAATAACGATATTATAAATCCCATATAAATGTTAAATGAATAATAAAGTATATACGTACTAGCTCCGCGACTAGTAGTGGACTCAATTTTTTGATATTTTTAAACGTGTTGTTTTTTAAATTATTTTTTTTAGAAACGTTAAAAATATTATTAAATTGTAATCAAAATAAATGAGAGAGATAAAAAAATACGTACCAAAATAGTTTCCAATTCGAGCATAGGTTTTTTCCTTATAATTGCGGTGATATTCGGTTCTAGATAATAATTAATAACTGTCTTGGTTCTAAATAACTTGTTAGTGTTCCGCACTCAAGGGGTAAAAAACGGGACCCTACTACTAAGACATCGGCGTCCATCCTTCCATCCGTCCATAAATATCGAGCAAAAAAATCACGTTTGTTTTATGGGAGCCTTAAATATTTATTTTATTCTATTTTCTAGTTTTTGTCACGATAGAGGCAAAAGAAATGACAGGTCCCATTTGTACTCTTTGGAACCCTAAAAAAGTATGGGAATACCGTTTAAAAAAATACCTACATAAAAAGGTTCAACCTCCATTTAGGAACCTAGATAGTTACGATACGATTCGATTTATACGATTTACCTAATTATGCTTGAATTGGAAATGGTTTTGATTATTGGTTTCAATACGGGAAACGATCTTCTGGTTCAACTGTGAAGATGGGAGTTCCTCAAGGGTCTATTTTGGGTCCATTCCTATTCCTTATTTACATCAATGACCTTCCTTACCTTACTAAGGACAAGCATGAGATAGTACTGTTTGCTGATGATACATCACTATTGTTCAAAATTAATCGACAAAAAAACAATTTTGACGACGTAAACAGTTGTCTCAAAGAAGTTGTACATTGGTTTGAAGCTAATAATTTGCTTCTTAATAGCAAAAAAAACAAAATGTATTAAATTCACTTTACCTAATGTTAGACAAGTTCAAACGAATGTAAAACTAGGTGTTATTTGGATCTCGTAGATACAACCGTATTTTTAGGAATAACGTTAGATGCTACACTACAGTGGGACCCTCATATAAATAATCTATCGAACAGGCTTAGTTCTGCTGCGTACGCGGTTAAGAAAATTAGGCAGCTGACAGACGTCCAGACTGCTCGACTCGTATATTTTAGTTATTTTCACAGCATTATGTCCTATGGTCTCTTGCTATGGGGTAATGCTGCTAACATTTTCGTGCTGCAGAAGAACGCTGTTCGTGCCATTTACAAAATAGGCCCAAGAGAATCTTTAAGAGAAAAATTCAAAGAATTTAATATAATGACGGTGCATGCACAGTATATATTTGATAACTTGATATATGTGCATAAAAATATTAATAATTTTGTTAAAAAAAAGCGATCTCCATGCTATTAACCTTAGAAGTAAAAACAAACTAGTAGTGAATAAAACAAGACTAGAGAAAATAAATTAATCATTTAAAGGCAATGGGATACGCTTTTACAACAAACTTCCTATTGAAATGTTAAACTTATCCCTCAATAAGTTCAAAGTCGCTGTAAAACGAAAGCTCGTTTGTTGGTGCGCAGTTTTTTATTGAAGTAAAGAGATTTTTACATGTCATCCTTATGTTCTATATACGCATGACACATATTCAAATTATTATAACAAATACAAATTAATCACTTAAAACAGGTTCTACATGTTTCTCAACACGCCCCCTTAATTTGTATTTACCGCACCTTGAAGTCCTAAATTCTACACATAAATCATGCTTTTCCTTTATCAATGGCTTCGTTAAAATATCTGCAATCATTAAATTAGTTGACAGATACTTTAACTCTATCTCTCCTTTCTTAACAACATCTCGTATAAAATGATGCTTTATGTCTATATGCTTGCTTCGCGAATGTGAAACTGGATCACTCGCCAAATGCAACGCCCCCTGGTTATCAACATGCAAAGTTACTTTTATGAATTGTTGTAACTTGATTTCAGTAAGCAAACTAGTCAGGTACATAGTCTCTTTCACAGCTAATGACAGACTCATATATTCAGCCTCACATGATGAAGTAGCTACACACTTTTGTTTCTGCGATTTTCACGAAATGCTTGCACCCGCTAGGATAAAAACATACCCTGAATAGGAACGCCTATCTTGCACACAATTTCCCCAATCCGCATCACAATATCCCAATATCGGCTTACCTGTCTTTTTATAAATCAAGCCATAATCGGCAGTACCCTTTAGATAACGTAATATGCGTTTTGCTGCTTTCCAACATTCTTCACTTGGCTTATCTAAAAATTGCGCCAACTTGGCTACTGCATTTGCAATGTCTGGTCTCGTCCCCGTTACTAAGTACATTAACGAACCAATTAATTCCCTATACGGACATTTACAAACATTGCTTGTATCAATATTAAACTGTTTGTTTACTTCCATAGGCGTAATAGACTCCTTACAATAAACCATGTTGTATTTTTTCAATAAATTTTCAATATATTGTTGTTGTGTCAACTTAATTGAATTGTCCTTTCTGACAATGTCAATTCCCAACATATACTTCACAAGGCCATAGTCTTTTAATTCAAACTCATTTGCTAAATCCTTCTTAAAGTTATCAATGATATCTCTTTTCTGAGAAACTACAAGAATATCATCCACATATACGCAAACATAAAACCTTATTCCTTCGTGATTACTGAAATATAAACACGGCTCGTTCAATGATTGTTGAAGCCCCATTGCTTTTAATTTCTCGTCTAGTCTTATATTCCACTGACGACCAGCTTGTTTTAATCCATATAAGGAACGTTTTAATCGGCAAACATCCCCACCGGCTTCTAAATCATTCAACATCTGCTCAGCTCTCTTCTTTAGAACACAATCTTTTTCATCTTTAATTATCTTTTGTAAGCTTTGTTTCATTAATGGTGGAACTTGCATATACACCTCTTCATTTAAATTACCATTTAAATATGCGGTATTAATGTCTAACTGATGCATTTCCATGTCAAGTTCAATTGCAAGCGCTGTTAAAAGTCTGATTGTTTCTAAACGAACCACAGGAGCAAACGTGCTATGATAATCAATTCCATAACGTTGACTATAACCTTTTGCTACTAATCGAGCCTTTTTCTTTTCAGTTTTATCAACATTTAATTTCGTTGTTAAAACATAACGACATCCAACTACATCACGTTCGATGGGTTTTCTCACTATATCCCACGTGTCATTTTTCAGTAAACTTCTTATTTCGGATAAAATAGCCTCCTCCCATTCAAAACTTTCATCGCTACTTAATGCCTCTTTCAAGCTCACTTCAGCAACTCCGATAAACTCTTGACAATCTTCAAAATCATCTACCTCTTGCTCGATTGGCAATGGTTCTGCCTCCATCCGTACCGTATTATAGACCTTCTTAGGACGACCTACTTGCCCCCTTACAAGTCTTGGTCTGCCAGGAGCTCTTTTGGCAGCTTGATCCGAAGTACTAGGCTCTTGTTGTACGCCAACATCCGCGGATACCTCCGAGATCACGGGACAATCACCTCTACCAATACTTTCGGTAGGATCAGTGGCATTTTCAGAGTTTATTTCTATCTCAACCATCTTCGGTTCCGTAGCCTTGAGCTCACAATTTTCTTTCTCAAATTCGAATGGATCACATTTTAATTGTTCGCCTTTAAAATCAACATCAGTAATCCCTTTCTTGTGAAATTTGACATCTCTAGCAATTATTACTTTTTTATCGTGGGGTAACCATATTCTGTAACCTTTGGAATTACGTGGATAACCAACAAAAATTCCTTCAACGCTTCGAGCTGCAAATTTATCCTTACCCGGTTGCTTATTCAATACTTGTACTTTACAACCAAATGTCTGTAAATAATTCAATTTGACAGATGAATCAAACCATTTTTCAAAAGGTATTTCATCATTAAGACTGCTTGTCGGGCATCGGTTTCTAATATGACACGCTGTCACTACAGCATCAGCCCAGAAACCAGCAGATAATCCTGAACTGAGAATCATACATCTCGCCATCTCAATTAGCGTTCTATTCATTCTTTCTGCCACCCCATTCATTTGCGGAGTATGAGGAACTGTTAATCTTCGCACAATTCCTTCCTTCTGTAATAATTCATCAAATTCATGGTTACAATATTCTGTTCCATTGTCAGTTTGAAGGTATTTTATTTTCATACCTGTCAATTTCTCAACATAACTCTTATAAATCTTAAATACCGTAAAAACTTCGCTCTTTTTACTCAGTAAATATACTTCACACCATCGAGTACTACAGTCTATAAATGTTACAAAGTATCTAGCCCCACCTATAGCCGTATTTTTCATAGGTCCTACGACATCAGAATAAACCACTCTAAGTTTTTCCTTACATGGCCCACTAGATTTTGAAAAAGATAGCGTACTCATCTTACCTTTTGCACAAATATCACAATCATACAATTCGCTCACATCTGACAACTTTATTTTCTTCCCAGAGTGATTCAAGAGTTTTACAAGATCCCTTGCATTTAGATGACCTAAACGTTCATGCCACGACCACATTTCATCATTCTTCACAGATGAAACTAAAGAAATAGTCGCTTTACAATGTTCTTTAATATAATATAAATTACCCCTGCGTTCAGCGATTAACTGAGTTTTACCATTATTGTCATTTATGTAAGCAAAATTGCCCTTAAATATAACACAAAAACCCCTGTCAATCATTTTAGCTACTGAAATCAGGTTACATCGCAAGTCTGGCACAAACAACGTTTCATTTAAATTTATTACGTTTATAGAATCATCAATGCATGTAAACAACCTTACTGTACCCTTACCGCATACATCTGTGCTTCCATTTGTCGCTAAGTTTAATGTACCGTGCATTGGAAAAATATCAATAAATTTATCACGATTGTTGCATAAATTTGACGTACATCCACTGTCTAATATCCAGTTTTCACTCGCGCTGCATGCAGAATAACAATTATCTGAAATAGATCTGAAATTACAACTAAATGAATTAAAATTAATATCATTGTCTTCCATTTCCACGCTTCGTGAAACGTACTTTGCAACATCTTTATTTGTATTCTTCCTTAAACATTTAGACGCTTTATGTCCAAATTCGTGGCATTTAAAGCACCTAAATTTAAATTGCACCTTTGCGACATCAGGCTTAGCTTTTTGACTATCACACTTCCCTTTGTATTTGCCCTTTATAAAGGATATTTCAGGCTCATTCTTGTGTCGTGAATTATATTCTTCGATAATCTTGACTTTAAGACTTTCGGGATCTGGCAATTCATCCCTCGATTCTATCGCACATCTAAAGTTCTCATAGCTAGCCGGTAAACTGTACAATAGCATTATAGACAGAAGCTCTTTATGAATCTCTACTTGCATTTCATTAAGTTTATCCTTCGCTTCAAAGAATTTTAGTACGTGCTCTTGAACATCCCCGCCTTCAGTCAACTTTTGTAGCATTAACTGCTTTAGCAATGCAGCTTTCCTTGCCGGTCCTTTCGAAGCATGTACAGCATTAAGCTTTAACCATACGTCTCTTGAAGTTTGGCAATTTGTGACATGCCTTAATTCAGTCGCACTAACAGAGAGTATGAGATCGGCCTTTGCTTTGGCATCGCCAACCTCCCACTGCTTTATTGCACTCTCTTCTACCGGTTTTGGTTTCTTACCGTTAACAAAGTCCCACGCATCCTTTTTAACCAGGAGCGCTTCAACTTGTAATCGCCAACTCTCGTAATTGTCTTTATTCAGTGCTTCTATTCGTACCGAATTCATTGTAACTATTAACAATACAATTACTCTACGTTGACCGGTAATTTAATGACCTCTAATAAAAAAAATTCACGATTTTCTGGGTCCATGACCATTGTTGGTGCGCAGTTTTTTATTGAAGTAAAGAGATTTTTACATGTCATCCTTATGTTCTATATACGCATGACACATATTCAAATTATTATAACAAATACAAATTAATCACTTAAAACAGGTTCTACATGTTTCTCAACATCGTTAATAAAGCTTACTATAGTATTAAGGATTATTTACATGAATCAAATCCTTGGGAGTAAATGAACTGCTGTATTATAATTACTAGCTCAACTAGTTTTTAAGAGCTTTTGTAAAGTGGTGATAACCGAAAACAAAACCCGGCTGAGTTTGTTGTGGGCTTCTTCTCAGTGCAGGGCGCGTTGGAACCCTCGTAAACTTAGTTTTAAGTCGACTTGTAGTTATCACCGTACATAATAATATGAAACAAATATTATTGACGTTTTACAAGTGCCTTGTAAGTTAGGCCTATGTGAAATAAATATATTTTGAATTTGAATAAAATTATTTAGAACCACGCATCCCACTAACTTTAATCAACTCGTATGTTATAGTAGGGGAGCCAAAGAGCCAAGGAGATTATGGTAGGTACTCGAGCGTCGTGAGGGGACCTATTTTCATTTCATTATTAGATGCTAAAAAAATCAGGTTATTCTTATGATGTAAGTATGCTATATCAGTGGTGGAGGATGAAAAAAATCGTGAACACGTTGAAAAATTTTCTCAAGCGCGTCAGATTTTTATACAGACGCTTCATCTTAATGTGCTTGTCGTCCTGACCCTTCCTGACCCCATAATCTGAGAATTAAGTCGAGGAGTTTTATTAATCTGCCAGTTTCAAAATTTTATTTAAAAATCTGATGAGCTCGAGTACACTTTCATGGACAAAATATTTAAATTTTTATAATTTTTTGAAAACCACCCCTGTTAGGTTCCATCACCACTGAAATAGCAAACTTCATATTATACCTCTTTTTCATTTCAGCACCTAATATTTGCAATGCAATATGTCCTCAAGACGCTGGAGTAACTACCGATTTAGTATCGTAGGCTCCCCTACTATATTATTCGCACCTTTGCAGATACTATTGCGGCTGGTTGGAATCATAAGTATTATCGAAGGAGTGGTGCTAGACCCAGCGCTGTACTTGTCGCCGGGCCCTCCTCTCACCACCACGCTCCAGAACGACGCCGAGAAAATGTGGTCTCAGACCATACGATCTAGAGTCCAAGACGACCTCCGCAATGCGGCTCGTTCCATAGAAGACGGTAAGTAAGATCTAACATTGAGTTTTTTTTGTATTTCTGTGTGTATTTTCATACAAATAAATTATACTAGTACTTTACTTTACTTTAATCTCGCCGAAAATTAGTAGAATATAGCGTTGCCTGGCGTACGGATAAGCAGGACATATTTAGGCTTTTTGATTGCATGTCCAGCCAAAACGGAGGGGTTATGTGGGACTTGCACCCACTAAAACCTGTGCTTTGCTACGACGGACCACGTTGGTGGGAGTAAGGGATTCACTTGCGCATTTACCGCGCTCTCGCCAGGTCAGGGCAGGTCCCGTCGCTGCTGCCGGCAGCCTGGCCGCTGCCGACCCTCCTGGGACTTGGGAGGCGCATTCCGAACAGTCACCAGTCGCCAGAGGAAGGTTTACGCACTCCAGTAACCCGTGCGTCTTCTCCGAGAGGGATGTGCTCTCCTGCGAGAGGGAATCATCCCTCTCGACGGGCGCTCCCACCCACTTCGGTGATTTTCTTAAGAGGTTGCCTTTCGTAGAGCCCCGAAGTTGGCGTTTCCGATCCCGCCTGTAATTTTTTGATGAGGTCTTCTTCCTCCTTTTGCCTTAATTTCCGGCCAAACTGACTGGTCCTGTCCGGCTTTTAGGATTCTGGGCCTGGCAACCCTAGTAGAATAGGTATGCTTCACAACTGACTACGAGAATTCCTGCTTATCTACATTAATCTATTTTTTCGACAACTGTCATTCTCATACATAGGATGGATAAGCCATAAATAATTTGGCTGTAGACAGTTTCCTATAACTTCTTCTCTATTTTGTTTTCATTTGATGACGGAATCATAAATAGGCACAGCAGTAGTGGTCATGCACTCCTGCTCTCTGCGTCGGACGTCGTGCATTCGATTCCCAAATGCAATCCAAATACACAGATAATAAACAATATACCTACAACTACCGGTATACCTATAGGTATAGGACACTCAACTTATATAATATCCTTATACCTAATAAAACAATTAATTTACATCCTCTTGATTGAACATTTAATTCTTATCAAAGTGTCATAAATATTATAATTTATAAGTCATAAGTAACTGACGTGTTCAAGATGTTGATGGGTTGATTTGTTTGATTGATGAGATCACGATTTCGAGAAAAAACGCCATTAGTGGACCGGTTTTACTCAGGTACTGCACGCGAGTTATCCACGCGTAGTAATATTATAATGATCTTTAGTCATTTTAGTCAATTATATACCTAAGTACTAAATTAGTTTTACCTACCTACCATCAGGCGGGTAATGCCCTCGGATACAGTACCTGGGGGGCGATTCACGTAACGTTTACACACACTGAGTGATGTGAAACAAGAAATAAAATAAAAAATTAACACTGAAAAATTAACTTTACGTCATCGGTTTAGATTTTTAGAATGTAAAATAGAATGCATTTCAACATAGGAAATACAATCAACCTTACTTATACTTCAACCTTATCGCCCATAGTAAATTTAATTTCACGATTCTCGACCATGTTGCGTTTTGAACTACATTCTACAATACAGGTACCTATGTCAATAGTCGTAAATTAATTTTTCAGTGTTCGCAAAACATTCTTTTGCGAAAACTGAAAAATTATTAATGTTATTTAAATAAGTGCCATGATGTTTAAATTATTTCACTTCACGAAATGTAGCCAACGCATTACGTGAATCGCCTAGGTACCAGTTTAGTGCCCACTCATCTAACCATAGATACAAAAAGAACGTACCTACCTACCATACGAAATCTAATTAATCATTATTATTATTACTAGATTTTTCCATAACTCCATTCGCGTGATATTCGGTTTTTCATAATTTTTCATAATTTCCTACTTTTTAAAGATCCTTTCATTTCATGACGCCTTATAGGGCCTCGTAAGAAGGCACCCACAACGGCTAAACTGGCCTGCGAAATTAAATTTTTATGTAGTTTTTCGCAAATATTTAACTACCTACACATTGTAGACTTATGGTAATAAGTTTTAATTTTATATATAGGTATAATATCTTATGGCAATGCAGATCATTTTTATCATATCATACCTAGGTACTTATTCATAAAAACATTTCTCAAAAATTCTCCAGTTGTTATGAAAATGAAAATGAAAATGAAAATGAAAATGAAAATATTTATTTTTACATAGGCCTAAATAACAGGCTCTTATGAAAAGTCAAAACTCTACCGCCAGGTTCGGAAAGCAGGTTTGCACCGAGAAGAACTGGCAAGAAACTCGGCACTTGCTCTTTTCAAAAATGCCATTGTTATAATACAAGATTTCTTATAGATTATGAAAAATTATAACATATTTTTAAGCTATCTCGTGAGGAGATGGAAGCATATTTCTATCATTCCAAGAATCATTGTCGTTAAGAAATTCTTCAATGGTATAGTAACCATGATTAATTAAATGTTTCTTGACAGTGTCTTTAAACCTGTGCAAAGGTAAGTCCAAAACAGACTTCGGGATCATATTGTAGAAGCGTACACTCAACCCCACAAATGACCTCTGTACCTTACGCAAACGGTGTGGCACTATAACCAACTTATGTCCTCCATTTCTAATTGGACGATTACTTATATCTATCCGTTGCTTATAATTATTAATATTTTGACGAACAAATAGTAAGCAATTATAAATGTATTGAGATGCCACTGTAAGAATACCTATTTCTTTAAATTTTTGGCGAAGAGATTCGCGTGGCTTCATTTTGTATATGGCTCTAATTGCTCTCTTTTGTAATACAAATATGGTTTGAATATCAGCAGCTTTGCCCCACAATAGAATACCATAGGACATAACACTGTGGAAATAGGCATAATAAACAAGCTTGGCTGTATCAATGTCTGTAAATTGCCTAATTTTTCTCACAGCATAGGCAGCTGAACTAAGTTTACCTGCCAAAGTCTCAATATGAGCGCCCCATTGTAATTTATTGTCTAAAGTCACCCCCAGAAATACAGTAGAGTTTTCCATTTTTAGTATTTCTCCATTCACAATCACCTTTTTGTTGCTAACTATATTTTTTAGGTTTGGTAGTGCAAACTCAATGCACTTAGTCTTTTTTGAATTTAAAAGTAAATTGTTAACTGTGAACCAGTGCGATACGTGCGCAATAGCAGAATTTACATCGTCAAAATTGTCTTTACTTTTATCTGTTTTAAAAACGAGAGAAGTGTCATCAGCAAACAATACTATTTCGCAAATACCATCTACATGGTGCGGTAAATCATTTATATACACTAAAAACAGAAAAGGGCCCAAAATTGAACCCTGTGGCACACCCATTTTGGGGGAACAACCCTGCGACTTTGTGTCATTTAAACATACCCTTTGTGTTCGATCACTCAGATAAGAGGCAACGAAATCAAGAGCTCTGTCTCTGATACCGTAGTGGCTAAGTTTAAATAGTAGCGTCTGATGTTCGACGCAATCAAAAGCTTTGGACAGGTCACAGAAGACTCCTATGGCATTAGTTAGTTATTGGTTTGGGGTTCCCGAAAGATTATTTTCTGCAGTTTCCCAGATTTGGAGCTATTTGAAACTATTAGCCCATTTTTATTTTTTTATTTAGCCCATTATTTGCGAAAAACTAAATTTTGATTTTTCGCACCCGGATGTTTCCCATCCACTTCGCTAATCCAGAGGGCTGATTCTGTATCGTTAAATTTGTTACTAAGCAATCCTCACTGGATCGTCTAACAAAACGGGGGCAAAAATTCTATTTTAGCATTCCTTTTACTAAAGTCAAAGCCAAAGTGTCGCAAGTTTTTTTGGTAAATAAAAGTTCTGTTTGCTGTATAGTTTATTCGATTAGAATTTGTTGTTACAAATACATGCGCACAGTTGGTGTTGTTTGATGTCGTCAAACGATGCTGACTAATGCCACTAATAATTTACCAATCTAGGTGAATATGGTATCATGTCAACGTACAATGCTAGTTGCTAACTTGTGCAAAAAGAATTTATTACTTGTACCTAATTTTTATAACAAAATTAAGGGTGAAAATAATTTATTTTTCCCGCAGTCGCAGAAAAATCATCGACGGAACCTCCTGAGAGCATGGAACCCGCCGAAACATTCTGGCACAGCTATCGGCCGACGAGTCTCCGGGGTTTTCACATACCTCTAACATTCCACCTCACCGGCACATATGGTGGGAAATCCGGCACCGGGGTCCTCACTAGCGCGTACATGAGTGTAGCGGACAACTACGGCAATTACGGCAAGACAAGTCTAGCTGGCAGTGGTTACAAGACCTATGGAAACGGTCCCAGAGTGAGGGTCTATGGAAATGACGCAAAACCGGCTTGGGGCGGGTGGGGAAACGGAAAATGGGGGCATTACGGTAAAGGATAAAAAGAAGGATGTAGGATCGGAACAATCAACAACTTACTTACCGACAGTATTTTTTAATATCTAAAATAGGTTTACTCAAATTACTTCAAGAAATCTGCTTAATTTATTGATTAGAAATAAATATGGTAACTTATACCTACTTTTTATTGTTTTTTTTTATTTTTCCATTTAGTGGTAAGTATACACAAGAAAAATAACCAGAAGCCGATGAAAACTATGGTTAATTACTTCTTATCAGTTATCCACTTCATAATTTCCCATACAAACGCAAGCAAATTAACAATTATTATGATAATATCAGAAGTGTAGGTATTAACGGCCTACAAGCCGTATTTAGGTGATTTTGAATGAAGTTTTATGCAAAAACTATCATCATCATCATCATCATCATCTCAGCCTGCGGACGTCCACTGTTGGACATAGGCCTTCCCAAGCGCGCGCCACCACACCCTGTCCTCAGCCTTCCTCATCCAGCCGCTTCCCGCCACCCGCTTTATATCATAACTTTCGCAAAAACTATAAAGACATTTTTTTCATCAAGAAAGACATTCAAGATTTCGCTCTAAATTAACACAAAGGTTACTTTTTATTCCGGAAAAATCGATGGTTCCCGTGAGAATAGGGATAACTAAAATTTACGCGGGCGAAGCCGCGGGTATCTGCTAGTAACATATAAGTCTTAATAAGATTAGTAGTCGTCAAGCGCAATCCTGCATTCAGAAACACCTAGGTATTCCTGGGTAGGTACTTTTATATCAAATGCGATAGGAACCGACACATGATACAAAAGCTGTGATTTAATAATTGTCTAATTAAATTGCAAATTATCATTATCCTGCCTTTAACCTGTCACTTGTCAGCGATAATAATCTACATCCCGTGCACTCCCAATTTAAACCCCGCGCGGGACATTTAACGTCAAATCGTCAGCGAGAATGGTGTTGACACTGCTTCTTCTCACGCTGCCGGTCCTTACATCGTGCTCGAACGATGGAAACATTCGTTTGTTGGAAGAAGAGGTAGCAGACGCCTTACGAACATGTCAGATAAGTGGTAGAGCCAACCAAACGGTGAATCGGCATCGTCGTACTAGCAATGTCTACCAGGATCCTTCACCCCGTATAGACGCTAATTCAAAGCAAGATACGAATCAATACGACCACGAAAGACGTAACACTAGTTTTGTTAAGACGAAGAATGGTTTTGAATACGATTACGAGGCCGCTGATGGTGAGGCAAATAACGTCTATAAAATATCTAAACGCGCCCACGGAAGCGACAATGAAAACACTTCTAATTATGACGCAAACTCTACGAGAACTAAGAGGAACGAACCGCTAATAAGTAAGGACGGTAATGAAGTAAGTATTATATTATCTAGACTAGCTTTTGCCCGCGGCAATTTCGGTGAAAATTAGGGTTTTTTAAATATCCCATGGGAAGTATGGATTTTTCCGGGATAAAAAGTAGCCTATGTTTTAATCTGGGTTATAAGCTACCTATGTTCCAAATTTCAGCCAAATCGGTTCAGTAGTTGCGGCGTGAAGGAGTAACAAACATACACACTTACCTACACACACACACACAAACTTTCGCCTTTATAATATTAGTGTCAACTGTCATAGTGTCATTAGTGTAATAAGTAAGTAATCTTCTCTAATATATTCTCGAATTATAGTGTTTGTTTGTAACGAAATTTCTCCCAAACAACTAAACCGATTGTTATGAATTTTTTTGTGTAAGCAATATTCGCTAGGTCTCAAAATAGGACGGAAACTATTTTTCAACACCCTAAGTGAAAAATTATTTATATTACAAAACAACGTTTGTCAGGTCAGCTGGTGATACATGTATATTTTTCGAGATTTCGCTAGGTGAGTGATAAAAGTAAGTTTCATCATCCATTTTAACCAAAAAGTCTATAGTAGTTAGGTACCTACTCTTAAAAGTCATTCATCCCACTTCTGAAAAAAAACGAAACATGATTCAACTAAAATAATTACAATTTATTTAATTTCAGTGCCTTAGCCAATGTGTATTTGCCAATTTGGAAGTGGTAAGTAAGAAGTTTTTGCTCGTAAGTAAGTAAACACGTGTCGCCCGCAATTGTTTGAATAATAACAAATCAGTTATAATGGTAATTCCGCAGGTGGACTCGAGGGGTATTCCCCGAGAAGCGGAACTGTGGAACAAGGTACAGTCATCGGTCGCGTCCCAACAGTCCAGAACCTTACTGAGGGACCAAATTCATGCTTGCTTTCAAGAACTGCAATCGGGTTGGTATCACTTATCACATTAATATTACAGGTAAAAATAACCTTTACCAGTGTAAATGTACGTATTTGCGCATTTTTGTATCTATTGTAAGGCTTTTTATGTAGACAAAATCCATGGTTCGATTATAATTTCACTACAGTGTTGATTAAAGGTCCATAGTAGGTAATACTACAGACCAAGGAATAACTTTATATACACCTCCAGGCTACCATCCTCAACTTTACAGTTCCGATAGTCTAGTCTAGACGCATCACGCAAGAGTAAGCTCCCGCCAGATAGCGAGCGGAGCGTGTTGGCGACGTGCATGCCGCGTCTGCGGCCATCCCGTCGCGTCGGGACGATGCAGACACTGCAGGGCGATCGACTAAAAAAGTATCAATCATTAAAGAACTGTATCAAAAAACATGGGTTTTGCCCAATCTCAACATTTGAAAATC
This sequence comes from Coenonympha arcania, assembly GCA_036785405.1. Classification (NCBI taxonomy): domain Eukaryota; kingdom Metazoa; phylum Arthropoda; class Insecta; order Lepidoptera; family Nymphalidae; genus Coenonympha; species Coenonympha arcania. Next base: position 4,726,802 of record CM072074.1, read on the forward strand.
ACGTTTTGTCATTTTTACGCGATCGCCCCGCTGGTGACTGTAGGATGACGTCTCCCGTAACAATTATTATTATAACAATCGCTGCTCTCATCGCGCTGTCGCTGTCGCGTTGCGTAGCTGCCGCCCGCTGTCTGGCGGGAGCTTGAATAACTCAGATGTATGGACAGATGGGCCTTACTTTTTATGATTTGACTTTGCGTTAGTAAGTCAAATCATAAAAAGTAAGGCCTAATGTAATAAATTAAAAAAAAAATTAAAATAGTATTATTTATTTCAGAATCAGAGGACAACGGCTGCTACTATTCAAATAGACTTGAAAAATGTCTCACACTACGATTTTCAGATCGAAAAATTAACGCAACCCTCACGTAGAATCTAATTTTCTAATATTCATGTTTTATTTGCAACTAAATCTCTACAAAGTACATTTTTTTGTTTATTTCGCTTTTAAAGTACCTAGGTAGCTAGGGTAAATCCGTGAGAAACGGTTTTCACGCGAAATATACAAAGTATGCTTATTGCTTAGTTATATACCACTGTACCTAGGTACTTTTAATTAAGATTAGTATACCTATTACTTAGAATTATATTTATTGTGCAAAACAAAAAAAGTAGTAAAATCTGTACCACCTACGTGTAGTTTTGATCTTCTAGATACTTATCTACAGTTTTATTACTTAAGTAGTATTAATTTAATGATTGGTTGAAATACCTAATTTCAATTTAAAATTAAGTAGGCACCTAGGAGTAAATTATAAAAAGTTTAAAATTTTTTTTTTTATTATAATTTATTTTTAATGTTATTTTGGAGCATAAAGAGGAGAAAGAAAAATCAACTTTTGGGAAAATTCTAGATGACATCTTTAATTTTGCTACAAATATAAAATAACCGGATATCCTGGAAAAGAGAACGGCTGTGGAAAATACAATACTGGATTATTTAAGTCGACATCCTTCAATTCGTGAGGGTACAGCTGTTTTGGTAACGGTTCTTTATTTAAAGAGGACGCGGGTTTTGCCACCTGAAATATACAAAAAAAATTGGTTGTCTTTAAAGTCGGTTTACGGACGACAGATTTACGTGATAACGTCATAACTGGCCTCTCTATCGTTTGTTTTATCCTGAGGTTTTATCGTGCCTCTGTATCGCTTGTGGCGCGCTCTCGCTGGCACGCACAGGCTCAGGTGGAACGTTACGCGGAACGTTACCTACTATTATTCATGTCCGTTGCTGGTGTTCATTAATTTATTAAACGTTATCACGTCGAAAACATCACAACAATTTCCATAAATCGTTACTGGTATTTTTGTCCCACTGACCGGGAGTCGAAGATTGCTGCATTCCGAATCAATCACAATTCACGCATTAGTGCAATCATAAAAAATAGAAAATTGTTTTTATTTTCATTTTAATTTTGGGATTCGAACCCTCACAAGGTGGTCATTAGCCACAGCAAAAGCCACCAGATTTGGGCCCTTATGCTGTATCTCAGTTTTGATAACTTTTTATCCATTGAAGGTTCACCACAAAATCTTACTTTTGTGGCGGATATTTATTACATTGGCAACTTTGCCATACGATCTACAAAACTTTCCCCACAACTTCCCTCACGCGGGAATTTTAAATTTAGGAGCAGGCGTCCCGCTAGGCGCTTGACGTCTATCCCGGCGCCAACATTTAGTACCACAGAGCAACGAATGACTTTATACACAGAGCAACGAATGACTTTATAGTGTCTTTTGTTTTCTGTGTTTAGTACCATCCCTCGTCTGACGTCTCACACGAGACACACTAGCGCGACGCCTTAGCTCCCAATTCTTTAAGCTGTGTAACTTGCATAACACAATATTTACTACCTATTATTTTATTTAATATATATTATTGGGATTAAACATTTGTTCGCGCTAAACAGTATTTTATTAGGATCAACCAAACCAAATCCTAAACTTTCTTTCACTTAATAAAGCAGCAATTTATAGGTAACGTAATCATAGATCTGTAGCAGTGATCATCACTGCAAGCATATGGGCCCTGAGCCAATTTAGAAACTATAAAATTCTAAAGGGACCTTTGGTATCGAACCCGCGTTATTCCACTCGAATCCAAGAGCGCCACTGCGCTAGGGGGGTAGGTAGGTATATGTGGGAAGCTTTGTGTATATCGAAGTGATCCATTCCATAACTACCTAGTTAAAAATATACAATAGAATATATATCTCTATAAAATACAGAAAACTAATATTAACGTACCTAATACGATATATTTCGACCAACAGGCGCGACCACTATAGTTATAGTACCTGAGTACCTATATGCGATTTAAATCTTTGAGTATATGATATGCCCCAAAGGAGCATCAGATTTATTAAATTTATTTTTGTCTTTCTCACTCTCACGCATACATTGGTATTTAGGTGCAACATGCAGCGTCGCGGAAGAATATAGGTATGTACCTAACAGAAAAACGACCTTTTACCTAATTCCTCAAAAACTAAGCCAATTATCAAAAATCTATTTCTAAGTGTTTTTGGATATTATTATTACCGACACATTAAAACAAAAATTACAATTACATCCATTGTAGTTTCCGATAAAAATTAGAAAAACTGAGATTTTGGAGCAACTTTTGGGAGAACTTTCTATCGAGAAAATTTTATCCAATCGTGTTTCTGCTTCTAAACCATTATAGACCCAAAATACATGACGTTTAAATTTGAAACTCTTTAAATTTTTTAAATAAAACTTCATTCAAAATCGCTTAAATACGGCTTCGACGCCGTTAAGTATTGACCATAAGTAACCGCCCTAAAAACGTCGGGCGTTGACCTATTAACGGTCTAACAATCATAATCCTTAAAATTTTGAAGAGAAAGTCTATGAGACGACGGACTACGGAGTCGTAAAATTTAGATGAGGTTGTTACCCAAGGTAGGAAGGCGGGTTTTACCGCTCATAATAATTAATTAATGACGGTTAATATTATCTGCTTTCCTGAATCATCAACAGTTCTACATGGCTCCACAAGAATTAATTATGTACGTATACTTAGGTATATTGTTTTTGTACTTAGTTGATAAAAACCCATACGTACATTTGAGGTTCAAGTAGGTACTCACTTAGTTCCACTTTTTGAATTATAAATCGGTAAATACGCAACTACTTATGTACGTTTGTGTATTTTATGTATACCTACTTGAGTATGAAGGATTTTTGGTAGGTAATATTACTTTAACCGACATTTGACAGCGTTGCCAAATCTACGTCTTTTTACGTAGATCTACTAACTTTAGGCCTTTCTTGCAAACCTACGAACTTTAGTCCCAGAATCTACGTATTTTTTATCAAATTGTACAAATTTGTAATCAAACATAAAGTTATTTTCATTCATGAAAAAAGTTATTAAAAAAGTTCCCTTTTTACACAGTCACAGCAATAGAGGTGAGACGAATGACTGTGTAAAATGGAACGTTTGCTTTACAGAAACTGTCACTTGTATGCTAGTGTCACTGTCAGTAACACGTCAGTAACATAACCTATAATATATTTCGTTGTGATATTGGTCTGTGCTGTGTTACTGTTTCGCTTTCGATTCAAATTCAAACGGATTCGAAGCTGTTGTTTTGTATGGTGATTTAATTTTCATGTTTCATGTTGATTTGATTTCTAAAGGAATTAGGCAGTGACAGTGATGAAGAGTGGAATGTTGCTACTCGTACTCCCACTAAAAACCACGGAAAATGCATTACGATCAAAAATATAATAAGTCGTGGGAAAAGGACAAAAAATATTCGGGGTGGGTTAGAAAAAGCATCAAATTAAATATTTGATGCTTTTTCTAACCCAAAATTATTTAACAAATACATGTATAAATTTAATTAGCCTGAAGCTGAAATCGATAACAATGAATAAATTGTATAACAAAACACTCGTTTTATTTAGTTTTAGCTATCCTTCTCTCTTCCTTTTTTTATTCATAATTAAAGTACGTAGATCTACGAACTTTTGATCCGAAATTTTTACTAAATCTACGTCTTTTTTTAATGTGGTCTACGCCTTTTTCAAAATCCGAGTTGGCAACACTATTTTGACCCTCCCTGGCGCAGTAGCGGCGCACTCGGATTCGAGTGGGAGATCGCAGGTTCGATTCCCGCCACGGGCCACTTCGGAATGTTATAATTTCTAAATTAGCTCAGGGTCTGGTCTGGTGGGAGGCTTTGGCCGTGGCTAGTTACCTACTAGCAAAGACGCACCGCCAAGCCAAGCGATTTAGCCTGGTGCGATACTTGTATAAGCCGTTGGGGTAAATTTACTTACCCTTCCAAGTGAGTACGATACATCTTAGGCTGCATTATCACACATCAGGTGAGATCGCAGTCAAGTACTAACTTGTATATATTAAAAAAAACATACACAAAAATTCACTCTTTGTGTACTGTACTGTAGTACCTACCTACAATAGTATTAAATGTGTCTTTGTTCAGGTTGCACATTAAAACAAAAAGTTTACTTACAATCATATTTATGTAGACCACTATTTTAAGAAACAGTGACAATACCCGACTCATGAAGCTGTATATTGAAAAATAATTTAAGTACCTTAATAAATCAAGTAAGAACATTTATTTGCATGGTAGTAGTAGGTAATAAAGTTTATCAATGCACGGCGGGAGCAAGTATTGATAAATTTAATGTCTTTAATGGTAATGGTGGCTTGTTTGTACATATTTTGGGTTTCGATTGTAGGTGTTTTATCCATCTGCAGACGTGCACTAGAGATTCCTGCTCCAAAATCGAGAGGCGTTCCTAAAAAAAGTCAGATGAATAATAGTACATTTCAATGAACTAACGGATATGTGCGGAAGTTTGTCATTTCTTTAGAAATGACAAAATTCCGCACGTGCATTGAACGACGCTTATTAACACATTTGCGAAAAAAATATTGGTTTTACGTGTTTGGCGTTTGCCTCTCCGAGTTCAAAAAAGACCATAGGACCCCAACTTCCTGCTTCCTGATGCTCAATTTTCAATCCAAATTATATTTATTAAAGTTATAAGTAATTTTATTGTACACTACATTCACTGGCATGGATAATATTTTAATTGAAATATGTTGATTATCTTATATAAAATATTAGAAAATCTTAAAGTAGAGCTGCCCCCTGGGTTAGGTAGAGCTGGGTAGAGGATAAAAATATATGTCCTTTTACAGGGGATAAAATTATTTCCTCCATCAGCATTGTATGAAAGAGAAAGGGGATGCTTTTATTGTTTATTCTAGGGAGATATTATAATCTCCATCTGAGAAAATAATAAACATAATTTCTTGAGTTTGGAAACCAGTCGATTTAATATTTACCTGATTGATTAGTAATTTACCTGATTATAAAAAAGTTATCTATTTTGAATCTGGCACAAATAGAAAAAAACTATAAATTATGATTTATGAATACTTTACTGACCATCATAGGATATATTGTATAGTATGCTGCAACATCAGTAACTGTCAAATGATTTCCTGCTAAATATGTACTCTTTTGTAAACCTTTGTTCAAGCTCTGAAACAAGAATTCAAGTTGACTTTATGTTTTTAATTAACCGACTACAAAGAAGGGAGGTTTTCTGTTTAATCCCTCCAACACACCACCAAGACCAAGTTGGTGTTTACGTTTATCCATGATTATCTTGCGTTTGGCTAAACCGATTTCAAAAAACCCTATTTGATCTATCACAAAAGAACATTCCCCACACTCGTCTTTAGGCATACAGAATAATAGTAAGTATTTCGTCATTATTACACTAGATACACAAACTACTAGCCCAAGCTTATTACTAAAATACCTACCACTACAAAAAATTTATAACCTAACTATGAATAATTAGCCCAAAACCACAAAAAGATACATGAAAAAGAAGATTCAGTGGGTTCGTTTTTAAAGAGGTTTTTCTTTTAAAAGAAATTGAATTATCATAGTGTTTTGATTGTAATTTTTTTAATGCCTTTGTACTAAAATTCTACAGAGCAATAATATAAAAAAGCTTGTAAATTAAATACCTGTAAAAAGACTTTGGCAAACGTCGGGTTGGCGTGTGCCTGATTTGCGTACATGGACAGAGTCTCTAACCATTGGTAACTTAATAAAGTTTGTACTTGACTCATGGGGGCTCCGCTCTTTGCCGCTAGTCGCAATATTATAGTCGCGAAACCTTCAACATTTTCCTTATCTAGTACTGTTGTTACAACCTGCAAAAAATGTTTGTTTTATTTAGAAAATTAGAAATTGATTCAGTTTAGTTAAATCGTGAATACAAAGATAATAGGTAAGTACATACGTTATCGGTATTGTAGCAAACTGTCCCAACGGGTGTATTTAAATATTTACCAACTAGTTTGACTACATCCATATTTATTTATATTATTTATTAACAAAAAAGTCGATTTTTGAATTTTGATTTTTTAGGTTATACACCAGAAGCAGAACCCGTAGAGAGTACCTAGTATGTTCCTTGCAGAACCCATAGGCCATAGAGTACATCCAGAACCACAGACGGCAGACCACAAGAACCCAAAGATATTGTACACTAACAAGATTGAGTACTAACCATTGTTGCTAAGCTAAATTGACACTTATTTCTTTAAACTTAGAGGGGCTATTATCTTACAAGCAGTAGCTAGCTAAAAGCGGTCCTGAGCGAGACGGATAGATTTGGTCGTCGTGTCCTTGTCTGACATCTTGCCATCTCAACGAAATATTAGGTTTGGTAGAAACGGTAGATTTTTTTATTTTTGTTTTTTATAATATACCAAAACGAAACATGTATAAACTCTGAAACTTATTTTAATAAGTTTCTACAGTTATTATAATTATTTTAAATGATAATTATTTCGTTGTATTAAAAAAAATATTATTATTGAGTTAAAGTAGTATATTTATGTCCTTGGGACTGGTATTACTAAAAGTAAGATGGCGGTTTGTTCACTGCTGTTCTGTAGGGTAACCATGAATTACGTAGATCAAAGATTTTTCTTGTAGTAGGACTTTAATTGCAGATGTATAATAATAGTCTACTATTATAATAAAAATAAATCTCCCATGTTTATGTGTAAGCACATACCTACCTTAAATTTACTTCCGATCGACTGCACCAAATTGGATATTCAATTTTTTTATTGTGTATGATATTGTCAGGTGATATTGTGTAAAAATATATTTTGAAATTCCCGGGCGAAGTGATAAATGAGTCAGCAGTCAATCAGTGGGTAAATCAGCACAAGCATCTAGATACATGTCATATTAATATATACACAATCGTTTTTAAAATAAGGGGATTGAAGCTATCTGGCATAGCGACCTGGCCGCCATTTTGATTTTTTTTTCGAAATCGCGGCGCACGATTTAAGTGGTATGTGTGGGTAGAGGACGCTTAGACGAACAAATAATGTCATGTAACATAGTACCCTCAAGGGTCACGTTACCGAGATATTTGAAGGTAAAGATAGACATATGACGACAACGACAATCATTATAAATAGACTTATCCTCATATGTCTGTCTTTACCTTCAAATATCTCGGTAACGTGACACTTTGGGGTACTATGTTACTTGACATTATTTGTTTGTCTATGTGTCCTCTATCCATACATACTACATTCATCGTGCGCCGCGATTTCGAAAAAAAATCAAAATGGCGGCCAGGTCGCTATGCCAGCTTCCATACAAAAAAATTCAAACCCCTTTGTCCTATGAATTTTTTTTTCATCATGGTCACCTTAAATTAGAAAGGGACGCCCTACCTGGGGTGCCCTCTCACGCGGACCGTTTTTTTCATCATAGTGCTCAGTCTTGTTAAAGTATAACGTCTTTGCAAGAACCACAGCGAACCACAGAGTCCACAGATCACTATATTAGTGGTCAGCATATTGTATATTGAATATAGGGGTAGTCAGAACTCAGACTCGGAAGTTGAAACTTGATCATAGAGTAGGTTGTTTTTTTTTTTAATTTATTTTACCGCCCTGGATACCAGTCCTTTAAGGCCTAGTAGGTTGTTAAGATGTTTGTCACACAGGAAAAAAAAGAAGACATTAGCAATAATCTATTTTTTATGATTATTCTTTGGTCTGTGGTTGATAATAACTTGATCACAGAGTACCTACCTACTATAACTTCTTCTTCTTCTTCTTTTGTGGCTCCGCGCGTAGAGCGATTAAGCCATTGTCAATTTTATTGTTCGCTTCAATTTTTTTTACGTAAGCGAGGAAACTTATTTACAATTATTTAAATAGTGTAACTTGATGTTTTTACTCATGTACGCCACTTGACTGGTTAAAACATAGAGGTATTAAGGTTAAAAAGAGTCACGCTTAATTTTGTAGACGGGGTCAGTTTTTCCTAGGTCTTTGACTTATCTGCCGTGCTTTTTTGCCTTGTCTATAGTATTTGACATTTGACATTTGAAAGGATTTTGAGTGAGTTTTGACTTTTGATGAGGTTTTGACAGTTATTTGTCAAATGTTGTCAAATGTCAATGTCAGTCAATGTCGAGATCGAGTTTGGTGGATTGTGATTTGTGATAAATTTATTACATTTTTATCAGTGAGTTTTGTGTTTAGGAAATACTTAAATTACTTACTATCAATAAACAAAAACTTAGGTATCCATTGAGCCTATTAATTAATAGTTTTCAAACACGAGTCACGCCAGGCTAATCGCAGATATTTCAAGTGTATTTTATAGATTTATAGATGATTATTCGAAGCTGTTCTTTCTGTGATTTGATAAAAAATTGCAGCTTATCCTTAAATGGACATAGGCTAGTAATAATTGAATAGGATTGTAATAATTGAATACGTTTCCTCAATGTTGACTTTATGCCATAACTATTTCCAAGTGACATCCAACAAAAACCCAAAAGATGATGCACAGAACTTTAGTAAGAAGAAGTTTGCCTTTGGACTGTTTATCTTGTTTCTTGTTAGTGTACTGTGGGTGGTGTCGTCAGAACTAACAAAGGTATATGTTATATCCTTCAAAACAAATGCATATATATATATATATATATATATATATATATATATATATATATATACTCGAAAATGTAGTAGTTACTAATTTTCAATGTTTTTTCAGTATATTTATATAGAAAAGAAGTTAGAAAGACCATTCTTAGTGACATATGTAAGGAGCTCTCTGCTGTTTGTGTACCTAGTGGTATTATGCTTCACCCCACCTACGCGAGATCCATGCCAGCCTGCCGATTACACGGTAAGAATATTTAATATAGAAAACTAATACATATATTCATTTGTTATTTGTATATATGTATTAAATCATGTGTTATTTATATAGATGCACAATATTAGTATTTATTAAGTATATATATTACTGTATTTATATATTATAATATGTGTATAATATTTTCAATCTTATATTTTATTTTTTATTTGTAAATTTATAAGTTATGCATAATATTTAATTCTTATTTTTTTTGTACCTACTTCTTTTCTTTCTTTCTTTTCTTGTTTTGATTGTTCCCACATCCAGGGCATCTGGAAGAGATCCTCATTTGAAGCGATATGTTGTCCTTGTGCATGTCCTCTCTATGTTTGTGTTTTTATGTGCCTTTATGTACAGAATAAATAAATAAACTAGTGTCTCTAGAAAAACTGGAAACTGTCATCTGCTAGGGAGGGGATAAAACCATTTTGTATTCTTGTGGTAAAATCTACTGTCATCGCGCAGTTTGTAACTGGGTATTATCATTTCAGTTGTAGTATCTTTAATACTATAAATTTATGATATTACTAGCTGACCCAGCCACGCGTTGCTGTGGCCAAAGTTTTTGTTATATTAATAAATTAAAATTGCGACTATAATTTGAGATTTAAACACTCCTATCTCTCAAGTTGGACCAAATGACAGATATTCACGAAGTTTGAACTAAATTGGTTCAGTAGTTTAGGAGTCCATCGCGGACAAACATTGTGACACGAGATTTATATATATTAAGATTGAATGGAAGCAAACATTATTTTGCATAAAACCATAATTAGCAGGATAGATTAATTTGTTTTGCTGTAATCCAATGTGCAGAGAACCAGCTGCACGAAACATTAGAGACTTGTAGAGCTACAATTGTCTAGGATTTCACAATGTGAAGTCAAGATCTCTTGAGGATGTCCTGGTGCTAGGGCGCAATGTGTGTCAAAGAAGTTGTTGGATAAATTGTGTGTGGTGTTTCATGTGGGCAGTGTTCCTGCATATTAGACCATTCAGATTCTTTTCAAGTAGCAGATTATAGCAAAACAAATTAATCTGTCCTGTTAAAAATCGTCATTTTTTAATACTATATTGTTAACAGTCTCTTTTATTCATATTATATCATTGCCTTGTCACTAATGCAATGTTCCAAAGAGTGTGAATTCTACCAATCCACACTAGGTCAGAACTACCCTACCCACTAGTTCCCGCTATGGCTTTGGCCTTCAAAACCTTTCCTATTGCAAGTTCAAGTCTAAGAATCAAGTAATCAAAAAGTGATGATGCCTCCAATAGAGATTTCTTCAAAGAAATAAAACTGTTCTTTGTATTATATTTTTTCCTTTGTTTATGTGTACTGTTTCTCTTTTAAGGTAAGCGTCCACCTATCGGCATCGCACGCATCGCATCATACGGATCGTAGTATTCTTTGTGTAGAAAGTCATACAAGTGCGTCCACCAATCCGCATCGTACGGATCGCATAGATCAGCTTATCGGCAATGCCGACGCTCATGCTCCAAGGGGCAACTTCTGCGATGCGTGCCGATGACGTCATACGGAATACCGATCAGTGGACGCACAGCGCGCGCGCTCGCGCGTCGCCGGTCGCCCGCCAGATATTATGATATTAAGTTTCCTTTTTCTAGAGTTCTTAGCTTTTTCTTCCTCTTCTTCAGCTAACAAACAAGCAATTACGATAGTTTCTTCTTCCTTTTCTTCCATTATCTCACAAACAACACGTCAACACGTACCACTATCATATCTGTATGAAAATGACGTCGGCAATCCGACTACTAGAGGTTGCGTCAGAAAATGTGATCGGTGCCGATACAGTGGACGCATAGTACAAAACTGGTCCGTAGGATGCGATGCGTGCGCTACGTACGATACCGAAAGGTGGACGCTTGCCTTTAACCCCCAATGCAAAAAGAGGGGTGTCATAAGTTTTATGTTGATGCAGTGGATGGACTGATTTTAATGTGTTTTTTTTCATTTGAAAGCCAGTTTCCTCGCTGTGATTCTTATCTATATTTGGTTAATATTACTCCAGCAGTTTAAGAGTATAAGACGTAAGGGATTTTTGGCATAATATGATTACTCAATTAAGTCCTTCATGCACTCCAGTATAATCGTTAAATGACAAGAGTAGGGGCTTTCTTAAATACTTAATTGAAGTTTTATTTGATTACATGACAGTTTAATCTTTCAGCAACTCATAGAACCCACAGCGGAAACAGATGATGATAATTTTTACACAGAGGCCAACAACAGTTTGGTGAGTACCCGCTAATTATATTTACAATATATGTAACTTGATACAACTATATGTAACTTGATAAGGAAATTACTTCCAAAATCTAATAAACAGCGGTGTAGATAAAGTGCTTCCCTGATAAAAAAGGACAATCCAGGTAGCTTATTACTATAAGTGGCTACCACATACTGGGCATGGCATGGCAAGGAATTTCAAGTTTTTACCAATGGACATTCAAACATGTTTCCATAGAAACATGACATAAATGGCTATACTTCAAAATTATGCCATGTCATCCACATAATATGTTCTTTTCCACTAGAGATGTGTTCAAAATGTTTCAAAATCAAATGTATTTCATATACCTTATTTAAAGGCACTTATGAAATATTAGACTCTAACACCATGTTTGGAAAGCTATTTTTTCTAAGGCTTGTTCATTACAACAATCTTTCTGGGACTACAAGATTGCAGACTGGATAAAAGTAGCATATGTCCCTTCTAAGATTTAAAACTGTAGTTGATATTCGTTCAAAATTAATTTCAAATTTATTGGACCTGTGCTGCATGACACATCAACCAACAAGCTAGTATGCTAGTAAAAAGAGTTTCTAAAATTGATAATTAGAATCATTTATAATATGGAATGTAATAGAGGAAATACCTTTACTGATTTGGGCATTAGAAAGAATCCCTGTGTAAAAAAGTAGTTAAACATTTTTTGAATTTCTAATACAACAAATGTGAAATGAATTAGGTTATTGTGAAATGTATTATTTAGGTTAGGATCTAGAGAATTTCTTATTTGCCAAACAATATTATGTTTATCATTTTATCTACATTAAACATTTTTAGGAAACAAATCAGGGGGGTTACCCAACCCAAATAGGAGAGCAAACTGCGCTTGACCTGGTAGATACAATTATTTTTTATGTCTAATAACATACAATTAATAGGTGGAAAAATTAATGAGTATTATTGTTTAAAGTAAAAATCAAATCCTGTGCAAGGTGACTACTAGAACCTTATCCCATTGGTCACTATAAAAAAATCAATAAATAAAATTAGGCCTTTATAATCTGCATGTATTGTAACAAAACGTCATTGCAATTTTTTTTCTCTTATTGGCGCAATATCTCGCTGCCCGCGGTGAAATAAAATGGCGGAAACGGGACGCCTTACTGTTGCATTCTCTGTCGCACGTACACTATTCTGTTCTTGCAATTTATTACACCATCGCCAGCGAGATATTGCAACAAGTGCACACTTTATTATCATAGTAAATATTACTTTTTAAAACAAAACAATTTTTAGGGTGATTCCACATTCGTCCCAGTCCGCGCGGGAGAAACCACGGACAGTGATGACGCTACCCCAAGAGCTGTGCGCTTCAACAAAGTGGCAGAGGTATTTATGTGGTCAATCTCTATTATTATATATGAATCTCAGACAGTCAACGTAAAAATGAGGACATTTGCTTTTCGCCATTTTGGCTCTGATTGTTGTATAACCTGGCGTGAGCGTCCATGGAACTAAAATAAAGTGACATTATAAACGATGGTCATGGCAACAAATGTCAGTTTTGTATCGTGGAGGGGGGCGCTTCAAATCGGCACAAAAATGTATCTGTCAATTGTAGAGAAATTGATCCAGCTTACTAATATACTTAATAGAGACTCCGCCTGACAAGCGATTTCCCATAATATAATAATTGTTAGTAGCAGAATGTGTAAATCTTTTATCCAAACTCTATAGTACATTTATAAGATAACAGAGTTCAGAAGAAAAAGGGCACTTTTTTGTGGATTGAACTACCTATACTTAACTATATTTTTTTGAAACAATAAGACCAACTTTAATGGAGCAATTAATTAATTAGGCTGCTCAAGATAAAATATAACAAAAGCATGCAAGTCTACTGCCTAAAAACAAAAGATAAAGCAAAAGCAATTATTTGTATCTATTGTCCTTATCTACCAATAAATTAATACTTTTGGTTATACCTAACTGCTGATAAATGATAACATACATATAATAATTATATATTAGGTAAGTATGAAATTAATATTAAAAAAAAATAGCAATATAAATACTGTTAATTCTCACGCAAGTATTCATGGGTTTATTGACTATGATGATGCTGAAATTAGGGTGTTCATATTTGTATATACCAGATATGATGAAAAAAACAATTTTTTCCGGTTTATATATTTTTTCCGGTTTCTATATTATGTTGTAGAATGGTATGGACAACATGTGAGATATAGATAGCAACAGGAAATAACAAGAGTAAAATAGACTAAGGCCTGTCACAAACAGACGCGGCCTGCGGTGGCGGCTGCGGTAGCGGCTTGTTGTGTAGTATAAGTCTATAGAACTATTCAAATCTACGCGGCCTGGGACGTTATGAAGGCGCGGCCGCGGCGGTAGGCCGCCACCGCAGGCCGCGTCTGTTTGTGACAGGCTTAAGGCGCTTCATGCGTTAGTATTATGCTTGAGTCAAAATTTACGATTTCCGAAGGAACATAAAATAGTTACGTGTTCAATTATAGATTAGATAATTGAATTCATATTATTTGGCATTTCATAATCTAGAACTTGGCTCAAAAATATTTTAAAATATGTGTATAACTTTCTCACTAGAACAGTTTTTGTATAGGCTGTTTGCTAAAATAGCGCTCGACGCTCTACGCAGATGCAAGATACTTGCCATGTTTCTTAACACAAACTTATGACAATGACATATTTAGAAAATTAATAACATTTACTAAAAAGTGTCTCAAAAAAAACATGATTTTCCTAGATTTTCATTCAAAAACCATAAACCGAAAAGTGTCATTTTTAGCTTTTTTCGATAAATTAAACGTATTATTTTAGGATAAAATCCAAGATATTTTGTTATTTCTGAATTATAGTAATTTAATTCAACTAATATTCAATGTCACTGGTTATTTACTATTTTAATAAGTAGTATATTTATTTTACTATATTTTTTTTTGTAATAGCATTATCAGCGCAAAATTGCGTCAGCGCCAACGAAAAACCAATTTAGTATGGCAAGAACCGCGATGCGCGGCGTTTTGCATGAAAGATTCTCTATGTACCATGCAAATGATATCTGTCACCCCATGCTTTAACTCATAGAGATAACAGAACTATGGAGGCGCCTTATTCATTCAATCTAGCCTTGCCTTGCGTGACATGCGGCCCATGATGACCGCCAAGAATTGTTGTCAAATGTTCGTGTTTGAGTTACTACCCTAGGCGACGTCTTATGCGCCACTTTACAGATTAAAAATAGTCACGATAATTTTATAGACGGGGCCTGTCCTTATTATTTCCTAGGTTTGGTTTATCTTAATACAAGCTTGTCAGGTTTGGCTGCCGGCAGCAGCGACGGGACCTGCCGCTCAGGTGGCGAGTCGGGGCCTGGCGGGAGTGCGGTGAATACGCAAGTGAATCCCGTACTCCCGCCAACGAGGTCCGTCGTGGCAAGGGACAGGTTTTAGTGGGTGCAAGCCCCACATAACCCCTCCATTTCCCCTGACGGAGGGGTATGCGTTAGGCATTTCCTGTCAATAAAAAAAGGCTTGTCAGGTTTGCAAATTGCTATTTTGGCGCGTGGCCAAAATCGGAACTAACGCCGCTATCTTGTGACACTGTTTGATAGTTCCTTCTGTTGGCATATCGGTATGTTGCAAGTATTTTGCGTTGTTTTGGCTTATTATTAACTAAAATTGAGGATATTTTATTCACTGTCTGTCTGTATTCCACAAATACGCCTTCCTGTCAATGTCATCGAAGTGCCAAGAGAGCCTTGTTGGACTGTTTAAGGGTTGTAACTTGTATCTGTCAGGTGCGAGTGATGTCGGCGGCGATGGCCGGCGAAGCGTTGCTGGCTCGCCTGTCGTGGTCCGCTTCGCTGCGTGCTACGGAATACGCGCAGCGCCGCGCGGCCGCCGCCGCCACGAGACGTCATCTCAAACTTGCGCTCGTCTTCTGTATACCGGTGAGTGTGTCCACATGTTCAGCTCTATACAGGCTCATATGAAAAATACCAAATCGTTCTCTGCCTCTAGTTGTTTACATTAAAACTAACAACTATTGTTCTACGACTTTTCAAAATTCAGTATCCATCTATTTCATACAAAATAAAACCATATTATTTATGTAAAGTGTCATTGCACTGTGAAACCAAATACATGTGATCAGCGAAACAGTCACCACAATCGACTATCCCAGTTGCCATACCGCTGCGAGCTGTTATATATATGTACTAGCTGACCCTAATTTTTCTCAAAAATATAGATAACAACCCGCTCCCAGACCCAGTGAACCTACGCAGAAAGTTTCACAACGATCGGTCGAGCCGTTTCGGAGGAGTTTGGTAACAAAGAAAAGCGAGAGAATGTTATATATTAGAAGATAACCCTGTATATCTAAATACATACTTACTGAGTTAGTGAGCAGTTCTATAAAATTGATTCAATATTTAAATAACAGATCTAAAAGTATAGTCTTATCCTTACCACAATGATGTAGATGGATGTAGAGAATATCACCAATGACATATGTGCGACTGTACACAATCGTACCGTGTATCGTGTGAATGTATCGTGTGTGTAAACGATTGTAGTGGTTCGTGTCAAACTACCTGTACCGCCTGAGCCTGCTGCACGCGTCGCCCTGCTCGGCCACGCTGCACACGTCCGCCGCGAGCGCGTTCGCGCTGTCCATCGGCGCTGTGTTCGCGCAGGTGCCGCACGACCGGCTCTCGCTCTCCAAATGTTTCGCGATCCTTCTCACCGCTGCTGGCCTGGTGAGTGTTCCCCATCATTACCGCGGCAGAGGTATCGTGGCCTTGGCGATCCCTGACATCGTAGTCATGGTAAGCGAATCTATGGTCCTTAAAACGATCCCAGCATCTCCACCACTTCATATTGCGACTTCATGATATAAAATGGCGGAAATACTGGGATAGATATTTAAAGTGACTATAGATTCGCTTACCAATTACCATGATTACTGTGTCGTAGATCGCCAAAGCCTGAGAAGTAATCTCTAAACTGAAGTAGGTTATTGAGATTGACTTCACGATATAAAATGGTGGAGATACTGGGATAGTGACCATGATCATAGTTTCGCTTACCATGTAGTCATGTTACATGTAAAATGTAGAAGTCCCGAAAAGAAGTTCATAATATCAACTACCAGTCACGATAATTTCTTCACATCTCTTCCACATCTCTTCTCTAAATATAGCCATTTGACGGCCATCAACATACATGATAACATCTTACAATCATGGTGTGCCTCAATAGATACAGACGGAGTACTGAAGTAAATTCTACGACTTTTTGATTGCGGTGCCAATGCATTACGCTGACCAGCTTGAGCCAAGACTGCCTTCCCTCGAACCAGAGGAATCTATAGAAACCAGTGATACTTTGCAAAAGTAGCTGATGCCCAATTGCAAAGTTGTTACTATCCTCTTACGTTTTAAGGTCAACAGAGTACCCTATCGGTTTTGATAGATAACTTTGCTGTACATTACTGTGGCTTTTTTGCCTTGAATGTGATGGTTTCATTTAATACCTCCACCTCCAGGCATTTGGTACAAAATTTAACTTGGTGCCTTACTTGAAAAAGTTTCTAAGCTAATTTCCCCATGATTGGTAGACAGACAGTCATCCTAAAACGATTTCCTGTGAAGTACAGAACCCAAAAGATGAGGTCACAAGGGGTTTGTACATAAAAAGCCAAATGGAAACAATGTAAGCCAAAACAACAGTTTTCTAATTTTTATGAACTTATGATCTTCATTTTTCTTCTTAGGTGGTTCTAGGAGTCACAGAAAGTCACCAAAACAATTGGACTGGTGTGTTGGCAGCGATAGGATCTGCTCTCTGCTACGCTGTTCATCTGATTTTGTTTCGTCAAGAGCTAAGAAAAGGGGATGGCATCAACTCATTTTTGCTTGTCGGTAAGTTCTACAATCCTGGATAAAAAGTCTGAACTTTTTATTCTAACTTGAGTTGGCAGTGTTATATATTACCGACCACAAGGTAAAATTGAAAGAACAAGATGTAAAAATTTTTTTGAAAGTAAATTTTTAAGTAATAAGAAAAACCTTTCAAAGTTACACCAACTTGTGGTCATGAGTTCTTGCCGGTTCTGAATCAATAGGGGAATTTCCCTACAGGCCTGAGGACCCCTTGTGATCCAAGCATATGACGTCAGAGCTTGTATTTATAGAACGCTCGGCAAAAACTTCGTCAGCGTGTGCTACACTAGGACTGGTTACGCCATCTAACGTGAGCTATCGAAGACAGCTACAAGTTATTTGTTTTGTGTGCGCGCTAAACTACTGACGTGTTGTGATCAGGAGTGGTGGGGTGCGCGTGCGGCTGCCTGGCGTGGGTGCTGGGCGCGCTGCTGGCGCTGGGCGGCGCGGAGAAGGCGGAGCTGCCGTCGCCGCGCCTGTGGAGCTGGCTGCTGCTGGACGGCGCCGTGGGGCCGCTGCTGATTGAATCTCTGTGGCTGTGGTATGTTTGTGACATGCTGCCTGGCGTGGGTGCTGGGCGCGCTGCTGGCGCTGGGCGGCGCGGAGAAGGCGGAGCTGCCGTCGCCGCGCCTGTGGAGCTGGCTGCTGCTGGACGGCGCTGTGGGGCCGCTGCTGATTGAATCTCTGTGGCTGTGGTATGTTTGTGACATGCTGCCTGGCGTGGGTGCTGGGCGCGCTGCTGGCGCTGGGCGGCGCGGAGAAGGCGGAGCTGCCGTCGCCGCGCCTGTGGAGCTGGCTGCTGCTGGACGGCGCCGTGGGGCCGCTGCTGATTGAATCTCTGTGGCTGTGGTATGTTTGTGACATGCTGCCTGGCGTGGGTGCTGGGCGCGCTGCTGGCGCTGGGCGGCGCGGAGAAGGCGGAGCTGCCGTCGCCGCGCCTGTGGAGCTGGCTGCTGCTGGACGGCGCTGTGGGGCCGCTGCTGATTGAATCTCTGTGGCTGTGGTATGTTTGTGACATGCTGCCTGGCGTGGGTGCTGGGCGCGCTGCTGGCGCTGGGCGGCGCGGAGAAGGCGGAGCTGCCGTCGCCGCGCCTGTGGAGCTGGCTGCTGCTGGACGGCGCCGTGGGGCCGCTGCTGATTGAATCTCTGTGGCTGTGGTATGTTTGTGACATGCTGCCTGGCGTGGGTGCAGGGCGCGCTGCTGGCGCTGGGCGGCGCGGAGAAGGCGGAGCTGCCGTCGCCGCGCCTGTGGAGCTGGCTGCTGCTGGACGGCGCCGTGGGGCCGCTGCTGATTGAATCTCTGTGGCTGTGGTATGTTTGTGACATGCTGCCTGGCGTGGGTGCTGGGCGCGCTGCTGGCGCTGGGCGGCGCGGAGAAGGCGGAGCTGCCGTCGCCGCGCCTGTGGAGCTGGCTGCTGCTGGACGGCGCCGTGGGGCCGCTGCTGATTGAATCTCTGTGGCTGTGGTATGTTTGTGACATGCTGCCTGGCGTGGGTGCTGGGCGCGCTGCTGGCGCTGGGCGGCGCGGAGAAGGCGGAGCTGCCGTCGCCGCGCCTGTGGAGCTGGCTGCTGCTGGACGGCGCCGTGGGGCCGCTGCTGATTGAATCTCTGTGGCTGTGGTATGTTTGTGACATGCTGCCTGGCGTGGGTGCTGGGCGCGCTGCTGGCGCTGGGCGGCGCGGAGAAGGCGGAGCTGCCTCGCAATCTATTGTAGTAAAGTGATTATAATAGAGTTTGTTTGGTCCGCAGGGGCCGGTGCCTGACGTCGTCGCGGACGGCCACGGCGACGCTGGCGCTGACGCTGCCGCTGTGCGCGTGCGTGGAGGCGTGGCGCGGCGCGGGCAGCGTGGCGCGCGCCGCGGCCGCCGTGCTGGCGGGCGCGGGCTGGCTCGTCGCCGCGCTGCCCGCCGCCGCGCCGTCGCCGCTCGCCTGGCTCACCGCCAGAATGCGCGCCGCGGACGGCTTCACGTTAGTTAATTTGCTTTGCGTTAAAAGCTCATTGATTTTTTATCCCAACCAAACTCTTAACGACCGGTATTACCAGCTGTTTAACGGCGTACATGCCGTATTTCAGTGACTTACGTAAAAACTATAAAGACAATTACTTTCAAAATTGAACGTCATGTATTTTGGGTCTTTAATCTAAAATCGCTAAGAAGCAGAAACACGATTGGATAAAATTTTCTTGATAGAAAGTTCTCCCAAAAGTTGCTCCAAAATCTCAGTTTTTCTGTTTTTTATCGGAAACTACAATGGATGTAATTGTAATTTTTGTTATTTATGTGTCGGTAATAACTACTAACTGTTATTATATAACGGTAACTGTTATCGTCTTGCAATGTACCTTTATGACAATTTGTAACTTTCTAGTGTCAATTCTGTTGTATAAAATCTCTAAACTAAATTAATTTGTCGCATCCAAAAATTATGCAATCCTTTCAAAGTGCTCCCCATGCATATAAAAATAGTAGTGGTATTGTTGTGAAAGAGATAGCACCGTTTTTGGACGCGTCAAATTAGTTTAGAGATTTCGCACAACAGAATTGGCACTTCTGTCTGCATCTGCAAACACAACTACACAAACTTCTTATATGAGAAAAATAATTGTATCAACTCCAAATTTAGCGCATCTAAATTCTAACAGTAGAGTACTTTTTTATCTGTATTGTTGTGTGTGTGTGACAGTACGGTTTTTAGGTGCGTTGTTAGTAATTCTAAAACCAAATCCCTGCCAATGCCCGTATCCTAATTTAACCCTCATTCTTCAGAGCGATACGGAACATATCGGAACTGGACGAGCAGTCGGAGGCGCTGATGTCGTCCGACGAGCCGACGTAACCCGCAGCGGGCGCGCGCTTGGACATCGCTTCTTGTGGCACGGGTTTAGTGTGAGCGACGACCACACCGCATCCTACCCCTAGTCTACGTGTATAGCATTTACGTCTCTCCGTATGAAACGGAGGGCCTGGCACCGATTTTTGAGATGACAGAATTGCAATATGTTACACAGTCATTATTTATTTTTATCCACTGAAGGTTTTCTGTGAATGTTACTTTTATTGCACACTGTAACAGGCCATTTCCCCTTATCACAAGTCTAGAAGTAGCCGTCTCGATTTCAGACGGCCCCGCCGCGCGCCGGCTGCGTTGCACGCGTTAGTTCTTGTACGGTCTATTTCACGCGCTGCGTGCGCCCGATTAGGCAACTTTAGTACGTCGAAAGAGATAAAGTTACGCGATAGAAAGAGACCGCGACTTTAGGTGCAAAGGGGAGTCGGAGCCAGGCGCTTTTGCGAACTGAATTGCACTTTTTTGTGTCAGCGCTAGAGTCACTATTTCTTTAAATCATCTTGCGGAGTGAACCTTCAGTACCGTTAGGTACTATTATGTGTTCCGTGTCAGTAAGCGCCAATGTATATGGAATTATCTGCTTAAATTTTAGAGACTGAACCCAACCAAACTATGTGTCCCATTAAAAAACTGATGACTGATCGCAGATATAAAGAGAAAAAAATACTGGTGTCAAGATTGTTTCTTTTGACAACAACAGCGTCAGTAGTAAGCTGACCCAGTATCGTCTGTGAACAAATGTTCAGTTGGGCTCATCCTTAGGTTCACATCTGTGGTTACAACACTAAAATATTATACTAAATTTATTATCAGATTATTATTGATTGTTTTGTACTGTCATTATGCTAGCCGTGATTGGCCGACTCGCACAATGTGTAAGCCACACGGTAGCAATCAGACTGATTGTCTACAAAATGCCTATTCACCCTTCTCTTGAAGGCGTTTATTGAGAAAAAATAACTGCGGAATTTTTTTCACTTATTTTGGCTTAACAGTTCCTATTATTATTTTAACTGAATTTATTATAACTAAATTATCAGACAGAAGTATAGCAGAATTTAGGGAAATTGTAATATTTTAGCTTTTAAATATTATAATGTTATTATTAAATGAATAGTTTTTGTAGATGGCTAATATATAACTTTTGTCTAACATAAATTATTGTTCATTCAGTTACTTATACCTATTATTGTGCAATTAATGGTTTATTACTATTACGTTAATCATTCCAATTGTTTTGCTCTGATTTAAATATACTACATGTGACTTTGATTATTATTCACTCTTTATTAGGTTAGCTTAAGTGTGTATTACAAATAATTCAGTTTATATAATTATTCATATGGTTAAATTATATAATATACCTACCTGATATATATCATTTTGGAAGTATTTGAACTTTCAACATACCGTTCTATTCAGTATTGACTATTGTAAATATAGTGATTTATATATATAATGTTTGAGTCTGTGGTTTGAGTAAGATTATGTAAATCAAATCTTAAACAAGAAATTCTTTAATAACAACTGTTTTCATATTTCGCCTTGCAGTCAGTCGAAAACTATTATAATAATTTAGAATAAAATAAAATATTATGTAAGGAACTAGTAAAAACAGTAGTAATCATAATAAATTAATACATAATATAGTAAATCACAAATGTATTTATTTTTGACTCAGTATTGTGTATGTAAAAAGTTTTTTTTAATGGACTTGCTTGTAACAACAAATAGATTTTATATTTTAAGATAAAAAGTTAGGGAAATAATTAAATCTGACTACAGCACAATTAAATTGCCTTATTATTATAAACTGCAGCATTCTAGAGCTGATAAAGTGATATAAACCTATCCCTACCTAGCTGATACCTATCCCGCGATATTTATGAGTTTGTATGTTTGTTACTCAGTCACACTTGAACTATTATATTAAATAAATTCGAAATTTAAAATCTCTTACAACTACTTTTTATTGCAATAACTATCGTAACTATCTAAGAAGATTGCCGTAGGAATATCGACTAACTGTGGCCATAGTAAACTTCCTTGAAAATATTTAGGTAGGTATAGGGGTTTTTTTTTTTAAGCCACTGGGGAATGCATTTACGCATCCCAGCACGCACCGCCCCCAGGCCTCCCGAGGCGAAGTCAGGATGAGTGACTTCCCCTCCAGGGAACCCGAGACGCTGCGGGGTTGGTATGTGGGACTCGCAGGACGTGAAGCGTCCTGAATACCCACTAAACCCCGGGGGCGTAGGAAAGGCAGTGCAAAATGGAAAACTATCCACGATTCCCATGCAAAATCGAATCGCACGGTCGTAACCGCGCCCCGCGGGCAAAACTCGATACTCGACTTGTATCGAGAATTTATACAAAACAGTTTGCTAATTTCGCCAACGATAAAACAACCTGTGAGTCAGTTATCAGACGAGCGCGGGTCGCGGTGGATTGATGCGGGAGGGAAAGTCATCAGTAAAATTTCTGCAAACGGATAATATTTAATATTTTATTAAAATATCACAATGGCTATTCCCGCCATTTCTCACGTCTTCACTCTTCATGGATTGACCAAAGACAATTACTTATCGTTGTTGTTTGTATTTTATATTGTGTTCTGTGATTGTGTTCCAATTATTTCTAGGATAAGTAGGTACTGTAATAATTTTACCGTAGTTATTCACTATTCTGTGTTCGTCGTTTGTTATTTTTTTTTAATAGTCTGTGCTTGTCAATTGTACACTTGACTGTTGAGGTTAAGATTTAAATTTTAATTAAATTTATTTTTACTAAAATAAATTGTAAACAATATGAAATGGAATATTAAATCAAAAGTTATGTTTTAAAAAATGTATTTATGTCACACCAGTATGTCGCAGGTTGTAAGGTTTACCATAAAACATGCGCTACCCATATCAGGGCTTACGAATTCCTTCGCTAAGAACTGTAATATACAGAATGTCGCGTACAGCACGAAAACAACCTCCTCTAAGGATAACGTGTACAATACCTTTACTGACTGGGAGACACTGAGCAGAAAGAAGAAGATAAGCAAAGCCATGAAAGCCTATCTAGAGAGAGCAAAGGAACACGACGAATTCATGAAAAGGCAACAGTTCGAATACAACATTGGCAAGAGACATCTCGCAAATATGATGGGAGAAGACCCAGAAACGTTCACGCAAAAAGATGTAGACCGTGCTATTGAGTATTTGTTCCCCAGTGGCATTTACGACCCTGCCGCGCGACCTCTCATGAAGCCTCCAGAAGAGGTGTTCCCCGCGCGAAAAGCCGCGGAGTTCGACGAGGCCGGGCGTCCTCACCACTTCCTATTTTACACGGGCAAGCCGAACTTCTTCAAACTGTTGTACGATGCAGCCGAAAATATCCAAATGCTTTACAAGTATGAGGACAAAGTTATTCGGAAGAAAGAAGTGCCCGATCTAAACGCAAGTCTCGATTTGAATAACAGCACTTGGCTGACCAAAGACCAACTCGAACAAGTCTTAGTGGAGGGTGTTAACGACTTAGAGTATGATAACTTCAAATTAGTCATGGAGAGGCTTGTCTCTCTTCCTTATTCATATCAATGTAAAGAGTTTATCGAAAAGTTCAGAAAACCACTTGCCACACAGAGGTTTGCTTTAGAGATCCCTAAACCGAGCTATGATGAAAACGGTTGTGCTGTTGTAACAACATACGAATGCCTACGAAAGAAGGCTAGGGGAGATGTGACGATTAAATCTCCGGGTACTGGAAAGATAACTATCAATGGACAAGATTTAACTTATTTTGAGGATACACAGTCCAGAGAACAGGTTATATTCCCATTGATTTTCACTGGGATGCAAGATAAAGTTGATGTGATAGCAAATATAGAGGGAGGGGGGCCCTCAGGGCAGTCGGGAGCTATAAGATGGGGGATTGCTTGGGGCCTACGAAGCTTTGTAGATAAAAGTATGCTAGAAGCCATGCAAGTTGCGGGTTTGCTGACAAGAGACCACAGGAGGCGTGAACGCAAGAAGCCCGGCCAGCCTGGTGCCAGGAAAAAGCCTACTTGGAAGAAAAGATAAACTGTTTAGGAACTTAGAAAACTTGTGTGCTGTAGGTGTTCAAAACTAATAAAATTACATAAAAATTAATGGACACCTTTTATTGAACCTGTAGTAAAGTGTGTTTGGGTCTTTAAATACTAATTCTACTCATTATCGTATCAATACTCATTATCTAATTCGGTCATACTAATTTTTATTTTGAATGTGTGACATAGTGTGTTTTTCCTGGGAAAATCAATGAATTGCAATGGGTTTTGTGATTAACTGAAATTCTCAGGGGTAACAGCTAATTATACCATGAATAGCCTTATCAGTTTTCGCAGGTAATCACATCACATCAGGTGAACTTGCTTTTCTCATTTCTAATTTCTATATACAAGAAAGGGATTGGATTATGTCATAGAAACCCTTTGTCTAAAACAATATTATAAGGACTTTCACCCTAATGCTTGTTAATATATTATGTACTTTCCGTAACAAAGTAGATATTTAATGTGCATTACACTTACACACTTGCTCAACAACTTGTACTCAAAGATATGTGAAGCCTGCCATTCCACACCTGGTCAGAACGGCACTAATTCTCAGAGGAAAGTGTTTGCAGTATTTGGAAATGAAAGGGGGTTGATGATGATACTTTTATTCATACCCTCTACCTAAAGGATCACTAAATAAAAACGACATAAGATGACATCCAACATTTATTCACAATATATACTTATTCAATTTTATTGACAATATTAATTCTTCCTAATAAATTTCTTCCGAATAGTTCTCTTTCTGCCGCCAATTTTCTTGTGGAACATGGTATTCTTCCTCTCTTTGTTGTGAATTCTCTTTTTCATTAGCGATTTCAATTCCCTTCTCTCCTTTTGGGGTTCATTTTCATTTGGCTTCCCAAAGAACATCAATCCCTCTGCAATATACATATGACACATTTTAAAAATCGACGTTTAAATCTGGCATCGCCCGCGCTGGTGCAATGGTTTCAATTTTAGCCAAATCGTTCAGTAGTTGCGGCGGAAAAGAGTAACACACAAACTCTCACCTTAATAATATTAGTGTGATATCTACTTTGGACAGGGCGGACGGCGTGAAAAAATTACGCCAGTTTATCGGTGCCAATAATACCAACGTTAAGGCTGTAATTCGCTCAGTAACCACTGATTTGCAGATTTTGACAGATGGCGCTACTGTTTGCTTGTACAAAAAAGGTTTAAGTATATAAATTGTTCGGGTGCCCATATCCTGAGTTTTCTTATCAGAGGTGATAGGACAATATCTGACACATCGGGCATCACAGAATAGGTACCACACCTATCCGAATGGACTATCCAAAGTCCTACCACCTGTTCATCTTAACACGAGTGGCTTCTACGCGGGTTCTATCTAGAGTCAGCTTGGATGGGGTTACCAATTAAGATTATGAAAAACGATTTTTAACTAAATAATTTCCCTAACACAACAATTTTTTTGGCAATTTAAACTAAGACATCTGGGGAACCGAGCCCTTATGTCAGTTCCATATCATTTAAATGGGTTTGTACCTTTTAACCTGTGATCAGTTGTGGACAAAAACATTTTTTACCATCTAACCTGTGATCTGTTGTGGACAAAAAGTTTTTACCTTTGACCCTGTGATTTGTTGTGGACAAAACAGTTTAAACCTTTTAACCTGTGATCTGTTGTGGACAAAACAGTTTTTACCTTGTAACCTATGATCTGTTGTGGACAAAACAGTTTTTACCTTGTAACCTGTGATCTGCTGTGGACAAAAACAGTTTTTCCCTCCAGACAGTTTTGACTTCATTAGTTTCTAGTGCAGATTTTATATTATCATTTGATTTGTCGTTACTCTCTTCTTCACTCTCCGATTCAGAGGAATCATACACAAATGGATTTCTTTCCCCGGGATCCAAAGGATTTCTGACTTTTGTATCATTTTTCGAGTGTAGAGGAATATAATTCGCCCCTTCTTCAGTAGCATCTGATAAAAATAAGAAATATTATGTAAGTTTAGGCAAACATTGTGTAAACAAAAATGTGATTTTTTTTTGTGAAAACTTTGTATTTGAGATAAAGTTCAATTTTGTAAATTATCTTAAAACTGCAAGTTTTTTATTAACTCAACAGCCTCACACTATAGTAGTCGTGGCAGGTCGCGGATTTGATTCCCGCCACAGGCCACTTTGAATTTCTATTCTGGTGGCGTGTTGTACCTACAAGCGATTTAGCGGTACGATGCTGTGTAGCAATGTTTAGGGATTCTATGCATTTTCCTAGTTAGTATGATAACATCTTCAGTCTTCACTTAACATCAGGTGAGATAGCAGTCAAGTACTAACTAAAAGATTAAAAATAAATTGTACCTATAGTTTGTTCGCTATAATTTTGTCGCGCAGACGGTTGCGGCATCGGTAGGTATTGTCAAAGGACTTCAAACGACGCCGAACGTGCGCATGTACTTGTAACTACAAATTCTAGAATATTGAAATTGAATAGATTATACTGAACCTACCTTCTTCTTGGTTATCGCCATCTTTCGTAAATAAACTCCTCAAGCTGAATGTGGTTGGCTGTGCAATGGCTTCTTTTAGAGTGTCGCTCACTTTGTAAAACTGTTCTTTGGACACTTCCACTTTCTCCACAACGCGTTCCGGTTCTGTATGCTGTGCTTCTTCATCTTTGCTCTCTTTAGTTTTTTTCTTTTTCGATTTTTTTGTAGACTCTTCTTTGGTTATGGGTACCAAATATTTAGCGTGCTCTGGCTGTGTGGGATCATAGCGCAGCATGCCGAGTTTTGTTCTAAAATAACATTTTTACTTTTAAAATCAAATTATATTTCACCCAGAAAAAGCGTTGGAAGGATTGTGTGTAGTGTTTCATGTGGGCGGTGTTCCTGCGTATTGTACTATACCGATTCTTTTCAATTAGCGGCAAAACAAATTAGTCTATCCTGCTTTTTATGGATTTCCGCAAAATAACGCCCGCTTCCAGTCAATAGAGAGAAAATATTTGATTTTATGATAAAACGCTAAAAAGAGGTTTTTTAATAATCTGCATAGAAAAGGAAATATATTCATGGGACAATACATTATCTGCCCAGAGGTCAACATAGCTGAAAATAAATCTTTATACCATAGTCATACAAACATATATAAAAACGTACTTTGTTTTATTTGTAGTATCAGTTGTTTTTGATTTAATAGTAACACCCAGAACATCTTGCAATATGTTCAACTGTTTGCATTTTTCGTCAGCCTGGTTTAAATCCACCTCTTCCTGTCCTTTCTGATCCTCATCTTTTTCACTTTCTGAATCCTCGACAAATCTTTCATCTAAGGTGAACCGTTTGTCAGATTTGTACCTTGATTGTAGATCTAAAACCTGTCAAGTAATTAATCACCGTGGGACTAGAGTTCAACACACTTAAATTATGTAACTTAAGTACTTAATGTAGCATATGTAATTCAAGTTGTCGAAAACATAGTAAAAAGTTTAAAAAGTACTATAGCATCTGTTGTGATTAGTACACATCATAAGAATAATGAAAAAGGGCCTAACTCACACAGTGAACTTCAAAACAGTCTTCTCTTCACATATTAATAGATTTGATAATTGATAATAGATAAGAACCCAAATTATTAAATATTCATTTTAACTGAAAACATCATACCTTTTGACCTTTCTTTCCTTCGTATTGCTCTTTCACTTCAAAATTAATTTCATCATCGCTGCCCCCCTCATCAAAAAGATTTGATTTATGATTACTATTATTATATTTGACTTGACCATTTGCTATCGGTTTCTCTTTTATTGATTCGTCGTCTTCATTGTCGGAAAATTTTATTTTCTTATTTGATTGTTTGTCCTGTAAATATAATAATATACAAGCTTAAAATCATCCTCTGTCTAGTAGTTAGGTAATCTATGGACAACATGGTAATCTTTGCAAGAAATTAGAAATGTTTCATCTAAAGAAAATGCTTAAAAGAGCTCTAGTTCTAGTTTTATTTATTGGAAATGCAAGATAAAGAATAGTATGCAAGTTATAAATAAAACTACCAATATTTTTTCACAACTTACAATATTGACTAACCCTGTCTTGATAATGTTTTTCTTTTCATTAAACTCTTGTCTCTTTTTCTTCAGTGACTCTTGCCTTTTCTTATCAGAGTTTTGTTTTTTTTCATCGTTTTGGAACCTATTTTCATTTTTCTTACTGCTCACTGTAGATGTTGGAGTCGGTTTAGCATGAAAATTTTTGGAGTGATTTCCAACAGATTGTGGTTCAACTGGAGATGCATACTTGACTCTTTCCTGAGCTGCTTTAACTTTACACCTTTTAGTATATTTGTTGTCACTGCTTTCCTCATCATTGTCAAACCTCCTTTTATGTAAATTATGGTGGCCACCAACATTCCTTTTCTCAATTGGAACGTGGACTTCATGGTTCTTGAACAATAAAAAAATTGGTCAAGTGCGAGTCGGGCTGGCGCACTGAGGTTTCCCTACCTACTATCGAGACTAATTCCAACCAAACCACCTAGTATGCCCACCTAATTCAAAAACAAGCAAAAACTCACGTTTGTGGTATGGGAGCCCCCGTAATTTTTTTTTTTATTTTAATTTAACTACTTATTTATAAGTATTAAGTGGATACAAAACTAAAGATTTTGTAAATAATTCAAACATCTACCTGTTACTGTTGTCAATATCAAGCAAAAACAAGCAAAAAATCACGTTTGTTGTATGGGTAGCCCCCTTAAATATCTATTTAATTCTATTTTTTAGTATTTGGTGGTATAGCGGCAACAGAAATACATCATCTGTGGGATATTATCTCCACCTGTACTCAGAGTCAATATAGTTGTAGCGAGGGAATAATATTTTATCCCCTGCGCATAGATAAATTGTCCCCTGGCCCAAGGCCGAGCTAGCCGGGGTCACTATTCATCAGTCCAGTGGCTGCAATATCATATAAATTTTTTATGTACAAAATATTTACTACTTTTGTTTCACAGGAAATCAGCAATGTAAATAGGCAATATATACAAATACAAACTATGATATTATTGTGTGCACATGGGATATTTACCGTTTCTGTACTTTTAGCCTTAGACTGCTCTCTTTCTCTCTGCAATCGTTCGAGAAAACTTTCACGGGCCCTTGTCACATATAGCCTATTTCCGTGAAAATCTTCTGTTGTAAAGAACTTTATACCTAAAATGAAACAAAATAAAATAACGTCAAATTTTTACCTAGTACACAAATGCTGGTCTATCTACATGCCTTTGGAGCAAACTCTCAAAACATGTCCAAAAAGACAACATATACTCAACACGGGCAGGTAAACCAGTAATTAAAGATCTAACCAGATAATTAACAGTAGATTGGTCACTGTCTAATTTAATACAAGAGACAAGGATGTCGCACAGCAGTTTTTATTCGGGAAACAAGAAAACGTGAAATTAAAGAAAACACAAAATATAAAAAATATAAAATTGCCATTATTAATTTCACAAGATTTAGTTTAATTTTACAAGAATTAATTTAACTATTTCTGTGAAAAATGCAGATTTATGTATTTGCAGAGGCAACTTTGGCATTTTTTTCTATTGAGTGAAGTTTGCAAAATCGTGTTTTGGCATCAGCCACCATGTCAGAAATACTTTCAATTGTATCCACATATTTTTGTAACAGTGATAAGATGTATAGATTTTACATAAAACAATGCTATACGCAAGCAATTCGCCAAAGTTGACTGATCACAGCACCTTAAATAATAGAAAACGCTATGTTTTACATAATACCAGTATTCATCAGATTGGAGAGGCAAGCCCGCAAAGAATACAGTATTATGTATGTTGAAGCTGCACTATAAGCTATGGCTCCAAGCTACCAAGTCCCAACTAGACAATAATTTGTATATGTGGTAGTAGCGACTCTTCTTGCAGAGTTAAGACAAATATTTAAATTCATATACATTTGATTTTTTTTATGGATTAATGTATATTTTAACATCTTTTTTTCTGTTTTTAATGTGTGTTTTCTGTTTGTAAATTAGAGTTCTTTCCATTTTCCAGGTAGGTATCACAGCTGTACAAGTTATTCTACTGAGAAGTGTGTTACTTAATTGCGGTTTGAAGGTCACTATGTCAATGTGATTACTGGGCAAAAATGAGAACTGTAAATACCCAGACTTTATAGGATGATGAACGCAGTGTAGTGTGTGGTATGATATTGCAATGCAAAATTATTAGTTGTGGAGCTGGACCTATATCGACCTTCACCAAGCTGCCCCTGGATTGTGTAAGATGAACATGTTCATCCTAATCCTAATCGGAAACCAATTCTGCCTGTTAATTGGTTTCCTGATTTATGTCACCCAATCTACGGGCAGAATTTGCCAACGATTACGATACCCATGAATACGTTTTTCTTACGCAATCAAACCTCTGATAATCGAATGAGACCTATATTATAATAAATTTAGTTTATTAGAAAATAAATTAAAATGGGTTTGCTAAAAAAATCCTTTTTTGTTTGCTGAAAAATTTTGCAATATTAAGTTGAATTCATGAGAAAATTTTAAACTAGACTTGAAGAATGAAATATATAGAATGTGCCGACATATGGTTATCTATCATTTATTGCCAATAGGCATAATAATATGTAAAATTTTCTTGTTATGTAATTGAATAAATTTAGGAAAAAACATTTTTTTTAAATAATTAAAATATTCAATCCAGGATTTTTCCAGCAATCCCCATTTATAATATATTTTCTAATAGACTAGATTTATTATGAAATAGATCTCATTCTATTATCAGCTCAGTGAAGGTCAATGTAGGCTCGGATCTTAGACCATATGGGACACACTGAATCGACATGGGCGTGCCAATAAATCAGGTGAACCTCTTACTAATCTCATCTTTCTGATATGAAATTAAAAGTATATCTCTGTTGGTGCCTAATGGTGCTGTATCAGTTACTGGTTTTACTATTGTGTATGTTTCTACATCCTTTTCGGATATAGGTCTGTTTTTTGCAATGAAAAACGTTTTGACTTACAACCTAAACATTAGGTTAGGAATCAAAACAAGCAAACTAGCCGAAACTTACAAGATTCAACGTTGTAATTTGACGCATCTAGAGTAACGAAAGCAAATTTCTTTTTATTATCACTTTCTACGCCAGGTTTACACTTTATATCAAAATTAATAATCTCTCCGTACGAAGAAAATGCTTCCCTTAGGGCATGCTCATTAAAGTTGTCTGGCAAATTGCCTACAAATAAGCGGGTGTTCACAGCCATTAAACTGACACGAAAATATTTTAATTTACAATTTGGTATGTAAAGATTTAATTAAATTTATAAAATGGACACTTGAAGAGAGGATCGATATTTATATTTTTAATTTATGACTATAGTCTGTAAATAATCGACAAACGACATGTTTCTTTTTCACTTTTCACCATAGACTACTAACATAAAGACTGTAATAATGTATTTTAGGGACAGTTTTTCACCAAAGAGTACCAATATCTATGTAAACATTTGGGTTTCACCTCCGAGGTTTCACCATAGACAAATAACACTGCCTGAAGAATGGTTGACAGACCTAGGAAAAAATATGGACAGACCTCGTGTACAAAATAAGCGTGACTATTTTATCTGTAAAGTGGCGCATAAGATGGCATCACGTAAGGTTGTAGGTAACTCAGTAGACAAATATTTGACAAAAAATCTTGGCGCTCATCATGGCGCTGCATGTCACGCAAGGCTAGGCTAGAATGAATGAATTGGGGCACGTCCATAGTTTTGTTATCTCTATGTTGAAAGATTTCAGTGATGACCTAAGAAACAGTATGGACTTGACCCATCTGCAAAACTAAAACGTGACTATTTCTGATCTATCAAGTGGCGTATAAGATGGTGTCCCCTAAGAAAGTTACTCAGTACATAATTTTTTTACTCAGTACATATTTAACAACAGAACTTGGCGCTCATCATGGCGCCGCCGCATGTCTAGGCTAGAATTATTAATGAATATTGCATCTCCATAGTTTTATTATCTCTGTGATAGTGTTACTTGTTTATGATCTGTGATGTTGCCCAACGGCCAAACCAGCTTTGTGGTCTGTGGGCCAAACACAAAGAAGATTTACCAATTACGGATTACCACTTGGCCCTCAGACTTGGCCAAACCAAAATGGCCGTTACGTTTCTGTAATTTGAAATAGAATTGGACGCGACGCTTTAGAGCTAGACGCTCTGAATTATTGTACGAAAATAACAACATCTACGCAGTTAAATGTTGCAGTGCAATCTGTTGTACATTATAGAGTATTGTCGCAAACTTCTTTACTAAATAGATATTAGTGAAAATGTCTGACAGTGATGAAGACACTACTTTACATAGATATCTTGGAGTACCAGTAAGTTTATTTTGATCTTTCATTTATCTTCTGTTTGTCTGTTATTAGTATATATGCGAAAATTGAAATATTTACCATATTTCAATCTTCATTCTTCGCATTTTAAAGCTTGTTTGTACAACATACATACACCTATACAGCTTTGTTTTCTGTTTGGTTGGTGGTTTATTTGTTTTAAAGCCCTAATAGTTCGTCATATAGGATTATCTTAGAGCTTCAATAATATTACGTATAAATTAACAGAACAATTTAGTCATCAATTTCTTAATTTCTATGGACATCTCAGGGTGAAGCTTTAAATTGAGTCGCCTTCATTCAAAGCCGAGCTTATAAGAGGGTTAAAGAGAAAGAGTCACTTCAAGCTATCACTAAGCTGAAGGCCTTATAAGAAATATTCAATGCAAAAGATTTAAAATCCCTTACCACAACTCACGCTTTACCAAAATACTGACCACGCTAAAATTGACATTTCAAATTTGAAACTTCAGGCGTTCCGTTTTTGTCAAAATTTGGTAAAAAAAACATAATTTTACTTTGTAATTATACATGTTTATGTATCATTAGCATAATAAATGAAATATAACCATTACGGAAAAGTTAATTACGTGTCTATTTATTGTATTTAAATTTAAATGACTTAGTATTATTTTCTAATTTTCTATACTTGTAATAATAGCAATACGTAAAACGAAACGTTTTGGGAAGTCAGGTGTCAAATCGCACCTTTGACAACTTTTTGACAAATGAAACATCATTTTATGTAGTTGTCATAGGCTAATTACCAACCTACTCTATGGTCATAGGTGATCATATGTTTTTACGTATTTAAAATTATAAACATTCAGAAATTAATTTATCTTATTATGTCTCGAAAATTAAAGTGATTTATCAAAGAAGACAATAATGTGAAGTGTATTACATAAAAAACTTTCGTGAAAATATAAGTTAAGTGGCAAAAATGCGAAACGGGTCCGATTCTAAAGCAGAGCCTAGTGAAGTTGCATTAGGCAACATCACTATAGTATAGCCCACTAATCCTTGATTTCTACTAATATTGTTTCATTTGGCCATGTAATGATAGTGACCATGGATGTTTGGGATCCTGTATCAAGCTGAATCAAATCCAAACTTTATTTTTTATAGACTACCGTCTCCACATTAACTCCTACAATTACTACTTTTTTAATTAACATCCAGATTCTAAAGTTATAGGCAAACAAACAAGTTGTATACTTCATAGTAAAATCAGTTGACACAAAATGTGCATCGAAAAGAAAGTAACGTTTTGTATGCAAAATTAAATTCTGGACATGAAAACCAAATTCCTAGTGCCTATAGTTCTTAAACAGTATCTTATTTTGGTTGTGTTGCATGAAAAAACTTGATATCGCCTTTGGTCATACTCCTTTGATGTTATAGTTTGACTACTTAACCAATTACTTTTGTCAAACATTTCAGTCAAGGACCGTGTACACTGGAAGAGAGATGTCTCCGATGTCTGTACAAAGTTTCTCACACTCTAGCAGAATGCAGTACCCATCGTTGTATGCTCAGAATACAAGGGAGCTTGCGTACAATAAAAGGTGTCGATCACCCATGTCAGTAAGAAGTTATGGCCAATGGGGGTACAATAACAGATGCATGTCAACCATGTCAGTTAGAAGTAATGGTAAGTGTTGTGACTTTTGACTTTTCTTTTAGAAGTTTAATACCGCCTACCAGTTTATAAGATACTAGCTGACCCGGCAAACGTTGTTCTGCCATTAGGGATAATAATAAAATTGTTTAATGTCTGACAAAACTATTTGAATGTGAAAAGCGAAATTAACAAAGTAAAAAAAGTTAATATGCAATGAAATATGTGGAAGCTCTTGCCCACGGCTCCGCCCGTGTGAATTAGGTTTTTCTCTAATTCCGTGGGATCAAAAGATTTTTCCAGGATAAACTGTGTGAATCCAGGTTATAAGCTATCTATGTTCCAAATTTCAGCCAAATGGGTTCAGTAGTTGGGGTGTGAAGGAGTAACAGATCCAAATTTACAAACTTTTGCATTCATAATATTAGATGTGGATGTTTGTATTTCTGAGCCTTTCTTGAAGTTCTTCAGAAGTGAATTTGGCTGAACATTATGTAGTTATATGTGGAACAACCATTAATGTGATCTTGTTTCTTTGCCTTCTATCGTGTTCTTTTTCCTGCCTGAAAACAGTTTTGTTCTTTCTTTTATCAGACTTCTTGCATTTTGTCCAATTTTGTTATTTCCTTTTATCTTCCTCATGTGTTTTAATTCAGTTCCTGAATTGTTTAATTTTATTATTTAGTTTGCACTTTTCTTGAAGTGAATTTATTATTAACAAATAAAAATTTTATATTTGTAATCTTTTTCAGATTCCAACGTCAGTGCACTGGACATACAATTCGCGTTGAATGATATTCGTAAATACAATAAACATGATCTTAAAATAATCAAGAATTCCATTTACAATGCATATAAACAAATAAAAAATTATGATCGATGGAGGATTGCAAAGAGGAAAAAAATAAAATCATACTTTAAAAAGTACAGAAGAACATCTGATAGTGCTGATGATGGTGATGATAATCGGAATGGTGAGTCCGGGGCTGATGGAAGTGACTCCTCTATAAGTGATGATTGCAGGTCTACCAGATCAGCATTCAATGCTCGACATATACCAAGAAGTAGAGCCAGACGACATAATGGTGTGGGGGCAATGAAAATGGACTTGAATATGATGACTGAGCAAGTGAGAGACAGTGAAAATTATAGAGACTGTACAGCAAATATCAAACAAAGAACCTTAAGAAATTCATTAAGCCATACTAAAACATTTGATGATAGTCTTGCACCTCGTCATAACCAACAAAAGATAACACATGATATTAGAAATGCTCAACTAAGTGAAAATGGCCCTATTTCTATGAAAGACCGCTTTGACAGCAGAAATGCTCAACTCATTGAAAATGGTTCTGTTTCTATGAAAGACCGTTTTGACACTAGAAATGCTCAACTAAGTGAAAGTGTCCCTAATTCTAGGAATGACCCCTTTGTAAAAGATACTTCAATGCCGTGTCAAAGATTTAACAAAAATATACCTAACCAACAGAATGTTACACATGACAGTAGAAATATTCAACTATCAGAAACACAAAACGATAAACTTGGAGAACCTCAAAATGGATCTATGTCCCTGAAAGAACGTTTCACAAAAGATAATTCAATGCTTTTACCGTGCCAAAGGTTCAATAATAAAAATGTTACCTATAAAGTATCATACACACAGAAAAAAACAACAGCTCATGAGGAACAGTCTATGGACATCAATACATATGGTGAAGACATTTTACCACAAGCTTCGCGTATCGCCAATTTAAAAGGTTCTGATACAAGTAGCTTACAACAGAGAAGGGTTCTAGGAAACAATAGAAATGATGATAGTGGAGATGAACAAATTTTTTCACAAAGGTCCAATATAAATACTTTAAACCAGAAGAGGATTCTTGATAATCACGATTCTCCCGAAACTAAGAGGGCAAAGTTATTAAATTTGCCTGAAAATAAAACGAAAGATGCATTACCAAAAAGAGGTGTCATGAAAAAATTAACCACAAATAATAATGGCTTTAAAAAACCATCAGGTAAGATTGTTGTCTGGTTGTAATTTTACAGCAAGAAAAATTAATTTACATTTTTGGTTTTGCTATGAATTAAAAGAAATGTTTTATTTTTGCAGGCATTAACAAGAAGACTGTATTGAGTGGTTTAGACCAATTTTGGAAAACAGACTTGGAAAGTGAAGAGGATGGTCCAGTGATTTCATCTTCTGAGAAGTGTCTTCAAAAAGATAAACATCAAGAGAAGAATAGAGAAAATAATAAAGATGACTTCAATTTTAAGAAACCCCAAGCGCCTATAAGTAAACTTGGTACAGTAATGAGGCACAATCAATCAGATGTATTGATTGCAAAATCAACACAACCTCTAACTGGTAATGTTGAACCAACGTTCAATCAAGTGAAACAAAATCCACATTCTGCTACAAACCATGAAAAGAAAGAAACAACAACTGAACATATAATTCATAAACAAACTACTCAGAACCATAGTGACACAGTGATCAGCAACACCATGGCTGACTCAACACATAACTCTACTGATGTGTCTATGAGACCTAGTTTTATTAAAAGAAAACTATTCACACAAACGTTGGATATGGCTCAAGACACGAATATTAGTAGTGATAATATGAATAGTCCCCAAACAAAGACGCTGAGGACATGCAGAGAGAAAAATAGAGTACGAAAGCTAACATCACAGTCGTGTTTAAGTCGAGATATTACAAGCGATAGCAATTACTTGGATTTAATACACAAGATAGTACCACCTGAACAACTAAAGAATCAAAATGTAAACAATAGTAACATAAACAAAAAGAAAACCAGCAAAACAATCCAAGAAAAACAAGGCAAATGGGATGTTTCTTCAGCTCTATCAACATGCGACGATGATCCCAAAAGTGATACCTATACTGATGAAGAGATATTTAACATGCCACAGGAGAACAACAAAGTGAAGCCCATTAAGGAAGTAACTGACAAAGGACCAAAAAAAGATGCTCCTCAAAGCCAACAGAGTGAACCACATTGTAAAGTAGTTGTACAAAAATTAACATTGCTTGAAACTAAAAAGAAAGAGACATCACCAAAAAGAGGTGTCAGGAAAAAATTAATAACTAATAATAATGACGTCAATTTTAAGAAACCCGGTGAGATTGAAGTCTATGTGCATAAAAAAGAAATCTTAATATGGATAAAATTAATAGGACATAGAATAATAGTATGTTTAATTTTAAAGATATGTATCTTAAATATTTGAAGTACTTCCGATCTGCGTCCTGTTAGTTTTTTTTTCCAACTTCTATCAATACTTTTGCTATAAATCAAATTGAATGTCTTATTTTCAGGCCTGACCAAGAAGAGCGCATTGAGTGCTTTAGGGACGTTTTGGGATACAGATTTTACAGATGAAGAGGACTCAATGATTTATTCTGCAAGGACCACACAAAGAAGCCAACAGGAAAATAAAGAAAATGAACACGAAAGTCCGAATAGATGTACAGGAAGTACGCGTAATACAAGTCCGAATAAAGTTTTAAAAAATAATAACAATGACGCGAATCGGGTTACAAAAAACCAAATTGATAACAAAGCAACTAAAAAAAATAGCAAAAAAGAAATTCCTAAGGCAGCAAACGCCAAAAGTACAAAGAACAATGATCAATCTCAGTCAACATTGAATACGTCAAGAGAAAGTTTACGGCTCAAAGAGAAAAAACAATCTAAGGAAGCCCGCCTCCCAGATAAAAACCATAAAACTGAATCGCCGTCAGTTAAGTTAAACACTTCAAGACAAAGTCTAAGAATCAAGCAGAAAAAACTTGCAAACAGTTTCACAACAGGCACAAGTAGCCATATTAATAACAAACCAACCAAAAAGAACAGCAAACAAGTTAATTCCAAACCCAAAACCCTATCGCAGTCAACATTCAATATATCAAGAGAGAGTCTAAGAAAATCTTGTCTCACTGATAAAAACCATAATGTTGAACCAGTGTCTAATAAGCGTGGTAAACTAACTGAAACACCGATTAGAATCGCAAAGCTAAATTGTATTGGATACATTCGTACAAACAAAGTAAAATAATAAATTCAGATTCATAGATATTGGGCGTTACAGAAGTATTTACATTTATTATTATTTTACTATAGTAAAATACCATAGGATATGAAAGGAAGGAGAAAGGATTTACATACCAATTACTCAATTTAATTGGTTTTCAGATTTAAGATTTCTTATGTAGCGTATAGATAGTTTTGCAAAAAAGAGTAGACCTCATTATTGCGCTTTCCATCAGACATGATTGTCGCTTTTTTATCTGCGGAATAATAAAACAAAAAAATCATAGACAAGCTTGCGCGTGATGACGAATTTTTACACCACTGTGTAATCTGGGGGCACTGTAGTGCATGTGCGAAGACATAAACTTTATCGTGCAGCTGCACTGATGACTCTAAGCTCGAAAGGACTATAAAAAGTTTACTGTACATATAAATAAATTATTTTAACTGTTTAAATTTATTCCTAGATTAAAAGTTTCGTTTCTTTATTATTATAATTTTTTTTAATTATTATTGTAATGTCTTATTGGATTTTATTAACTGAATATTGTAATGTTACGAATTGTAATTAATGTGACTCTGAATGTTCGTTACTCCTTCACTCTACAATAAAAAGAACGTAATTTTGCTTACAAAATGGATTATAACCTGGAATTAAACATGGGCACTTTTTATTCCAGGACAATTCACGGATCCTTAAACCTTCTTAACTGTTTACCTACTAATAATTATTATAATTACTAGACCGCGGGTTTGCTGTCTCGCCAAAATAGTTTTAAGTGTACAGTCGCGGAATGAAAAGGTTCGTCACCTTAGTGTCGATATTCGTTTGCACTAGTACTCTAGTACTGCAAGAGTCCATTATGCCAACATTCCAGTGCAAGAAACAGCGCTGCTAACATTTGAATAAATATGACGTTTGCTATCGAATAAGGTTTTCCTTGTTTTTTCTATCCCGTCAATGTATTAAACCAAATATAATACCAAAATGTATTAAAACCTCACTTAAACCTTAGTTATTTAGGAGAAATTATGATATTTTGAAATTATGACATTGACTGATTTACAATAGTTTTAACCTCAGACCAGAGGTTTTAACAGAAATAATAATGTCAGGTTGAATTAACAAGAAGGTTGCAGTTCATCCACAATAATATTTTTGACAAGATAAATAGTCAAACTACCTTGATCTGAACAATTTTGAACTTTACTAACGAACAGTTAAACTTTATTTTCTCTAACTCGAGTCTATTCTGTAACACAGTTTCAAAACGTAATATGTGCTCGTGATACGTTGAACGAATCAATTTGAAAATCGACGAACCTTTTCGTTCCGCGACTGTACATAATTACGTGTGAAGTTTATAATTTTATTAAGTATTATTATTATGAATTGTAATAAATATATTATGAAAGATGAAATATACTTTTTCTGACAAACTCCTGGTTTCTTGAACTAACTTTTACTGAAAAGTAATATGTAGTTAAATATGGCGTTCTGATCTTTGTCTTTCGTGTTTCGTTTCGTTCAGTAAAAGTTAGTTCAAGAAACTAAAAAAAAAGAAAGATGCTTGGACCCTGGTAGGTAGTTATCGTCAAAATATAAATAGACACATTCGTAGTGTTTAAATAAATTGTAAGCGAAGTCAGAAGTGCTGTCTGACGTCTAGTAAGATTATTATACACGGCCTCCCGCGACCATGCCACATAGAGGGGCATGGCAGATAGAGAACTTCAGTGAAAGATGTCATTTTGATTTCAAAAACAATTTAAACGGTATTCGTATAAATTTTAAAATAATTGCTCGGTTGAACCAGGACTCGAACCCGCTATAAGGGATACAAATTACATGTGATTTTACCATACCGATCGAACGGTTTCATCATATTTGTCAGAAATAAAAAGAAAATCTATTTGACATGTTGAAAACATTATTTTCCTCATTGACTGAAACCTCATATTTCACATGTTTTAATTAAACCCACAAAATAATATGAATTTTATTACATAAAACATTGTTGAAATGAAAGACAATTATTTTAATTAATAGTTATTTATTTTATAAGACTTCCACAATCTTAAATCGGGCTTTAATATTTTGCGGTTAATTAAGGCAATTTATGAATGCTTAAAGTAAATAAATTAATTGTCTAGATATTTACGTTTAATCAGCGATAACATCGTTTCCCAACATTCGCCAACATGTCGTTTATACTTAGTTACTTGTGTTTGCAATGAGTGCCAAGAAACTTTCGAATATTAACAAAACATATTACTTTCATCATTAAAATGCATCTCTCGTTAGTTACGGTTCTTAGTATTAGTGCATAAACGTATTGTAAGTCATAATAATCAATTAAAAAGTAAAATGCAGTCATACTATGCTACATAAGAGACTAATTATATAAAATAACGTCGATAAGTTATTGAAAACCTATTCAGATCTAACTACCTGCAATTTTGATTAGGAGAGCTGGTAATTTAACGAATATTCCATTCTGCAATGTATAAGATATATGGAGAAAGATAGATAGGCTAAATCATAATATCATCAGTTTTCTTACATAAAGAGATTTTATTGAATATATAATCAAAAGACATTTTTAGTACCGAGTAAAAGACTTATTGAGAGCAGAATAAATAACTACAGCGAGTTGAATGACTATAACATGTAACAAATCCTAGTAAAAATTTAAACTTGTTTTTTTTATAACTACAAATAATACTTACCTATTTCATTACTGAATATACAGGGTTACTTATATAAAAATACCAAATTAGTCTCAGGCCATAAGTTCTTATCACAAAAATATGTTCATAATGATTCATAAATATACGTTCCTCATCTATACTCTGTGACTGCCTAGCGGTAAAGCCGTGCCGCGCGGTCACTGACCCTGCGCGCGCGCGAATTTTGTTTCACAGAGTAGGTAATGTACGTAATGTACGTAAGAATCTAATGTACCATGACCTCTGTAAGATGAATAATTTTTTTTTGTTTTAGAAAAGAGCATTGAGAAAGGTCTTAGAAGAAAAAGTAGAAAATAATTATAATAATAGGACCAACAGTCCGAGCGAGGGCATTTTGATATTTATGTATTTAACCCTGTATATATTTCGAATGTGCATTATAATTTTCAGTTTATATTGAAAATCGCTGCATGATCAATGGAAATCAACTCGTATATAACTACAAAATAAGTTCACAATAATAATATAATTGATTCGAATACTAAAACGAATATTCGTTACATTACGCGAGTATTTTAAAAGACAAACGTTAATTTTACAGTAAATTTAGACACGATAACACAAACAACTAACAGTAAATCTCTTCCATTTATAACAACCTATTAAATGCGCGTTTGCAGGCACCGGCGGCCCGAAACTGTTGATCGGTCTCAAGATAAATACACATAGAAGCACTCTTTTTGCACCATTGCACAATAAAACCCTATCCACCATACGAGGTAGTGGTGTAACGAATATTAATTGTACACTTAAAGGTATTAAAAAATTCAAATATTAAAAATTCATTGAAGTTAAAATATTTTTTTATTTTGATTAAAAAAACAGGTTTTATAAAAAAAATCCAATTCCGAGATTTTAATGTTTTATGGCCATCACCAAAAAGACTCAATTAAAATTTATTTCGTAATAGAAATATTCGCTACATCACTATTTTTATTTTATTATTATTATTAGACTTGTTTACAAAGAAATATTTCTACTAAACAAACGAGAATAGAAAGAAATCAGTCGAGAAATAACGCTCCTATTTATAAAGTAAGGAATGCACTTACGTATGACACAGCCATGGACCTTTACTGCACATAAATTATTTATTTTAAAATCAATATACAACATCAAATCCGTATAGCATTCAATCGACGGTTATCATTGTAATACGATAAATTCAATTCTTAAGGCGAAATCAACGAGTCTCACCGCGAAAATTCAAAATTTTCGTGCTTTTTCGCAATTTGAACGCTAATCAGACGTAATAGGCTTATGGCAGTTAAATTGTAGGAATGGCGGTATCGTCTTTATATGTTTAAATCAAATTTATTTTCTTAAAAATGTCACAATTTCCTAGGAAATTAGGCCGACTATGGAGTTTGAAGTGAGTACCTAACTCGCAAATCTCGCAATAATTTCTTTAACTGGACACTTACAAGCAAAGATTTTAATAATATATACAAAGATTTTAATAGATACAGACATTGCCGCAATTTGATTGCCATAAGCCTATTATGTCTTATTAGCTTACAAACTGCGAAAAACCATAAACAATTTGATTAATCACGGGCACACTCGTCGCATGCCCCTTACCAATACTCAATTTAATATTTGCACACCCGTCTGTGGGTTTTAATGTGGTAGGAACTTGCAAAGCATTTTGGCCTCTGTCTCATCCTAAATTACTATAATCATTTTATCATAAAATTATAGTCTATTCGCTTAGAATTTGTCGTTACAAGTACATGCACAATGTCGGCGTCGTTTGATGTCTTTAAAAAATACCGACGCTGCAACCGGCCTCGCGACAAAATGAAAGCGAACCAACTATAGCAGACGGCCGTGTATATGTAACTCTGTGAGGTACCTTGAGGAGGACCTATTCTGTGAGGACCATTTTGACTCGAAAGGCGTGAGTTTTGAATTTTTTGCCGTCTGTGCTGCTGGTTGGAATAGAATTCAAAACTTGCGCTGTCGAATATAAAGAATGCACTATACCTACCCCTGTAAGATACGAGTCATTGGCTGTGAAATACTAAGCGCCGGATGCTGTCGATGATTCAAGCGATATAATTTGGAGTTTACAATATACAAAGAGCACTATGATACGCGTACATATGTTACACTCTCAATACTCGTCCTCCTCTGGTGGGTGCGCGATGTCGCCGTCCACTTCCTCGGGGGCCGCGAATCCGTCCTGCAACAGGAAAATTGCTATAACACCCTGGCGACATTAGCGGGCTAGGGCAAATATTCGGATTGACGCATTCAGGTGGCCGGGTAGGGCTACATTAGCGGGCAAGGGCAAATATTCGGATTGACGCATTAATGTGCCCGGGTAGGGCTACATAAGCGAGCTAGGGCAAATATTCGGATTGACACTTTAATGTAGCCGGGTAGGACGATATTAGCGGGCTAGGGCAAATATTCGGATTGACGCATTCATGTGGCCGGGTAGGGCTACATTAGCGAGCTAGGGCTAATATTCGGATTGACGCATTCATGTGGCCGGGTAGGGCTACATTAGCGAGCTAGGGCTAATATTCGGATTGACGCATTCATGTGGCCGGGTAGGGCTACATTAGCGAGCTAGGGCTAATATTCGGATTGACGCATTCATGTGGCCGGGTAGGGCTACATTAGCGAGCTAGGGCTAATATTCGGACTGACGCATTCATGTGGCCGGGTAGGGCTACATTAGCGAGCTAGGGCTAATATTCGGATTGACGCATTCATGTGGCCGGGTAGGGCTACATTAGCGAGCTAGGGCTAATATTCGGATTGACGCATTCATGTGGCCGGGTAGGGCTACATTAGCGAGCTAGGGCTAATATTCGGACTGACGCATTCATGTGGCCGGGTAGGGCTACATTAGCGAGCTAGGGCTAATATTCGGACTGACGCATTCATGTGGCCGGGTAGGGCTACATTAGCGAGCTAGGGCTAATATTCGGATTGACGCATTCATGTGGCCGGGTAGGGCTACATTAGCGAGCTACGGCTAATATTCGGATTGACGTATTAATGTGGTAGATCGTTGCAACGCGTAGTATTCGGGCGTATGTGCTGTCGAGGCACTGTCGGTAAACTGGCGCACGTCAAAGAGATTTGTCGCGACAATATTTGCTTGGTTGGCTACAGTCTACACCTACGTCACTTCAGTGTCTTCCAAGTTCCAACGTCTCGGCCCCAAAGTAGAGAATAAAACAATCCAACATGATAAATCCTCGTTTTACTTACTAAAATACTTTATATGTGGTCATATTTGAGTGCTAGAAATACTTCTATGCCTAAGTTAAATTAATTAATTTAAAAATATGGCTTTTGGTGAATACAACTCTTGAATTCTGGTTATAATTAAAAGTGAAAGTAATCACACTTCACACTATCACACTAATATTATAAAGGCGAAAGTTTGTGTGTGTGTGTGTGTGTGTGTGTATGTGTATGTTTGTTACTCCACGCAGCAACTACTGAAATTTGGAACAAAGATAGCTTATAACCAAATTAAAACATAGGCTACTTTTTATCCCGGGAAAATCCATAGTTCTCATGGGATATTTAAAAAACCCTAATTTTCAACAGTAATCTATAGCTACAGCTATAGGTACCTAGATTACTTTGACAA
The DNA here is from genome assembly GCA_036785405.1 of Coenonympha arcania. Taxonomy (NCBI): domain Eukaryota; kingdom Metazoa; phylum Arthropoda; class Insecta; order Lepidoptera; family Nymphalidae; genus Coenonympha; species Coenonympha arcania. The sequence goes on from CM072074.1 coordinate 4,771,726, forward strand.
TCTTTCCTGAAAGTAGGTGTAAAGGTCATTGAAAAGGAAATTCAATTTTTTCTCGGGATTAGTAAAAAATCGAATTTATCGCGGACGGAGCCGAAAGGAAAAAGCTAGTTAAAAATAAAATACGACGTTTTCAAAAATGACTCACAATATTTACCTCAGTTGCATATAAGATGTCCAAAATCTTTGTAACTATTGGAGCGTTCTGCTGTTCCTCCATTTCCTGACAGATCACCTCTATGTCTCGCAGTTTGCCGAAGTAGAAATCTCTCTCCTTTTCAAGCCCGTCAACTGTCGCTTTTAACTCGTTGATCTGGAATATAAATAAACAATACAACATAACGTTGGCATGCTTATAGCACCTAATATATAATATTGTCTTATGAGAAATGGCCTATGAGATATCAAAGCTATGGAGATCCCTCTATTCATTCATTCTAGCCTAGCCTTGTGTAACATGCGGGGCCATTATGAGCGGCAAGATTTTTTGTCAAAATTTCATGTATCGAGTTACTAGCCTGGGTGACGCCATCTTATACGTCATTTGACTGATTAAAAATAGTTACGCTAAATGTTGTAGATGGGGCCAGTCCACATTGTTACCTGCTTCTTTGGAAGTGACAGACATTCCCTACAGTCAATGTATTACATGTGGCCCCGTCTAGAAAATTTGCTGACTATTTTCAATCTTTCATTGAAAATAAATAAATTAATATATATGGGAAATTTTACACATCACATTCTAGCCCCAAAGTAAGCGATAGCTTGTGTTATGGGTACTAGATAACTGATATATATACATACGTACTAATATACATAAATATAATGATATTGAAAAACACCCAGGACACTGGAAAACATTCATGATCATCACACAAACATTTACCAGTAGGGGGAATCGAACCCACGACCTCCGACGCAGACGGCAGGTTCGCTACCGCTACGCCATTCGGTCGTCAAAATAGTCACGCTCAATAATTGATTGGATTGGAACTAATCGGAACTCGAGAAGAAAAGGTACTTTTCACGCTTGTATCTAAATGTACTATTTTTATTCAGTTGAGCAAAAACCAGTTAGTTTGTTAATCCAATGTTAATAACTTATAACTGCACACAAGCATGGAAAAAGCAGGCAAGGGCACACAATGCACTCTCTGTAATTGGGACGTTAGCCTTGGCCTAGAAAGCATTGCCTTTTTCGTACCATGCATCATCAGTTGCATGTTTAATAAGTGCAATCTACTTATAATGTAAACTGGCCTTATAAGGTACTAGGTATGGACCGTGACTTCATTCGCGTTGATTTAAGTTTCTCCGTATATGGGCCACACAAAACGCCGCCACTGGTATTTTACCTGCTTTCTGCGTCGGAGGCCGTGGCTTCGATTCCCACAACCCGAAATGTTTGTGTGATGAGCATGCACGTTTACCAGTGGCGCTATTCACGTAACACGTCGGCTACATTTAGTGAAGTGAAATGTTTAAAAAGGTCATGGCATTTATATATATCAGCAGACGATATTGAAATCAAAACATTTCTTGGGAATACTGAAAAAGAACCTATAGCACAAGCCATTGACGCTTCGATTGCAAAATGCATCATAAATTATATTATAGTTATTTCTTTATTATTTACTTCATTGGTAGTATCACAAAATATATTATAATGTTATTATGTAAGTTACTAAGTATGGAACCCTAGACGCGCGAATCTGACTCACTTAGCATGTTTTTAACCAATTGACGAGTAAGAAACGTATACCGCGCCCTTCTAGCCTGTTAAAAATTTGGTCAGGCACATTGCAGATAAATAATTGTAAACCTCTTACCTGGTGGTTGAGCTCATCAATAATTTTTGAATCTCCTTTGCCACTTTGATTTAATCTTGCCATGTTCACTGGTGGAGATCTCATTGTGCTGTTCGCCTTGACAACTGCAAAACGTTATTTACATATAGTGTTATACATATAGTGTTCAACATATCATTCATATAGAGTTATATATATAGTGTTCAACATATCTAACTTATAAATATATTATACTTCTCATACAAAAAAAAAAACGAAATACTATTGTGATCTAGTAAGTATCCCTGTTTGTGTAAGAAAAAATTAACATGTCAATAGATTACCAGAGACATTGATTGATTACCCGAGATGTAAAATTATAGTATTTAATTGGTTTTCTGATTGAAACGAAGAATAACTTCAAAAGCGTTTCGATTTTTTTTTTTTTGATGAGAAGTAAATAATATGTAAAAGTTTTATATTTGGCTGAGATATTAATAAAATTGGTTAAACTTTTGATTTTAATAAATTAACAGACCTTTCTATCAAAATGTTTATATTGTACAATTGCGTTATTCTCGTAAATATACTATTCTAGAGAATTTCAAACACAAAAACAACTCCTTAAAGAGTGCCTTGCTCAAATCTGTTCAATAGTTTTAGCGTTTTAGCATGAAAGAGTAACAAACATGCAAACATGCACATTTTTACATTTATAATATTAAGAAGGTATAATAATGCATAAACATAAATAACGATGACAACACATAGACATACAAAATACACATAAAATGATTTCAATGGGGTATGTGCCAAGAGGAAAGATTCGATTCCTGATACAATTATGTATTTACATATGACATAAATAAAGCAATGGTTCATAATATTAATTCCATAATAAGGATAATCGAATACTTAATTTATATGTAGGTCGGTAGATTGTAAGTACTTAACAAAATTAAGTACAACTTTGATGGTGCCTATTAGATTCATAGAATCTTAAAGCAGAATAGACAGGCCTAAAAATAGTCTTACTATTTTCCAATGGGAACATTGTAAAAAGACTAGCAGTATTTTTAGATTTATTACTATAGTTAAGTGTAGAGATAGATAGATTTGTAAAACAGGATCACCACCATTTATTAATGTTTAGTTTAATGCAGATTGTAGATGTTAATAATATTGACATTAAATAATTATTATATATTATCAAGCAAATAGAAAATAATAAGTATGTTTAGTGACAAAATAAACCAAACTAATAGCCAATAGGAACTAATAATGAAAGCGAATAGTACTGGTTTGGGGTCTAGCGGCGACTTTGGCCACGGGCGCCGGCTTCCTAACGGCCGGGGGCGCCGCACGGGGCGCCGCCGCGCCGCCCGACCCGTGCCCCATGGGCAGCCCCTCGCGCGCCGCCACCGCGTCGTATTCCGTGCCGCCGTAGTTGGCGTCGAAGAACTTCTTGAACCATTGCAAGAACTCAAAGTTATCTTGGAACCGACCCTTCACCAGTCTGTCAATGGGTACTATCTACGAAAGAAAAAATGGAAGTAAAAAAAAAAGAAAGAAATGTACTATGAGTTGTGGGCTACCTGCCGGGAGTCTTGTGGTGACACCTAGACATTTAGCGCCGACCGACTTTTTTGAAAAGAACCAGGATGTGAAGGTATAAGATTCATTCCACTAGAAGCTACATGGAAGCTTCATGTGACTGCATGCTTATTGTACAAGTTTTGGCAGTCTTTACAGTAGATCATGATACACCTGTGCGGCTTCTAGTGGAACAGTGTACAATGAGAATGTGGTGGTCCGGTCATGCACAACATGTCTAAGTGCGTGTTACGGTAGGGGGGATGCGTACTGCCCGAGTGGTGCAGCGGCGCGGCGCGGCGGGCGCGCGGAGGCGGCACTGCGGCCGCGCACAGCGGCACCCCGCTGTCGCAGGCGCCCGACCCGATCGCAATGCCCCCGCGCGCCTCGAACGCGTCATACTCCCTCCCGTCATAATTGGCATCGAAAAACTTTTTAAACCACTGTAAAAACTCAAAATTGTCTTGAAACCTCCCCTTTATCAGCTTGTCCACTGGTATTACCTATAACATTACAGACATTTGCTACTGAAATTGTTATAAGGACATACTAAATATATTTCAATTATCCTTAACTGCATTGGGTTTCCTACATAATACATTAACAAATTATTTGATTATAGTACCAAAACACATGAAATGACCAACTATAGCAGTATGGGATGTCATAGTGTAATTTCAACCTAAGGTTTGGTTTCAAGTAGCTATTTGTCAACCGGTTGATTCTTCTTCAATTTTCACATTATGTTGAGTCATACTGTTTTCATACTCTGACATCATACAATTATTACAGCTTCAAGAGAAATTGATAAACACTTGACTCACTAACTTATAAAAAATTTCAACTTATTGCAATGAATCAGTAGCTACTGAGGATGATTGCTTTTTGCTATTAGAAAGTTCATGGTCACTCAGTAGAAGATGGAGTTATGCTTGGAATACTATCAAATAAGAATTTAAGAAATCCATAGAAGTGTTAGCAGACCTCCAACAAGTTGGGACTGATTGAATTAAAGTCACAGGAAGCTGCTGGATACGATAGTGCAAAACTATGCAGTTTGGAGATCCCTTTGAGTGCCAGCAGTGGACATCCATCAGCTAAAAGTAATCATATGAACATGAGTGGCAATTATAACTTCCTTGAATAGTAAAAGCAAACATTGCCTGCGGGTTTACAAAGGTGTGTGCAGCTTTACAAGCATACATAAAAAGTATAAGTATTAACGGACTTACCTTATCTACAGACATTTTTTTGAAGCCAGCTTGTAGTATTTTAAAGTTCTGTATGTACTCATGCTCTAGATTTGTTTTGAACTTTATTCTCTTCATGGGTACGCTGCCGGGGAACAGCATGTCCATGAACTGGCAATACGCGGCGCCGGTGCACAGCTCTTCGATCTTTCCGAAGTTGGACTGCAAGCAGTCGTTAACCCACGACAACATATCGTGCCTTGAAAGATTCTCCGACGTCACATTTGTTGAATACACGTTTACTGCCATCTTCGAGTTTATTTATCCCTAAAACATAACAAGTTATCGTAGATTTCACGTTTCGGGACCGGCTTTTGACCACACCATCGTATCGTGTCGCACAAAAAAGAAAGCAAATTCTAAAAATAGGTCGGAGATTGAAGCATCCGAGTTAGATACATTATCTAAAATATCAGCATGGTCACCGCATCTACCCTCTGAGAAATCTTGATTCGTGGCAAATTCGTCAGGTAGGTACGACAAAAAATAATAGTAAAAGAAGCCTCGGCTCTCGAACTAACGGCGGATGCGGCTGTGACAGGCGACGACTCATCAAAATCGTACCAGGTGGTTTACTATTCTAATACAGTATTGTACGGTTTATATCTACTACATACCTTATAAAATTATTATGTTGTACTTCGATTATACAATGGTGTTCAATTAGGTTGAGCAAAACCAATTTTTCGCAAAATTTTATAATGAAACGCTTGACTCGCGTCGCCGTCTTGAAAAATGCACCATAGACAAGAGACCACAGATTACTATATCACTGGCAAGGGGCTCAGCCTCAGTGCTCAGCCTACAACCACACATATACTCTCTATCTAGAGTCTATGATTCTACACCCACAGACTCACAGCACAGACTATTAGACCAAACTCTATGTATTAGACTAGAGATTATGTAGACTCGAGTCTCTATGTATAAGATCACTATATTAAATTATAGTATGCCATGGACATACTAAACTACTTTCATGTGGTATGCTTACTGGTACAGGTAGTAGTGACGTGTGGTCATGGGTCGATTCTGTTGTGCTTAATCTCTAAACTAATTTAAATAGTGCTGTGCTAAGCAATTGCTATCCTTTTCAAACTGCTCCCGATGGAAAAGGATGGCACTATTTTAAATTAGTTGACTTTTCTTTGACCCTTTGGTATCTGTCGTCCATGGAGGGTCCAACAATATTCACACTCACTGTCAAACACAGACCACAAAGCTGTCAAAGTCAAATGTCACCAATGCTGTCATCATTTTGTCATTTTATTTTATTTTGTTTTTGAGGTTTTTAGTGTGTAAATATAAATAATAAAATGCGAGAGATATGTAAATGCGACAAACCAACAATCAGATTATATCTTCAGAAGAATTCATGAATTCAGCGCGCGAGCCGCGGGCGGTGTGATGCATTAAGGACGCATGTAACAAAATTTTTGATTTACAAATAATCGAATCATCGAAATCGAATCGAATAATAAATGTTTAATACTTCGATCGAATACCTAGAATAAATGATAAATAGTGATTTCACAGTGATTTGTGTTTCTGCGTTCGAAGTGCGTTCTTCGAAAATTAAAATTAAAAATTTTAAATTTTTAATTCTTCAATCTCTGGCTTTCGTGAATATTGAAGAAAAAAATTCTCAAAAACAATTAACATTAAAATATTCAGTTTTAGAATTAAAAATGGCTCTTGAATCAGAAAGCGTCACGGAAACCGATCCGAATATTAATTCAGGCGGTGAAACTGAAAGGACACCTCATCAACCATTTAGGATAACAATGGAGTTTCCACTATTTTTTGTAATGCTATCATTAGCCCTATCTAGTAAGTAAAAGTAGTAAATTACAGGTTTATAAGTATCCTTTATTTTTTGCGAATTTATTTATTAATTAGGTACTTAGGTATTTTATAAGGATATACTTTGTTGTACTTTTTCTTTTTTCATTGGTGGGTGCGACAAGCTGCAAGCAGTGTTGCGGAAGAATATAACAGAAAAACGACGTTTTACCTAATTACTAAAAAAATAAGCCAGTTATCAAAAATCTGTACTGATATTATTACCAACACATTAACACAAAAATTACAATTACCTACATCCATTGTAGTTTGATAAAAATTAGAAAAATGGAGATTTTGGAGCAACTTTTGGGAGAACTTTCTATTGAGAAAATTTTATTTAATTTTCGGTTTTCGGTAAATTCGGTCAGAAGCAGAAAATTGTATTTCTGCTTCTGACCGAATTTAGATTAAAGATTAAAAACTATTGGTTATTAAAGGTTTAAAAATCGCTTTAGATAACTGTTTATGCCATTAATTAAATATTATTTACTTAAGAGTAAAATGAATAGGATCTGGTCCCATTCATTTTACTCGTGTTCATTTTATGGGAACAAATTGGAGTTATAATTATTTACATTCATTTATTATTGTTTTAGGTGTGTCAATAAGCAATTTAATATTGTACAGAACATGTGTTCATTCATTGAATCACACCAAGCAAGAGTGCCAGGAATTTTTATCACCCTCCAAAAATAATGGCAATCCATTAGAAGAAGAGGTACAGAAGTATGCCACCTTTGTTGCAATGGTCAGAGCTATAGTGGAGTCCATTGCCCCGGCCTTTCTATCTCTATTCCTTGGAGTATGGTCTGACACACACGGGAGAAAACCACTGGTAGTTTGGCCTTTGTTTGGTAAGTCAACTGTTCTTCAAAGATATTTTTTTTATGTAAAAGTACATGCATTTTGAAAATATATTATGTGTTGTTAAGTATTAAAATTTATAATATTAACATTAATTGTTTAATATTAACATTTATCTATGTGTAGCTCTCAGAATACATTTTTTTCTGTATTCTGAGGTGTAGCTAAATATAATTAGACATCTTCTAATCTGAAAATGAATGCCCCTCCACTAAATTATTCTTTCATTGAGAATGCATAAAAATGAACACTCTTCCAAGTGCTGGAAGAGTGTTCATTTTTAGATTCAACCATCTATACTTGTAGACACCTTACTTTTTGAATTAATAAATGTAACACATTTTGAATTTAGTATTTATTACAACTCATGTAGGTATTTAATACTAATTAATTAAAGTAATTACTAATAAATAGTTGGACTTTAAAACATTTAGGATCAATTTACACCACGGAGGAATTGTATTTTGACTCATACCCATTGTAAATTGACTCAAGTCTCAAATTATTTTAGGACTGTGCATGAGTGGTGGACTCGTTGTTGTCTACAGTATGTTAGACAGTCTGGGCCCGTGGTGGTACATCCTTACCATAGTACCAACTTCTCTAGCTGGAGGCTACACAGCTATGTTTACCGGCGCGTTTTGCTATGTCAGTGACATCAGTTCTACTGAAAAGCGATCTCTTAGGTAATGAAGGTAAATTGTCACTGGCTTTTTGGAGCTGTTTTGCTAACATGCAGTGGTTTCTTGCATATATTAATAAGCAATCACAGATCACTGAGGTACATTGACATTAAATAATATTAACAAGAAAACGAAACAAATTATTTGCTATAATCCGCCAACAACTTCTATCCAATATTAAATAATATGTTAATTAATTAACAAAAAAAAACCGACTTCAACTCTCATCAAACTACTGTTGAATACATCCTTTCCAATTAAAAGTTTAAGACATATGGTTCTCTCATGGATACCATAATCAGAACTGGACTAAATTAAAATGGGACCACACAGGAAGCGTCAGCTTTCTAATAAAAAAAGAATCGTCAAAATCGTTTCACCCAGTCAAAGTTATAAGTTGACAAACATAAAAAAACATAGAGCCGAATTGAAAACCTCCTTTTTTGAAGTCGGTTGAAAAATTTTCAGGAAAGTAATGTGGTAAACATAAAATTGATATCAAATAGTATGACACTCTAGACAATATACAAAAATCATACTGTTTATCTGAGTATCACATAACACAGCAACATAAAACTGCTTACAAACAGGACTAGCTATTGCTAAACATTCACACATGAATTTTTGTTCATTGGAGTATGATAAATAACTGATCTTTTAGGGAAGGTACTTAGGTAGTACTTCAACCATCATCATAGGCTTTTACTCTTTTTTATTTTATATTTTGATGAGATTTTCTTAGTTTAACGCATGGCCACGGGAAAATTCACTAAAAAGATAAATAGCAACGAAATTGGCGCATGGCTGGCATGGCATGCTTGGTATGGGGGTTATCATACATTATTTTCCAATTATTTTCAATGACATTATCAAATGTCCATTGCTATGTCTCGTTGTATAGACAGAAAATGCTTAACGCATAGCTTCAGGAGAGGATTTCTCGTGGGGTTTGCATCCACTAAAAATTGTCTGTCTCCTCAACCGACGGCGGGAGTACGGGACTCACTATTTTATTCGCCGCGCTTTCGTCACGGCTTTGTATATTCCGTACATTTGCGTCACGCGACGTGTCGCCGTGGTATAGGCGTTTTGTCTTTAATCTTATATATGTAGGTAGTTCTTTATTTTACATCAGCAGTGTTTATAAACCTGGCTATAATTACACAACTGCCCAAAAAAAGGAGTGTAATGTTTTAGCGTTCATGTTTCTTTATTCCACCATAACTTCTGAACGACTGAAGAGATTTGGACATATGGGATATCATTAGAATCCTTACATCATTCCGAGTAACATAGGCTATACTTATTTTTTTTTAAAAAAGCCGTTTTACAACAGGGCGTCGTGTTTTTTCATTATTTACTTATTTTCCCTTGTAGAATGACGATAGTCGAGGCGGCAGTTTCCGCAGGAACCGTTGTGGGAGGCGTCGGTAGCTCGTACCTGTTGAGAGCAGTGGGCAATGTGTACTTGCTGCTTATATCAGCTGCGCTGTTCGTTATTGCTTATCTCTTCACTATACTTTGCTTGAAGGAGTCGTTGCAAGGAGCTGTTCAGGTGAGTTTATCTGGATTTTTTAATATTGAATGGAAGCAGGCGTTATTTTGCGGAAATCCATAATTAGCAGGACAGATTAATTTGTTTTGCTATAATCCGCTACTTGAAAAGATTCTGTATTGGTACAATATACACATATGCGAAATCGTAGAGACTACGATACTCTACGATTTCGAATTGTGAAGTCAACATCTCCTGAGGATGTCCCAGTGTCGGGACGAAACGTGCATCTAAGAAAGTGTTGGAAAATTGTGTGTGGTGTTTCATGTGGGCAGTGTTCATGCATATTGTACCATACAGAATCTTTTCAAAGAGCGGATTATAGCAAAACAAATTAATCTGTCCTGGATTTTTTAACTTTACGGAGGAATACCCTTTTAATATGTTCCACTGGGCACTGGTCTCCTCTCAGAATCAGGAGCTGGTTGGCGGGTTTCACACACCTTTGAGGACATTGTGTTCTAGATGTTCGTCTGAATTCCTCTCGATGTTTCCTTCCACTGTCAGGCAAGTCATATTTAGCACATTATGATTATTCTGTAAAGTAGAGATGTAGGTATGCCCAGCCTATTCAGCTATCGGTCTCTCTTCTCTGTCAATCTATATGGATTAGAAAGAGAAAAGAGATCGATAAAAGTATAGACAATATTATACCTACGCGTACATCCTACTCTCGCAGGATTTGGACCCTTGATACCCTTATGAGAGGCAAAGGTCTAAAGCTAAACCAATGGAATGCGTGAATTTAAGGTTTCTAAAATTGTCGCAAAAATTTTCACCGATTAAAAGTATGTTCCTCCACCTGCCTGTAAAAGAATTGAGCAGAATCGGGCCAACCGTCTAGCAAATTCAAGAGTTTCAAGCTCGTGTAATGGAGATAACATTGACGCACAAAAATTTGGCCGTGAATTTTGTCTCTTAAACACGTGGTCACCCTAATTAAAGAAGTACTTAAAACAAGCAACCCACCCAAGATCAATTTTTTGTTCTTCAAGATATCGAATAATACAATGCATTCAATGCGCATTGCTATATCCAAAGTCGTCTGTGAGCAGTGAGCACACAGTTAAATACAGCACACGTTTCGCTTCTTTGGATGTTGACTCTACAAAACGAACTTGCCGCAATGCTGTTCAGATGATGTAGATTTATCTAAAATATCTTTGTTTTTATTACATACTTAATTCGGCCCATTTAATCACTTTGAAGAATTGGGTGGACTAAATAAGCTAGGCTAATCTGTTTAAAAACTTGGCTGTGACCTTAGACTTGCCGATGACTTCCTCTCCCACTTCATTCTACCAAGATCTGCGCTTGTCTGTTATCAAACGAACTTTTTAAAAATACATACTTATTTAATTCGGCCCACTTTGACGATGATAAAGAATAGCTAGCTTTTCTGTTAAAATCATTTGGCTGTGATGTTAGACGTGCTTTGCCGAAGACTTTCTCTCCCACTCCATACTACCGCGACCCGTGCTTGTCTCATAACAGACAGGGCAGGGAAAGTCATCGCCAAAGTTTCTGCGAAAATGTCTTTTTATTTTCAGGGTGACGTAAGATCAGTTTTAGATGTCAAGCTGATAAAATCCATGGCCGCTGAATGTTTCAAAAAACGCCCCAACCACGGCAGGGCGCAAATTCTTCTGCTCACCGTCGCCAACAGTCTATCAATATTTATCTTGATGGGGCAAATGAGTTTGGAGTACATGTACACTAGACAGAAGCTCCACTGGGCGATAAAGCAGTACACGATATATGCGGCGACGCACACCACGATATCGTTCTTCGGATCGTTCTTTGGAGTGATCTTAGTCCAGAAGTTGTTCAGAGTGACGGATTTGGCGTTCGCCATCGTCGCATTCCTATCCGCTACCACAGAATTCGTGATCAACGCATTTGCTACTCTTTCCTGGCATATGTATATGTGTAAGTTCTATTTTTTTTACACTACTGCCCAAAGTAAGGAGTGTATAGATTTTTCAAGCCACGTCGTCGCTGCCCACTCGGTCAAAATCACTTTTGTTTTATTCGATTAGTATGGAGTTTGTCAGAGTGGGGCGCGCCGTCGTGGATTGAAATATCTATAATGTTTTTAGGATTCTTCTATGTATGTGAGTTCTTTATTCCAAAATAACTTCTAAACAACTGAAGAGTCTTGGACATATGGGGTATCGTTAGAATCCTTACATCATTCCGAGTAATAAGGGCTAATTTTTTTTAGTAAAAGTTGTTTTAGCACAGGCAGTCGTGTTTTTTTGATTAATACTTGTTTTCATTTTTGTTTACACTTATGATTCCTTTTACATTAAGATTCATAAACTGTAGTATTATAGGTCATATAAATGTTAAGTTTCACCCAAGTCCAGTAGAACTGGTTTGTAGTGCTTTTGATCAAGTTCTCTTTTCAAGGTAACCTTGTCCATATTCATTGCTTCCAGCCTTTATAATTACGTAACTTTGATGCAGAATGCAAAATAAAGGGTCTGACTATGCGCTTATAGTTCCTTGATTTTTTATGTATAATACTTTTTGGTAGATTCCACTCTAGCCAAGGAATCTTTAGAGGTGTATCAAGGGATATGGCTCGTATAGCTAAGCGGTAAGTGCACCCAGCCGCGATAGCTGGGTTCAAATCCCGCTGCGAGTGAAATTTTAATTTGTTTAAAGGGATATTTACTGCCTTATTATGAGCTATAATAAGATGTCTGAGACATTATTACAAAAGTATAATAAAATCTATGTAATTAAATAGTAAAGTCCCGAGTCGTAGTATTGAGTAGGTACTCGTAAATCAATGAAGGATTGATTTACGAGTACCTACTCAATACTCATATTTACCCACAGATTACCAGATTAACACTTCGGAAGCAGCAAGTGACGCACGGTATTTTTGTATGTGTGCGTGCACACACACGGCTATCGGTCCGATCACTGTCTAACGCAAGCCTGATAATGTTGCTAGCTTAAGTGGCTTAAGGAAAAAACTCCCACTACGATATAGTATTATAGGTACAATTTCCTTAGTAAAGAGTGATTAGTACCTAAGTATATTTTTAACCTCCGACGCCGTCTCGCTGCCCGCGATGATATAAAACGGGGAAACAGCGTCGCCTGTTGTTCTGCAGATTGAAGACGGTATTTGTTTTTGATGGTGAGTGACGGTCTTCGGTTCCATTTGAATTTATAATATTATCTACATCATACATATTGAAGACAGTCATTTCTTTTGATTGTACTCTAACTGGTAAGTAACGGTCTGTGTATGGAGAAAGAACCGTGGTCAAAATTTTAAAAAAGTGGCTGCCATTTTGAACTTTTTTGTTATTGGACCGAATTGTTTCAAAATCGAAATCTGATCATGGCGGCAAGCATTGAGTAAGAATCTGGTGTCAAAATTGAAAAAAGTGGCCGCCATTTTGAACTTTTTTGTCATTGGACGGAATTATTTCAAAATCGAAATCTGACCGTGGCAGCAAGCATTGAGTAAGAATCTGGTGTCAAAATTGAAAAAAGTGGCCGCCATTTTGAACTTTTTTGTTATTGGACCGAATTCTTTTAAAATCGAAATCTGACCGTGGCAGCAAGCATTGAGTAAGAATCTGGTGTCAAAATTGAAAAAATTGGCCGCCATTTTGAACTTTTTTGTTATTGGACCGAATTCTTTCAAAATCGAAATCTGACCGTGGCAGCAAGCATTGAGTAAGAATCTGGTGTCAAAATTGAAAAAAATGGCCGCTGCCAAGGTCAGATTTCGATTTTGAAAGAATTCCGTCCAATAACAAAAAAGTTCAAAATGGTGGCCACTTTTTTCAATTTTGACACCAGATTCTTACTCAATGCTTGCCGCCATGGTCAGATTTCGATTTTGAAAGAATTCCGTCCAATAACAAAAAAGTTCAAAATGGCGGCCAATTTTTAAATTTTAATACTAGGGTCAGTTAGGGTAAGAGGAACACAGGGGAAAGAGGAACACTAACATATAACTTATTAACTATAGCTTTACTACGTTCCTCTTTCCCCTGTGTTCCTCTTACCCTAACTGACCCTATATCAAATGAAGTGAAAGACCGTCACTCACCATCAAAGAAAATTACCGTATTCAATATGCAGAGCAACAGGCGACGCCGTTTCTCATTTTATTTCATAGCGGGCAGCGAGATGTTTGACCGATTAATCTTGGGTCTTATAATTTTATTACACTTTTTCCGCATAGCCCCATATGAGATATCGTCCGAAAAGAAACGTTGTTTCAACAAGAGGCCAGTCATAAAGGTTTTTTTTAATCTCAAATGCCCTGTTACTAACATACAATTTTAACCCTACATCTAGGGAAAATAATTTCAATGGTCACACTGATGGACTCTCACTGAGGTTTGGCGTTTCGAACGTGAAGCTAACACAATATTTAAAAATAAAATAAATTTATTTTCATAGCACTTAAACTTACTTGTGAAAAGATATTCCTTCTTTTCGTCTTGACTTTTGCGAACAACTTTTACACTGTTTAATAGCACAAGATGGCATTTTAATTAATTGGCAGTTTTGAGCATTACGCAAGTTACGCAGCAGTGACTCGGTCAGCGGTTCGCTGCGTACTAACTCAAAAGGAATACGACTTTCTGGTTTGTATCCCTATTGCGTGCCTCACTCCGAAGTTCCGTGCGCTGAATCTGTAGTAATCTGTGTATTTACCCATCTAAACCTAGACGTAGAAAACTCAAATTTTAGGGGATATTTGTTTTAGAACGCAGTCCATAGACCATTATATCTGCAGTCGGCTTACTATTGATGCCGTTGGTGTCAAAACAAACATTTTTGACACCGGTAAACTGGCGACATTTTTTTGAGCGGTTTGCCGGGTCTTTTGCATATTGCATATGACTATTACAAATAGCATTATAAATATATTTCCCTTTCTTGCCCATTTTTGACATAATTGGGTGTTATAAACTAGGATGAAAACCTTACGAATGCCATAGTTTCTTAGTGCGACTTCATACAAATTTTCGTTTTGTGAGAAAGGGATAGAAGACCCTCCCATTCCAAAATTAAAACGCCAATAATCTTCGTTGGATTTTAATATTTTTTTCAGTGTACCTACGTCATTATTTTTATCCTAGTTTGTAATAGAGTAATTATTTTTATCAAATTCAAAAGTATGTAGGTAGTTCTGGGTGACCGAGCTTTGCTCAGTAGTATTACAGCTACTCACCAATAGATGGCAGCAGGAGTTTACAGTAATAGTTTTACTTTATCGCCAATTTATATATTTTTTTTTTGGTAAATACGACATTTTCTAAAAATGAATCCTAGCTAGATCAATTTATCGCCCCCAAAACCCCTTGTATACTAAATTTCATGAAAATCGTTCGAGCCGTTTCCGAGATCCAGATTATATAGAAATATATATATATATACAAGAATTGCTCGTTTAAAGGTATAGGAATAGGATTTGACTAGGCTTCATAGAGACTAGGATTCCGAGCTCATTGCTGAGTGTTTTGCAGCGGCGGGGATATCCCTGTTCCGAGGGCTGTCGTCGCCCCTCATCAGGTCGCTGCTCAGCAAGACCCTGCCGCCGCAGGACATCGCGAAGGTGTTCGCGCTGATGTGCGCCGTCGAGGGGGTGTGCCCGCTGGTCGCGCCCGCCATCTACAACTCGCTCTACGAACTCACCATATCCTCGTTCCCCGGGGCGTTCTACATACTGAGCAGTGGGATAACCGGCCTCTGCGTTGTTTTCCTGGGGTAAGTAACAGCACCTGCTACAGAGCACACTCTCCAAAGTAAATGTACTATATAAAAATAAGTCGGGTTTTCCTTCCTGACGCTATAACTCCAGAACGCACGAACCGATTTCCACGGTTTTGCATTGGTTGGGAAGGTCTCGGGCGCCGTGAGGTTTATAGCAAAGAAAATTCAGGGAAAATTTCAACAGAAAAGCGGGAAAATCTTTTTTCACATACAGCGCCATCTCTGCTGGTAGCGAAACGGAGTTCGCCGGGTGTGCTAGTAATCCTGTAAAAAAACCGCTATACAGGCAACATCGCGTCGGTGCTATATACTTCGTAATCATCGTAAACATCGCGTCGGTGTTGACGACCGTGTGGCGTAGTGGTCGAACCTGCTGTCTGCGTCGGAGGTCGTGGGTTCGATTCCCACTACTGGTAAATGTTTGTGTGATGAGCATGAATGTTTTCCAGTGTCTGGGTGTTTTTTAATATATTACATTTATGTATATTAGTATGTATGTATATTTATCAGTTATCTAGTACCCATAACACAAGTTATCGCTTACTTTGGGGCTAGATTGCGATGTGTAAGATGTCCCGTATATATTTATATTTATCTATTTATAAAAACTGTTCACCACTTTTCATATTAAGGTGTTTCAGCCATACTAGCCCGCGAAATTTCGAATTTTATTTAATTTTTCGTGAATATTAGAATAACTGCACATTATAGGTTTATGGCAATGAGTTTTGCTAGCATGATATTTATACATCTACTCCTAAAATCGGCTAAGTGCGAGTCGGAGACCGCTGCGTTCCAAATCACACATCTCGCGTTTTTTATTGGAACGAATACTTCTTCACGCGTCGAGCATTTTGGAAAGGGTTAAACTCATTGAACTCGTTACCGTAACGTAGCTGATTCTCATATAATCTCATATTGCCATAACCGACACCTCGCACTGTTAGCGTAACGTAACACTACACCTATTTTTAAGCTATTGCATAGCTTCTATCGCTGGCCTTGAGCGTGGAGACCGAATCCAGAAATTCCGTAACGAAAATAACCTAACACTTTTTAGTTTTGCCATCTATCGATTTATAGCAGAAATTTTAATGACTTTTTGAAATATCACGCTTGTCTCTTTAGTTCAGCAACTCGTCTCTAGGTGGCATTGGTTGTATAATTATAATTGCATAAGTTGATAAAACAGCTATGCAATAGCTTTACAGCGGCAGTCTCCGAGTGCCACACGTCTTTTTTTTTGAGTTTGCACATGTAGCAATACGACGTCACATATTTATTCGAGTTGTGGCCATATCCATAGTGCCCACAGCGGTGGATCCGCCCTTGACCGTATCATGTATGGGTCTAAAACTAATAAGGCTAGGGCTATAATAATGGGGCCAAATTTTATAAGAACCACCAGTTGTGCCAGGTGAAAAAATAGTTTCAACTGTCTTAAACTTGTATTATAAATCAGCAGTAAAGTATTATAATCCAGCTGAATCTCTTCCAAGACTTTGAGGTCAATGTAAACATTTATTATGACGTGATAACTCACAACAAGTATGGATATCGTGATACCTCCACGGGGTACCAGATAATTTTACGAGTATTATATTATTTATATTACATTATATAATAATATTGTTATATACACTTTTGCCCGTGCATATAAAGACCATAAAGCCCTTGGCTTGGGAGTGATAGTGAATAGCTCTGATGTTACTAACTTATATTGATAACATAAAAGGATACCGGCCGAGTTAGTTGTGGCCTATTCTCAGTGGCAGGGCGCGTTTGCGAACCCTCGGTAAACTTAGTTTTAACTCGTGAAGTAGTTATCACCATTCTAGAGATAGCTATTGACATTGTAAAATGAAATGACTCGTTGTAAGCTAGACCTATATGAAATAAAGTATATTCTGATTCTAAAATCATTATCTAGGTTAACTTACCTATACTTATTTAAAAATTACTAAAATAAGTTACGACTAAAAAAAATTCGTAACTTGGGGTAAGGTTAGTATACATGAAACTGATATACTTAAAATATGCAAATAACACGAGACATGGGCTATAAGTATGACGCCAAATTGGTAAAAAAATAAAACCTGGGACGGGGCGTTCGCCCGTAAAATCGGTGTGAATGCCCGCTGAAATTTATTTTTAGGCATCCAGTTCCAACCAATATCTGGTGTGACCAGTTTCAGAGACAGTCCCTTGCCTTTGGTCACGGAGATAATAAATTTAGTACCCAATTAAAGGGAGGACTCTTCTTGCAGAGTTCGTCCGGGTAGGTACCACCGCGGTGTCAATTATTTTACCGTGAACAAAGATTTAAATCCTTGACCGTAAAGCAGTAATGTATTACTATGTTTCGGTTTGAAGGGCACTGTACAGTATACACTGACGTACCTAATTACTGCACAAAATGAAACCTAACAACTGCGGGGCTAGACAAAGTAACAGTCGTTTAGCGTTGACGACAGTAGATAAAAATGTATGGACAAACCACGTGACGAATGAAAACAAATGTAAGCAGAATCTACTTTTTACACTGTCGGCTGTCAATTGTCATGCGAAGTATGCGAAATGTGTCTACAATGTCCGCGAGAACGCCAGGGAGCGTTCAAATAGTCGTAGTCGATTTTCAAAAAAAGCGTGTTTTCCTATATTCGGTCACGTGGTTTTTCTACAGTCACTTGTTTTGTCCATACATTTTTATCTACTGTCGTCAACGCTAAACGACTGTAACAGTACGCGCGGCGAAAGTTTGGCTTTGACCGTTATTGCGCAGAAATCAGAAATTGTGTATCAACCAATCAGAGAAATCAGAAATTGGGTATCAACCAATCAGAATTTGGGTACCCATGCGCAGTAATCCCCTCCACCCGAAGGTCAAAGCCAAACTCTCGCCGCGCGTATTGTACTTTGTCTAGCTAGCCCCGCTGATGTCTCTTGACGATGAGCACAGTGCAATGTGTCGTATGATATTACAATGCATATAACTATGAGACGCACTGCATTAAAAAAAAGCTTGCGTAGTATTTTAAAAACAGCTAAGTAGATCCCGGGTCTATAGGTACCATAGATCTGAGATTACTCTAATGAAGCGTCCTATACTTCTGGAATTTTCTTAGTACTTTGAAATTTTGCTGACACTGAGTCAATAAGCAAAAGAAAAACTGTCAACTTTGTTCGTAAACTAAGAATAGCTCAACATTGACCAAAAATTAAGCATGCCAATTTTTTTTTTTACAAAATTTTGCAGATAGTTCCTAAGACAATTTCCTTTTATCTCTTGAGGTTATGTAGACTTTTAAATTATATGGTACCTAACAGTTAAAATTCATTATTACAAAAGTTTGAATTAATATTGGAAGGTGAATTGAATTGCATTGAAATACATAATATTGATATTGTTCGACTACGGATGTTGTAAAATGATAATTTGATTGCAAATTGTAACCTTCGTTCCATTTATTCACAAGGCGCATGTGTGAATATGGATTCAACAATACAAAATAAAATGTTGGAATATGATGAGTGATAACAGATCTGTATTTAATTACGATGACAACAGCCCATGTACATCTAAAACACAAAACACATCATTATTTTGTTTTTGGTCTAAGGGTTAAGTCGATAACCCAGAGCTAAAATTGTTTCATGGTCGGTCGTCGCATTTGCAAATAAAATTTAATAGTTGATTTTATTTGCAAAAGCGTAATAGTAGTTTATCTACGCTCATTGCTTAAAGTTCGAATTATAAAATGTGTCAAATAATTACCTACTTTATTCACAGACTTCTATAATTATTAAAAAGTTATTCATAATAACATCGCTCTACTATGGAAATATTTAAAGAAAGTTGTATAATATCCATAACGATACACGGCTCTGGACTCCTGTATTTGTATCTGGGGTTTTGAAGGAATTGATTACAGTACCGCTATCGGCAATACAACGGTTAACGGTTACAATTATTATCTGGGGTAGGTAATATTTTTTATGTAATATTTTTTTAAGTGAATCCACAGACAAAATATAGTTGGTAGTCATTGCCGAGAGTATAGATGGGCCATGATTGACCATAGACAACAACACAATGTCTAACGTTCCGCGTAACGTTCCACCTGGGCCTGTGATTATGATTATGATTACGATTACGATTACGATAACGATTACGATAACGATTACGATTATGACGTTATCTCGTAAATCTATCGTCCGTAAACCGACTTTACAGACAACTAATTTTTTTTGTTACTTAGTCAAAACTTTGCGCTGAAAAATGTCTAGTAGTGAAACCTACTAAAGAAAATTTCACTCCACCTGACATCTTAGTAGTTGCAATGATTTACGACAAAAGTTAGCAAGATTTTATGATTTGGATTTATGATAATAATATGAGCGTAGATAAAGTAGTGTATGAAACTCTACATAATTAGGTATTAAAACACTCGTGTGATACTATTAAAAAACTCGCCTGCGGCTCGTTTTTTAAACTCACACTCGTATTTTAATACCCCCCATTATGTAACCGTTACATAAACTACTATTATGTAACGGTTACATAATGGGGGGTTATACCTAATTATGTAGAGTTTCATACACTACTTTATCTACGCTCATATTATTATCATAAATCCAAATCATAAAATCTTGCCAACGTTTGTTGTAAATCATTGCACCTACTAAGATGTCAGGTGGAGTGAAATTTTCTTTAGTAGGTTTCACTGCTAGACATTTTTCAGCGCAAAGTTTTGACTAAGTAACAAAAATAACATATTAAAATGTTAAAAATTAGTATGTATGGCGCCAAAATTCTGCAAAATATGTGGCACAGAACCATAGACAATATACATTGTTGTTGTTGTTGTTGTCTATGGTCAATCATGGCCCATCCATACTCTCTTGGCAATGACCATACTCCATCCATACCTACTCTCTTGGCAATGACTACCAACTGTATGTTGTCTGTGGATTCACTTAAAAAAATATTACAAAAAAAATAGTACCCCAGATACAAATACAGGAATCCAGAGCCGTGTATCGTAATGGATATTAAACAACTTTCTTTAAATATTTCTGTCACGACCTATGCCTAGGTCGGAAACAATGATCGTGTGTCCTTGGCTTAGTGTTGAAATTTGACAGTTTAGAGAGACCTTTCCGCTCGATATCAGAGTAATTAAAAAGAAATTAGATATTTGAAATTTAAAAAGACATGTTCGGTTTGGTGGTTGTCATGGTGTTGTGTGGACAACAGTCGAGAGTGAAAAATGCGATACTAAAAAGAGAAATGAAGAAAGGACTAGTAGTGAACGCGAGTGCTATAGCTAGGCCAATGACAGCGTGTTCGTGGAATGAGTAGTCCTCGTGTGCTCGGAGGCACTCGGAGGTTTGTACGGTACGCTTAATCTACCGTCAAATAAAGGCCTCAACCCATCGACTCGTGTATTCTTCCAATCCCGACCCCAGGCTCGTAACATTGGTGTCAGAAGTGGGATTGGAAGATGTCGTTGATGCCAGGGAACGAGAATCAAGACATGACTCGCGTGCAGGAGAGGAGTATTTCCGATACAAGACCTTCGGAGGGTGACACTATGGTGAAGCAGGTGATTGACGTGAATGCCCTGCTACAACGAATGCAAGAACAGTCACGTGCGCTTCTGGAGAAATTCAGCCGTCGGGAAGAAAGGGTCAAGACACGTCTGGAAAGTTTCTATGAGGAAATGGTTGGTCTATTACCAAAGAAGAAAGAGGCATGCGACAGAGCGGCTGAGAAGGAAGTAGACAGAAGTAACGACTCACTCGAGAAACAAGTCTTTGCGGAAGAGACTAGTGACGTGCAGGTGGAAGATGCGGTCTGTTTGAAGCCACAAACCAACTTTGTGGAACCTGAAGCTCATGTGCCGGTATTAGAGGATGTCATTTGTCAAGATTCAGGAGATTTGGAGACGTTGGAGTTGGCTACGACAGAGATCATTGAGACGGAGACTAGTGACGTGGAGATGGTTGTTGGACTAGTGGTGGAAGATGCGGTCTGTTTGAAGCCACAAACCAACTTTGTGGAACCTGAAGCTCATGTGCCGGTATTAGAGGATGTCATTTGTCAAGATTCAGGAGATTTGGAGACGTTGGAGTTGGCTATGACAGAGATTATTGAGACGGTAACGAAAACTGAGGAACAACTTGATATTCGTGGCAAAGAGAGTGGCGGACGACGCGGTATAATGACGGACAGAATTAGGAGGAAGTTGAAGGGTAATTTGAAGTTGAAGATTGAGGTGCGCCGTACGTACAGTCACGCTGGAGGATTGGTTGATGCACGCATGGTGAAAGGGAAGATGGGGCTTTGCTTCAGCGCAATACGCACTACAGAGACCAGACTGAAGAGGAGAGTGCACCCTAGATGTGGTGGCGCAAAACGGTTGGCTGCAGCAAGCTTGGTGAGGAGGAAGGTACGGCCTGGTAGCAACATCGCAAGTATCCCGATTGCTGTACGACGTAATTGCATCAACGCCAGACGATCTACATTATACAAGAAGAACCGAAATGTATTACATGATTGTGACAGCGGTAAACGATTCGTTGCAAGAGTCAAGATGAAGAAAGAAGACCAACCTGGGTACGATAGGGTAAATCGAATGACGACAAAGGTAAAGATGAAAGAGGAATATGGCCCAGCCATGACATGGTGATGATCATGCTCGGGACGAGCATGTCTTAGGTGGGGGCAGTGTCACGACCTATGCCTAGGTCGGAAACAATGATCGTGTGTCCTTGGCTTAGTGTTGAAATTTGACAGTTTAGAGAGACCTTTCCGCTCGATATCAGAGTAATTAAAAAGAAATTAGATATTTGAAATTTAAAAAGACATGTTCGGTTTGGTGGTTGTCATGGTGTTGTGTGGACAACAGTCGAGAGTGAAAAATGCGATACTAAAAAGAGAAATGAAGAAAGGACTAGTAGTGAACGCGAGTGCTATAGCTAGGCCAATGACAGCGTGTTCGTGGAATGAGTAGTCCTCGTGTGCTCGGAGGCACTCGGAGGTTTGTACGGTACGCTTAATCTACCGTCAAATAAAGGCCTCAACCCATCGACTCGTGTATTCTTCCAATCCCGACCCCAGGCTCGTAACATTTCCATAGTAGAGCGATGTTATAATGAATAACTTTTTAATAATTATAGAAGTCTGTGAATAAAGTAGGTAATTATTTGACACATTTCGATTTCATAATTCGAACTTTAAGCAATGAGCGTAGATAAAACATTTTATGACCTTGTTATATAAACAAGGTCATAAAATGGGCTTTACGCCATACTTTTCACTTTAATTGGATAGTTGACTGAAATCAACTTACCGTTTTTTGATTTGTTTTTGAAACTATAATTTACCAAATTAAATGGCAAAAAACATAATATTAAATAAATACTCTTTATTTGCACCACACAAGAAATTGCACAAAACAGAAATACATATTAAAATAGTTTTAGGCACAAAAGGCGGCCTTATCGCTCAGCAGCGATCTCTGCCAGGCAACCTTGAGAAAAGAAAAACAAAGGAGCTAGAGTTTGTAGGTGGTGTAGATTTATAAACTAAATTTTATTTAAATCGATCAAATAACAAAAATGTTATAAGAATTTTACTATTTCTGATTAGAAAGAGACAGCTGTATGAAAGTATGACGTCAAAGTGTTTCTCTATTTTTTCGTTTTGCGAGAAAGGGATAGAACACCCCTTTCAAAAGTTACAATGCCTATAACTTTGTATTTCTTCATTTCTTTTTTTGGGCGTCGTTATTTTTTTCTAGTTCTATTTTATAAAAAAGTCATTAAAAAATTTAGTCAACTAGCTACCCAATTGCCAGATTTATTGGTTAGTGACAATACTAAATTTTGCCATTATTATGTAAATTAAATGCTGCATTATTTTTGATCTGATGCAGAAGTCACGACATATTGCTAAGCTAATTAAAGTAGGTCAGGGAAGGTCTTTAACACTGATAAATAGTGACTACTGAGTTCAATGCCGAATCCATAATCCTAAATGCGAATATCTGCATCACAGTTGATTCGTTTGACGTATTTTCAATTAATTTTTCTTTCAAACGTTTTGGGCATTTTCTTACCTAATTTGGTGGACATAACTGACTATTAAATACTCATTATTTTTAAACCTAACTATACCTTTCATTACGTATTGTGTTTAATTTAAATATCTTTTTCTTGTTTTCAGATTCGTGCAGTTCTTCAGATGGAAGTCTTCTTCTATAGTATACGACACGTTAACGAACGAGTCATAGTTTATATTTTCGAAACGGTCGCTGCACGCGGGGCAGTAAAACGGGGAATCAGGACGGCGCCTGTTGCCCATCAGGCCTACTGTTAAAGCCCGTACGTGCGACAGACATGGCTATAGGCACTTTTTTCGCCATAATACTGCCACACGAGCAGCGACTTAGTCTTAAGTCACACGGTCACAATTATAGTAAAAGCCATGTCACATCAAATTGAATTTAGAGATCATAAATATGACAGTCTCATGCTGGCTATACACCTATGTCCATCCTTCTTTTCGTCCAATCGGCATGACACTGCCGATTGGACGAATTAGAACTGACCTTGTGAGGGCGTTCTTGGCATGAGATTCACTCCACACACTTTCAGTCAGGAAGGATGGCCGGACAGTAAAATGATCATTAATTATTATGACATTTTAGAATTGAATGATCATAAATTATGACATTTTCGAATTGAACGATAGTAAATTATTATGACATTTTGGAATTGAATGATCATAAATTATTATGACTTTTTAGAATTGAGTTTGGAGATCATTACGACATTTTCGAATTGAATGTCCAGAATGGTACCCATTTGGTTTTACAAAATCTCTAACCTTAATTACTAAGTCTTTTTACATGAAAAATAGTGATTTTTTTAGTATTTAGGTAGGAGGTAATTTAGTTTATTGTTTAAAAATTCTGACTTACCAAATCTGTACTAATTATGACAATTTTTGTTCATTTATTTTGGTTTACAGATTTTGTTTACAAAAGAATTACTCCTGATATCACGAGGTAGTGAATTTTATTTGAATAACTACATTTATATAGCCTAATTTGGCTATTTTTAGTCTAAAACATATCGACTGTAGCTCAGTAATATTAATAGGTCACAATTGTATTTTATATTTTTACAATCAATCTTACAATGTTTTAGTATGTAAGATTATATGTATTTTTATTTACAATTTTCATTTTACAATCAATGTAATATGTTAGTCTGTAAGTTTTTTTTGAATTACAATATTCAATCTCAGTGAATAGTGATCTAGTTTGTAGTACCTACTTATAATTTACATAATTTTTACTTGATTATCTATGATTATGATTTTCATTTCGAAAGTAGGTAATCTTGAAATTATACAGGTTTATATAAAAAATACTATATTGCTCTCGGCCTGTAGTTGTTTACATTTAAACTAGCGACTTTTGTTCTACGACATTTTTTTAAATCGATATTTTGAGAATTATCAAATATTCAATATTTAACAGAGATACCTGATTGTTACTACTCTGTAATGTAACATCGGCAAGTGGCAACGGCAGCGGTGCGCGAACTCGCAACGAGCCACCGGGGCGATTGGTTTGACAGTGTAATGTCACTGTACAGAAATAACGAGGAAATAACATTATTTTTTTGTATGAAATAAATAAATATTGAATATTGAAAAGTCGTAGAACAAAAGTTGTTAGTATATGTAAACAACAACAGGCCGCGAGCGATTTGGTATTTTTTATATGACCCTTTATATTATATTTAAGTTAAGATGCTTCCAACGGTGTTCCTTAGATTAACCCATTGTTTAACTTGTTCAAATACCATACATTGCAGGTTATAATATTTTATTAAAATACTGACATAATATTATAATAAAAAAAATCTGGCAAAAAAATCGCATCTTTTTAATCTTATTGTTTAAAATATTTCTGTCTACATCTAGATTCTGGGCTATACTTCAATAAAAATCAAGTATACCCATTAGTATATTTGTGTTTATTCATATACAATTTACATTTGTGAAAAGAGAAATATTTAAGTAAATGAATTAATAATAAATTTAAATATAACATTTTAAGGTAAGATTGTACGGCTGCTGGCTCTGAATGTGAAAAACCGTTGGGAGCCCCTTAGTGTTGCCATAACGTCAATTTACTGCTTCGAATTTAAAGTCGGATTATAGGAGAAAAACCGTTGGGAGTTCCTTAATGTTGCCATAACGTCAATTTATTGAATTTAAAGTCGGATTATAGGGAATAAAGTAACAGGAAACATCACTTCAATATAAGTTATGTTAAGTTATGTAAAATAGTGAAATATACAAATATTTACAACACCTGTGATGAAAATACAAGGTGTAACGAAAATTTGAAATAATATTTATCAAGTAAACTTATGCACCCATCAAATATTATTTCAAATTTTCTTTACACGTTGTATAAAGCAATACTAGGCCAAGAAATATTGTACCCAATGATTTTTAAAGGTCGAAGAGAAACTGAAGCCTTTTTTACCTAAACGAGGTCAGTAATTGCAAGTTTTAGCCGTGACATACCTTATTGGTAATTTTCTCTATTATTTTGCGAGAAACAATACAAATATTAAATGGAAAAAGTTAATTGCATTTTGAAAAAGGGCACTCAAGTTTGAGTAATCATTCATGTTTACAGTTTTCGTTTGGTTTTCAGTCATTTTTATTGTAGTTTAAAAAATTTAATGCTCTAATTTTTTGAAAGCTTTAAACGTTGCCATTATTTATTACAATTATATAGAAGCAAGTGCAAGCTTTTATTTACACTTTAATTTTTCCATACTTTTGTTTGTATGGGAAAATTAAAGTGTGGTATTTTTAAATTTTCTAATTTTTCGCAATTTTTATTTTTTGATTTTTTCTATCTTAAGAACCTTCTACTGACAATAACAAATACTACAGAAAAGAATGAGTTATGGCGTGATCAAATAGGAATTATTTTTTATATATAAATAAGATATAATATGTAATTGTATACTTTAAAAATCCTTGCCTGCACAGAGCTGTGCTGATAGCGATTTTTTTTATTAGAAAAATGCAGTAGTTTCTGTGCAATTTGGAGAAATACAATTTTTAAAATAGATTAATATTTTCTTGGTTTTATTATCTATGTTTTATCACGGGGCCACCATCTCATACATCGAAAATTGTAGTACTAGAGTATGTTCATAGAGGGCATTAGGGGTAGCCATTTGAAAGAAATTATTAATTAGCGTCAGCTCACTAGCGACAAGCGATAATAATTTGAACTACATTGCAAGATGTGGTACGATACGGTCAGCTAGGCACATCAGCGCCAATAGATGGCGTTTATTTTGTAATTAGATAATTTTATTTTGTTTATGAATGAAAATGTGCATATTTTTTTATAATAATATGGTTCCCGGCTATAGCACTATATTTATAAAGTATCCAACTACAGTTCAGATGTATTTTAATTGTCAAAATACTTTCATTTGTACCGACAATTATGAGGTGGTAGCAGCAGAAATTTTCACACACACATTCAAGCTGTTTACTAATTTCGTTATTATTGACAAATACTCACTAGCCTATTGGTACAAACACTAGCTACAATGACTACGTATACTGGGTTCTATTCACTGACTTGAAATCCTTTTTTTATTTTTTTATTGTTTAAAATTATTATTATATATTAAATATAAAAATGAATTTTTGTCTTGTCTGTGTGTATGTCCTTTATAGAATCGTAAACTATGCATTGATCATGGTGATCTTCAGCAAAAGTGTTGTGCATCGGCCCACGAAGGTTTCAGAGTTAGTACGGGTTGGCGGGCTTCACACACCCCTATCATTCCAATATTTTAGTTAGTGGCGTAGAAACGCGCGCAGGGTAGGTACAGCTAGTATGTAATATAATATTTTTATACCTAAATAGCCTGTATTTGTCCAGCTGAGAGCTGAGAGCTGATGATTGAGGATCTTGGAGACGGGTGAAGAGCACGCTAACGGTATTGGAGATAGGTGGGGGGTGCTCGACCAAATGTCATTTGAAACCTCGTCCAATTACCAATGAGCTGAAAAAAAATTCAAAATGGCGGAAAAAACATGGCCGCCATACAAATTTTGTTGGTCTCTATCTCGGAGGGTATGACAGTTGGAAAAGTGGTTTCATAGCAAAAGATGATCGAAATGGGGATATCTATTTAGTGACAAGAAAAAAATTCAAAATGGCGGAATTTCTTTTTTCATTGTATGGCAATTGGGTACCTGCCCACTAATTTTTGCTAAATCCGAGTATGAGCGACCACGTAAATTGCTACAAGCAGTTACGCGGTCCGCTTTAGCGGGCCGCGCCCCCACGCGAAAAACTAGTTATTATTATATTTATACTATATATAGCTCGATTACCACTCACTCACTCACTCACTCACTGACTGACTCATTGACATAATTGTTCTCCCAGAAGGAGTCTGAAAACGATATAATGATGTATGGGGGATGTGTTCGGGTGCGGGATTCGAGTAGGGAAAAATTATGACATTTCAGAAAAACAAGATGGCGGCCGACGTGATTTCTGTAACTTTTTTGTTTTCCGACCGATTTCGTTTAAACTCGCAACGATTGTAGATATAAGTAAACGATTAATAGAGAAAATGGAAAATTTTGGAAAAACAAGATGGCGGCCTTTGGATTGGATTTGGAAAAACAAGATCAAAAACTACTACTATAGGCAAATAAAAGAAAGTATATTTATTTATCATAATCATCATCCTCGCAATAGCGGTGGAATAGGTATACCTACCACCTGTATAATAGGTAGTCCGTTTTGTCTTTGTTTGTCAACACTAATTTGACATTCGAAGGAAAAAGAACAAACAGAGTATAACTATTTCACAGCTATTTCACATTTATGAATAAGGGGGTTAGTATAATACTGCGATATAGTTCATGTTTTCAAAAGAATTTTTCCCTAATTTCTTCCGAAAATTCATACAGTTGGCAATACCTGACCAACGCAACGCAAACGTCGAAAACAAAGTTTTAATTTTGTATCAAATGCATACAACGAAGAGCGGCAACATCGCTTGCTGTCTTATTTTATCAGCGAACTGGCAACGCAGCATTTACTTACACGCAATCCAGCTGATTCGCCATCTATTAGCATTTTCATAACTGCAACTATTGCCAAAGCAACGTCATCTATCGGGGTTCGATCAAACTGTTCCGTAGCAGCAGCGCCTCCTATTTTTAAACTTATTATCTGCTATGAAGCTACTCGCAGTAACAGCGCCATTATTTCCAGTTTTATCCGTCGGGTGGCCCACCCGAAGAAATTAAGCTTGTCGCATTTCTTTCTTCGTGATGGGGTATCTGTACTAGTATAGTATTATATTATCTGTGGTTTTATTAAACATAGGTACTACCTAACATACACTTATAAAAAAATAATTAATATTAATCACATACTCACATACACAAATTACAGTTTTCTGTGATAATGACAAGTCGTTCTTAAATAATATAGCTTGTACCTACGACTGTCTATTATACATACCTAATTATTGTTATGGTTTTTTACCTTAGATTGTAAATTGTATGTAATAGATTAATCTCGAAACACTCGAATCGACAGGTCTTTTTCGAAGTGAATAAACGAAAATTGCTAAATCTCTGCATTTTTTTTATTACTTATTAGTTACATGTTTTATTAAATTTCACCTGTCCCGACGTTTGTCTGTCTGTAATCAAATCCACTTTTAGTTAAATTTGATCCACTTCCTGGTTACCGATTGAGATGAAATTTTACATGCATGTGTAAATCGGATGAGAATAGAAAATTATTATGACATGGAGCTGATCTGATGTTGGAACTGGAAGGTGGCCATAGGAATTCGGGAGGTAAACGGCGACCCCATTGAGTTTGGGCCCCTTTGATTCGTCCTGATGAGAACTTTGGTGCTAGATGGCAACCAGGGTCTAGTGCTGTGAAGAAGAATACGGATAAAACGTTTAAGAGTTTTTTTTTAAATCAAATAATAAAAAAATCTCGTGCTATTTTTGTTACCAAACTCCTCCGAAACGGCTCGACGGATTGTTATGATATTTTCAGTGTCTGAGAGCAGGTTGTTATCTTTTTTTTTTAAATATCCTTTACGGCAAAACAACGTTTGCCGGGTGAGCTAGTATTTTTATAAATTTATGGTAACTTGTTTTTAAACTCTTTGTAATGGGAACGGTGAACCCTATGAAGGTGAAACACAATTACGCCTAGCGCGAGGACGTCCTCTTCTATCGAAGCTGTTCCGATAAATACTGCTAATTGCCTTTTTTACACGCAAATAGGTATCATTTTAATATACTTAACAATTAAAAGAAAAAACACTGAACCAACGATTGATATCGATTCACGAACAAAAGTATTATTTTGAAGATCGGAAGAAGAATGTCGGAACATATGCGACTCATATGATAAACACAGGTGCTCTCTCTATTTCTTCTCTCTAATAATCCTATGGGACGATAGCCCCAGAACGATCGGAGATCAGACAGGACGATGGCTTAACGTGCTCTCCGAGGCACGAAGTTGAAGCACCACCGATTTCCAAACTCCGGGATATTTCTAAGCATTTTCTAAAAAACCCAACAACACAAAACTTTTTGGTCCGACGCGGGAATCGAACCCAAAATCTGCAGGTGAAATATTCACCACTAGACAAACGAGGCAAACTCAAATAATTTATTTCATATAGGCCTAACTTATAGGCTCTTATGAATAGTCAGTAAAATATGGTTATATAGATACTTATAACGGTACGCCGTACGGTACGGTAACGGCAGTTAACGGTAATACGGTAACTCTGGTTTACAGTCAGAACCCTAAAAATTATCGTGAATCAAGATTTTAGTCCGACAGCTGCAGCCGATTTGCGATGTAGAGTGAGTCATGGCAATCATGATGATAAATAATTGTGCTTATCTACACGATAACTATGTTATTATGTACTGTAGCACAGCTGTAGGTACGACAACAAAGGAAGTTTAGCAGAATGTACGACATAATACGTTGTTTTATTAGTAGGTACGCGAATTTCGACTTTCAACCATAGCGAATTAAAAATGATACTACAGTAGGTAATATAGCTCCTATCTGTTCTAAATGACTGTTTTTCATTTACAATATTTCTGTTTTTCTTTAGTTTGAGTTACAACGTGGTACGAGAGTGTTGTGAGTTAATTAGCTAATGTTTAGCTAATCTAGTGTTTATTATGTTGTGTGAAACAGTTATAATATAACTACATATCAGTGTAAAGACTTGCGGGTTTACCTTGGACATATTTTGAAGTTATATGAGTGAATGGAGGGTCATAATTTAAGTGAAAATGTGTTTAAAAAAATACCATCAAAATAAATATAGTTTGTAACAAGAGGACTAGTCCACTAGCTAGTACCAGAGAGAAATATAGAGAAGAACTCGCAACGGCTTTGTCGATAACGGTTGATGAAATAAAGAATGGCAGACGATAGAGACAGTCTTTTGCCTGTGCCAAAGAGATCGCTTGCGACCTCTATAGAGTTGCCAATACTTCTTAATATTACTTCCATGTGTCTAACAGGTATTCTTTACATTTTTACTTACTAACGGATAGGTATCTATAACTCTCCATTCGTATGTTGGTGATTTCGAAATACTTTGGGTTTAATACGGATGCGATTTTTAACACTCTCATAAAAGACAGGCCATAGAGTGCTAGGTGATTTTTGGAACGCCTGAATCTTGGGCAATTTTGAGATTTTCCAAAAAAAAATGCCTATAAGTACCTTAGGCACAGATAATATAATACTATACTAGTACCTTAGGTACGATTACTTATAGCTCTTAATTTTTAAAGGCTAAGTATTACTAAAATAACCTTGTATTTTTATCTTTGACTTTGCTTTAGGTAGGATTGTGGTAATCTATATTTAGTTTTACCTACCTAGTCACTAAACTGGTGCTGACCTTGCCCCGTCAAATACGTAAACAATACAAAAAACTTGCATGCTAATATTTTGTTTCAATGTAGTTAGATATACATACCTACTAGCGGACGCTCATAAATAGGTACCTATCTACATGTAAACAAAATCTGTCGATAACCACCCCCTCCAATTATCTCCGAAGTTTACCTATCGAAAAATCTGAACTGATTATGATCAATTGGGGTTACCTTATATTTTACAGGAAAAATAAAATTAACTCTCTGATTATCATACTTTTTTAGGGTTCCGTACCCACAGGGTAAAAACAGGACCCTATATTACTAAGACTTCGCCGTCCATCCATCTGTCTGTCACCAGCCTGTATCTCTTGAACCGTGATAGTTATAAATTTAAAATTTTCTCACGAAATGTGCATCGAAAAGAAAGTAACGTTTTGTATGCAAAATAAAAAAAAAATCCGGGTATGACGCAAATTCTTAGTGCCTACTGCCTATGGTTATTAAAAAACATTATTTTATTTTCCTAGACTATTTTGGTATTGGTTCATGAGAAAACTTGATACCACCTTTGGCCATTCTTCTTTCCCACTGTTTTAGGCTCAGCTCTGAGCAACATCATCCTGTATCGAACGTGCGTGCACTCCCTGGGCCACGCGGACGAGGACTGCAAGCCGTTCCTGTCGCCAATAAAGACCAACGCCACAGCATGGCTGGAGCAGGACGTACAGAAATACGCCACCTATATATCCACAGTGAAAATGGTGCTGGAGTACATCTGTCCCGCCCTTCTGTCCATGTTCCTCGGAGTGTGGTCGGATACGTACGGGAGAAAGCCCTTGATTGTATGGCCGTTGTTTGGTAAGTGAAAAGAATTGACTCCCAAAAACTTCAGTACAGGAACAAAAACTTTTGAGATATAATCACATTCAATGTCTTCTGTTAAATTACAGTTCAACCCAGAAGTTAATGGTTACAGATATTTCAATTTTTTTTATTGGAAATTTCATGAAATGCCCGCGAAAAACTTTAGCACCAGCCTCCTGAGCCAAGCGACCGCAATAGCGTTACGTCGCGATGTAAGAAATGGAACAAAATTCAAAATAATGTATCATAAGCGATTTGACGTTCAGTGAGTAGTGACGCTCAGCTGAGCGTCACCAAGTGCCAAAATTCTTTACTTCGATTGATTTTTTGTAGAGCGCAGTTTTGAATTGTGTTCCATTTCTATACGTCGCGACGTAACGCTACTTGTCACTTGGCTCAGCCAGTGGGGAAGCTATAGAATTATGTACTACTCCTACTGAATCCGAGGTCGCGTTTTCAGGTTTATTTCTTTCGAGAGGTTCTTGCCCGTATTCTCGGTGTCGAAAGTACGGGGATTTGAATCGAGTTGGCAGATTTTGGCAGAAGTTTTTGCCAGTGTCGGGCTGATTCGCCATTTTTGAAAAGGTCACTCTGGATATGATAACACTACCGTAGATATCTCACTCAGTTTTCGAAGCGGGACAAGCATGCTGGTGAGATGAACTTATAGTTATTTTCAGGTATGGCGATGTCCGGCATGCTGCTAGTGATCTTCGCCTCGATGAAGAGCCTAAGCGCGTGGTGGTATGTGGCAACAGCGGTACCGTTCTCTATCTCCGGCGGGTACATAGCCATGTTCACTGGCGCGTACTGCTACATCAATGACACCAGCACCGCTAATACCTCGTCTCTTAGGTAGGTACATTTTTTATAGACAGATGCCTAACGCGTATAATCTCCGTCAGGGGAAATGAAGGGGGGGCTTTTGCCTACTAAGAACTGTCTGTCACAACGACGGACCCGTTGGCGGGAGGATGGGTTACACTCTCGTTTTCACCGCGCTCCCACAGCCACCAGCACACATACTCTATAACTCGGTGCTTATCAAAGAATGATAGCCACTGGCATATATTTTTTTATCCATTGAGGGTTTGCTATGAAATAAATGTAACATTTTCGTAGCAAACCTTCAATGGATAAAGTGCTAGTATTTTTTAATAGGCACCGAGTTACAGAATACGTGTGCTGATCTCGACCAGCCACGTTAACAGCGGGTCTCATCACCATCGGCAGCCTGGCCACTGCCTAAACCTCTAAAAGGCGTGCCTGTATGATGTATCACTGCGCCTGTCTCTATGTTTTGGGTGATGGACGTCCAGCTGGAGTCTCAGTTAAGTACGACTTTTTACAAGTTTTTTTATTCAGCTTGCAATGTTCTGGTAGGTATACCTTGTATTATGTACGGGTCAACTGAATTTTAAATCAGTTAATTTCAATATTTAACAGATTAAGTCGAAATTTTGCATTGGTAGCAATGATTTTGAATGAATGCCAATTGAATGACTGCATTTGTAGCGAAGAGACGTCATTCTGAATCTAATATGGCGGATTGTTCAAGATGGCGGACTGGTTATTTTGTGCACACTTATGGACACAAGTCCATTCAGGAAGAACTCGGCATCAAGCAGCGTCTGTCTTCCATCGTTCAGGCTCGAATTCTCACTTTCTTTGGTCACGTAACTAGACGTGACAATATCTCCATCGAACATCTAGTCGTCCAAGGAAAAGTAGATGGAACCAGACCTCGCGGCAGATCGCCTATGAGATGGACGGACCAAGTTAAGGCTGCAGTGGACGTCCCCTTACATGTGTGCACCAGGAAAGCAGCTGTCCGGGAGAAATGGAGACGAATTGTCAAGCGTGTCACTGAAAAGTGATGACCACGACCGCTCTGACAAGAGCGTTACGAAAGAGATGATGAGGATATGGTATGGCTTGGGTATCAAATCAAAGGGTTTGCTGAGGAGAATTCTTTTAAAATAAATAAATAAATAAATAAATAAAGCGTTTATTTGAAAAACTCCATATACAATCTTCTTTGGACTCCTGACCCCTAAACTAGGAAAGCCCGTGTCTTAGGGGCCAGTGCCTTCCCATAAGTTGAAAACATATCAAATTATTATTAATACTTAGGCTAACAACTAAAATTTTACAATTAAATCTTTTTTTTTTTGGTTAAGTTTAACGCTTTACAAAATGAAAGATCAAATAGCATGAAGAGTAAGTACAAAATTAACAACAATAGCATTGCATGCAGCAATCGTAAAGTTTTTATAATATTGATATACCTACACTCTACAGTGCCGAATTTTACAGCCAGAGTAATTGGGAAATCTCCCTTGCTCCCATCGTCTTCCATGTTCTTATGTTCCTTCTTCGTCTCAAAGCAACTTCACTTCACTTACTGATTGCTCACTCTTGTGAATCGGAGCAATAAATGAGGTCCCCGTAGGTATCACTCAGTGTATCGGACGTTCACTAGCGATATCACGTTGTCATTTGATTCGTGAAGCAATGAACTCTAGCGAAAATTAATCGTTACCAATATTATCGCATAATAGCGAAATTACGTAAATAATAAATGTGAACTTTTTTAACTCTTTTGTAAGAATAGTACTGCTGTAGCTGCAAGGCCGGCCGTTGTAAATTTTATATTGAAGTTTCCTTTAGAAATATTATGAGAAATCTTCGTAAGCATACTGTTTAGGTGCCTACGTGAGTAGGTATCTTGACTTTGTTTTTGTAAATTAAGGTGACTATTATACAGACTATGTTTAGTGCCAAAATATTTTGCGTCGTCCTTACTGCGACATTCGCATGAGATTATTGACTACAGACGTATTTTATTTTTGCAACGAGAGGAGTACGTACCTACCTGCTTACTTATCTTTTAACGGTTCACCGCATTTCTAGTTCGGCTGCTGGGTACCTACGTGTTTTAACCTTTGTTAGTTGGCTTCGTCGGTAAATGAAAGACATATTATCGTCTTTTATCTCTTTCCGAAGTATCAAATTGTTTAGCTAAATATGTAGTTAGATAGCAGATATTTAGTAGGTAAATACTTTCATCATTTTATGTATCAATATTAACAGTTATACTAATGTCTCTATAATCGCTATAGTCCACTTAGTGACAGTTTTTATCAGATAATCGTGGTCGATACGACCACATTTCACCAATAATAAAATAAAATAACGATACGTATAGTTATTGAAACGAAGTTTCTTTTGGGACGGTACAGCGGAGGGGGCTAGGCGAAAGAAAATGTTTTCCGTCACGAAAATCCCTGGCCGAAATGATGAAAATCCACGAAATTTTCATAGTCTCCTAAATGAAATGTTTGATATGTCCACATTCAAAAAATATCCGCCACAAGTATGCAGTCATATTGTGATTTGGTATGAGAAATTCGTTAAATAGCTGGTGAACTTCGTTTCAACCGAGTGTTTCATTCGAGTGTTCCATGACACGCTTCTTTTTTTGATTCTACTACGCTACGGAGCGATAGTGGATGAGACGACGTTTATATATTGAACCTGCTGATGATCATTTATTTCAGGATGACAATACTCAATGCGACGATATCAGTGGGCACTATACTCGGGAGCTTGTGCAGCACTTACCTCATCCTGACGTTAGGAAACGTCTATTTGCTTCTATTGACCGCTACCCTGAACGTGGTGGCGTACGCTTTCGCGAATGTGTGGATTGTGGAGTCTTTAAGAGGGGCATTGCAGGTGAATTGTACAACTGATATTATTTTACTGGTAATAATAGACCGCAGGGTTTTTTGGCAGTCTCCACTCAGATGGGTACCACCGAGATGCGCTAATTATTAACTACCTATTTATTATTTATCGCTGATCGGGATTAAAATATACGTAACTATGTACAAGCAATACCTGCCCCCTGAGTCAAGTGACAAATTGGGTTATGTCGTGACTTAGGTAAGTAAGTATACAAATGGGACAAAATTAAAAAATTATGCGAATGACGTTTAGTGACGTTCAGCTGAGCGTAAGCGATACTTCGCATACATTTTTTGAGTTTGGTTCCATTTCTCTACCATTTCTCTACGTCGCGACGCTATTTGTCACTTGGATCAGTTGTATTTTAGTTAGAAGAGCTCTCTAGCTTATTTTCGTTTCGGCATAGGAAGACATTACCACCGGGCATGACGTCCGTGCAATGCGTCGTAATACAATGCTTTCCCGGGACGCTCTCATCAGACGCGACAATCACTTAAATGGCGGCCACTTTTTTTATCCATGCGATAATAATATATTCTGAAGAAGGTTTAATTGCGAGAATTACGTGAATTTACGTCTAGTGGCTAGTGTGCGGGGAAAATCAGCCCCTTTGTACATGGCTCGTAACCGTAAGCGTAGCGTACCTAATCCGCGCGTACGAGCACGAACATATTCAAACATGTCCGCAGACGAAGCGGTGTTGCAGCGAATTGTATAAGGAGGCGTAATTGTCATATTGTTATGCGTAGCATCATTACGATACGCTTACGCTTACGAGCCATGTGCGAAGGGCCTAAAGTTTTCCGCCATTGTAGATTGTTTTTTTTTCACAGGGTGGTGCATCGCGAGTTCTTGACATATTATATGTAAAAGAGATGATACGGGAGTGTTTCAAAGAGAGACCAAATAAAGGCCGTGCGCAAATTTTCCTCCTGGGCGCGGTCAGAATACTTCTGATCATGGTGCTCTATGGGTTGCTCTCTTTAGAGTACATGTATACGAGGCAGAAGCTGCAATGGTCTTTACGGCAGTACACCATGTACTCTTCAGTCAGTACATTGCTAGCGTTTGTGGGAGTATTCCTGGGTGTTATTATCGTTCAGAAGTTGCTGCGGCTTGGAGACGTGGCGTTTTCGATGCTCGCATTGTTCACGGCTTCAGTTGATAATCTGTTGAAGCTGTTTGCGGTTGATTCATGGTACATGTATTTGGGTAAGTAAATAGTTTTATCGCGCACTAAAAACCTACTTTATTCGATCGGGTATTTCTAAAAAGCTAAGCTAATTTCATTGGTCTCGATAGTGCTATCTAGAGCAATGAATAAGTACGATGAAGTGTATACGAACTAACTACTTAACTATCGAAACCCTCGACTCGTACCTACTTCACCAGTTTATTTTTTATTGTATCTAAATTATTAGCTGGCCCGCCTCTGTTTCGTTCGCGCTATCCCGTGGGAATTGTTTTGCCTCCTTATCTCTTGGCTAAATTATGAAAGAAACCTAAAATGTCCCTTGAAGGTAAACGCGTTGCAAAACAGCTTTTCTAGGTCCAAGCATTTGGGCTGAATGATGAAGTCAGTGAGGTTTTGCGATGTCCTTTGTTTAGAGCGTAGAATCTACTAAGTAGGTATGTACCTATTTTATTAGTCAAGTTCACTAGGTATATCCTATGTACTTATTATAAACGCGACAGTTTATCAGTATGGATGAATGGACTTTGTAACTCGTTCACCCCGCAACTACTAAACTGATTTGGCTGAAATTTGGAACATAGGTAACTTACCTATAATCCGGATTAACACATAGGATACTTTTTATCCCGGAAAAAATCACCGTTCCCACGGGATTAGCGGAAAACCGAAATTCACGCGGGTAACTAGTCTAATAATATAAATATGGTTTCAGGTTCAGCAATATCGTTGTTCAAGGGCCTAACAGGGCCGCTGTTAAACGCCTTTTTGACTAAAAACTTTCCAATGGAGGACATCGCCAAGATCTTCTCGTTCCTCTGCGCAGTCGAGAGCATCGGCCCGATGGTGGGGCCGGTTGTGTTCAACTCACTGTACAGCGCGACGCTCGTGTCGTTCCCTGGAGCGATTTATGTGTTGAGCAGCGTTATGAATATGTGTTGTTTGGTTTTATTGGGGTAAGTATTGTACCTTACCTATTCGACAACCTCCCTGGTGCAGTAGCGCACGCTCGGATTCGAGTGGGAGGTCGCGAGTTCGATTCCCGCCACAGGCCACTTTGGAATTTTATAATTTCTATATTGGATCAGGTCGGATCTGGTGGGAGGCTTCGTCAGAGGCTAGCCACCACCCTACCAGCAAAGACACGCCGCCAAGCGATTTAGCGTTCCATTGCGATGCTGTGTACAAACCGTTGCAGTGAGTTTACTTACCCCATCTAAGCTAGTACGATTACATCTTCGGCTGCATCATCACTTACCATCAGGTGAGATCGCAGTCAAGTACCTACTAACTTGTATAGTGTAAAAAAAAAGGTAGTGGCGACTGGCGGGCCTCGGATTGTAAGGCTAAGGA
Organism: Coenonympha arcania; assembly: GCA_036785405.1. Taxonomy (NCBI): domain Eukaryota; kingdom Metazoa; phylum Arthropoda; class Insecta; order Lepidoptera; family Nymphalidae; genus Coenonympha; species Coenonympha arcania. The sequence continues at coordinate 4,810,249 of CM072074.1, forward strand.
GTCACTCAGCGGGCGATAGAGAGAGCTATGCTCTGAGTTTCTCTGCGTGATCAAGTCAGAAATGAGGAGATCCGTAGACGAACCAGAGTCACCGACATAAGAGTGGTTATGGGCACTTAGTTCGAAGAACCGACGGACGATGGCGACCCAAAGTGCTGGAATGACGACCCCGCACGGGAAAGCGCAATGTTGGCAGATCTCCTACGACATAAAAGAGTCGCGGGAAGGCGCTCTATACAAGTGGCGCAGGATTGTGCGGCTGGAAATCATTGCAGGAGGCCTTGGTCCAGTAGTATAGACGTCCGTCGGCTGAAACGTGAAACTCTTGAAATCGTTAAGTATCGCATCTTTTGGCCTGTTTAGCCTTTAGCGCGTCCAAAACCGCCATGGCGGTCTCATTGACGTTTGACAGCGCGCGTCCGAAACCGCCATGGCGGTCTCTGGACGCTTGCGGATTCGCCTCTTCATATTTCCTTATACAGTGCTCAATGATCTATAGTTGACCTTTTTTATCTTGTTCTAACCTAATGTCAATGAAATGAGACAGCAAAAACGACCGTTTAAAGTCGCCTTAATATTATTGGTCTATGGCAAATCCGGTCGTTTGAGAGGGCGTTTTTTTGTACCTCTTTGTACCCATTACAAAAACGACTAATGTGACGAAAAAATGTATGAAGACCTACGATATTTCTGTTGTTTCTTATTGCTAAGGTTCTAAGGTGTAAATTAAACAATATACTTTAGGTTAGAAATGGTTGTCTTTGAATACATCAAAAAAATTGTACCCTGAGTACCCTTCCCGTGTACTATGCGTGCCAACAAAGAATAGGACCGCGCTTGCTGCCAACTTCACACGATAACTGTCAAAATAGTACTGCCAGCAAAAAAAGTGCAAAACAGAAATTTCATATATTTTTTATTGTTCATGTATAATCATTATATTCATTTAAAAATACTATTCTTGAATTTTATTAATGGATAATTTTGGATTAATTAATTCAACAGGTATGGAAACACTTTAAAAAATGAACAAATACATAATAAATGTTACTGGTCACCCTAATATGTCGCCATTTTGTGACGCTACTGAGAAGCTACCAGTGTGCCGTTAGCTACGCTTTCGTGTATACACGCGTGTGTCCTATATCTGTTGCCTACTAGACTTCCTTGTTATTGTTGGTTTTTTGTTATTATTGTTGACTTTTATTTTCATATTTGTTAAATTTTCGCTCTTGAGTGGACTTTCAACTCAAAATGAGTTCAAAGAGAGGTGCGGTGCTCCATCGTAGAGCACGAGAAATCGTTTTTAATGTGCACAAGTACTTCGAAAATGAAATTATATATTATGTATATTTCATTTCCTACTCATTTATAATTAATTTGGCGTGAAATGTATTAGAAATACCAAAAAAGCGTAAATTAAACATTTAAACGGAATATAATTTGTTTACTGATTTTTTTGCACACCATACACTTTAGTAATGAAGTTTGCGCGTATTTCTGAACAAAATGGCGTCTTGACAGTCCTATTCTCATTTGGCACGCATAGTATTTTGGGTGTCAGCTTGGCTAAAATTCATTGCTAATGAATGTTAAATTTACAGAAAATCGATTACTTAATCAAGTTTTTGTTAAATTTTTGTTAAAATTTAATAATCAATAGAAAACGAGTAATTTAAGATATACTGCGCATGCGCCAGCCCTAGGCCACTAAAGAGACCAAAAGATATGTTACTTCTAGGATCCCTCTCTGGCGCAGTGGCGCGCGCTCGGATTCGAACAGAAGGTCGCGGGGTTGATTCGCACGGGGTGTTCCAATTTTCAACAATATGTTACTTAGCTATAATTATTATAATTCACTGGTGTAGGAAAATGTATCTTTATGTCATGTTATTTGTATGAAACAATAAAACAGGTGTTCATGAGTCATAATTATATTATTTTATACTCACTTGAAAATTATCTTACTAGCTGTCCCGGCTAACGTTGTTTTGCCATATAAAATATTTCTCACCTATATGAAAATAGTTTACATTTTTTGGTGTAGATAGTTACTCAGGTTTTTTTAGAAGAACCTATTCTCAATCCAAATTATTTTTCATTCAAATACAAAAAAATATATAAAAATTGGTGAAGCTGAAGCCATTGCAGAGGAGTATTGTTAGTCAAGAGAATTTAGGATTTACATATTAGATCATGATTTCATGTACTACTATAGGTTTTCTTTTGTATACTTATGTAGGTATGTAATTTGTGTTTTCCAGATTTGTGCTGATATATTCAAGGAGAGGAACAACAACAGCGTACCAGATTATTGATAGTGAAACTGGTAATTTTTTTAATTACAACATAATATCTACCTTCCTAACATTAATTTCTATGCCTATATCTAATCATCCTGTGATGGCCACATTTTTTAAATTTCTAAGATTTGCCGTGGAAAGTCATCCAATAATTTCTGCTTCCTTTAAAACAGATAAAGATGTGTAAGTAGCATGCTAGGTCAATGTTAGTAACTTGTAGTGTTATTTAGTGTTAGTGGAGTTTTTCCGTTTGTTCAAAAGAGGTTAGTATAAATAAATATACATCAGGACATTACACACATCGCAATCTAGCCCCAAAGTAAGCGATGGCTTGTGTCATGGGTACTAGATAACTGATATATATACTATTAATAATATAATATATTCAAAAGGAAAATATTCATGCTCATCACACAAACATTTACCAGTAGTGGGAATCGAACCCCGACTTTCTACGCAGACGGCAGGTTCGTTACCGCTACGCCATTCGGTCGTCGAAGTAAACCTGTATAACGTATAGGTACGTCGAGTATAAACTATAAAACTGTATTTTTTTACTTGCAGATATAAATTAAGATACGAAGAAGATAAGACTGCAGCTGATAAGAAGCTTGATTATACAAATGATATAAAAAGAAGGATTTTTAGCGGTATGCTAAACGTCAAATTCATGAATCTTCTAAAAAATTTCAAGAGCGTAAAATCCTGGTCTTTCGTTTGCTATTAAGTTTTTCAATATGACAACTGTCTAATGAATAATTTGCGAAACTTGGGTGTGGCATATAGTAAACCCTTGGACTATCTAACCTAAGTAAACCGCTAAAATCGTGCATTTCTACTGCAGTATTTTACACACTACGTACATTTTTTTATCTTTCTGTGATATTATATGTATACCTACTAGACTTAAATAAATCGTATTATTTTTAGGTAAACTTGTGTCAATTTATGCTCATAGGTACAAATGGAAAATGAAATAATAGGTACTTACGTATGTGACGGCACAGCTAAGTACCTACATTAGATCTAATTCTTTAAGAGTAAAAATATTATTAGGTAGGTACCTATCACGAATTTTAGATATGCATAGAGAAAATTTTATCCAATCGTGTTTCTGCTTCTCAGCGATATTAGATTAAAGACCCATGACGTGTAAATTTGAAAGTAATAGTCTTTATAGATTTTGCATAAACCTTCATTCAAAATCGCTTAAATACGGCTTCTACACCGTTAATTCTGGAACGATTTTGAGAATTCATCCCATTTTTAGGGTTCCGTAGCCGAATGGCAAAAAACGGAACCCTTATAAATTCGTCATGTCTGTCTGTCCGTCTGTCCGTCCGTATGTCCGTCTGTCCGTCCGTATGTCACAGCCACTTTTTTCCGAAACTATAAGAGCTAAGTATACTGTTGAAACTTGGTAAGTAGATGTATTCTGTGAACCGCATTAAGGTTTTCACACTAAATTTTAAAAAAAAGTAATAAATTTTGGGGGTGCCCCATACTTAGAACTGAAACTCAAAATTTTTTTTTTCATCAAACCCATATGTGTGGAGTATCTATGGATAGGTCTTCAAAAATGATACTAAGGTTTCTAATATCATTTTTTTCTAAAATGAATAGCTTGCGCGAGAGACACTTCCAAAGGGGTAAAATGTGTGTCCCCCCCCCCCCTGTAACTTCTAAAATAAGAGTATGATAAAACTAAAAAAAATATATGATGTACATTACCATGCAAACTTCCACCGAAAATTGGTTTGAACGAGATCTAATAAGTAGTTTTTTTATTTTTACAATAAAACCTCTAAAAACAAAGTTAGTTTTGCGGTTCGATAATAAAAGTGGTTTTTATGGTTTTATTCCTCCGGTTGTAGTACGGAACCCTCAGTGCGCGAGTCCGACTCGCACTTGACAGGTTATTTGGTAACGATTTGGTATAATCTTCATAGAACGACTAAGGATACTAACGACAAACGGTATTATTCCAGAACGTTTTCATTTTAGTATTATAGTTTGCAAGATACCTAAATATTTCGAAATTTACCTAGATAGGTACTCTATGTAATCCAAATTACTTTGTTAAATCATTATATTTGCCCTTCACAGCTACATCAAACATGATAAATCTTATAATAATTATTATTACGAGTAAATTACTTTTATCAACTATTTAATTTTATCAATTATTGCCACACAGTCAGTTTGTTAAAGATCCGCAAAAAGTAAAAACAGAAAAAGGCACTTTTGGGAAGGAGTCATTACCCCCGAAAGGGTTCAGTTAATTAGGGTTCCGTACCCAAAGGGTAAAACGGGGCCCTACTATTACTAACACTTCGCCGCGCCGTCCGTCTGTCATCACACCATAGATAATAGTATTATCTATATCATAATACATATATAGACCACCATAGTAGATAATACTAGACTGTATCTCTATAGGTCTCTTGATACGTGATAGACACTTGAAGCACTAATGACGTATTTCTGTTTGCCGATAATATATAACGACAAATTATTGAAAAATGAAATAGATGGAGCTCCAATGCAACAAACGTTTTATGCCAGATATTTGCAATAACAAAAATACGCTTGAAATAAGCAATACCTATACTCATTTTTAAAATTCTCTAATATATAAAATTCTCTTGATTTTTTTGTTACCAAACTCCTCCGAAACGGCTGGACCGATCGTTATGAAATTTTCAGGGTATGATCTCTGGGTCTGGGAGCGGGTTGTTATCTATATTTTATGTCCCCAAGTAAACGTTTGCCGGGTCAGCTAGTAAATTATAAAATTAAAATAAAATATTCATGGTAGCTGCCATACAACAAGCGATTGTTTTGCAGTTTTTATAGACAATACGGAACCCTTCGTGCGCGAGTCCGACTCGTACTTGGCCGATTTATTTATTTTGTTTTCAATAGCAATACGAGTTTGTTTGACCAGGATGACGGTCGTTACTTTTTAAAGACATCTTGAAAAGAACTGCTTAAAAATCGATTGTATTACTGCTGCAAAAATTATAGCCTAATGAATGTGTAGGTTATATTGCCTGCAGAAAATAAAAATCACAGAAATCAAATTTAAGTTACGTTTATTCGTAAAGTAGGTAATCGCTTTTCACAAACGAACAAGCTTATTACAAATTAAGATCTATCTTAAGGCATATTATTGTAATACATAGTTACACATCTTTTGTACTATTTAAATGGAGTCATTTCCAGGATTTCTGTCTGTGTATCCAATTTTAACATACATACCCTGCATTCGGATATATAGCTTCTTTCATATTGAAAAGTCAGCCATATCAATTAAACAATATAAAGGCCTTTAGTAACAAAAATAAGCAAAACTACTCTACTTAATAATAATAATCACAGTTTTTTAATAGACAATAATATTATTATGGATTTCTCGTTAATTTGTACATACAACAATATAAAATAATGGTTATTTTTTCATATACATACATATCTATATATTTATTTATGATATCCGAGGACTTGACTTTATGTATACTCAGTAAGCTGTATCGCCAGATGTTCATACCATATGTTACAAATAACCCTGTAATAGTTATTCTCTTTTTTGTATTTTTCCTTCCAATGTCAAATGACTGATAACGAACAAAGACAAAACAGAGTTTAATTATTCCACGATTATTTGTTAGATGGGTTGAACTTCTACATACCTTATTTGCTTTCATTTAGAAAGAAACTTAGAACATTTAATGTTATATCAAAATGAAGTTTTTCCATGACTGACTCCATTACTTTGGAAGAGTTTCAATATTAAATATGAATCTAAATTTAGATTTTATTCAAATCTTACAAGGATTATTTGGTATGAAACATACCTGACAATACTACGGAAAAATCATATGAGATTCTCTATCAACTAAGGTGTCATAAAATTCAACATCACAAAAAAAGACTAAGCAATTACAGGTGAATCGCTAACAAAATCGATAGAAATAGACTTAACATTATATGTGTAACTATGTTAAAATTTAAACTGAGCAAATTTAACATTTAACATCACAGATTCTTATAATATGACGCACACTCGCGACTACTGGTAGGTGTCTCGAATTTGGATGAAAAAATTTTCAAAGAGGGGGAAAAAAAAACTTAAATCAACACTCTTAAAAAGACATTAAAAAAAACAGTATCTTATACTATAACATTGATTTTTTATCAATAAAAGTACAACCAAATGGTTTGTTCAAATCAAAGGTGTTGTTGTGCATAGGTTAGGTTTGAAGAATAATTACAATCTAAACATTAACTTCAATTAGTATCTAATTGTACAATACTTGTCACAGTGAAACAGTCTTCTATAATAAGATGGCCGAAAATATTCAATAATAATTAATTCTAATCTAAAATAATCAGATATTCGTCGTCTCAGCCGATAGGTATCAAGAATAGCCAAGCACCAAAACTTAACAATCCTGGAGTGGACAAAATTTAAAGAGGGATGGGTCAACAGTCCGGGAATTGACAACATTTTAAAAGGGATCGGGAGTTGACAACATTTTAAGAGGGATGGGTCAACAATCCGGGAGTTGACAACATTTTAAAAGGGATGGGACAACAATCCGGGACTTGTGAACATTTTAAAAGGGTTGGGACCAACCCTGTCGCGAAAATTCAACTTTTATTTAGTTTTTCGCTAAAAGTGTGTTAATTATACATCGCAGGCTTAAGGCCATGAGTTTTTCGAGCTTTGCAATTACGCGTCTACATGTTTTAAATCGCGAAATTCAAAATTATTGTGGTTTTATGCAATTTCCGTGAAATATTTGGCGAACTCTACAACAGGCGTAAGTGTCGAGAGCACGCACCAAATGGAAGGACATCTAGTGTCGCTGCCATTAAATGCAATGTGATCGTGATAATTAAAACCTACAATAGGCCTTAAACGAGTATCGGCAGCTTAAGTTTAGTATCGGCAGCCTTTACCTTTAGCATGGACGACATAAAACGTTTGTTGACGATCAGCTGAGACAACGACGATAAGATCAGTGTGCTGATTTCGAGGTTTTTTAAAATATGCTAACTTACTCGATCGTGAGAGAGTTAACGCCGATTTGTATGGAATTGGAATAGTTTACGAATTGTATCAATAGGTGTCGCTACAGCAATCCTATACAAATTCGCGTTTACGCTTTCACTGTCGAATAAGTGAAAAACTCGGAATAGGCACACAGAAGTTAGATTGGGTTAATTACATCGAATACATAAAGTCCGCGAATCACTTTTAGAGCGTCGCGCCAGTCCGCAAGCACCAATGATATCCATGCACCACCATAGTTGCACCAAAACACGTAAATCAACCAAAATCAATCGCTCACTGGGGTCATTGGGTCACTGGGAGTACTATCAAGAGGTCCATACATGTTTACCACTCTTCGTCCGGCTCCTGGCCTTGATCGACCGCTGCACTTGGTTTGTTGAAGTTCTGAAAAGAATAATATCCTATACCTTTAAACGAGCAATTCTTGTATATATATATATTTCTATATAATCCGAATCTCGGAAACGGCTCGAACGATTTTCATGAAATTTAGTATACAGGGGGTTTTGGGGGCGATAAATCGATCTAGCTATGATTCACCTTTAGAAAATGTCGAATTTACCAAAAAAAATATGAACCCTGCTGCCATCTATTGGCAACCGAGCAAAGCTCGGTCACCCAGATATTACGTTAATTAAACAAAAAAACCGACTTCAACTCTCATCAAACTACTGTTGTATACATCCGTTCCGATTAAAATTTTTAAACTTATATAATTTTCTCATTGATACCATTATCAGAACTGGACTAAATTGAAATGGGACCAAATTCATCATCAAAATCGATTCACCCAGTCAAAAGTTATGAGGCAACAAATAAAAAAAAAACTTGAGAGATGTCAAGGGACACCCGGATGGAACGAAGTATATCTGGCTTGCTTTCTATAAGAGAGAGAGAGAGAGAGACAGACAGAGAAACATGCGAACGCCGCACGGCTTACAATAGCTTACTATAGCAAAAAGTGTCGTTACAACTTTTCGTATGAATTTTTTCCGTCTAGCCCCCTTTCACAACGCGCGATAAGGAACTTCGTTCCAAAAACATACAGTCGAATTGAGAACCTCCTCTTTTTTTGAAGTCTGTTGAAAATAGGTTTTATTAAAGTGTCTCCGTGCAAGCAGCCCGCAAAATTCAAATTTTATTTAGTTTTCGCCAAAAGGAGGCTAATTATACAACGTAGGCTTATGGCAACGTTTATGCTTCTGCATGTTTTTAATAAAAACTTTGCTTATAAATCCCCATTAACCCTATATTAGCTTCCGAAAGATTTACTGCTGTTTCCCAGATCTGGAGCTATCGGGAACCTATATAAAGTAAACGAGTATTTTGACCAAAGTTTTTGTGAAAAACATGTAGATGCATAAACGTTATGCTCGCAAAACTCGTTTTCATAAGCCTACAACAATGTATAAAATTCGTCAACAAACACTAAATAAAGTTCGAATTTTCGCGCCCGAATGATACCCATCCATCTTAAAACTACAAAAAAAAAGTAATCAAATCGACACTTATGTAATGTTGCCCTCGGCTTCGCCTGCGTCAATTTTGGTTTTTGTAAGGCGTAAGGGAATCACTTTTTTTTTAGGAATAAAAAGTAGTCTGTATCACTCTCCCCCCTTTCAACTAGGGCCTATAAGTATGTCTTTGCCAAAAATCATATTCATCCATTACTATGATGTAGTATGGATTGAAGGAAAAACAAACTATAAATAGTCACATGTTTTTAAAAAGAAGGATATGGGTCATCCTCTAACGGACATTACAAAATGTACATTGTACATGAAACAAAAAATCTACAACTTTATATACATACCTCATTCACAATTGTCCCCTGTTATGAAAGCAAGGAACAAGCAAATAGTACGTAAAAAATTGATACTACGTAATATATACTATTATTAATAATAGACACGGAAAGTGCAACTTTATGAGTTAGTACATGGTAAGATTGTTAGAGTTACAGCTGGCAAATAATTAAAAAAAAAACTTTCACTATTTGAAATAGACTGGAAGGACAATTCAGTCTGCAGTTCTGTAGACTAACTAATACGCAAATAGTGTCTCAGATCTGCTATGACATTCTCGTAACGTTTTCACACATTTTTCTTGTGTCACAGTGATGTGACACAAGAAAAAGAAAAAAATATTAACACTGAAAAATGAACTTATACCTATTGGCTTAGAGTGTAAAATTGAATGTATTTCATCATAGGCAATAATACAATGTTCAACTTTGACGCGCTTAAGTAATTTCAATGTCGGAACTCTCGACCAATATGGCGTTTTGAACTACATTCAATTTTACGCTCTATGTCCATTGTTTTAAAATTAATTTTTCAGTGTTCGCAAAAAATGTTTTGAATTCAATATCGTCTGCTTATGAACGTAAATACCATCACCTTTTAAAACATATCACATCACGAAATGTAGCCGACACGTAACGTGAATAGCCGCCCTGTCCCATAAATTCTACAGTCAATAGAAAACTCCGTCAATGGACGGATACCTCATTCTAGACAAGTAACAACCGCATGGCAATGTCGAACGACTGTCGTGTAGCAGAAATAATGGTAGCCATAGCCCATCCAATCTATTGTCCAATCGGTATGACGCTGCAGACTTGATCCAATCTGCATTTCGTCCATATTCATCACACACGATGAAACTGTCCAATCGGCAGCGACTTTCAGTTGAAGCCATAGCGCCACTAATGGCAACGCGCGCACTACGACCTCTCCACCGACAAGTTTTGATTTTAATGAACTGACGATCGCCGGCCCCCATACACGGTCCAATCAGTATGATCAAACCAAAATAAAAAGGTTTCTAAAAAAAATTAAGCCTTTTTATTTCCATTATTTTAAAACTACACCGATCGACTTTTATCAAAAATATTGAAAAATTCATAAAATAAAATATTTTTTTATATTTTAAAAGGTAAAAACGATTAAATAAACTATTTTTGAATCTGTGGCAAAAACACGAGAAGCGTAGCCATGGCGGGCTGACAGCGGATGTGACGTACATGTGCGTGCTTTCTGACTCACTTTTTGAATTAAGAAGTAGCCACTAAGTACTTTGATTTATGACTTATGAGGAAACAGATCCTGACGCCCTCTGACGTTTGGGACGTTTTGAAACGTGACATTTTTAAAAATAATAATGCGACTTTTTTTTAGAGAATAAAGACAATCTTTTTTTTTTCGACTGGAATGTCTAATTCGACTTTGTCTTGATCAAAGATAACTGTCACACTAATCCACACCCACGCACGATTAATTATATCTGATTCAAACGGTAGAATGAATGGTCGATGGCTACCGTAAGAGACGCAAAAGAATAACCAACGAAGGCCTCACCCTAACGTCGCTGCCGCCGTACTTGTTGCCGCGATACGTGGCGGTGCCTCCGCCCTGCAGGAAGTCCGGCACGGGCTGGTCCGCCTGCCGGAGGATCTTCGCCAAGTCGGCCACCAGCGCTGTGTCCTGCATTACATCAAACTTTTACTAAAAGATACATACCTAGTAGCTCGTAAACTTAGTTTTAAGTCGACTTGTAGTTATCACCGTACATAATATTATGTAACAAATATTGTTGACGTTTTACAAGTGCCTTGTAAGTTAGGCCTATGTGAAATAAATATATTTTGACTTTTTGACTTTTGATATAATATACTAGCTTTTGCCCGCGGCTCCGCCCGCGTTAAATTCGATTTTTTACAAATCCCGAGAAAAAATTGAATTTCCTTTTCAATGACCTTTACACCTACTTTCAGGAAAGATTGTCAAAGTAATCTACCTATAGCTGTAGTTATAGATTACTGTTGATAATAAGGGGTTTTTAAATATCCCATGGGAACTATTTATTTTCCCGGGATAAAAAGTAGCCTTTGTTTTAATCCGGGTTATAAGCAGGGCTGGGCAAAATACATGCTTTGCTTTAATTGAAATACAAATTACAAAATACTGTATCGCAAGTAATTAAAATACGAAATACAAAATATATTTAGGCAAGGTATTTAAAATATAAAATACAAAATACAGTATTTTAGCAATTTTTAATTGAAATACAAATTACAAAATACAAAATACTTAAGTAATCTAGACCAGTACAGGCTGAAAAGTTGAAGAAAACAAGATGGCTACCGACTCGATGTCTAATTAAGAAAAAACAAAAACCCATAAAAACCTTCGTAAAAACAACAAAAAAACATTTTTTTGCATTTTTATCATAGATAATGAATAAAAGATTTTGATGGCCAATTTTGACGTTCTGTCATAGCGCACAGTCTCGGATCCACCGGATTAATCTCTATGCGCACAATCCTTTGATTTTTCTGGAGTTTTTCTTAGTCGTTGGTTCAGTCTGAGCATCAGGTCTGAGCGTAGGTTATGTCTACTATTAAGTCTACTATTCTTTCGTCATTGGAGCGTATTGTTTTGAGGGGTATGAATTGTAAATTTATATTAACATTGATATTTGCGTATCGTGAAATCGGCCGCTCTCCCAAATTTTAATTTCGCAATTTTTTAACTAAAGTACGCGCCACCACTCAAGGCCGGTGTCAAAATTTTTGAACTAGTCGACAAATAGTTGTCGCCATAAAATAAAATATCTTATTGAGTATTGACCTTTAGCTAACAAATGTAAGTTCACCCGTATGTTTTTTGTTTTTAATGTAAATTAACTACTGGAAAAAATCGAGGATTCCTCACTGGTGATTCCCAGGGGGCTGATTCTCTAACGTTCCACTCGTAGTTAACAACCAAGTGTAAAGTGACAAACAAAACGGAGGCAAGAGTCGCATTTTTTAATACAAAAATGAGACACTTGCCTCAAATTGTTACCTACTCACTTGGGTTGTCAACTCATGAGTCAGATGAGTGGAACGAAAGAATCGGACCTCTGGTGCAGTATTGCCAACTCTAGTTGCTCTACTCGCATTGCGAGGTGAGAGTGTAGATGCTTCGCATTCACACTCACAATCGTTAAATTGAAGGTAAAATGTATTTTGTGAAAATGTATTTTGAAGCCTCAAGTATTTTAAATACCAATTACAAAATACTTCGGCGTCAGGTATTTGAAATACGAATTACAAATTACATTTTAAGGAAGTAATTGAAATACAAATACCAAATACGTATTTGTATTTTAATTACGTATTTCAATTACAAGTAATTTAAATACTGCCCAACCCTGGTTATAAGCTATCTATAATCCAAATTTCAGCCAAATCGGTTCAGTAGTTGCGGCGTGAAGGAGTAACAAACACACACTACACTTACACACACACACACACTTACACAAAAATAAATAAATTCTATTCGCTTAGAATTTGTCGTTACACTTACATGCGAACGGTGGGCGTCGTTTGATATCCTTTGAGAATAGCGACGCCTCAACTAGTCTCGCGACAAAATGAAAGCGAACGAACTATACAATAAAACCTAAAAATCTACTCTTTTTGGTCACTCACTCTGGCAGCATCATACAGCGAGAGGGCGACGCCCCTGTTGCCGACGCGCCCGGTCCTGCCGATCCTGTGCACATACTCGTCTATGGTGCTAGGCAAGTCGTAGTTCACAACCACGTCCACGTTCTTTATATCTGTCAAATCACATTCACATGTTAATTTTTGAAACAAAGTTCCTTTTCGGACGGTAGGCCGAGGGAGAAAATGGATTATTTACCGTCACGAAAATTTCATCATGATGAAAAGCCACGAATATCTTAAGAGCGTTTATGCAAAACGGCGCGCATCGCGTTTCTTGCCATACTAGAGCACGTTTTCGTTGGCTCTGACGCAATTTTGCGCTGATAATGCTATTACAAAAAAATTATAGTAAAATAAATATACTACTTATTAAAATAGTAAATAAATTGAATATTAATTGAATTAAATTACTATAATTCAGAAATAACAAAATATCTTAGATTTTATCCTAAAATAATACGTTTAATTTATCGAAAAAAGCTAAAAATGACACTTTTCGGTTTATGGTTTTTGAATGAAAATCTAAGAAAATCGTGTTTTTTTTGAGACACTTTTTAGTAAATGTTATTAATTTTCTAAATATGTCATTGTTATAAGTTTGTGTTAAGAAACATGGCAAATATCTTGCATCTGCGTAGAGCGTCGACCGCTATTTTAGCAAACAGCCTATACAAAAACTGTTCTTCATAGGCTGTAGGTCATACACATAGGTGAGAAAGTTATACACATATTTTAAAATATTTTTGAGACAAGTTCTAGATTATGAAATGCCATATAATATGAATTTATTTATCTAATCTATAATTGAACACATAACTATTTTATGTTGCTTCGGAAATCGTAAATTTTGACTCAAGCATAATACTAACGCATGAAGCGAAGCGCCTTAACTGTTTTCCGTGTAACCAGGACATTCAATGAAATAAATGTAATAATATGTATTTGTAATATATATTTATAAATCAGTTTTAAGAAATTACTAAGAAAGGTGTTTTGATCCGCTCTGAGGTTTGAATCAAGAATTTATAGATTTGTACCTGGCATTTAACCGCAACACCATTCTGTTATCTGGATCTAAGTAACGACTTTTCAAATCGCATGTCACTCTTACATTGATATAATAAAGTACGAAGGAAACTTTAGATAGCAAAAGCAGCTGTAGCCATATGACAGATTAATTTGCATTATAAGCAAAGATTAATTACGTTATCAATTTAGTATTATTGGTACGCTTATTTCTCAAACAATTTTTGAATTTCGTTCCATTCTATACCACACACGGAAATGCAATAGGTATGTCATATGGCATCGAGTCCAGCCTATGCAGCAACAAAGAGATTATTCTCCCTTCTTTTGTCGATCTCTTTTCTGTGTGTATCAGTATGGATCAGAAAGAGAAAAGAGAGTAAGTTCTTTATTTGCTTAAAAACATGGTTAAAATAGATGGAAGAGTACAAAATTGGAAACCGAATGTTTTTACCCACATACAGGTATGCAAATGTTACAATTTAATTACTAAAGCTTTAACTAATAATTATTATTCATATTAAAATAAATAAATTATTATTACAATGTCAAAACAGAATATCAGCTAACGTTACTCTGTATACTCTAAGAACTCCTTTACAGAATAAAACGCCTTCGAAACAAACATAAGCGACAAAAGTAGAGAGACATATCTCTCCGCGCACATCCTAGCCCTGCTTACCTAATCCTCTAGCCGCTACAGCCGTGGCCACCAAGATGACGTGTCTGCCGCTCTTGAAGTTGAAGATCGCATCCTCGCGCTCCTGCTGAAAGTAGAGAGACATATCTCTACGCGCACATCCTAGCCCTGCTTACCTAATCCTCTAGCCGCTACAGCCGTGGCCACCAAGATGACGTGTCTGCCGTTCTTGAAGTTGAAGATCGCATCCTCGCGCTCCTGCTGAAAGTAGAGAGACATATCTCTACGCGCACATCCTAGCCCTGCTTACCTAATTCTCTAGCCGCTACAACCGTGGCCACCAAGATGACGTGTCTGCCGCTCTTGAAGTTGAAGATCGCATCCTCGCGCTCCTGCTGCAAGTAGAGAGACATATCTCTACGCGCACATCCTAGCCCTGCTTACCTAATTCTCTAGCCGCTACAGCCGTGGCCACCAAGATGACGTGTCTGCCGCTCTTGAAGTTGAAGATCGCATCCTCGCGCTCCTGCTGAAAGTAGAGAGACATATCTCTACGCGCACATCCTAGCCCTGCTTACCTAATTCTCTAGCCGCTACAGCCGTGGCCACCAAGATGACGTGTCTGCCGCTCTTGAAGTTGAAGATCGCATCCTCGCGCTCCTGCTGAAAGTAGAGAGACATATCTCTACGCGCACATCCTAGCCCTGCTTACCTAATTCTCTAGCCGCTACAGCCGTGGCCACCAAGATGACGTGTCTGCCGCTCTTGAAGTTGAAGATCGCATCCTCGCGCTCCTGCTGAAAGTAGAGAGACATATCTCTACGCGCACATCCTAGCCCTGCTTACCTAATCCTCTAGCCGCCACAGCCGTGGCCACCAAGATGACGTGTCTGCCGCTCTTGAAGTTGTAGATCGCATCCTCGCGCTCCTGCTGAAAGCGGTCGCCGTGGAGCGATGACGTCAGCTGCTGTTTCTGCGACAGCCTGGCTGCAATGAAGTCCGCACTGCGCTTCGTTTCCACAAACACGAGGACGCGCTTGCCATCTGCCAATACGTGTAAACATGAATCGTCAAAGTCGAGTGGCCAAAATCAGGAAGGTTTTAACTTTATAAATCAGGAAGTTAAAGTCAAAATCAGGAAGTTTTTCCCTGACTAATATAATATAATCTAGACAGTGTCAGGACAGATTAATTTCCTTGGTTGTCTTAAAATAGATACAATCATGATTAAAGTCAAGTGGCCAAAAAATCAGGAAGTTTTCCCCCGACTGCCAAGAAAGTGTCAGGGCAGATTAATTGTTTTTTTTTTGATTAATTTCCTTTTTTGTCTTAAAATAGATAGAATAATACAACATAGCGGATTTCGGCGATGAATTGTGAGGTGCTAATATTTTTTTCGCAACCAAATCCATCAAGAGGTGTATCGAAATGAAGGAATTTAAAAGATAAAAATGTAAGTCATAGTAGGTATGTTTTATTTGTTTTAACTTTACAAATTGACATTAATTGCAGTCAAATGTATTCAAATTTTTAACAAACTTCGTTTTAAATGTTGTTGAGGAAGCACCTCGCAAAGTGCTAGATATAAACTCACCATACTCCTTCATAAGTTTCAGTAGGATATTCTGCTTCTCTATCTCAGTGACTTGGAAGAAGATCTGCTCCACGTCAGTGCTGGCCACGCCCACGACGCCTACGGCAACGAACAGGCAATTGTTGAGGAAATGCTCCGCCAAGTGCTGGATATCAACTCACCATAATCCTCCATAAGTTTCTCTAGGGTATCCTGCTTCTCAAACTTAGTGACTTGGAGGAAGATCTGCCCCAAGTCGGTGCTGGCCCCGCCCACAACGCGTACGGCAACGAACAGGCAATTGTTGAGGAAATGCTCCGCCAAGTGCTGGATATCAACTCACCATAATCCTCCATAAGTTTCTCTAGGGTATTCTGCTTCTCAAACTTAGTGACTTGGAGGAAGATCTGCTCCAAATCGGTACTGGCCCCGCCCACGACGCCTACGGCACCGAACAGGCAGTTGTTGAGGAAGCGCCACGCAATGTGCTGGATATCCACTCACCATTATCATCGATAATTTGCTCTAGGGTAGGCAGCTTCGAATACTTGTCGGCTTGGAGGAAGGTCTGCTCCACGTCGGTGCTGGCCCCGCCCACGACGCCTACGGCACCGAACAGGCAGTTGTTGAGGAAGCGCCACGCAATGTGCTGGATATCCACTCACCATTATCATCGATAATTTGCTATAGGGTAGGCAGCTTCGAATACTTGTCGGCTTGGAGGAAGGTCTGCTCCACGTCGGTGCTGGCCCCGCCCACGACGCCTACGGCACCGAACAGGCAGTTGTTGAGGAAGCGCCACGCAATGTGCTGGATATCCACTCACCATTATCATCGATAATTTGCTCTAGGGTAGGCAGCTTCGAATACTTGTCGGCTTGGAGGAAGGTCTGCTCCACGTCGGTGCTGGCCCCGCCCACGACGCCTACGGCACCGAACAGGCAGTTGTTGAGGAAGCGCCACGCAATGTGCTGGATATCCACTCACCATTATCATCGATAATTTGCTCTAGGGTAGGCAGCTTCGAATACTTGTCGGCTTGGAGGAAGGTCTGCTCCACGTCGGTGCTGGCCCCACCCACGACGCCAACGACGCCCACGGCACCGAACAGGCAGTTGTTGAGGAAGCGCCACGCAATGTGCTGGATATCCACTCACCATTATCATCGATAATTTGCTCTAGGGTAGGCAGCTTCGAATACTTGTCGGCTTGGAGGAAGGTCTGCTCCACGTCGGTGCTGGCCCCGCCCACGACGCCCACGGCAACGAACAGGTAGTTGTTGAGGAAGCGCCCCGCCAAGTGCTGGATGTCTTCAGGGAACGTTGCGGAGAACATCAGTGTTTGGCGTTCAGCCTGTTTGGATGAATAAATAACCTTGATTTAAATTTAGTATTTATGACTGCAATTTTGCCTGGGTTATTCATTATCAGACAAAAGTTGGTTTTAAAAGTAACATAATATGAAGAGTTCAATTATTTACTCATATACAAAATCGCTTTGTCAGTTGCTGAAACTCAGGACCTCACTTAAATTTTCAAACGATCGGTATGACCGCGTGACGTCACACGGCTTTAAAAACTTTGCGATGCCACTAATATTTTTTTATTTGTAAGAAAAAAATTAGCTCTATTACGACTAGGTTAAAGACGTAAGATCTCTTTGCTCACGGCAGTCTACGTCGGTCACACTCACCGGGCGCACCATGGTGGGGTGCTCCATCATCTTCTCGACGCTGGGCATGAAGCCCATGTCCAGCATGCGGTCAGCCTCGTCCAGCACCACGAAACGGATGCTCTCGAACGACACCCGGTTGCGGTCCACGAAGTCGTGCAGCCGACCGGGAGTCGCCACCAAGATGTGGCAGCCCCTCGCGATGTTGTCGCCCTGGTGCCTCACGGCGACGCCGCCGTACGCCACGGCGATTTTCAGGACGGATCCGTGCGAGAACTTCCTCGCTTCGCTGAATATTTGCATAGTCAACTCTCGCGTAGGCGATACGATAAGGACTTGAGGCTGCGCGCCAGAGGGCCCTGTTACCAGGTCGCGAGGGTCTTGCAGGAGCACATTGATGATTGGAATGAGGAAGGCGGCGGTCTTCCCCGATCCGGTCTGAGCGCATCCCATCAGGTCTCTGCCGCCCATGATGATGGGGAGTGCGTGCTTCTGTATGGGCGTTGGCTTCTTGTAGCCAGACTTGAGGATGTTTTCCAGCATATACTTTCGCAAGTTCGCACCTTCGAAACTTTCAATGGGTCGTGGAGGATTTTCACCAGTTACCTATTAAACCAAAAGAAACGTCTTCTTAAAGGAATAACGTGTCAGTGCTGTAGTTTTGCTCCTAAAAGTTATTGATTCGGAAGAAGAAGAAGGAACAGATCAACATATTATACTGGTTCCCAATACTCTATCTATCGTCAATTTGCCCACTAGAGATATCAATGTGAAATGAGCTCCACACAAGTTGTGTCAAATGTCCACATGTAGTAAGGCAAACCATTGATAGATAGAATATAGAAACCGCCGTTTAAATATATTAAAAATGTTTTTATCATTCTAGATTCTGCATGGGAGAGTGGTATAAAGGTTTTGAAACCCGCCAATCACTTGGCCATTGTACTTAGTTGTAGGCCTTTAATAGTTGGAAATTTGGATGCCTATTGAAACATATAAAATACTAGCAGTGCCCGCGGACTCCGTTCCGCGTTAGAAATACTTTTGTCCCGGCCCGTTTGTCTCGCGTAATAAGAAGAAAGAAAAGCTTTTTATTTGGTCACAATTTACACACATTTAACACTAACAAATAAAGAAAATACGGCGGCTCACGCCGCACGTTTTTATATCGCTAATATCTTTGAAGATATTTGTATAAACTGTATAGAGTAAAGGGCACAATTAATATTCCACATTAAATTTGCGTTCTAATAAACATATTTATAAAGATATATAAATTAATACCATACGGGCTAAATAAGCTTCACCAAAATAATTATTTTTTAATCCACAATTTGAACAGTAAAAGCAGTTATTGTGAGCTATCCGTAGGAGATGGGCATATGCTATCGCGGACTTTTTACAGATTTTGATATGTTCTTTAATATTGTAATACATTGTTTTTACAATCTTCAATAGTTTCCGCAGCGCACGCGATGAAAGCAATTTTCCTTACAACTTGGATTACACTGTTCAAGTTTAAGTAAAGATGCGTAATTAATTTTGACATTTATTATAGCCTATGACACTCCACAATAACGTAGCTTTCTATTGGTGAAAGAATTGTGAAAATGGGTCCAGTAGATCCAGAGATTACCCCTTACAACGTCACAAACTAACAAACGTTACCTGTTTTTAATATTAGTATCGATAGTATAGATATATTATCACCTTCACAGCAATACAATCAAACTTGTCAAAGTTGATGCCAGAGCTGATGGTGCTGCCAAAGATTTCCTCCTCGTTGTCAGTGGGCTCCGGGGGCACGTACGTCACCGGGGGCTTCTTCGCGACTTCTTCGCCCTCGGGCCGCTCGCCGTCGTCGTCGCTGCCGCCGGTGGGGCGTGACCCACCTCGCCCGCCTCTCCCCCGGCCCCTTCCTCTGCCTCGCTCACCCCTGTCTCCCCTGTCACCATCGCCGTCCCCATATCTATCACCTTAAACAAAATATATAATAAAACAAGAATAAGTTGCCCCCTTTTTTTAAATATTTATTACCAACTGCGGTTCCGAGAGCGTGAAGTTCTGTTTTCACAAATCCATAAAAATTCAGTCTCATGTTTTTGAATCCCAAAATAAAATGACTCAAATAATGACTGTAACTTTTGAAAGGCTTGATAGAGGCTTCAATTTTTTAACATAGGCCTTGAATTACACATTTTAAATGCTTTAATCATCACGTTCGACAGAACATGATAAAAGGATTTACAGCATCAGACTCCACCTGATTGTTGACAGGGCTGCCAAAAAATCTTATGCCAAATAAATTTTGAAATAAAAAGATCGTACGACCTTTTAAGAAAATAAATGCTATAAAACTATTTGTTAGGCTTACATTTAAATTTTCTGTGGTCATATTTTAAACATTTCTTTTGTTGGCTTAAACTTCGTACAATTCCTTCAATGAAAATAAGTTTTGTTAAACTATGGCTAGACCAAAATCGTACAGGAAGTGTACGGTGCAGTGTATGGTACATGAGTAAAAATGTCAAATAATTGCAGAAGTATTAAGTAAATTTAAAATAGTGCATCTGGCAGCCCCGTTGGTTGAGTTCCCGCACCGCGTCCCGCAAACCATGGGAGGGTCAACTTTATAGCGGTTTACCTATAGGCACTTACCTCCATTCTCGTAGTCTCCTCGTCCCCCGCCGCGGCCCCCCCGGCCCCCTCGGCCTCGGCCGCCGCGTCCGCCGCCGCGACCACCACGTCTGTCCCCGTAGCCGTTGCTGCCACCATTGTCAAAATCTGCATCAAACATTTTCATTAACAAAGCAATGCAATATATAAGCTAGATAAGACCTTAGTAGGGTAGCTCAAGAGGGTTATTTAAGATCGTGTGGATCTTCGTTCGTTCGTTTCAGCCGACGGACGTCCACTGCTGGACAAAGGCCTCCTGCAATGCTTTCCAGCCCGCACGGTCCTGCGCCATTTGTATCCAGCGCCTTCCCGCGACTCTTTTAATGTCGTTAGACCATCTGGTCGGAGGTCTGCCAACACTGCGCTTTCCCGTGTGGGGTCGCCATTCCAGCACTGAGTCCCCAACGTCCGTCGGTTCTATGAGCTATGTGCCCCGCCCATTGCCACTTCAGCTTCGCGATATGTTGAGCTATGTCAGTAACTCTGGTTTGTATACGGATCTCCTCATTTCTGATTCGATCACGCAGAGAAACTCCGAGCATAGCTCTCTCCATCGCTCGCTGAGTGACTCTGAACCTTCTTATGAGGCCCATAGTAAAAGACCAAGTCTCGGATCCATATGAAATCACTGGTAACACACACTGTTCGAAGACCTTAGTCTTCAGGCACTGAGGTATATTGGACGAGAAGACATCACGAAGCTTCCCGAACGCCGCCCAACCGAGCTGGATTCGGCAGTTCACCTCTCTCTCGAAATTTGACCTACCTAGCTGGACCGTATGTCCCAGGTATATGTCGTATTGCATTGTAAATATTAAGGCTATTTGTATTAGTTTGTAGTGTTAAGGTGTGTATTTATTGTAAAAATTATTGCTTAAAAAATAAGGTTATATGATTAGATACGGTAGATGTCCATTTCCTGTGGCTCCATTTCACCAAAAGAGACAACACACTTACCATTATCATCTGGTGAAAAGGATGTGAAACCTCTGCCCTTTGACACACTGTGGCCTTCGTCTACGTCATTGTTGTAGTTGTTGTTATATGATGGCACAGGCGGAGGTTGCGCCACCTAAACAACACAACAAACTAATATTAAAAGGCAAGAGATTGTATGTGTGTTGGTAAATGTGTGTGTAAGTGTGTGTTTCGTATTCCTTCATGTCACATCTATTAACTGATAGGCATAGAGATAAATTCTAAAGCTACTAAAATAATTTAATTTATTAAGCTACTTTAATTTGATAAGCTACTTTAATCTAAAAAAAACTGTGTTCCCATGAGTATACTGAAAATCCTGAAATACACAATTGTTCAAAGTGGTGGGATCTGCAAACCTTAATACCTGAAACTGACATATTCAATCACTCACTGACTATAATCTTCACCCAGCCAGCCAGCCAGCCAGCCAGCTATGGACCTAAGTAGCTGAAACTTTGTGAAGAGGTTCATTTTGAAATATACACAAGAGATACGTAAGGACTTTTCAAAATCCCCATTCCCAAAAGACGCAGGGGTGGACTGGCTAGTTGAAAATAAACTCTTTCATATTGAATGTAAATGTGTACTACCATTCACAGAAGCTTTGCTGATGACTTCCCCTCCCACTTCATATGACAACACATCAATTAAATTATCAAAATATTGATGGGGGCGGATACATGAAGTGGGAGGAGAAGTCATCGGTAAAGCTTCTGCAAACGGGTTATAGATAAATAGTACTCACAACTGAACCAGAGTCATCCCATTCATCATCCATTATCTGAAAAGCATAAGGTGATATTTAAACTCATTGAAGTTGGAGGTGTTAATTAGATCAGACCACGATAAGCCACCAGCCTACGCAGCATGCATAAAGATATGTCTTTCTACTTTTGCTGCTCTCTTTTCTCTGTCTACCAATATGGATCAGAGAGAGAAAAGAGAGCGACAAAAGTAAAGAGACATATCTCTACGCGCGCATCCTAGCCCTGCCGAGGATATGAGCATCCGAACAATTTAAGTGAATCTTTTTTGTACAAGCAAACAGTAACTGTCAAAATTCTATAGGTGGATGTTGAGCAAACTGCATCATACCTACCTAGCCTTACTGCTGCTGGTTACACAAATAGCTTTTTTGACAGCTGTAAACTGACGACATTTTTTCGTGCAGTCCGCCCTGTCCAGAGTACCTATCTAAATAGCTTGAATCTGGTATGTGATCTATTGATCAGACACCAGATTCAAGCTCGGGTATAACTTGAAGTGGTTTCGCATAGTAAATAATGTGCAGCAAGCACATTTTTTAATTTTTGCCTATCCGTTTACAAAAAGCTTAGTAAAAACTAGGAATAACTTTAGAATCACCTTTAATTTACTTAACTGTTACAAGATCATACTAACTACATAAATTTACGAAAGTTACACATAGTTTGCTTAGCAAATTCTTCCTGCAATTTAAATAGAGTCAGTTACAAAAATAAGATGTGTAAACTGCTTTGTACGTACAACCGGCACCTCCGAATCGCACATGTTATTACGAAAGCAGTCTTTTTACAATAAAATATATGACAAAAACAATTGTACTCACCGTTTATCGTGTTTAATAGCTGTACAAACAACAGCAACTTTTTATTTTCGTTGTTTTTGTATTTAGATAAAGCAGCGAAATCTCAAATCAGACAAAGCGATCTAATGGCGGCTGATGAAAAAAGAAAGATCAAAGAAGGAAGAGGAAACGAATATTTTGGGAAAAGGATTTGATTTGACCACAGAACACCACCCTTCTTCTTCTTATGAGGTATTGGCTCCGCGCATAGAGTGATTGAGCCATTGACAATTTTTTTGTTCGTTTCAATTTTTTTTTAATAAAGCGAAGAAACTTATTTACAATCTTTAAAAATTTTGAAATACATAACGGAATTTTGAAAAGGATCAGAAAAGAATAGGAAAGAATATATAATGGAACACACTAAATATTTACAACTTAATATCATATATCATATTTTAATACATTAAATGAAGAAAACAATTTATATACACAGGATCTATGGGATGGGAGGACAAGAGGATGTCAACGGAAGTAGGAAGTGGAATTTTATCGTTAATTATATTAAGAGTAAAATTGATCCCGGTTATATTATTGTGAAAAACGAAGGATAAACACGGAAATTTTCCAAATTTTATTTACAATTACAGCAATGGCGTTAATGCCATCACTGAGGTAAAATATAACGTTACAAGTGTCTGATAGATGTTCGTCCCTTGTTCGTTTTTGTAAATCATAAAAAAGGAAACTATTTTTTTTCTACCATTTCTACCAAACCCAATATTTAGTTGAGATGGCAAGATGTCAGACAAGGACACACTACCGGAGGGATCGACCTCGCCCAAATCGCCTCGCAGGATCGCTTTTAGATAGCTATCGCTTATAAGAAAATAGCTACTCTAAGACGAAAGTAATAAGCCTCATTTGAGCCTAACAAATATGTTTGGTACTCAATCTTGTTAGTGTATAATATAATCTTTGAGTATATTATACCTATTATATATTATTATATAATAAATAGATGGTACAGAATAAAAACAATGCTACATCAAGGCGTCTATGTACAACGTAAGGCCGATATTACACTATCATATATTCATCATATATAAATGATATTGTCATATCTGTCAAATTCTATGATCATTAAATTTTTTATATGATTCAGTTCTTCATTTTTACATATTACACTACAATGATCATACAGGGTGTCCAGGGATAAAGTGCAACCCCGAAAGGGGGTGAAACTAGACCATAAATTATCGACAAAAAAAATAGAAAAAAAATTCTAAAAAAATTATTTTACTTTTTATTAGCAAATTAAGATTTTTATTTGATAAGTAGACTCTATGTAAGAAAAAAAACGATTTCTTCAAAATTATTGGGTCGATTGCTTTCAAATAAAAAAAAATATTATGCCACATACTTGGCGGTAAGGATTAAATAACAATTAGGTCGCAAAAAAGTAGCATCATGACATAAACTTTGCTTTTTATGAAAAAGTAACCCTTTTTTATGACTATTTTTTTCAATGATCTCTAAATTTCTCAGAAAAATGCCCCCAATACCAGAAGATTTTACGATTTAAGAGTATTCTCTATCATATTACCTTTCAAATAAAAAAAAAATCTTCGTTGTAACCATAGATCGTAATAGATAGTAGAGGATAAGAAACAAGAAATGTCAAATGAAGCTTCCGTACCCAAATAATGGCGAATGGGCGGAGCCTAAATGACATTTAAGGCTAGGGACTTCCCCTATATCTGTGGGACTACCGATATCGATGTTTTTATATACTCGACATAAAATTATCAGCAGGGCTAGACAATGTCACCTAAGCGTTAAGCGTAGTCGCTAGTAGAAAAACCACGTGACCGAATCTACCTAGTCTATGGTTAGCGTTGTTGTCGGCTGTCAATTGGAATTGTCATGTGACGTATCTGTCATTTGCTGAGCGCCGATGTCAATAATTAACTATTTACTAAATTATTAATTAATTAACTATTAATTAACTATAGCACTGCAAGGAATATACTACTCTCTAACGATAGAACTTTAAGTTCTTATGACTTCTAACTCTAGCAACCGCGACCACACTGAAATAACTAACACTAGTTTAATTAACTATCAGCAAAATAAACACTCGAAAATCCAAAAAAACACGCCACGATGTTTTAAACGAAGTTGTGAACTTCGTCTAAAACACCACACACTACAAAAGCAAAACAAAATGGAGTCTTGTTGTGATCTCAATTGTTGTACCAAAGACTAAAGAGTACTAAAAATCCCAACAATTCCGCCATTTTGTAGCGTACAATGACGAAGTACGCTAAAAGTTATCTACAGGGTATGAGCGATCGCTAAATAGTCGTAGTCGAATTTCAAAAACAGCGTGATTTCCTCTATTCTGTCACTTGGTTTTTCTACAGTCACGTGATGGTCACGTGGTTTGTCCATACATTTTGTCGACTAGCGTTAACGCCAAACGCTTGCGACTTTGTCTAGCCCTGCAGAAACATTATTTAAATAATATTATATTTTAAACAAATGATTAATTAATATGTTTTAAATGTTACCAGGAATCTGTATAATCCGGTGTTGTATACAATACCTTGGTAAAGCATATAATGTCTAAAATGAATAGTCCGTGTACAATGGCCCTTGGCCTGAATTTTTGTCATATCATTAGCTCCGTGTTTTTATTTTTTAATAACTTTAATCTATATTATTGTCTATTGTGTGTAAGTATTGTCTATGTAGTATGTATTATTTTATATCAGTAACATTATTTTAATATTTACGTTGAATGATGAAAATTTTATTTAAATCACAAAAGAATAATTCGCATCTCCTGGAAAATATAAGTACCTATGTGTGGTGCACCCTCTCGTTCTACTGAATATCTCTAAAGTCGTCGTAACTTCGAACTAGGGCAACCTGATTTAAACCAACAGCCCTTACTGTTTCTCTCGCTACCTCTCAACCACCCTCAACGTGACAAACTGTACGTTTTATTTTTATCGATATTCAATTTGTTGATAAACAATACAATCCCAACACTATATTTACATTCAAACAAAAACTCGAGAAATAATCTAAGTTTTTCATTTTACCGCATAAATATGAGTGTTTTTAATTAAATAAAGCAGAAGTTGAGCTAAACTTTATCGAAAAAAGGCAAAATACTCGTTACAAAAAGAGAAATTTGAAAAATTTATTACTTACCTGTGAAATGAAATTCCTGGGATTCTTTCAGTGCTTTTGCTATTACAGCCTACAACTGAGCACTTTACCATTATTTATTGCTTAAAACAACTACTTAAACATAAACCACTTTTAATAAAATCCCAAACCAAATTTAAATCAACACCGGAAAAACTAAATACGCCATGTTTAGGGTACGGAAAAAAAGCTTCAACACACAGATCGTATGACGTCATTTGACATTTGCGTAACGCGTTTACGCAATAACATAATCCGTCTGTCTCGTTCTAATAATGTAGCTTTCCATAAGTGAGAAAGAATTGGAAATAGTTTTATTTGTTTCATTCAAAAATACGTCATATAACTATAGATAAGTAAAATGCAGCAGATCCTTATATATACCTAATCAAAGGTTGTAACCCAAGAAATGAGCTGGCTATGAAGTGTTGAAAGTCGCCACAACACAAAAAAAGGACGCGTCCCGGCAAACGACGAGTGGTGACGTCATTTTTAAAAACTCTTAGCCAGCTCGTTTCTTGGGTTACAACGAAGATTTTTTTTCTATTTGAAAGGTAATATGATAGAGAATACTCTTAAATCGTAAAATCTTCTGGTATTGGGGCATTTTTCTGAGAAATTTAGAGATCATTGAAAAAAATAGTCATAATAAAGGGTTTCTTTTTCATAAAAAGCAAAGTTTATGTCATGATGCTACTTTTTTGCGTGCTAATTGTTATTTAATCCTTACCGCCAAGTACGTGGTATAATATTTTTTTTTATTTCAAAGCAATCGACCCACTAATTTTGAAGAAATCGTTTTTTTTTCTTACATCACAAATAAAAATCTTAATTCGTAAGTAAAATAATTTTTTAGAATTTTTTTTCTATTTTTTTTGTCGATAATTTAAGGTCTAGTTTCACCCCCTTTCGGGGTTGCGTTGCACTTTATCCCTGGACACCCTGTATAAACGTCATATACTATCAAGATGAATAACGATTTAGCCGTGTATTCGTTGATATTGAGATCTGAGGCCACTCTGAGGCTATTTATTTTTCGTACATCTGCAACGAGGGCCGAGGCATACTCTTCCCGATAAATCCGATAGTGTTTCTGCAATTACTACCATTATTGACAATCGTTTGTCACGATTTTTATAATCTGGAACCAGAAACACTCATTTTCTTCGTAAAGGCTAATTAGCTTTTTTGTACTTTCAATATTCCAGTCGAAATTTTTCGTTTTGGAAGACGCCATTTTTTTGGTTACACAGGTAGAGACATATGATCCTAATAGTTGTGCGCATGCTATCAAATAGGATCCTAGACTATGATTAAAGACAAATCTACATATTACACTGTCATATGTTCCTCATATAAAAAAGACTCACATTTCTATGATCCTATATGATAGTGTAATATCATGGTAATATCGGCCTAAAGGCAAAGCTCAGAGCATAGAGTAGAGTACAAGAGTCAAGACTCAGAGCCAAAGACGAGAAAAAAGCTAGCTGACTGTTGAACAGTAGAGAGAGTATGTTCCTTGCTGTTGAAGTTTTTTCCTATGCTGTGTTGGTCTGTGCTGTGTTCATATGTATTTGAGTTGGTTTATAAATAAACATTTTACTTAAATCATTGATTTACTAGTGCATTATTTATCACTATTGTGAGAAAAGATGGAAAAAATATTGCGACAGTGTTTCGTCGTTAATTTGATACGTTTGAAGTAGTTTTATGTGTTATCGTTGTCGATGTTGGCGTCGACTTGTTTTTTGCGATCGGGTTTACAAAATAAACGATGGCAGCGGATACAGTTAAAGTATCGGTGGTGATTGATGCGACTCCCAACATAATTTCGTGTTCGAGCTCCTTCACTGCTGAGGAGTTGTGTATAGTTTTGTGCAAGAAGTATAAAATACCACCGCTGACGCGTACGCTGTTCGCGCTCCGGATCAAAGGCACGGACTATTTCCTCAAAGATAACAGCAAAGTTCTGTCGAGTTCACGAGATTACGAGCTGAGAATACGGTTCAAGGTGACAGACCCCTGAAATTATCTAATATTAATTTTATAAATTTACCCACTCAGTACCTTCATTATTTTTAATACAAATATAGTTAGACAATTAATTTTCATAATATATTAATTACATTAAGCATAACTCACACATAATTTATACAGCATGTAATTGAATAAATAGTATGATGTTATTTTATTCAGTATGCACAAAAATTGTAGCTTTGTAAAATTAGAACAGGTATAGTTGTTCAAATCCTTGATGGCCCATTACTAGGCACACACTTCTTAACTATAGTTTTAGCTATAGTCCACCAAGCTGGTCAAGTAGAGCTTGGCAGGCTTTACACACCTTTCAGTATGTTACAATATAAGATTCTCATACACAGAGTTCTGCAATTTTTTTTCTTTATTACTAAGAAAGGTGTATTCATTAATATACCAGACTAGAAATATGGAGTAATAATAATTATGTGTGTCCCTAGGTACCTCGACTTGGTCTTCTAATAACTTTGGATGAAACTACTTATGACTATTATTTTCAACAAGCAAGAAATGATGTGAACGAAAACAAAATACCAGAAATTAAGTACCCTGAACATAAGCAGGAGCTTCTTGGCCTTGGGATTGCAGATATGTAAGTAACATAGTTTTAGTATCACTTTACCACAGAAACCTGAATGGGGAATGAAAAAGAAATATAATATGTACATATTAAAGCTGCTTGCCTAAACTTTATCTTCATCTGCAAAAAACCTCTATCTTCATCATCTTGTGTGTGCATTTGAAAACAGTATACAGAACTAACTTATCTGATAATATGTATAATTTAATCAATTATATATGCTACATGCATTTAATAAACAATTGTTTATTTACAAAAATCAACATTATGACAAGTTATTTAGAGATTAACACATCTTAAAATAGTACTATCCCTCTCACAATGGTCGCTGTAGAAAGGGATATACAGTCAAACCTGAGTTAAGTGAGAAAACTGGGTCCTTTGAGCCAGTAACCAGGTTTGAACTTTGTCTGTAACTAGTTTAAGAAGTGTTACATTATGTCTAATTGATTGATGGAAGTTGAGAAAATTAGGTATTATGGGATTACGCGGGGCGGGCGAGCGTGTATAATGTATATCGTTCGTACGCGCGGATTGACAATAAGCACGCTCGCGAGTCACTTTCTGCCCCTTTCCCAAGATCTGCCAGAAAACTGTAGCACCATAAAATTTTGAAGATTAACAAAACCTTTTTTTTGTTAATATATAGTTTAGCCTGTTGAAGATGAATCACATTATTATAACAGCAAGCTCTACATCATTAATAAAACTGATCATATTATTATCATTTGTGAATGATTCACAATTTTTTATCAATTGTATTATTACTCCAATGTCAGAAGTTCAACGAAAGTTCTGATAAAATACTAATCAATTTCCACTCATTATTTTAATGGTTTTAAGGGTTACATTGTAGTAAATAAAACATTGTCCATTGAATAAATTGTAAGACATCAAGTCTTTTACTTTTGGAGCTGCTTGTATTTTCAATTTTTTAAGCACAGTTTTCCAAAGTTAGATATTTTGGTCAATAACTTAATAAAATTTTGTCTTGTGGAAAGCTACCACCATGGTTGGTTACCGCTCTGCTGCTTGACTGCATTTTCACTTACCATCGGGTACGATTGCAGTCAAGTATCAACATGTAATAAATAAATAAATAAAGCTTTATTAAATTCCTTACAATACATAACTCTAATATTATTTCTAAGTAAATCTACCTGACTTTAATAACATGTTTGCAACTAAACAAAATTTAAAAGCTAAAATTAGTATATTATTTAATCAATTGCTTTAAGTTAGGTGTGAGTTGCTCTGATACAATTTTTTACTTATTTGTGATAGAATGAACATCGAGTCTTTTACATTTATAATATAAGGCAAACTAATGAATAGTATCAACATGTATTGATAATAAAATATATTGATATTATATGCTTTTGAAAATAGGTACTTGCAAAAGGATTTTTTTATGTATTATTGTTTCACTAATAAAGTAATAGCAATATTTTGCTGGTCAACAAAAATTTTATTCAGCTCTTCATACTTAACTTCAGTTAACAATTGCTCATAAAACATTATAATTAACCACCTGTCATATGGACAATAGTTGCTCTGTGAAAGTTGTCTCCAGAACAAAAACATTATAATGTCAAATGTTAATTCTTACCCTATTGTCTCCTTTCATTCCCATATTCAGTGTAATTATGGCTATAAATTATACTTATTAATATTCATTACACTATAAATAATAATTATTATATTGTAGAAGTCACTCATTTGTGTTAAATTATAAAACAATATCAGAATCAGTAGTTTTATTTTATTATAAAATATGTATTGAATTAATATCATGAACAATTTAACAACTACTAGTATCAATAATTGGGTTTTGTTTTTTTTTATTTTATTATGTAAAAATCTATTGTTGAGTGTTAATCTTGTTAAAAATCAGAGGTGTCCTGACCGATTTAAATGAAGTTTTCATGTGTTATCTGAATTGACTGCACAACACAAATTTGGTAGGGTCAGCAAGTTTAGTAAGTATAAAAATAATAACTAAAGCCAAAACTCTATAATAACTAAATTAGCCTAGATCTGTTCTGGCAGCTATATCTGGTAACAATCTACACCAAGTGATTCATTTCGGTATGATGCTGTGTAGCAATTAATAGGTATTAATTACATCTCTTCCAATACAGTCTACAATAACACCTTGATGCAGTTGGGTAGTTGACTGAATTTAAAATATTGATTTTTTTTCATTTGTTTTTGAACCAGGAATTATTAACAAATTAAATGGCAAAAAACCCGATCAAATCAATCAAAAAACAGTTCAAGCATTTTTGATTAGACAGAGACAGCTGTATGAAACTGTGACATTAAATTGTAGTCTTGCCATAGTAGCTCTATACATATTTTTGTTTGCGAGAATGGGACAGAAGACCCCTACTCCAAAAGTTAAAATGCCTATAACTTGTATTTCTTTGTTTAATTTTATTTTTTGTGGTTATTTTTATTGTAGTTTATAAAAAAATCATCAAAAAAAATTGAGTCAACTTACCCAATTTTTACTATGACATTACTGCTGGGCTAGACAAAGTCACAAGCGTTTGGCGTTAACGCTAGTCGACAAAAATGTATGGACAAAACAAATGACTAGAAAAACCACGATAATAATTACTAAACACGCTGTGTTTGAATAATTAACTACGACAACTTGAACGCTCGCTGGCGTTCTCGCGGACCCTGTAGATAACTTTAGCGTACTTCGCTTGACAATTGACAGCCGACAGTATCAAGCACAGTGTGTTTAGTAATTATTATCGTGGTTTTTCTACAGTCATTTGTTTTGTCCATACATTTTTGTCGACTAGCGTTAACGCCAAACGCTTGTGACTTTGTCTAGCCCCGCTGTTTCTTTAATGGTATCAGTATTTGAATATTGATTTTCGTTTGCTATAGGACACGGGCGATATCAGAAGAAAAATTGCCATGGCAGGATGTAGTTCGAAACTACAAGAAATATATTCCAAAGGTTGTCGTCAGACGTCACGGGCCCTTTCCAAAGAAATACGCTCACGAGCTCCTACCACAGCTGAGCTCAGTTGGACACAATGTCAAGTGAGTTCTTATCCATTATGCTTTGTTAAATGTTAATTAAATACCTGGCAATCATGAATCAGTAGGAAAGATTAATTTGTTTTTCTATAATCCGCGTCAAGACGCGGATTATAGAATAGAAAGATTCTGTATGGTACAATATGCAGGAACACTGCCCACATGAAACACCACACACAATTTTCCAACACTTTCTTCGACGTACGCTTCGTCCCGACACAGGGACATCCTCAGAAGATGTCGACTTCACAATGCGAAATCGTAGAACTCTACGAGTCAAATTAATCTTCCCTACTAATTATGGATTTCCGCAAAATAACGCCTGCTTCCATTCAATACCTGGCATGCAATCATAAAAATTTAAGCTATCAAGGCGAAAACAAAGAGTGCCCGCGATATTCGAAGTTTTTATGTTTTTTGTAATTTGTCAGCTAAATAGACATAATAGACATTAAATAGGCAGTCAAATCGCGGGAATGGCAGTATCATATTTTTTACATGTTCATATCAAAGTCTTTGCTTAAAAATATCCATTCTAACAAATAAGTCCGAGTTTGAAGTGAGTAACTCGCAAGTCTTGGAGTAATTTCTTTAACTGGACTTTTTCAAGCAAAGATTTCTTCATAAACACGTGAAGATGATACTGGTATCTCCGCAATTTTTCTGCCATGAGCCTTCTATGTCTTAAAAAATTTACAAATTACGGAAAATCACAAAAAATTGAATTTCGAGGGCACACCCGTCGCATGCCGCTTAATACTGTTGAATAACTGAAAACTGGTTATTAATCATTTAAACTTCAATATATATTTTTTCATTGAGTAAAAACTTAAATCTAGACAGGCGAATCTGCAGGCTATTTGATATAGTCAAAGTCAAAAGTCAAAATATATTTATTTCACATAGGCCTAACTTACAAGGCACTTGTAAAACGTCAACAATATTTGTTACATAATATTATGTACCTACGGTGATAACTACAAGTCAACTTAAAACTAAGTTTACGAGGGTTCCAACGCGCCCTGCACTGAGAAGAAGCCCACTACAAACTCAGCCGGGTTTAATTGAATAGAAAGCTTTTAATTTAGATCAACCATTTAATTCCAGTTACATAAAAAATTTGTACCTGCAACAATTATACGGCTTGGCGCCAAACTACTTGGCGGAGGAATTCGACAATATTCTATGGCAGAATGGCAGCGACGTGGTCCCCGTGAAGGTCATCGTGGCGCCTTTCCACCCGCACCAGCCGGGGATACGACTCTACAATTCTGTGAAGAGAGAGGTGAATATCTTCATTTCATTTTTGACGACCGAATGGCGTAGTGGTAGCGAACCTGCCGTCTGCGCCGGAGGTCGTGGTCGTTCCCACTACTGGTAAATGTTTGTGTGATGAGCATGAATGTTTTCCAGGGTCTGGGTGTTTTTCAATATATTATATTCATGTATATTAGTATGTATGTATATTTATCAGTCAATCTTCATTTCATATTTCATTTTTGACGACCGAATGGCGTAGTGGTAGCGAACCTGCCGTCTGCGCCGGAGATCGTGGTCGTTCCCACTACTGGTAAATGTTTGTGTGATGAGCATGAATGTTTTCCAGGGTCTGGGTGTTTTTCAATATATTATATTCATGTATATTAGTATGTATGTATATTTATCAGTCAATCTTCATTTCATATTTCATTTTTGACGACCGAATGGCGTAGTGGTAGCGAACCTGCCGTCTGCGCCGGAGATCGTGGTCGTTCCCACTACTGGTAAATGTTTGTGTGATGAGCATGAATGTTTTCCAGGGTCTGGGTGTTTTTCAATATATTATATTCATGTATATTAGTATGTATGTATATTTATCAGTCAATCTTCATTTCATATTTCATTTTTGACGACCGAATGGCGTAGTGGTAGCGAACCTGCCGTCTGCGCCGGAGATCGTGGTCGTTCCCACTACTGGTAAATGTTTGTGTGATGAGCATGAATGTTTTCCAGGGTCTGGGTGTTTTTCAATATATTATATTCATGTATATTAGTATGTATGTATATTTATCAGTCAATCTTCATTTCATATTTCATTTTTGACGACCGAATGGCGTAGTGGTAGCGAACCTGCCGTCTGCGCCGGAGATCGTGGTCGTTCCCACTACTGGTAAATGTTTGTGTGATGAGCATGAATGTTTTCCAGGGTCTGGGTGTTTTTCAATATATTATATTCATGTATATTAGTATGTATGTATATTTATCAGTCATCTACAGTACGCGCGGCGAAAGTTTGGCTTTGACCGTTATTGCGCAGAAATCAGAAATTGGGTATCAACCAATCAGAGAAATCAGAAATTGGGTATCAACCAATCAGAATTTGGGTACCCATGCGCAGTAATCCCCTCCACCCGAAGGTCAAAGCCAAACTCTCGCCGCGCGTACTGTAGCACCCATAACACAAGCTATCGCTTAGGTCCTTCGGGGCTAGATGGCGATGTGTAAAAATGTCCCGTATATATTTATTTATTTATTCGTTAATATCTCTACATCTGCAATACACATATACCCTGGACAGGGCGGACAGTGTGAAAAATTGTCGCCAGTTTATCGGTGCCAATGATATCAACACAACGCTGTAGTTCGCTCAGCCACGTAAATCGTTCGGATGCCCATATCCTGAGGCTAATATAATCTGTGTCTATAAGAAGGATAAAAATAAGCGTACCTTACTTTAAGTACGTAGTATAAAAGAAGAACTTC
Organism: Coenonympha arcania; assembly: GCA_036785405.1. Classification (NCBI taxonomy): domain Eukaryota; kingdom Metazoa; phylum Arthropoda; class Insecta; order Lepidoptera; family Nymphalidae; genus Coenonympha; species Coenonympha arcania. The sequence continues at coordinate 4,844,880 of CM072074.1, forward strand.
ACACGCTAAACATACATGGAAAAGTCTAGTTTTTGAGCAAATGTATTAATTAATAATTGTAGAGTTAATGTCGAAACCGTAGTCTATAAAAAATAAAGTTTGGATTTGAATTAGCTTGGTACGGGATTCTTACATCCAATATCTGTTAATTTCTATCTTTCAGTGGTTTCACGTGTGTGCAATAGAAGAGTTGATATACTTGACGAGAAACGCAGACAACTGTTTAGAAGTATCTAGGCGAGGCACACCATTGTTTTTTACGTTTAAATCTGAGGAGCAACTCTCTTCATTTATATCTTTGTGTGATGGATATTACAGGTAAGTGTAACATGTAAGGTGGTGGTGGTGAAAGAACTTGGTCATATTAGAAACGTGACTAAGTCTTGTGGTTAATTAGATTAAAACTTAACTATGAATGATATTGTGTTTCCTATAGAACTTGTATCGATGTGGTCGATTCTGTTGTGCAAAATCTCTCAACTAAACTAAGTAATTTAAAATAGTGCCATCCTTCTTCATCAGGACCAGTTTGAAAAGGATAGCACTATTGAAATTAGTTTAGTTAGGAGATTTTGCACAACAGAATAGACCACCCTGTGTTACAAAAACTGTTACATTTCAAATATGTTGCAAATACGTTAACCATTATAATTTATAAGCCTTAAACAGGCTCCTCCGCATACTAATGGTTAACTATTAGATGTAAACTTGAGATCCTACAGATGTAAACTTGCGTCGCTTTATTTGCGTAAAAATTATGAATGTGATTAAAAAAATAATTTTATTTTAGGTTGATGGTGAAATGGACGTTCAATCTTTCTAAAGACGATGAAACCCCATCGTTAAAGGAACTGCAGAGGATAAAATGCCATGGCCCTGTTGGGTAAGCTTAATAACATAATGTAATAATAATTTACTCCTGTAAAATTATTTGTAAATGTAATCTAAATTACTGTTTTGAAAGGGATAGTATATTTTTAGATGCACTTTTAGATAGTAGATCGCTGCCATTTTAAATTAATGTTCATCGTTATTTTTACCTTACGGTATGGTAACTTCCAACTGATGGCGAGATAAGTTTATCGGTGCCAAAAATTCTTGTTTTGCCACCAACAGTAAGGCCCCGCTGTAGTTTGCTCAGCGGCCACAGAATTTTGACATGTTCAATCGGTGTTTGACCGTTTGCTGTTTTCTGAAGGTTGATATTATTGACAGTTTATAGTAATCAGGGGCCGTAGCACCATCTCTTAGAGCGGTATTATTTTAATAAACTCGCCGGCATATTTAGCGGAACATAAAAAAAAGGTTTGACATAAAAGGTTAAACATAAAAGAACGGACACACGGCGGAGATACGTAATTATAAGGGTCTCGACACGTCACAGGTTAACAAGAAAGGGAAAAATTATTTGCTATAATCCGCCAACAGAAAAAATTCTGTATGGTCAAACATGCAGGTACAAGCTAAGCACCGCTTACCTTCCCACTAAAGCATGACAGCCAAGTTACCCAGCAAGCAATGGCACCACCACCACTCACATGCACCACTACACAAGAATTTTTAATTTTTTATATACTTAACTTTCGACGCACGTTTCGCCCCGAAACCGGACCGTCATCAGAAGATTTCGACTTCACAATTCAAGATTGTCTAGACTTGAAAATTGATTGAAAATTTTAAAACAATATTACTATAATACTGCTATAAGAGATGGTGGTAGCATCATCAGAACATTTCGACTTCACAATTCAAGATTGTCTAGACTTGAAAATTGATTGAAAATTTCAAAATAATATTACTATAATACTGCTATAATGGCGGGGCTACATTAGCGGGCTACGGCGAATATTCGGATTAACGCACAGATGTGGCCGGGTAGATCGTTGCAACGCGGTAGTATTCGGGCGTATACGATGTGCTATCTGGGTACTGTCGGTAAACTAGCGCGCATCAAAGGGATTTGATGCGACAATATTCGCTTGGGTGGCTACACCTACGTCACTTCATTTTCGTCCAGACTTTGTAGCGGGACGGACGTGCGTGTTTTTTTTGTACACTATGGAGTGGAGCAACGAAAATGTGTTGGAGTTCATTCAGTTTTATGAAACAGAGAATAATAAATGGAATCCTAGTTTATTTTATTTTGTTTTGTCAACTGATAATAATTTACGGACATACAATGCAACGCCACTACTTCCTCCATTTTGAATACGCATTAAATCGCCGACGGCGACAATCCGGCACGATGAATCTTCGCCCGCCAATGTAGACAAGAACATCGTGTATGCCCGTACACGATGCTTTTGGCGCGCTAACGCGACACGAATCTTTGGACGCTACTGTAGCCACGCCATAAGAGATGATTGTACGGCCCCAGGTACTTACTTACCATTTAAGCCTATGCTATGTTTGGATTTTTGAAATCGACCGTGCATCGTTGTTCCCATTTGTAAAATGTCTAGCTTTTAAGCAAGTAATGTTGTTACAGCGGCGCGTTCTCTTACCGCAAGCTGGATGAGAAGCGCGGCAAGAAGCACGGCTGCTACATCCTCAGACAGTGTCAAGACGACTACAACGTGTATTACTTGGACGTTTGCACCAAGAACAGGTGAAATATACAGCTCAAGTTATTGTTTTTAAGAAATACTTTATTTAGACTTTAGTATCAGGTTAGATTTCAGTTAATCCTATCCTATACCATTAAACGAGCAATTCTTGTATATATATTTCTATATAATCTGAATCTCGGAAACGGCTCGAAAGATTTTCATGAAATTTAGTATACAAGGGGTTTTGGGGGCGATAAATTGATCTAGCTAGGATTCATTTTTAGAAATTGTCGTATTTCCCAAAAAATAATATATAAATTTATACCTGACATCTATTGGCGATAAAGTAAAACAGTAAACTCCTGCTGCCATCTATTGCAAAGCTCGGTCACCTAATAATGTAGAGTCCAGCGTTTATTTTTTATAAATAAATATCAGAACATTACACACATCGCAATCTAGCCCCAAAGTAAGCGATAGCTTGTGTTATGGGTACTGATAAATATAGTATATTGAAAAACACCAAGACACTGGAAAACATTCATGCTTATCACACAAACATTTACCAGTAGTGGGAATCGAACCCACGACTTCCAACGCAGACGGTAGGTTCGCTACCGCCACGCCATTCGGTCGACAAGTTGTTCGATTGTTCGATTGTGTGAATAAAACCTTTTTACATACATAAATTATCACTTGCTTCACCAAAATGTTCTCAAAGCCCACCGCATAGGTATGCAAAACCCACCGAGCTTGGTGGGCCAAATACCTCTTTTTTTATCGGGGACCCTTTCCAGCAGCAGGACATAAAAAAGAGGTTTCATAATCGGGATTTGAACCAGCATCTCTATCTAGACGCTATTACCGCACTTGACGCCCAGTTAAAATTTTTTTAACGTATTAGATTTCAATAGATAAGTAAGAGTAGGTCTATTTATTATTAACACGCTTTTATTAGTTTCACCTATTTGTTTGTATGTTTGTACCGACTCCTTTGAGTTCGATTTTGTCCTACTTTGAACGATCAGATTTAATTCCAACTTTGCACACCCGTCAAAGACCGATGACAATGCAATACTTCGATTATAATATCCAATTATCTTAATTAGATTCGCCAGGATTAATTAATTTCTTTCCGCATCCTTTGCATGTGAGTAAGAGAGATAGAGCGTGTTTTTTTTTAGCTTTTTAAACTATTATTATATGTTGCAGCATCGCAGAGACTTACCGGTTAGAGTTCAAAGGCCACTGCTACATATTCAACCAAGAGGAATACTTCAGCATCGACCGGCTGGTCAGCTGCCATCAGAACCCTGAGGGGAGGATATTTCTCAACGAGTGCATTCCTCCTTCGGAGTACGGTGGGTAGACCAACTCAACTCAATACTGACCGCAAGTTTCTTTTGTACTCATATGTAGAGTTTTGTAAGTTTCCTTTGCAATAGTTTTAAATAACTTTTTTTATTTTGAATAACTATAGTTTAGTACCGTAATTAGACTCAAGAGTCAAGACAAAGGTAGATTTGCCAATTTGTAGCAAAATGAGTCAATATATTTATTTAAATAAACAAAGTTATTTAAAAGCTGGGACTTGGGAGGTTTTAAGTCGCCCAACCATTGAATTTTTTTAGGATATTAAGTTCTGTTTTATTGAAGCAAGGGAATAAATATCTAATCATTTTTTTAATATATTAAATTCTCTGGCCAATTTTTTTTACCGAAACGGCTCGACCGGTCGGTCGAGACTCTGTCTTGAGTTCGGTAGGTCTGGGAGTAGGTCGTAAGCTATTTTTTATTATATCCCTAATGGCAAAACAACGTTTGCTGGAACATCTAGTTTATACATAAAATGCATTTGTCATTGTGTTTGTAACCAAACTTCTCCAAAACGACGACGCCGATATTTATGAAATTTTTTGTCTACTTTCGGAAGGTCTGAAACATTTATTAATTTTTAATAATTTCGTGCATAGATATTGGACGACCGAATGGCGTAGGGGTAGCGAACCTGCGTCTGCGCCGGAGGTCGTGGGTTCAATTCCCACTACTGTTAAATGTTTATGTGATGAGCATGAATGTTTTCCAGTGTCTGGGTGTTTTTCAGAATTAGTATGTATGTATATTTATCAGTTATCTAGTACCCATAACACAAGCTATTGCTTACTTTGGGGCTAGATTGCGATGTGTAAAATGTTCCGTATATATTTATTTATTTATTTATTTATTGCTGCAATAAACCTACACCTAGCTATAATTTAGAATCTGAGACCAATACGATGTTTACGGTTTCTTATAGACAAATCGCAGCTGCTGTTGTGTGGTGAGCCGCTTAAAAAAGGCGTCCGCATTGACCAGGCGGAGTTGCAGGAAATATTAAAGGACAACAAGAGTCCTAGATGTCTTCCCAATAAAGATATCCTGCTGTACACGGGTAAGCGAGTTTTTTCTTAATACAATAAAACTTATTGCTAGCTTATTCTTATACCAAGAATACTAGCAATTGAGCTCCTTGAATTTTTTTATTACTTTATTATAAACTAGGATAAAAACAATGACGTTCACTGAAAAAACTAATTAAATCGATCAATTAATCACAAAAAAGTTATAAGCATTTTAATATTTCTGATTAGACAGAGATAGCGACATTACATTACGACGTTGCAAATTATAGTTTTGCGAGAAAGGGATAGAAGATTCTTCCACTCCAAAATTAAAATGCCTGTAACTTTGTAAATCTTCGTTGGATTTTAATATTTCTTACAGGGTACGTATTATTTTTATCCTACGTCTTGACTCTTGATGAATATGAACTTTTTTGTTGTAGGTTCAGAGAAGGTCGGCTCGGAGAATATAACAGCGACGTACAAAGCTCTGTGGAGGCTGGATGAGACTAAAAAGTTGCTAGTCGCGTTTAAGACTCTGCAGAGAGATCGAGCCAACGACTATTTAAAAGTAAGTGCCTCTAAATCTAAGTTCAATTTAAAAAAAAAGATCTGGGAGTTCCGACTGAAGTGAGAAGTTGAACAATGCGTGTGTGAGTAAATATACAAAAAAATAAAAACCGGCCAAGTGCGAGTCGGACTCGCGCACCGAGGGTTCCGTACTCAAGAAGTACTGAAGCAAAATAAGCTTAGGTAGTTATAGCTAGGTACTTTTAAGATTCGATCGTACTAATGTAGATGTAACACGACCAAAACTGTAACGACCAAAGATGTAAAACGGTAATAATTACCTTTGTTAATGAACCGCAAAACTAACTTTGTTTGTAGAGGTTTATTGTTAATATCAAAAAAACTATGCTAGTTAGAGCATTGGCTATAGTTTTCCTGTAAAATATACGTAAATTCCTATTGACCATAATTATTTGAGATTTTTCGATTGGTAAACTCCGGAGATAAGGGGGGGGGAACGGTATTTTTTTAGACATTTTCCCCGATAAATCAAAAACTATCATGACTAAAAATAATTAAAAATCGGTTTTAGAATGTACAAAGTAAACCCTTTCATATGATACCCCACACAGTACAGTTATCTCACTTTTAAATTTCAACCCTCCGATTTTCCCCCCTTTTTAAATAAGAACAAAAATAATTTCCATTTTTTTTTATTCCAGTGTCATTGGGCCACTAATATACACAACTATTCCAAATTTCATATCGATAGCTTTGGTAGTTACTGAAATAATCGAGTGTGACGGACAGACAGACAGACGGACAGACAGACGGAGAAAGTCGCACCATAAGGGTTCCATTTTACCATTTTGGTACGGAACCCTAAAAAGAAAAAAATATGTACATGTACCTATATTTTTGTCGTCAGACCACACGTCTACACTACACATCTATATATATAAAAGAATGAGGCATTTTGGTGATTTTGGTTGTTCCAAGGATTCCGCCAAAACTATAGGTCGTAGAGATCTGAAATTTGGTACCTAGGTAGATATTAGGTCATGAATTCGTACTAAGACGGGGATTCCAGAAATTCAAATTGTAAGGGGTAAAAACCGTTGGTTTTTTGGATTTCCCCATACAAAAGTGAAATTTTTTTCGTTGTTCCAGGAATTCCCGAAAAGCTACAAGTCGTAGGGATCTGAAATTTGGTACCTAGGTAGATATTAGGTCATGAATTCGTACTAAGACGGGGATTCCAGAAATTCAAATTGTAAGGGGTAAAAACCGTTGGTTTTTTGGATTTCCCCATACAAAAGTAAAAATTTTTTCGTTGTTCCAGGAATTCCCGAAAAGCTACAAGTCGTAGAGATCTGAAATTTGGTACCTAGGTTGATATTAGGTCATGAATTCGTACTAAGACGGGGATTTCAGAAATTCAAATTGTAAGGGGTAAAAACCGTTGGTTTTTTGGATTTCCCCATACAAAAGTGAAATATTTTTCGTTGTTCCAGGAATTCCCGAAAAGCTACAAGTCGTAGGGATCTGAAAATTGGTAACGAAGTAGATATTAGGTCATGAATTCGTACTAAGACGGGGATTCCAGAAATTCAAATTTTAAGGGGAAAAAACCGTTGGTTTTAGGGATTTCTCCATACAAAAGTGTAATTTTTTTCGTTGTTCCAGGGATTCCCGAAAAACTAAAAGTCGTAGAGATCTGAAATTTGGTACCTAGGTTGATATTAGGTCAAGAATTCGTACTAAGACGGGGATTCCAGAAATTCAAATTGGAAGGGGTAAAAACCGTTGGTTTTTTGGATTTCCCCATACAAAAGTGAAATATTTTTCGTTGTTCCAGGAATTCCCGAAAAGCTACAAGTCGTAGGGATCTGAAAATTGGTAACTAAGTAGATATTAGGTCATGAATTCGTACTAAGACGGGGATTCCAGAAATTCAAATTTTAAGGGGAAAAAACCGTTGGTTTTAGGGATTTCTCCATACAAAAGTGTAATTTTTTTCGTTGTTCCAGGGATTCCCGAAAAACTAAAAGTCGTAGAGATCTGAAATTTGGTACCTAGGTTGATATTAGGTCAAGAATTCGTACTAAGACGGGGATTCCAGAAATTCAAATTTTAAGGGGTAAAAACCGTTGGTTTTATGGATTTCTCCATACAAAAGTGAAATTTTTTTCGTTGTTCCAAGAATTCCCGAAAAACTACAAGTCGTAGAGATCTGAAATTTGGTACCTAGGTTGGTATTATATCATGAATTCGTATTCAGAAAGGGATTTTCGAGATCCAAATTTTGAGGAGGAAAAGGTTTGAACTTTTTGGCCGCCATTTTGAACTTTTTTGTTACTGGGCCGATTGCTTTGAAAATCGACTTTTGACTATGGCAGCAAGCATAGAGAAGGAATTTGTGGCCAAAATTTAAAAAAAGTGGCCGCCATTTTGAACTTTTTTGTTAATGGGTCGATTGCTTTGAAAATCGATATTTGACAATGGCAGCAAGCATAGAGAAGGAATTTGTGGTCAAAATTTTAAAAAGTGGCCGCCATTTTGAACTTTTTGTTACTGAGCCGATTGCTTTGGAAATCGATATCTGACTATGGCAGTAAGCATAGAGAAGGAATTTGTGGTCAAAATTTAAAAAAGTGGCCGCCATTTTGAACTTTTTTGTTAATGGACCGATTGCTTTGAAAATCGATATTTGACTATGGCAGCAAGCATAGAGAAGGAATTTATGGTCAAATTTAAAAAAGTGGCCGCCATTTCGAACTTTTTTGTTACTGGGCCGATTGCTTTGAAAATCGATATTTGACTATGGCAGCAAGCATAGAGAAGGAATTTGTGGTCAAATTTAAAAAAGTGGCCGCCATTTCAAACTTTTTTGTTAATGGGTCGATTGCTTTGAAAATCGATATTTGACTATGGCAGCAAGCATAGAGAAGGAATTTGTGGTCAAAATTTTAAAAAGTTGCCGCCATTTTGAACTTTTTTGTTACTGGGCCGATTGCTTTGGAAATCGATATCTGACTATGGCAGTAAGCATAGAGAAGGAATTTGTGGTCAAAATTTAAAAAAGTGGCCGCCATTTTGAACTTTTTTGTTACTGGACAGATTGCTTTGAAAATCGATATTTGACTATGGCAGCTGGCATAGAGAAGGAATTTGTGATCAAAATTTAAAAAAAGTGGCCGCCATTTTGAAATTTTTTGTAACTGGACCGATTGCTTTGAAAATCGATATTTGACTATGACAGTAAGCATAGAAAAGGAATTTGTGGTCAAAATTTAAAAAATCGGCCGCCATTTTGAACTATTTTGTTACTGGACCGATTGCTTCGAAAATCGATATTTGACTATGGCAGCTAGCTTAGAGAAGGAATTTGTGGTCAAAATTTAAAAAAGTGGCCGACATTTTGAACTTTTTTGTTACTGGGCCGATTGCTTTGGAAATCGATATCTGACTATGGCAGTAAGCATAGAGAAGGAATTGTGGTCAAAATTTAAAAAAGTGGCCGCCATTTTGAACTTTTTTGTTAATGGACAGATTGCTTCGAAAATCGATATTTGACTATGGCAGCAAGCATAGAGAAGGAATTTGTGGTCAAAATTTAAAAAAGTGGCCGCCATTTTGAACTATTTTGTTACTGGACCGATTGCTTTGAAAATCGATATTTGACTATGGCAGCAAGCATAGAGAAGGCATTTGTGGTCAGAATTAAAAAGTGGCCGCCATTTTGGATTTTTTTGTCAGTGGGCCGATCGCTTTGAAAATCGACGTCTGACTATGGCAGCGAGCATAGAGAAGGAATTCGTCGTCAGAATTAAAAAAGTGGCCGCCATTTTGAACTTTTTTGTTACTGGGCCGATTGCTTTGGAAATCGATATCTGACTATGGCAGTAAGCATAGAGAAGGAATTGTGGTCAAAATTTAAAAAAGTGGCCGCCATTTTGAACTTTTTTGTTAATGGACAGATTGCTTTGAAAATCGATATTTGACTATGGCAGCAAGCATAGAGAAGGAATTTGTGGTCAAATTTAAAAAAGTGGCCGCCATTTCGAATTTTTTTGTTACTGGGCCGATTGCTTTGAAAATTGATATCTGACTATCGCAGCAAGCATAGAAAAGGAATTTGTGGTCAAAATAAAAAAAAATATGAACTTAATGGCTGCAATTTTGAACTTTTTTGTTACTGGGCCGATTGCTTTGAAAAACGATATCTGACTATAGCACCAAGCATAGAGAAGGAATTTGTGGTGAAAATTTAAAAATTTTGACCTTTTTGGCCGCCATTTTGAACTTTTTTGTTACTGGGCCCGGCCGATTGCTTTGAAAATCGATATCTGACTATCGCAGCAAGCGTAGAGAAGGAATTTGCGGTCAAGATAAAAAAATGATGAACTTTTTGGCTGCCATTTTGAACTTTTTTGTTACTGGGCCGATTGCTTTGAAAATCGACGTCTGACTATAACCAGCAAGTATTAGGAAATATTTAGTGGTCAAAATTTAATTAAATGACGGTTAATACAAGAATTTTGGAAACTTAACGCCTGAGGGAGTAAAGCAGAAGATCAACGTGAGCGAAGCCGCGGGCGTTTGCTAGTACTTATAATATAATACATAGGTGTTGATTACGGTCATAGAACAGAATAAGTTTATATTATCCTCTTTTCTCTGGTTAAGGTAACGAGTTCATTTTTGATACGCGCCTAAAGAAGTTTTCATTTCCAAAACCCCCACAGTGTCTTGACTTATTTCATCATAATAATATGTAGTAATAAGTCGTAGTTCAGTTATATTATCTTAGAACCTTGATTGTGTAAGAAAAATGTGTGAAACCGTAATCGGCAGCAATAAAAAAATTCAGGTAATATTTTTTCATTATTTAGCCCATAATCAAAAAATATTGTTCTTTGTCCACGAAAGATGTGTTACGTGTGTCAAACGCACCAATAGAATCTGATTTTTATGAGCTCATCAAATGAAAATCGGTTGACACAAAACACCATAGCAATGTACTCAGCGGAATGTTTTTTTGTAGGATTTCATCGAACTAGCGAGCAAATGGGCGTGCGTGCAGTCTAGTTCAATAGTGAGGCTGTATGGAGTGACCTTAAGCTCGCCCACCGCTATGGTACTTGAGTTCCTGCCCTATGGACCCTTCGATGTGTACCTCAGGTATTGTTACAATAAAATTTTGGAGCAATGGATAAAAAAAAATATATTTATAAAGGGCTTGGTCAGGCCACTACGCTAGCTAACTTCGGGTTGACAGGCTTTACATGCATTGGAGAATACGATTATTTGCCATAAGAATATTTCCCATAATATGTTTTATTTTCAACCGATTTCAAAAAAGGAGGAAGTTCTCAATTAGACTGATTTTATTAGCTTTGTTTGCTACCTTGTAACTCTTGACTGGGTGAACCGATTTTGCTGATTTTTTTTTATTTTAAAACTGTTGCTTCTCGTAACGTGCTTTTAAGTCCTGGATCAAATTCAAATGGGGACACCATTTTAATTTGATCCAGGACTTAAAAGGGCATCCATCAACCCATCAAAAATTTGCATTAAGTATGTGCGCGACAAATGGACGAATAACTCAATATGTCACGCCAACCGATATGATGATTCTTTTTTTATTATTAAAAGGATGTTCAACAGAAGTTTGATGAGAGTTGAAGTGGAGTTTTTTGTGTTAAAATTTTGTATTATTTTGAACAAAATAGACTAATTTTGTTTGTCGACGTCTGCAATCATTTTTTTAGGGAAAATGAAGAGTGTGTTAAACCGATTCACTTGAAGAAAGTAGCGGCCAACTTAGCCAGAGCGTTGTGGGACCTTTCCGAGGCCGGCGTGGTGCACGGCACGATCCGCTGCAGGAGGCTCCTCTTGTCTTCGCATCAAGCGGACCGCATCATTGTCAAGCTGTCCGGACCCACCCTGAGACAGTATACCCCGCAAGAGTTAGTATCAGTACACTATCTCTAATTTTGCCATCTGCAATTAGTTAATCTCTAATTTTGCCATCTGCAATTACTCAATCTCTAATTTTGCCATCTGCAATTAGTCAACCCCTAATTTTGCCATCTGAAATTAATCAATCTCTAATTTTGCCATCTGCAATTAGTCAATCTCTAATTTTGCCATCTGCAAATATTCAATCTCTTATTTTGCCATCTGCCATTAGTCAATCTCTAATTCTGCCATCTGCAATTAGTCAATCTCTAATTCTGCCATCTGCAATTAGTCAATGTGGTCGATTCTGTTGTGCAAAATCTCTAAACTAAACTAATTTAAAATAGCGCCATCCTTTTCCATCGGAAGCAGTTTGAAAAGGATAGCGCTATTATAAATTAGTTTAGTTTAGAGATTTTGCACAACAGAATCGACCACAATGTCTAATTCTGCCATCTGTAATTAGTCAATCTCTAATTTTGCCATCTACAAAATAAGTCATAGACAGCCTATAAGCGGAATTGATGCTTGTTTGTTTGTAAATGGCTTTATCAGAATAGACGATCTTCCCCAGTTTCTACAGTAATAGCCTAAGATCCCGATATACAACGACCTTCACCGAGATGCTTATTTGATGAAACATATTTTATATGTAATTTAGTATATCAATAAGTATATTGCATATGGGTTGTCAAACAAATTTCAGTCCAGGATATGATTAATTAATAATTTAAAAATTTTTTTTTTTCAACATTTCACCGGTTTGATTATTAGACAAATTCTATACCAATCGAAAGTCTGAAGCCCATAGAATATGAAAACGTTGGGTTGTTTATTCTTTTCCGGTCACAACTCTCGGGTAGCCAGGTATAAACAGGTGCATCGATTCAGCATTTTGCACCGGTCTGATTATTGAATTAAAATTAAATGAAAATAAAGATTATTTCATTCTGAACACGATGGTATAAAGCTGCCTGCGAAAAATCAGTCCAGAATTCCGGTTGTCGAATTTTGAAAAGTGAAATATAGTCCATTGAAATGTTACATTTTTTAGGCCTAACCTTGCGTTTTTTAGAGGACGCAATTTTTGATGTGTAGTGGGTGTCAGTGTAAAGCCAAAACCAAGTTTGTGGGGTCGCCACCCTTGTCCACCTCGGCCGCCATCTTGAAAATAGGGGTTGAAATGGTTTTTACGATATATCTCTTAAACTATTTGTTTGATAAAAAAAAATTGTTAACATTTTTTGTTACAAATTAAATTCTCTACGACTTTGGTCCAGTAACTTTTGGTCCAGTAACTATAAATAAAAAAGTTATAAGTGAAAATGTTCAGAAATTCGAGATTTTTTTATATAACTTTTTTTTAATCATTTTACGAAAAAATCATATCAGACCATTTTTGTAGATCGTTTTTTGAGGAACAACTTTTATTCACAACATTTTTTCATTAAGTCAATAGCTAAGGTTTTACAGCGCTCCGAAGTGAGTACTATTTTTCAGTACTATTAACTATACGTATATTATACGTGTACGTACTAATAATGTGTCATCAGTTGTTTTTTTTTGTTATTATATTTTTTTTAATCACAAATTTTGCAATATTATTAATATAAATAGCAGGCAGCTGTTCTTTTGTTCCTTCATGGTCACTTGGGTATTTTCTACCTGAACTGGATTCTCGGTAACGGCCATCAGATTTAAAATTATTTTAAAAATCAATAAATTTAAAATCCTGTAATGGAGTGGAAAAGTCAATAAGTAATTATTATTAATAATATTAATAATATTGCAAAATTTGTGATTAAAAAAATTATAATAACAAAAAAAACAACTGATGACACATTATTAGTACGTACACGTATAATATACGTATAGTTAATAGTACTGAAAAAAAGTACTCACTTCGGAGCGCTGTAAAACCTTAGCTATTGACATAATGAAAAAATGTTGTGAATAAAAGTTGTTCCTCAAAAAACGATCTACAAAAATGGTCTGATATGATTTTTTCGTAAAATGATTAAAAAAAAGTTATATAAAAAAAACTCGAATTGCTGAACATTTTCACTTATAACTTTTTTATTTATAGTTACTGGACCAAAAGTTACTGGATCAAAGTTGTAGAGAATTTAATTTGTAACAAAAAATGTTAACAATTTTTTTTTTATCAAACAAATAGTTTAAAAGATATATCGTATAAACCATTTCAACCCCTATTTTAAAGATGGCGGCCGTGGTGGACAAGGGTGGCGACCCCACAAACTTGGTTTTAGCTTTACACTGACCCCCACTACACATCAAAAATTGCGTCCTCTAAAAAACGCAAGGTTAGGCCTAAAAAATGTAACATTTCAATGGACTATATTTCACTTTTCAAAATTCGACAACCGGAATTCTGGACTGATTTTTCGCAGGCAGCTTTATACCATCGTGTTCAGAATGAAATAATCTTTATTTTCATTTAATTTTAATTCAATAATCAGACCGGTGCAAAATGCTGAATCGATGTACCTGTTTATACCTGGCTACCCGAGAGTTGTGACCGGAAAAGAATAAACAACCCAACGTTTTCAAATTCTATGGGCTTCAGACTTTCGATTGGTAAAGAATTTGTCTAATAATCAAACCGGTGAAATGTTGAAAAAAAAATTTTTTTTAATTATTAATTAATCATATCCTCGACTGAAATTTGTTTGTCAACCCATATGCAATATACTTATTGATGTACTAAATTAAATATAAAATATGTTTCATCAAATAAGCATCTCGGTGAAGGTCGTTGTATATCGGGATCCTATACTATAACGAAGTTTCCTGAAAATAAAGGAAAGTTACTTAACTCTTAAACTTTTATTGCAGTGTACATTGGATGCCAGTGGAATTCTTCCCAGACATGAGTCTCGCTAAAAGATCAGTAGTTGGTGACATCTGGGCTTTCGCCACGACCCTTTGGGAGGTGTTCTCCTACGGACAATCGCCTTGCGACACCAATCCTGTGCTTACTGCGAGGGTAAGTGCTCAATCTTTTGGTTTCATTTTATTGTACACATCAGAGAGCAAATGTACATCAAATAAAGGTCACATGTTTACTGTTAGCTAAGAATGTTAGAAGAAAAATTATTTGTGTGTATTTTAGAGTTATGAAATGGGAGATCGTCTGCTGCGACCGGCGCGGTGTCCGAGCGAGGTGTGGGCGCTGATGCGGCAGTGCTGGCAGAGCGACCCGCTGCGGCCGCAGGAGATCATGCGAGACATGAACCACATGCTGCACAGAGGTATCTATATCGTCTGCTGCGACCGGCGCGGTGTCCGAGCGAGGTGTGGGCGCTGATGCGGCAGTGCTGGCAGAGCGACCCGCTGCGGCCGCAGGAGATCATGCGAGACATGAACCACATGCTGCACAGAGGTATCTATATCGTCTGCTGCGACCGGCGCGGTGTCCGAGCGAGGTGTGGGCGCTGATGCGGCAGTGCTGGCAGAGCGACCCGCTGCGGCCGCAGGAGATCATGCGAGACATGAACCACATGCTGCACAGAGGTATCTATATCGTCTGCTGCGACCGGCGCGGTGTCCGAGCGAGGTGTGGGCGCTGATGCGGCAGTGCTGGCAGAGCGACCCGCTGCGGCCGCAGGAGATCATGCGAGACATGAACCACATGCTGCACAGAGGTATCTATATCGTCTGCTGCGACCGGCGCGGTGTCCGAGCGAGGTGTGGGCGCTGATGCGGCAGTGCTGGCAGAGCGACCCGCTGCGGCCGCAGGAGATCATGCGAGACATGAACCACATGCTGCACAGAGGTATCTATATCGTCTGCTGCGGCTATTAGACACACATAAGTTCGAAACAACTCGACAAGTCCAGGTGCATAAAAGTTGCATAATAAACATGGGAAAATGTTAACGGGTGGTGTTGGCAAGTGATACTTAAAATATGAACAGCACAAGTGACTATAATTTCCAGAATCTGCTACAACTTTATTTACAAACATCAAATGTAATAGATAGGAAACCTGATTGAAAAAGGTAGATGTTTTGAGAAATGTTGATAATTTACGACTTGTTTCGTTTTTTCAGAATACATGCCCCTTCACGAATACGAAGAACCAAAGATATCCTTAGACCACATGGAACACGCAGAAACGGTTTCAAGTGAGTAATTTATACTTATTGATCTTTAATTTATTACTGCCAATAAGTAAAATATTTTAAATACTGATTGTGTTTGTATTGTCTTAGGTGACAGGTTTATCCCGAGCGAAAGTGACGCAGGAAGCAATAAATCCCTCATTTCTATGGACAGTAGTGCTGCTTCCATGAATGGCACTATGTCCGATCAGTACGATAATCCGGTAAGTTTTATCTCATTCATTGTATATGTATAATAGCATAAACTTCTTGCTTTGGAAATTTCAAAATGAGTCTTTACAACTGACAGGTTCTTATGAAAATTCAAAACTTTTATAAAATAAATCTCAGAATTTTTCACGAAGCAATTCGTGTGCCCTCTGATTGCTCTTTTGAAATTCGAATCTAGTTTTGATATCAGCAGCTTTGCCCCACAACAATATTCCATAGGACGTAAAATAGTGGAAGTAGGCAAAATAAAGTCCCAGAGAAAAAGAAATAGAAGATATTCGATTTTTTTATTTTCAATGACATTTCCAGTTCGCGGACAACAAAAGCTCAAATTCGTTAGAAAGCATGAATGCACTAACGTACGCACTACGCAACGAGATGCTCGCGAGTCGCAGCAGCCGCAGCAGCGCGTGCGGCGTGGGCGGCGCCGACACGCCCGACGACTACACCGCGCTGGCCGCGCCCCGCCTCATGGAGTCCATCGTGTCGCAGGGCAAGACCTACCTCGTCACCATCACTAAGAAGATCGGCAGCGTGAGTACAGTAGTCGGTGACGCGAGTCGCAGCAGCCGCAGCAGCGCGTGCGGCGTGGGCGGCGCCGACACGCCCGACGACTACACCGCGCTGGCCGCGCCCCGCCTCATGGAGTCCATCGTGTCGCAGGGCAAGACCTACCTCGTCACCATCACTAAGAAGATCGGCAGCGTGAGTACAGTAGTCGGTGACGCGAGTCGCAGCAGCCGCAGCAGCGCGTGCGGCGTGGGCGGCGCCGACACGCCCGACGACTACACCGCGCTGGCCGCGCCCCGCCTCATGGAGTCCATCGTGTCGCAGGGCAAGACCTACCTCGTCACCATCACTAAGAAGATCGGCAGCGTGAGTACAGTAGTCGGTGACGCGAGTCGCAGCAGCCGCAGCAGCGCGTGCGGCGTGGGCGGCGCCGACACGCCCGACGACTACACCGCGCTGGCCGCGCCCCGCCTCATGGAGTCCATCGTGTCGCAGGGCAAGACCTACCTCGTCACCATCACTAAGAAGATCGGCAGCGTGAGTACAGTAGTCGGTGACGCGAGTCGCAGCAGCCGCAGCAGCGCGTGCGGCGTGGGCGGCGCCGACACGCCCGACGACTACACCGCGCTGGCCGCGCCCCGCCTCATGGAGTCCATCGTGTCGCAGGGCAAGACCTACCTCGTCACCATCACTAAGAAGATCGGCAGCGTGAGTACAGTAGTCGGTGACGCGAGTCGCAGCAGCCGCAGCAGCGCGTGCGGCGTGGGCGGCGCCGACACGCCCGACGACTACACCGCGCTGGCCGCGCCCCGCCTCATGGAGTCCATCGTGTCGCAGGGCAAGACCTACCTCGTCACCATCACTAAGAAGATCGGCAGCGTGAGTACAGTAGTCGGTGACGCGAGTCGCAGCAGCCGCAGCAGCGCGTGCGGCGTGGGCGGCGCCGACACGCCCGACGACTACACCGCGCTGGCCGCGCCCCGCCTCATGGAGTCCATCGTGTCGCAGGGCAAGACCTACCTCGTCACCATCACTAAGAAGATCGGCAGCGTGAGTACAGTAGTCGGTGACGCGAGTCGCAGCAGCCGCAGCAGCGCGTGCGGCGTGGGCGGCGCCGACACGCCCGACGACTACACCGCGCTGGCCGCGCCCCGCCTCATGGAGTCCATCGTGTCGCAGGGCAAGACCTACCTCGTCACCATCACTAAGAAGATCGGCAGCGTGAGTACAGTAGTCGGTGACGCGAGTCGCAGCAGCCGCAGCAGCGCGTGCGGCGTGGGCGGCGCCGACACGCCCGACGACTACACCGCGCTGGCCGCGCCCCGCCTCATGGAGTCCATCGTGTCGCAGGGCAAGACCTACCTCGTCACCATCACTAAGAAGATCGGCAGCGTGAGTACAGTAGTCGGTGACGCGAGTCGCAGCAGCCGCAGCAGCGCGTGCGGCGTGGGCGGCGCCGACACGCCCGACGACTACACCGCGCTGGCCGCGCCCCGCCTCATGGAGTCCATCGTGTCGCAGGGCAAGACCTACCTCGTCACCATCACTAAGAAGATCGGCAGCGTGAGTACAGTAGTCGGTGACGCGAGTCGCAGCAGCCGCAGCAGCGCGTGCGGCGTGGGCGGCGCCGACACGCCCGACGACTACACCGCGCTGGCCGCGCCCCGCCTCATGGAGTCCATCGTGTCGCAGGGCAAGACCTACCTCGTCACCATCACTAAGAAGATCGGCAGCGTGAGTACAGTAGTCGGTGACGCGAGTCGCAGCAGCCGCAGCAGCGCGTGCGGCGTGGGCGGCGCCGACACGCCCGACGACTACACCGCGCTGGCCGCGCCCCGCCTCATGGAGTCCATCGTGTCGCAGGGCAAGACCTACCTCGTCACCATCACTAAGAAGATCGGCAGCGTGAGTACAGTAGTCGGTGACGCGAGTCGCAGCAGCCGCAGCAGCGCGTGCGGCGTGGGCGGCGCCGACACGCCCGACGACTACACCGCGCTGGCCGCGCCCCGCCTCATGGAGTCCATCGTGTCGCAGGGCAAGACCTACCTCGTCACCATCACTAAGAAGATCGGCAGCGTGAGTACAGTAGTCGGTGACGCGAGTCGCAGCAGCCGCAGCAGCGCGTGCGGCGTGGGCGGCGCCGACACGCCCGACGACTACACCGCGCTGGCCGCGCCCCGCCTCATGGAGTCCATCGTGTCGCAGGGCAAGACCTACCTCGTCACCATCACTAAGAAGATCGGCAGCGTGAGTACAGTAGTCGGTGACGCGAGTCGCAGCAGCCGCAGCAGCGCGTGCGGCGTGGGCGGCGCCGACACGCCCGACGACTACACCGCGCTGGCCGCGCCCCGCCTCATGGAGTCCATCGTGTCGCAGGGCAAGACCTACCTCGTCACCATCACTAAGAAGATCGGCAGCGTGAGTACAGTAGTCGGTGACGCGAGTCGCAGCAGCCGCAGCAGCGCGTGCGGCGTGGGCGGCGCCGACACGCCCGACGACTACACCGCGCTGGCCGCGCCCCGCCTCATGGAGTCCATCGTGTCGCAGGGCAAGACCTACCTCGTCACCATCACTAAGAAGATCGGCAGCGTGAGTACAGTAGTCGGTGACGCGAGTCGCAGCAGCCGCAGCAGCGCGTGCGGCGTGGGCGGCGCCGACACGCCCGACGACTACACCGCGCTGGCCGCGCCCCGCCTCATGGAGTCCATCGTGTCGCAGGGCAAGACCTACCTCGTCACCATCACTAAGAAGATCGGCAGCGTGAGTACAGTAGTCGGTGACGCGAGTCGCAGCAGCCGCAGCAGCGCGTGCGGCGTGGGCGGCGCCGACACGCCCGACGACTACACCGCGCTGGCCGCGCCCCGCCTCATGGAGTCCATCGTGTCGCAGGGCAAGACCTACCTCGTCACCATCACTAAGAAGATCGGCAGCGTGAGTACAGTAGTCGGTGACGCGAGTCGCAGCAGCCGCAGCAGCGCGTGCGGCGTGGGCGGCGCCGACACGCCCGACGACTACACCGCGCTGGCCGCGCCCCGCCTCATGGAGTCCATCGTGTCGCAGGGCAAGACCTACCTCGTCACCATCACTAAGAAGATCGGCAGCGTGAGTACAGTAGTCGGTGACGCGAGTCGCAGCAGCCGCAGCAGCGCGTGCGGCGTGGGCGGCGCCGACACGCCCGACGACTACACCGCGCTGGCCGCGCCCCGCCTCATGGAGTCCATCGTGTCGCAGGGCAAGACCTACCTCGTCACCATCACTAAGAAGATCGGCAGCGTGAGTACAGTAGTCGGTGACGCGAGTCGCAGCAGCCGCAGCAGCGCGTGCGGCGTGGGCGGCGCCGACACGCCCGACGACTACACCGCGCTGGCCGCGCCCCGCCTCATGGAGTCCATCGTGTCGCAGGGCAAGACCTACCTCGTCACCATCACTAAGAAGATCGGCAGCGTGAGTACAGTAGTCGGTGACGCGAGTCGCAGCAGCCGCAGCAGCGCGTGCGGCGTGGGCGGCGCCGACACGCCCGACGACTACACCGCGCTGGCCGCGCCCCGCCTCATGGAGTCCATCGTGTCGCAGGGCAAGACCTACCTCGTCACCATCACTAAGAAGATCGGCAGCGTGAGTACAGTAGTCGGTGACGCGAGTCGCAGCAGCCGCAGCAGCGCGTGCGGCGTGGGCGGCGCCGACACGCCCGACGACTACACCGCGCTGGCCGCGCCCCGCCTCATGGAGTCCATCGTGTCGCAGGGCAAGACCTACCTCGTCACCATCACTAAGAAGATCGGCAGCGTGAGTACAGTAGTCGGTGACGCGAGTCGCAGCAGCCGCAGCAGCGCGTGCGGCGTGGGCGGCGCCGACACGCCCGACGACTACACCGCGCTGGCCGCGCCCCGCCTCGTGGAGTCCATCGTGTCGCAGGGCAAGACCTACCTCGTCACCATCACTAAGAAGATCGGCAGCGTGAGTACAGTAGTCGGTGACGCGAGTCGCAGCAGCCGCAGCAGCGCGTGCGGCGTGGGCGGCGCCGACACGCCCGACGACTACACCGCGCTGGCCGCGCCCCGCCTCATGGAGTCCATCGTGTCGCAGGGCAAGACCTACCTCGTCACCATCACTAAGAAGATCGGCAGCGTGAGTACAGTAGTCGGTGACGCGAGTCGCAGCAGCCGCAGCAGCGCGTGCGGCGTGGGCGGCGCCGACACGCCCGACGACTACACCGCGCTGGCCGCGCCCCGCCTCATGGAGTCCATCGTGTCGCAGGGCAAGACCTACCTCGTCACCATCACTAAGAAGATCGGCAGCGTGAGTACAGTAGTCGGTGACGCGAGTCGCAGCAGCCGCAGCAGCGCGTGCGGCGTGGGCGGCGCCGACACGCCCGACGACTACACCGCGCTGGCCGCGCCCCGCCTCATGGAGTCCATCGTGTCGCAGGGCAAGACCTACCTCGTCACCATCACTAAGAAGATCGGCAGCGTGAGTACAGTAGTCGGTGACGCGAGTCGCAGCAGCCGCAGCAGCGCGTGCGGCGTGGGCGGCGCCGACACGCCCGACGACTACACCGCGCTGGCCGCGCCCCGCCTCATGGAGTCCATCGTGTCGCAGGGCAAGACCTACCTCGTCACCATCACTAAGAAGATCGGCAGCGTGAGTGCAGTAGTCGGTGACGCGAGTCGCAGCAGCCGCAGCAGCGCGTGCGGCGTGGGCGGCGCCGACACGCCCGACGACTACACCGCGCTGGCCGCGCCCCGCCTCATGGAGTCCATCGTGTCGCAGGGCAAGACCTACCTCGTCACCATCACTAAGAAGATCGGCAGCGTGAGTACAGTAGTCGGTGACGCGAGTCGCAGCAGCCGCAGCAGCGCGTGCGGCGTGGGCGGCGCCGACACGCCCGACGACTACACCGCGCTGGCCGCGCCCCGCCTCATGGAGTCCATCGTGTCGCAGGGCAAGACCTACCTCGTCACCATCACTAAGAAGATCGGCAGCGTGAGTACAGTAGTCGGTAACGCGAGTCGCAGCAGCCGCAGTAGTGCGCCATTTCCAGGTTAGTCTCGGGACTTATTGAACGATCTAGTATGTGAGTAAAGTAGGTACATCATTCGAATGAAAAACCATTATAATGTAGCTAAATTAATTCTTATTCATTGCTAGTCGTATTGTCTGTGCAGGGTAATTACGGGCACGTGTTCAAGGGCTGGATGGAGCGTGATAACCAGGAATCTCAGAGGAAAGAAGTGGCTATCAAGAAGCTGACGCGGCAAGAGTCCGAGCGGAATGGGAGTCTGTATGAAGACTTTAAAAACGAACTCGAAATTATGAAGGTAACCTTTTTCTTTTATTTACCATTAAAATGTTTTGATGAAAAGATACTGTTTTAGAAATACAGTAAAAGCTCTCTATGTAAGGGTACGACGCCGACGTTATATGACATTCGCATGACATTATGTAATAAAATAGGGAAATATTTCAGTTTGGCAAAAAATAGTAGAAAAACACATGAAAAACATGAAATGGCCACTGTCAAAGTCGACTTACGTTCCAATTGCCAAGCTACAAAATCTGTGACTGTGACTCACAGACATTTAGACAGATTAAGTACACCATGAAGATGACATTTTAAATTTTTACCATTTGGGTATGGAGACTATGGAGCCCCAATAAATTGATAACTGGTTTTTTTAATAAGCACAGAATCCAGTTTTAATATTTTTTTTTGGTTTTGGTCTCTATTCTTATGTCAGTTTAATGCCCTCTATTATGCTGAAATTTTGTAAACACATTTAGTTTTGATGTCAATGCAAGGTTAGCTGAAATTTTGTATACCCGTTTTGTTTGGATGTCAATGCAAGGTTAGCTGTGTGACGTCATTTTAATCCAACATGGCGGATATACCCAAGATGGCGGATTAGGTATTCTATACATAGAATGCATAGAAGAAAAAATTTTTTTTAAATGATCACTTATTTATTTGTTGTAGTCGCTGCAACACATAAACATCGTGGAGATCCTCGGCTACTCGTGGGACCACGGCTCGGACGTGCTGATCGTGATGGAGTACCTGGAGGAGGGCTCGCTCAACTACTACCTCAAGTTCCAGGGCGACAAGCTGAGGATATCGCACTTGATCAAGTACGCCAAGGACATCGCTACGGTGAGCCCTAAATAAACATAGTGGAGATCAGCGGCTAGTTGTGGGACCACGGCTCGGACGTGCTGATCGTGATGGAGTACCTGGAGGAGGGCTCGCTCAACTACTACCTCAAGTTCCAGGGCGACAAGCTGAGGATATCGCACTTGATCAAGTACGCCAAGGACATCGCTACGGTGAGCCCTAAATAAACATAGTGCAGATCTGCTGCTAGTTGTGGGACCACGGCTCGGACGTGCTGATCTTGATGGAGTACCTGGAGGAGGGCTCGCTCAACTACTACCTCAAGTTCCAGGGCGACAAGCTGAGGATATCGCACTTGATCAAGTACGCCAAGGACATCGCTACGGTGAGCCCTAAATAAACATAGTGCAGATCTGCTGCTAGTTGTGGGACCACGGCTCGGACGTGCTGATCTTGATGGAGTACCTGGAGGAGGGCTCGCTCAACTACTACCTCAAGTTCCAGGGCGACAAGCTGAGGATATCGCACTTGATCAAGTACGCCAAGGACATCGCTACGGTGAGCCCTAAATAAACATAGTGGAGATCAGCGGCTAGTTGTGGGACCACGGCTCGGACGTGCTGATCGTGATGGAGTACCTGGAGGAGGGCTCGCTCAACTACTACCTCAAGTTCCAGGGCGACAAGCTGAGGATATCGCACTTGATCAAGTACGCCAAGGACATCGCTACGGTGAGCCCTAAATAAACATAGTGCAGATCTGCTGCTAGTTGTGGGACCACGGCTCGGACGTGCTGATCTTGATGGAGTACCTGGAGGAGGGCTCGCTCAACTACTACCTCAAGTTCCAGGGCGACAAGCTGAGGATATCGCACTTGATCAAGTACGCCAAGGACATCGCTACGGTGAGCCCTAAATAAACATAGTGGAGATCAGCGGCTAGTTGTGGGACCACGGCTCGGACGTGCTGATCGTGATGGAGTACCTGGAGGAGGGCTCGCTCAACTACTACCTCAAGTTCCAGGGCGACAAGCTGAGGATATCGCACTTGATCAAGTACGCCAAGGACATCGCTACGGTGAGCCCTAAATAAACATAGTGCAGATCTGCTGCTAGTTGTGGGACCACGGCTCGGACGTGCTGATCTTGATGGAGTACCTGGAGGAGGGCTCGCTCAACTACTACCTCAAGTTCCAGGGCGACAAGCTGAGGATATCGCACTTGATCAAGTACGCCAAGGACATCGCTACGGTGAGCCCTAAATAAACATAGTGCAGATCTGCTGCTAGTTGTGGGACCACGGCTCGGACGTGCTGATCTTGATGGAGTACCTGGAGGAGGGCTCGCTCAACTACTACCTCAAGTTCCAGGGCGACAAGCTGAGGATATCGCACTTGATCAAGTACGCCAAGGACATCGCTACGGTGAGCCCTAAATAAACATAGTGGAGATCAGCGGCTAGTTGTGGGACCACGGCTCGGACGTGCTGATCGTGATGGAGTACCTGGAGGAGGGCTCGCTCAACTACTACCTCAAGTTCCAGGGCGACAAGCTGAGGATATCGCACTTGATCAAGTACGCCAAGGACATCGCTACGGTGAGCCCTAAATAAACATAGTGCAGATCTGCTGCTAGTTGTGGGACCACGGCTCGGACGTGCTGATCTTGATGGAGTACCTGGAGGAGGGCTCGCTCAACTACTACCTCAAGTTCCAGGGCGACAAGCTGAGGATATCGCACTTGATCAAGTACGCCAAGGACATCGCTACGGTGAGCCCTAAATAAACATAGTGGAGATCAGCGGCTAGTTGTGGGACCACGGCTCGGACGTGCTGATCGTGATGGAGTACCTGGAGGAGGGCTCGCTCAACTACTACCTCAAGTTCCAGGGCGACAAGCTGAGGATATCGCACTTGATCAAGTACGCCAAGGACATCGCTACGGTGAGCCCTAAATAAACATAGTGCAGATCTGCTGCTAGTTGTGGGACCACGGCTCGGACGTGCTGATCTTGATGGAGTACCTGGAGGAGGGCTCGCTCAACTACTACCTCAAGTTCCAGGGCGACAAGCTGAGGATATCGCACTTGATCAAGTACGCCAAGGACATCGCTACGGTGAGCCCTAAATAAACATAGTGGAGATCAGCGGCTAGTTGTGGGACCACGGCTCGGACGTGCTGATCGTGATGGAGTACCTGGAGGAGGGCTCGCTCAACTACTACCTCAAGTTCCAGGGCGACAAGCTGAGGATATCGCACTTGATCAAGTACGCCAAGGACATCGCTACGGTGAGCCCTAAATAAACATAGTGGAGATCAGCGGCTATACTCTATTTCCGGAGCCTAGTTTATATAGCGCTCTCTCTGTCACGTAATCCCATACAAATGACAAAGACAAAAAAAGTCAGTGGGCGTAAACAATTCTGAATGTACGTACACACAGCGCTACTATTCAAATATACGACTACACTGATTGCCTTTGTAAGTTTGTAATATAATAAGTAGGTGAAAAATTGGGCTAGTAGATTTTTTTTTAAATAAATTAAAAAAAAGCTTATAATATCCTATCCTATTAATATTATAAATGTGAAAGTTTGTGTAATGTCTATAACATTATAAAAGTAGGTGTAAAAGTAGAAAAAGGTATTGGGAAGTGGGAACGGGTCAGGGAAATCCACATAACCCTGGGATTTCTGAAAAACCGAATTTCACGAGGGGGAAGCCGCGGGCAAAGGATGGTTAAAAGTCAAATGGAAGTCATATATTTAATGAGAAGGAAAAAAAACCTAGAGTAATAAAATATTTACACCATTTATTTTCATTATAATTTTCGTTATTAATTATCCGACGACGTATACTGCTTTCATCTTCTACATTTATTATGAATTTTTCACACGTCACAATGAATTCTTCAAGAGTCTAAAGTACGCGTCAGGTCACGGAACAATAACGATAGATAAGGAAAAAATATGAACGCGTCTGCACAGCACGGGTACCACGATCAGACTAAAATATACACGTAGTCTGTACACTGCATTAACGGTTATCGCTAACCAATCACAAACGAGTCGATGTTTTCCCGCTGAACTTGTCTCTGTAAATAGAGTATAGTTGTGGGACCACGGCACGGGTGTGCTGATAGTGATGGAGCACCTGGAAGAATACCTTTATTGCACACTAGTTTTCACTAAATCCCGAGGAACGTGACTTTCCCGTTCCCGTTTTCGCTCCCTATTTCAACTTTTATACCAACTTTCAAGGAAGTTGCAATCTGGTCTATAGCTGATTAGCTGCCACTGTAGAGAATTTAGGTTTTTAAATGTCCCATGGGAACTTTAATTTTTTTGAGAATTCTTGATGTCGTACCATTGAGTGGTTTTCGTTGGCCTAAAATTTTGATTTGGCACAGACTTCAAAAACTAAATAGGTATACCCCTTTAAAAAAACAATTGTTCTCTTAGTTTTTTTAAATTCAATTATCATTGTGTTTAGGTTGTGATTTTCCTTATTTTTTTTTAGTAAAATTAATTAATACAAAAAAATGCATTTACAGGGCATGGACCACGTATCGGCCAAGAACGTGGTGCACCGAGACCTGGCGACGAGGAATATTCTGGTGGTGAACAAGTACCACGTGAAGATATCCGACTTCGGGCTCGCCAGGATCATCCCCAAGGAGGAGAGCGCGTACCGCATCAAGACTGAGAGGCTGTTGCCGATTAACTGGTGAGTGAAATCTTCCACAGCCGATTGATTGGTGAGTGAAATCACCCACAGCCGATTGATTGGTGAGTGAAATCTCCCACAGCCGATTGATTGGTGAGTGAAATCTTCCACGGCCGATTGATTGGTGAGTGAAATCTTTCTCAGCCGATTAACTGGTGAGTGGAATCTTCCAAAGCCGATTGATTGGTGAGTGAAATCTTTCATAGCCGATTAACTGGTGAGTGAAAACTTCCACACCCGATTGATGCAATATAATACGACGGACTGTACTGCGGTCGTCATTCAGAGATATCAGTGCTTCAGTTTCTTTTGTCTAGTATTCACGTACGCTACAGTGAACTTCAAACCGAAACAAAGCAATACATTACTGCTTTACGGTAGAATAACTGACACTGGTGGTGCCAACCCGGACGAACACCACAAGAAGAGTTCTACCAAAAGTTAAAATGAAATGGTGATGAATATGATTGGTGATACGCTTGCAGGTACGCGCCCGAGTCTGCGGTGAAGCCGTACCACTTCTCGACGATGAGCGACGTGTGGTCGTTCGGCGTGACGGCGTGGGAGATCTTCACACGCGCCCGCCACGAGGTGCCCAAGTTCGACGTGGAGCGACCGCGCGAGAGGGCCTCCTGGTAACTACCTCTACACGTAGCAATGATGAGACCAGCTGTATCACTGTCGACCATGAGCGACGTGTGGTCGTTCGGCGTGACGGCGTGGGAGATCTTCACGCGCGCCCGCCACGAGGTGCCCAAGTTCGACGTGGAGCGACCGCGCGAGAGGGCCTCCTGGTAACTACCTCTACACGTAGCAATGATGAGACCAGCTGTATCACTGTCGACCATGAGCGACGTGTGGTCGTTCGGCGTGACGGCGTGGGAGATCTTCACGCGCGCCCGCCACGAGGTGCCCAAGTTCGACGTGGAGCGACCGCGCGAGAGGGCCTCCTGGTAACTACCTCTACACGTAGCAATGATGAGACCAGCTGTATCACTGTCGACCATGAGCGACGTGTGGTCGTTCGGCGTGACGGCGTGGGAGATCTTCACGCGCGCCCGCCACGAGGTGCCCAAGTTCGACGTGGAGCGACCGCGCGAGAGGGCCTCCTGGTAACTACCTCTACACGTAGCAATGATGAGACCAGCTGTATCACTGTCGACCATGAGCGACGTGTGGTCGTTCGGCGTGACGGCGTGGGAGATCTTCACGCGCGCCCGCCACGAGGTGCCCAAGTTCGACGTGGAGCGACCGCGCGAGAGGGCCTCCCGGTAACTACCTCTACACGTAGCAATGATGAGACCAGCTGTATCACTGTCGACCATGAGCGACGTGTGGTCGTTCGGCGTGACGGCGTGGGAGATCTTCACGCGCGCCCGCCACGAGGTGCCCAAGTTCGACGTGGAGCGACCGCGCGAGAGGGCCTCCTGGTAACTACCTCTACACGTAGCAATGATGAGACCAGCTGTACCACTTCTGACGATGAGCGACGCGTGGTCGTTCGTCGTGACTGAGTTAATTTTCACAAAATTTTCTTTGCCAATATCTATGTTACACCTGGTGACCTATCCAAAATAAAAAAGACGTGTGGCACTCGGAGACTGCCGCGGTAAAGCTATTGCATAGCTGTTTTTATCAACTTTCCCCACTACGACCGGCATAAGTTGATAAAATAACCAATAATAAATAACCAATAATTAATAGTTGATAGTTATACAACCAATGCCACCTAGAGACCAGTTGCTGAACTAAAGAGACAAGCGTGATATTTCAAAAAGTTATTAAAAGTTCTGCTATTCATCGATAGATGGCAAAATTACAAAGTATCCCCGCTGTGCTGGTCGGAGTGGGGGGTGTTAGGTTACTTTCGTTACGGAATTTCTGGATTCGGTCTCCACGCTCAAGGCCCGCGATAGCAGCTATGCAATAGCTTGAAAAGTAAAGCTTAATTCTTTTTTTCCCGATGCTTGTTCCCGAGTAAGATAAGAATCTCTGAGGTCAAAATTCTACTGAACTTGCTAGATCTTTATTAATATTTTGTCTTTTTATTGCAGTTTTCAAATACCGGAGGGCTGTCCATCAGAAATATTCAGGCACCTTATGAAAGACTGTTGGGCCCTCGACCCTAACATGCGACCCAAGTTCATCGACCTCGTGCATATGTGCAAGAGATTCATGGACGAATACAAGTGAGCGAGCTTGCACTTTATTGCATTGCAATAAGACTGAGTTTCCTTTGACACGAATCGCTTCTGACAAACGAGGTTCGTATATCTCGATAATACACATGCTATTGATCTGGAGTTTAGACATAAGATAATCATGGGTGATAATTTCTTGTATTTAAATACAATATAATGGACACTGTTATTGTCAATTATTACAAACGGGATATATTTGTAACACGCCACTTATGAATGTAGACCATAGACCCGTACCTCATTTTTTTCGGACTACCATCGTCCTAGTCATATTTTTGTATGACAATATGGAAATATTATTTGACAGGTACCCTGAACATAAATTGTTGTCAATTGGTGCCAATTTTTTTGTGAATAATTTCTCAACCAATTTGACACAAATAATGCTGTTCTTTTCCATGGAGAGCGTTTTGAATTGGCAACATTGTCGTGTTGAATAAATTTATCTATTCTATTTAGTACGATTGCTAATGGTTTTGATACATCACGAGATCAATTTGACGATCATAAATGTCATTTTAAATCTCGTTCCAATAGCGATCGTAAAAATAGAATAGTTAACATTTTTACGCCTGCTAAATAATTATAGTCCAATCAAGGAAAATTGATTTAATTCGAAACTTGTCGCATTATCTGATATGGGTGGCGTGTTAAAAGAGTATTACTGTTTATTGTATTGGAACGAAGTTCCTTATCGCGCGTTGTGAAAGGGGGCTAGACGGAAAAAATTTATACGAAAAGTTGTAACGACACTTTTTGCTATTGTAAGCCGTACGGCGTACGCATGTTTCTCTGTCTGTCTCTCTCTCTTATAGAAAGCAAACCAGATATACTTCGTTCCATCCGGGTGTCCCTTGACACCTCTCAAGTTTTTTTAACGTCTCAGGTGGGCTGTATACATACATAGAATATACAATAATTGTTTCAGTAAAAATTGTTTAATCAGTACAAAATGTCGGAAACGACTTCCATAGACCGTGTTATAAAGCATGAAACAGGGTTGCCAAAAAAAGATAGGATAGTAGATTGTATCTTTCTTTGTCCAATCTTTATAACTAGATTAAAAAAAATAGAAATTGTGTCTCTTAGTTTTGTCGAGTAATTTGTTTACTTGATCTAGTTAGAAGCTTGGATAAGGGAGATTTGCACAATATAAGCCCAAATAAACAAAAAAGATTCCGACGAATTGAGAACCTCCTCCTTTTTTTTTGAAGTCGGTTAAAAATAGCAATAGTAGCCCAAACTGTAACGGCCCTTGAAATAAGTTATATTAAATATTTTTGAACAGAAACCAGAAATAGTTTTGTCGAAACCGATATGTGTAAAATAGTGTATTGTACGCGTTTTGTGGTTCCTTCGCGCATTTGCCTTAGTTTTGCTTTACATATTTGTAAATATTTGTTGTTAATACGTAAGTGCAATCGAACGAGGCGATAGAATGTACTATTCTTTTTGAAGTTTCAGAATAATGAATATAAAATAGTTCAGCTGTGATTTTTTTTAAATAACGTCTGTATAGTTATAGCCTAAAAATATTCACTGCTGCATATAGGCTTTTTCGAGAGTAAAGCGAATTGCGTACAAAATTAAACGACGGTTTTTATTTTAAAATTAACGTCATTTTTAGTAACTCATGGATATGCTTATCCTATAAACAGCCATAGCTGTAGGATATTATACCGACCGAATGGCGTAGCGGTAGCGATCTTACCGTCTGCGTCGTGGGTTCGATTCCCACTACTGGAAAAGGCTTATGATACTGGCTTACCCGCAATTTGACTACCATAAGCCTAGCACAAATTGCAAAAAAAAAAACAAATATTTTGAATTTAACGTGCAGACTCGTTGCTCTCGTCTTAGATGGAAATTAATAACTTTTTCTATCCGGATTTGCCCTATCAGAGGTAGTGACATAGCTCCATACAAGTTATATCAAAGAAGAAAGACCAAAGGGGGTATCAATTTTTCTCACGAACCAAAACCAAAATACTCTAAGAAAATAAAACAGTATTTTTCGAGAACCATCGGCACTAGAAATTGGTTTCTCATATGCGGAATTTAATTTTGCAAACAAAAAGTTACTTTACTTTCAATGTTCATTTTCTCTCATACCAATATTATTAACAAGTACAGCTTGTTTATTTGCGTATTACTTCGGTATCCGGATCTTAATTAAAAAAATAATAACTGTAGAAGTTAATGTGGAGACATAGTCTATAAAAAATGAAGTTTGGATTTGATTGAGCTTGATACGGGATTCCATACATCCATCCTTTCTATCTCATCATCATCATCACGTGCCTTCTTCCTTAAATTGAAGTTTGGCGGTCAACAATTGAAAAGCCTTCCTATTAAGTGCCGCTTTCTTTAATTCTGGGTAGGAAAGTCCGGTCCACCCCTTTATATCGTTCAGCCATTTGCGTCTCTGGCGCCCTGGAGACCTCTTCCCAGCAATTTTTCCCTCTAAAACCAGTCTCGGGAAGGAAAACTGCTCTCCTCTTTGCAAGTGGCCAAAGAAAGCGACTTTTCTGCGCATAATGGTGGACATCAGCTCTCGATCTTTTCCAACTCTTTCTAGTACTTTCTTATTAGATGTGAAACTGTTCCATATCTCTGGTAGGACAAATCCGGATAGGATGGGTATGGGGTATGGGATTTGATGGTGGGGTATTTCAGACGTAAAGTCTAAAGAGTACGATTGCAGTAGGTACGTTACGATGTCAAGTTTCTTCGTATTAACAAAGACTAGGTATGGATTGGAGATCATAGCTGATACAAACTTTATTTTATACTCATTAGTCTGAGGTAAAGTAAAGAGACCTCAATGCAATTTTAATTAGATCACATAGGATAAGAAATTGTTTTAGATACATTTTATAATTACACGACTATGAAGTTAATTATTATTAATCGATTAAGTAAATTGAATGATCAATTATTGTGTAAATGTTTTATTTTTGCGACAGAAAACACTATACTTGCCCAGTAGGATTGTTATTTTATGGTGACTGTGTTGAGTGGATTTTAGGATATTTTATACATTACCTGCTAGTTATTTTAATGTGAGGTATGAAAATTAAATAAATTTTGCCCGATACCATTCTTAAAATATTAATAGTAATATTATATAAAGATCGTATAATTAAAAATGGACGCTCCACTGCATTATTCTTTAGTGTAAACACGTGGAGAGGCATTCATTTTTAGATAAGTCGATCTACACCTGTTTATATCTGAATTTTTAAAGGTTTTTTAGTGTGGTTTAATTATTATCAAAGGACATATTATATTTTACTAAAAGAAGCAACATCCGTCCACCTCTACGCTAACTTTATCATTTCTCTACCTATCCCTACACTTATCCCCTAATTCAAACAGGGAAATAGGGTATTTGACTCAATTTTTTTTTTACTTAATTATAAACTAGGATAAAAATAATAACGTTAAGTGAAAAAATAATAAAATTCGACAAAGAAATACAAAGTTACAGGCATTTACTATTTTAATTAGGTTTTTCACCATCATTTGAAGGTAAACCTTTTTTCAAGAATGGATTTTAAAAAATCTATATTCTGATTTGTGTCAAATTCACTATTCATTTTAATTTGGGGATAAACGGGATTTTTGTCCCCATTTGTCGCTACTTGAGGAAAACACGAGAGAAGCAATTAAAAGTTAGCGTAGTGTCCAAAAATACAACGAAATAATATTAGGTAGACTGTTTTGGTATTCAATAATTTTAAGAATGGATATGGGCATTATTTTCGATTTTACCAAAGATGATATTAAATTATCTTCTAATATCGTTACAGTTATGTATATGGAAATACAATTTATTGTAGGAGTAATTAATTATATATTTTATTATTATTATTTTATTGTATAAGTTTTAGTTACGACTACGGTAAGGTTATTCATATAGCTGTTTAGTAGTTAGTTATGTATATGAATGTTATATGGATGTTTTTAAACTGTCCACAGATTTGTATATGTTACACATAATTTTCAGGGCTATATAGCGGTTAGCCGCTAACCTAACCTTTACTTTTATTATTAATTCATTTTTTTAAACTTTAGTTTGCGGTACTGTCCAGCATAGTCTTTAAGATCTCAATAAAGATGGTTGAAGATTCAGTAATGGGATGGAAAAGTTTTTATTACTTGAGTTCATCTTACATTCATTTTAAAATAATATTTCAAACAATGTTTTTAAATAAATAAAATCAAAACACTTAAAAATATACTTATAATATTACCTAATTATTACTTGTTATTGTGGGCAGAGTGGGAATTCTCATCAAGTAAAAAACATCAAAAATTAAACTAAACGGTAGTTATTCTGTATTATACCAAACTTTTTTTTATAATTAACCTACTAAAGTTTATTAAGATTAAATTTCTTGCATGTCATTTGTTGAGGGAACATTTTTGTATGTTACAATTTTTATGGTAATAATGAACGATACGGACAGTTGCCTAAAAGCTCTGGTATCGGATGATTTATTAACGACTAAATGCCGCCCCTTGTCACCACCGCACACCTAATACGTGACTTAATTTTCTCAGTCTTGTTAGAAAACGAGATATTTAAATTACCTTTGAAAAAAACCGTCCGGCTTCCCCTGAATTTCCGTTCCGATGGCTGTCCCTTGTCGGTTGACCGTTAAGGTACAAGTTGGTACCCGACTGCAGACAGCAGCAGCAGACGACGTGTCGTCGCTTCATGTCGTCGCGACACGTCGTCGCGTCATGTCGCTGCAGTCATGATTTCGAACCCGACTGCAGACGGCAACAGCAGATGGCATCCAGTTGATTGGATTGGCTCGAACGCGGTCGTTGCTCCAGCGTCAGCGGCACTACTGATCTTGGATTGGCTCGAACGCGGTCGTTGCTCCAGCGTCAGCGGCACTACTGATCTTGGATTGGCTCGAACGCGGTGGTTGCTCCAGCGTCAGCGGCACTACTGATCTGCGGTCGGACGACACTGCCGTCTGCCGCTCGACGACGCGTCGCTGGCTTCATGTCGCTCACTACGGAGGGAATTTCATAGAAATACATAGAAACCAGTAGTGTCGCCGCGACACGTCGTCTGCTGCTGCTGCGTGCAGTCGGCTACCAACTTGTACCTTTAACCCACATTATGTGTAACATGAACCGATTTGGACTAGTGTGTACGATGACGTCACCATCCTTTAGAATTATAGAGACCTAATTCAAAATACGTATCTCTTTTTTTGGGATATTGTATCCATAGTGGTCCAAAAGGGAGCCCTCGACTTCAAAAGTGAGGCAAAAATACTTTGCTCAAATTGGCAAACCCGAGCCGTTGCTACACAATTTTTCACGCACACTAGCATCCGCACACCATACAAATTTCAAATTATTTGACACACTTACACTACAAGAAAAAGTTGCCTCATTCACGGAGCTGTCGCTTTTAGGTTGGGCTCTATCTAGTCGGAGCGCGAGCGACGACCTTTATTAAATCTATTCAATTCAGTTTCTTTATTGCGAACTTGGTTACTAATTGGTTTCTATAATTCTAAAGGTGTGATAATTGTGGTAAATTATGAAACTAAGAACGAATGAAATGTAATAATATTATTGTTTATTGTTTTTACTTAATATATATAAATTTTAAAATGAAATTAAAATGTTTGGGTAAATTAGAACGAATTACGTCGGTAATGCGATTTTAAAAGAGACTGATGTTCGATTAAAAATCGGTGCTAAGAAGGAATAGGTATTTGAATTAAATTCGATGGTTAGATTGTATGCAATTTTTGCGACTCGTTTCAAGTACCTTTACAGGTACGTACGTTTTGTATTCAGTTTGCCCCTTGAAATTTAAAAAATCAAATTTAAATGTAAATTGCAGTTTCTAGTATAACATGTGAACAAAAAATAATACAGGAAATAATATTTGCTTTGATAAAATTCGCTACCTGAATAGAGTCTGTGTGTAATCTTTAAAAAAAAATTAGGAATCTTTGCTGTTAATTATGGTTTTCCGCAAAGTAACGCCTGCTTCTACTTAATATTCAAATAATGCACACAATAAACTAAGGTAGGTAAAGTTTGGACTTTACTTTCGATAGAAGCTTCACGAAATATTTTGAACTAAGTACCTATGTACATAATTTAAGTTTCTCAGTAAGTATTATTCTTTTTGAGAAACTTTAACCACAAATAACATCTTTTAAATATAAACTTTCTTCTAGAAAATATAAACTTTTATATATTTTAACTTTTATATATTTATATATTTTAAATATAAACTTTCTTCTAGAAAGTTTATATTTAAAAGATGTTATTTGTGGTTACAGATCTTTATTTCTCTAGTTTCATTTTATTGAATTACATGAATAGTAAGCATACTTAAAGTTAGGTGAAGAGTCAAAGTCAGCATTTCTACAATAATATTTGTGGGAATGGTGATAAATATTTGTCGACACAAAACGAATGCTACGGAGATTCCATACTTGCTATAGATATATTTCAATCCACGAAGACGCGCCCCACTCTGCCAAATTCGCTTAATATTTTTCATTCGATTCGTATGGAGTTTGACAGAGTGGGTCGCGTCATCGTGGATTGAAATATCTTATACTCGTATATCACATCTAAAAGCTTCAGTTGAAAGAGATTTTTTTTAAATATACCTAAGTAAGTACCCAACTTTAATCGATTTGTTATGCGTAATGGTATGCTCTTTATTTTAATTGTAAATGTAAAATATATTATGACTTAAATGAATTTTGCCTCAATTTATATATGTAGGTATATTAAAATAAAGGAAATATTTAAGAAATCTACTTGAAGTTTTGTTTTTCTTAGCTTTCATTAAATACTCTTCATACTCGCTTCTTCATACTAAACGTATCACACTTATTTTTCTATTACTTATTTGAAAACTCAGGAAAAATCTCTGCGTATATTATTTGGGTCATGACTTTTAAAAGCAAATTTAAAATTCATTATATTTTTAGGGCATGGACAATAGAGATTTGTATATCTGGCTTCATTTTAGATTTATTAGGTATTGCAAATAATAGAAAAAATAAATAAGCATAATACGTTTATGCAGAAGCGAGTAAGAAGAGCACCCACGATCTCATATCAAACAGCTGTCCCTCTAGAATACAGCCCAAAACAGCTAGGAATAGCTTCAATGTGATAGCGAAAATGAGGTTTGTAGGTTTTACGTTCAACAAAAACAAAAATGAAAAACAATGTCTAAGTCGAGTTAAATTTTTGATGGCATTATGGACTACATTATTAGGAAATTATAACGATTCAAAATCTTGGAGAGTGTTATTATAATTACCCTTCCAGTTCTGTTATTCTGTATGGAAAATTTTCATGGTAGCGTCTGCAAATTAGATTTATTCCGAAACGTTTCACAATTCCGCTGCCCGTGGCATAACAATTATATTGACTGGAATAATAACAAAGCAGGACCGCGACTGACGAGAAACACTGTCTTGTTTACGTTGCTGAGTTGCGGTTTTAATTGAATAACTTTATTACGAGTGATTGTCAAACACCTTGCGCCCTAAGATAGTTGCGTAATGCAATGTTATTCAATCCAGGAATAGAATCCCTTCTAGAGAAGGGGACAAATCGGGGCTTGCCCCGTGCGGCAGTTTTGGGGGGCGTTAAAACATTACATTTATATATTAGATTTAAAAATAAAACCGGCCAAGTGCGAGTCGGTATGGAAGAATTACGAAGGGTTCCGTACCGTAGTCCGTAAGTGCACACTGCACAGTGCACTACTTAGTTCGAAAAAATTGTAGGTGTAGTTTAGTCCTCACAAAAATAGTAGGACCGTTTTAGCCAGATCGGTTCAGTAGGTAGGTTCTACGTATGGACTTTGAAATGTAGGAGTAAAAAAGCATCTAAACATATAAACTTTCACATCGATAATTGATTACTATCAATGTTAGTTTGTGATAAATGATTTGTGAACTGCGAGTCAGGCTCGCGCACTGAGGGTCCCCCGTGCTATAAAGACCAATTCCAATTCCAACCAAAACTCCTTTGCCCATAAAATGCAAAAAATCACGTATGTTGAATGGGAGCCCCCATATTTTTTTTAGTACCTATAGGTATGTCATAGCGGCAACAGAAATATTTCAAGTGTTGACTCACGATTCAACCGATACAGCCTTGTCACGGATGGAAGGATGGACGGCGAAGTTTTATAATATGGTCCCTTTGGGTACGGAACCCTTATAAATTAACAAGTGCTTTACAACTAGAAGTTGTTTTTTTCAGTGTATTAAAAAATTCTTTCCAAAAAACCAACTTCAAATGCCACTACAAAGAATGAAATAATTTTTAATGTACACCAATTCGAAGTCGGGCAATGTTTTGTTCAATCATTAATAGTCCTTCCTATTATAAAACTTGATGTGCAAAGAAACGACAAAATTATCGACAATACGAAGGACTATTATTGAATGAACGAAACAGTGCCCGACTTCGAATTGGTGTACATTAAAAATTATTTCATTCTTTGTAGTGGCATTTGAAGTTGGTTTTTTGGAAAGAATTTTCCATTTTATTTTATACTTTTTAGTGGAAAACAACTAATGCGCAAGGCATTGGAAAAAATGTCCACATCGCTTGAAGTATGCTTCTAAAATCTGAAGAGTTCCCTCAATTTCTCCAAGATCCCATCATCAGATCCTGACTTGATGAATACAGTCATTACTTGATGACTGCAAGGAAATGCAATAGTAACTATAAAAAATACCTCAATCGCTTCAAGTATACGAGCAAAATTTGAAGAGTTCCCTCGATTTTACCAAGATACCATCATCAGATCCTGACCTAATGACCATAAGACCACCTGGAAAAAATTACTCTCTCAAACAATACCCAAATAACTTCAAGTGTGCTTATAAAATTTGAAGAGTTCCCTCGATTTCTCCAGGATCCCATCATCAGATCCTGACTTGATGACTATGGGACCATCTGTGAACTATACCTTATCAAACAAAAAAAGAATTTTCGAAATTGGTCCACGCATCTTCGAGTAATCGGGGAACATACATAAAAAAAAATAAAAAAAATAAAAAAAAAAGATTCCGACGAATTGAGAACCTCCTCCTTTTTTTGAAGTCGGTTAAAAAGGGTTTCAAAAAGCCACTCAGACAGCGACAACGTCCCACGCCCCTCCCCCGAGAGGGAGGGGTGAACGATCATCGAAGACTAACGACCAAGGTCGCTGTCAGCCTCACGCTCAGGACGCCGCGCCACATCTCATCAACGTGACTGGTATCCAACTCACATGGTGTGTGGGTCTCGTGAAGAGCTTACTATAGAAATGATCCTATGAAGTAAGGTCTTGCTGAAACACAACGATCGCTCGGACGTCATTCGCGGAGAATGAATCTCCTCACCGCAATGTAGAATTCCGTGCACATCGTTAAGTGCCATCTGGTGATGAACTTCAGAAACTTGAACGATCTATAGATCTTAATATTACGTGCAGCGCCATCTCTTTTCGTACTGATCATTCATAGCTAAAATTCAAGTCATAAGCTAAAATTTCTAAGTAGTTTATATCATTAGATAAGTTTGAAGAACAAAATCTTGCTTTATTTTAAATAGTAATTAAAACGAAGATAACAAATTCAACAATAGCTAAACTATCGATTGAAACAAGTGGTGCTCAACGCCATCTTCTGTAAGTTACTGTACCTAAGTCGACAATGTGGATCTATAGATCTTACGCACAGTGCCATCTGTTTTAAAAACGATTTATGATTATTAATTGATAAGATGTTTGGTGTTTTTTTTACATTTTAAAACCTTATTAATTGTTCCCACATTCAGGGCATCTGGAAGAGATCCTCATTTGTAGCGATAAGATCTCCTTGTGCATGTCCTCTCTATGTTTGTGTCTCTATGTATCTTTATATATATGTACAGAATAAATAAATTAAATAGTTATGTATTTCCGTTAGTATATTAAGTTAGTG
This sequence comes from Coenonympha arcania, assembly GCA_036785405.1. NCBI lineage: Eukaryota > Metazoa > Arthropoda > Insecta > Lepidoptera > Nymphalidae > Coenonympha > Coenonympha arcania. The sequence continues at coordinate 4,883,175 of CM072074.1, forward strand.
TATGTAATTATAAAACTTTCATATTACATAATGTGATCTGATTGGGAAAATGTTGTTTCATTATGAAAAATAGTTACCTATTTTCAGACCAACCGAATGTATTGAAGAATTGTTCGAGCCATTTCGGAGAGTTGGATTACAAACACTGTGACACGAGAATTGTATATATTAGAAAAAAGATAAGTACTACCTACTAAAGCCACCGCACAAAAACGTTATAAATAAAATTAAATTAAGGATAACTTTAACAAGCGTTCAAAAATAAAACAGCGTAGGTAGATGCTAGACAACAACCGGTGTTCATAAGCTGGTGTCAGCAGATTTTTCGCTGCAAAAATGTTGCTTAATTTTCCCTACTTCAGCGGTCGGATGAAAGTTTGCTGATAAAGGCTTATAGTTTATAGCCCGCTGTTTTATTACGCAGTTTTCAAGGCACTTGCTGGTAATAGGGTCCCCTGTTAATTTAAACTGCCACAGATTCTTTGCTATTCTTATTCGGAAACCAAGACTTAACAATTAGTAGTATTGAATGGAAGCAGGCGTTATTTTGCGGAAATCCACTTATAGGAAAGATTAATTTTGTCTTGCTATAATCCGCTACTTGAAAAGATTCTGTATGGTACAATATGCAGGAACACTGCCCACATGAAGAACCACACACAATTTTCCAACACTTCCTTCGACGTATACGTTCCGTCCCGACACCGGGACGTCTGCAGGAGATGTTGATTTCACAATGCGGAATCGTAGGATATAACATTAGTAGGTATAATGAGATAGAAAATCAATGGAAATAAAACATATATTTAAGTATTTGAACATGATTCGTATCTTTACTAATAGGTATGATACAAGATAAGCGAACGTGTATGGCTGTGGTAAGCCCTGCCAAAATTGAATCCTATTTTAGTTTGTGTACTTACGTAGCACAATCACTGAAAAATTATAAAGGCGAAATTTTGTATATTAGTATTTATTAAACTCCTTCACACCGACTACACTATTTGGAATAATCAATGTTACTATTTTTTTTGCCGGATAAATCCTGAGGAATTTGTAAAAAAAAACCGAATCTTTGCGAGCGCAGCAACGCGAAAAAGCTAAAGGAACTATACAGCTATTTACTCAGATGAAACTACAGAAAAGTGTTTTTTATACTACTCGAGGCAAACTGAAACTTATTACTTATCAATCAATCTAAAGGTTGTATTTCTTTCTATGATAAGAATTTATTTTTGCTGTCCTAGATTCCTTTGATGCTTACATGTCTGTCCATTAGAAAAAGGTAGGTACAAGTATATAGAGGATCTATAAATAACTCTAACTACATTATAAATACTTGCGTGGAAAAATTATTAAGTAGGTAGTAATACCATTTTGTGTAAGTATAAGTAGGTATTCCTTTGCTAGATTTAATGCGTAAATACTTTCTTTACATTCAAAAGTATTTAGGTACAATTAGTAATTACTTTTGATCTACGAATTGCGAACGTAAAAGTAAGTGAATTGCTTCCGTTTCTATTTTTATCTCCAAGGGTTAACCCTAGGGGTTAGTTACATGCGTATAGTCCTCTTGATATGTCTCTGTCGTTGCGTTAAGGCGATGCCACCTATTAACTAGGTATTATGTTTTTTAAACAAACGTAGTTTTAATGCCAATTAATGGCTGTTCTTCTAATGTTAAATTGAAATTCAATTGTGATTTTATTAGTTATATTCTGAAATTATTAATCAAAATGCGTGTGATTATTTAATGTACACATCGAAATGATTAATTTTGGTATTATATTTTACAATCCATGGTGGTGCTATTTTATATTCCTTTTTATAGTTTTCTTAATTTACAAATCTCTTTTTGTCTCTAGTTGTTCTTCTGATGTGTCAATTTCGTGAAGATTAACCTTTTCCAACAGCCTTCTAAAGGAGGACATCTACACGTGGAGTCAGCCCCTTATCTGGTCTGGCATTTTGGTTGGTAACCTGACTCTCGATATATATTTATTGTCTTCGGTTTGCCAAAATATTCACAAAATTCATAAACTCTTATTCTCTCGTCGCAATGTGGCCGAAATAAGAGAGCAGAACTTACAAAATGTTGAAATTATTCAGTTGTTCCCTGGGCGAGTTCACAAAGGCTTCTAATCACATTTAATTTAGATTTGCTAATATAAGATAGTGTAGATACGTTTAATTTTATCTACCTATCTAGTTAGGGTAACCTGTACAGATACATTTAACGGTGTAGAAGACATATTTAAGCGATTTTGAATGAAGTTTTATTCAAAAACTATATAGACAATTACTTTCAAATTTATACACGTCATGTATTTTGAGTCTTTAATCTAAAATCGCTAAGCAGAAACACGATTGGATAAAATTTTCTCGATAGAAAGTTCTCCCAAAAGTTGCTCTAAAATCTCAGTTTTTCTAGTTTTTATCAGACACTACATTGGATGTAATTGTAATTTTTGTTTTAAAGTGTCGGTAATAATAATATCCAAAAACGCTAAGAAACAGATTTTTGATAACCAGCTTAGTTTTTGAGTAATTAGGTAAAAGGTCGTTTTTCTGTTATATTCTTCCGCGACGCTGCATGTTGCACCTCACTCCGTGAGAGTGAGAGAGACAAAAATAAATTCAATGAATCCCCTTAAGTTGTTCCTAAATAAAAAATATATACATATAGTAGAAAACATCAAAAGTAACCGCCTTAAGTCTAATGTCCTTTTCCGTGTTAAGCTCATCTCCATCCAACGTTATTGGATGAACCGTTGTTCCTCCACATTATTGGATTAAGCATAAACACACTAAGCTGGCTGAGCTTGGCGCAATGAAGAGTTATCTCCATTAAGACATCTCTCAGGTTTGTGAAATTGAGATCGGAAAATCCTAATGATTACCTACTTCTTACAAAGTGATGATCAAATTGGTTTTTATTTCCTTTTATAAGATATTGGGTATTCGACCGAATTGTAAGTAAATGTGAAAAAATTGGCCGAATAGGCCGAATACCGAATTTGCCGAATATTCGTTGCTTTATTAGTTATTATGACCTGTCATTAAACTACCTAACGGTGCGGGATGGGGTCTATTTTGCCCCGTAAGACTTAAGAATTTTTATTTTATCTGGTGCAATTTTTTAGAAAATAGCCCGGATGCGGATGGCTATGGATCGTTACCATAATTATCTGACGAGAGAAAAATACTTGAGTTAATGTCTTTTTCCTATTAAAATAGACGGCGATAGATTTCTTTCCGCACTTAAGATCAGTAATCATGAAATTCTCGGACGGGGTTGTTTTTACCCCGTATAGCCCCCCCCCCCCGTAAACGTGTTAAGAAAGTGCTAATAGGTATAATAAGTTTTATAGGTATATCCTGAATGAGCCACGATTTGGGTTAGAAACGATATTCCCAAGCGATACACGCTGTATTAACCTGTTAGGTTGTACGCAAGGTGTTATTATGTTTATGTTGTTGCCCTATATCCGAGAACCGTTAATACCCATTTAATGCATACTGTTTACGTAAAGGCGTGTAACCTTGGATTAAATGAGTAGCTAAACATAAAGCATAATAGGTATTATATTCTGCCATTCTGGCAATACGAGTATAGATACCATAAGGTGTAGAAAATAAACGAAGGCTTCGAGAGAGACTTTGAGGGATATCTATATCTGCCATTTTTATCTTTTTACCAACTAGGCCCAAGTTTGTAGGTACCGTATCAGTCTCCTTTGAAAACTTGTCAATATTATCGATAGTTAGTTCTTAGTGTTATCAATATTAAGTTCTTAGTGTTGTCAATATTATCAATAGTTAGTTCTCAGTGTTATCAATGAAGTGTTATTTACGTATTGGCTATTGTAATGACCTCACAATGGGTGTGCTTAACAATTGAAACTAAAATAAAATTAAAACTAGGTTAGGTTGCAGGCATAGTTCATACATGGATTAACGGGATGTTCCATGTGGACTACTACTACTACGCGTTATTTTGCGAAGGGTAGGTAGGGTTAGTACAGATTTTTTTTCCGAATTTCGAGGTAACTCGCATCGCATAAACTAATCGAACTCCTTCACACATTTACAGCCAGCGCCATCTATGGACAGTCATAGTTATAGTGAGTGGCAAAACCTGTACTAATAACCCTAAGTTTTTGTACAATAATTCTCGAATTGACTCGCTACGAATACACGGATTTCTCCATACATCTACAGCCAGCGCCTCGAGCGGACAACCGCTGAAAGCTTACCCAGTTCACCATTTTTCCGCTTGGGACCACAGATTACTTGGGACGCTGGCATGGCTGTAGATGTATGGAGAAATCCGTTCAGTGATTCGAAGCGAGTCAACTCGAAAATTCAAATAAACTTTTGTGGTTGATGTCCAGCGTACTCGAACGAAACGTTTTTCTTCTACGTTTCTGATACGAATCGCTAAGGTGTGGAACACCCTTCCCAGCTCCCGTGTTCCCAGCCAAATACAATCTGAATCTGGGTGCTTTCAAGAGAAGAGTGAATAGGCATTTTCTAGGCAAGCGCGCTCCATCCTAGACCTCATCTTTTCTGTTCATCAGACTTGATTGTAGGCAAGCGCAAGCCTATCAATTATAAAAAAATAAAATAAAAAAAAACTCGAAAATTCTCTAAACCAACTAAAGGAACGTAGAGCGCATATCGCGAGACGTAGCGTGGGGCGTAGCGTGGATCGTAGCTCGGGGCGTAGCACGCAGCGTAGCGTGTGGCGTAGCACGAGTAATCGTAGTCCGTATTCTGTGGTACACGTGGTCGGCGATGGGTTGATAAAATAATAACTAGTAGGATTTGTAGGATCAGTGAGTTGATCCAGGATATAATATTTCGGGCTACGTGCTTTTAAAAGTTATTTGTGCTTGTGACTAGGGATCAACAGGGATCAAGTTATTATTGGGATATTTCATAGTTATTTTGGGGATAGCTTCGATCGGACGGAATAATTATTTAGGATTTGGCGTTAGGTATATATAGGTAACGAACAGATTTATAAGGTCGTCGCTCGCGCTTCGACTAGATAGAGCCCTACCTAACAACGACAGATCCGTGAGTGCGGCAACTTTTTTTTGTCGCGTGAGTGTGTCAATTTGAAATTCGTACGGTGTGCGGATGCTAGTGTGGGTGACAAATTGTGTAGCGACGGCTCGGGGTTGCCAATTTGGGCAAAGTATTTTTTGTCGCACTTTTGAAGTCGAGGGCTCCCTCCTGGATCTCTATGGTAACGATATATTTTTGGTTAGCAGACATACGATTGGTTATATTAACCCTTTGCATTCATGATGACATTATAAACAACGTGTTTTTTTAAAATATAAATTGTAAACAAAGTAGCTGGCAACGGCTAGCAAGTCATTGCAGTTATGTCACAATAAACTTGCATTAAACTTTGTTTCCGCTAATATAACTCTATATCTGCTGTTGTCAGCCTAGGTCTTAAGGCTGTCAAGCGCATACCCGAGAGATGAAAAGAATATTTAGTTATCTTATGGGTTGAGTTGGTTGTAATAAGGAATGGCTTATAAGTATGCGAATAGAACGAAAATGATGTAGAAAATGTATAGCAGAGATAGTTGAGTGCTTCATAGGTCTGACTCCTAACTTAGGGTTCAGGGAGTTGGAAAACCAGGCACGTATAATTTTGATTCAGAGATTATTTAATTCTTTTTCACGTTTTATACTCCATTTCAGCCAACCAACTAGGTTGGCTAAAATGGCGTATAAAACGTGAAAAAGACATTATTATCATTATCATATGGATGATGGATAGGACAAAATATGGCAACAGCTACCGATCTCCTTGTTACAATAAATAATAAAATAAATAAATACATACGGGACATTTTACACATCGCAATCTAGCCCCAAATTAAGCGATAGCTTGTGTTATGGGTACTAGATAACTGATAATTATACATACATAGGTACTAATATACATTAATATAATATATATACTAAATTTAAAACATTATTATAAAACTTGTAATACTTCATATTTCAGTTTAATAAAGGCTATTTTATTTTATTTTATTTTATTTATTTAATATATTGAAAAACAAGACCAGACACTTGAAAACTTTCATGCTCATCACACAAACATTTTCCACTCGAGGATCCACGACCTCTGACGCAGACGGCAGGATCGCTACCGCTATGGTTTTCAGAAAACATGTACCTATACTCATCACACAAACATTTACCAGGAGTGGGAATGGAACCCACGACTTCCGACGCAGACGGTAGGTTCGCTACCGCTACGCCATTCGGACTCGATCGTCTATAATGTCGGTACATACGGCGTAATAACTAAACTAATACTGCAGCCACCAAGTACCTACGTCTAGACCACCATCTGACACTTGTAAACTTAGAGACAAGTCACATCTTAAGTCAGGACTAAGTTCTGTGACTTGCCAGCTGGACGATCTGTTATAAATCAAAACATTATAACCACAGACCTGGAAAACAAATTATATGGACTGGAAATTGTATGGACTGGCCCCGCCTTAAAAATTAGCGTGATTATTTTTAATCTGTCAAGTGTATAAAATGGCGTCCCCTAGGGTAATAGGTAATTCGAAACATGAACAATTGACAACAAACCTTGGCGCTTATCATGGCGCCGCATGTCACTCAAGTCTAGGCTAGAATTAATGACGGGGCATCTCCATAGTTTTGTTATCTCTGTGGTTAAAACCGACTGTCCGTGTTGTCTAAGAATATTGTTTGGGTATGAAATATTGCGAAAATGATCCTCCAGATTATACAACTAAGGTTTAGCCCGTACATCGGCCCGTGTATCACAAATCCTGCGGAAATCACGTATTTTTCCGGAATAAAAATAAGCCCAATGGCGTCCTCACTTTTTAAGGCGGTTGGCTATAGCAATAGCAATATAGCTATAGGAATATAGCTATAGCTGTAGAAAGAAAGTATTTTTAAACGATGTTCTTCATGGAACTGGGAATTTTCGGGTTACGTGGCTAGGGACAATGACGTCAATAGGTTCAATCCCAGGCTTTGATTGTCTTTGACCTATATTGAAAAAATACATAAACTAATGTATACTTGCCATGCCAGTAAGAATAAATACGGGAATTGCACACATAACAATCTAGCCTTGAAGTAAGCGAAAGTTTATGCTATAGGTACTCGATTAGATAACTAATAAATATACATAATATTTAATATATATTAATAATTCAATAGATTGAAAAATACCCAGACACTTGAAAACTTTCATGCTCATCACATTTAAACATTTTCCAGTCGAGGCAATGGAATCCACGACCTTTGCCGCAGACGGCAGAATCGCTATCGCTATGGTTTTTAGAATAATACGACAACAATGAAAAATAATATAAGATACCTATTAAAATTTCCACCACGTGGGAGACATGCATGTGTTGTGCTAATTTCCCAGAATAATTGAATTTATGCGCGCCGTCACCAATCACAATATAGTATGTACTTGTTATCATCTATTGCAATTTAATTCACATGGGATTGTTAGCACAACGCATTGGCAAACCTTAGGTATAAGTATAACATCATAAAGGCCAATATAAATACATCACCATGAATCTCTGAGTTTAAAAACGAAGGCTAAACGGAAAAAAAACTAATAATTAAAATGGTTTTGTAAGTAAAATACAAAAAATACAAAGTAAACTAAGCACCTCTGCCCACCAAATTCAAAAACAAGCAAAAAAATCACGTTTGTTGTTTTTTAGTATTTGTTGTTATAGCGGCAACAGAAATACATCATCTGTGAAAATTTCAAATCTGTAGCTATCACGGTTCAAGAGATACAGCCTGGTGACAGACGGACGGATGGACGGACGGCCAAGCCTTAGTAATCGAGTCCCGTTTTTAACCTTTGGGTAAGGAACCCTAAAAAGGAAATGGAACTTAGAGAACTTTGGGATTTAGAAAATTGTATGGCATACTTACGTGGTATTTTTTGCTAGATAAATAGTCCCTGTTTTCACGGAATGCATGGTTTTGTTTTTCCTTTTGGCTAACAACTAATAAGCATAGCACTGAAAACTCCCGAAGTGTTTTCGACTCGTACTTGTTTCGGTGGAAATGCTCTTTAATGAAAAACACGGTCGCATCAACGCCGGAGCTATTTTTCATTAAAGTCTGCATTCGCCGTAGGTATCGGGAAAGCTGCCCTGAACGCATCTTATGCGCAGACAATATCCGGATTTAAGATATTCGAGTAAGTATATTATAAAGGCAACGGGATACGCTTTTACCACAAACTCCCTAATGAAATATTGAACTTATCCCTCAATAAGTTCAAAGTGGCTGTGAAAGGTAAGTCCTTTAATAAATCTTACTTTATTATTAAGGATTATTTGCATGAGTCAAATCCTTGGGAGTGATAGTAAACTGCTGCAACATAGCTCAATTAGTTTTTAAGAGCCATTGTGAAGTGGTAGTAACAGAAAACAAAACCCGGCTGAGTTTGTTGTGGAATTCTTCCCACTGCAGGGTCCGTTAGAACCCTCGTAAACTAAATTTTAAGTAAACTATAGTAAATAAATAACCTTTTACAGAGCCTGCATGTTAGGCCTTTGTGAAATGAAGATATTTTGACTTTATTTTTGCCCCATAGCTGAACATTGGCCTCCTCTCAAAATTATAGGTGTTTGGCGTATCACGCTGGCCATGTACGGGTTGGCATGTTTCACACACCTTTGAGGACACGGTGATGAACTCTCAGGCTTTTGATGTTCTTGATGTTCTGTCTCAGGTTCCTTACGCTATTTTCTTTCATCAAGTGATATTTAGTCTCCATAAAAACACAATAACGGTATTTTCTTTTTCATAATATAGGTAAATTTTTTTTCATTACAACGAACGAGCAAGTAGTACCTATTATATGTCTCTACATATTATACGTTCTTGCAAACGAAATGAAAACAACAAATTACTTAGCCATTTATGGTGTTCTAAATTCAAACAATGAGAACAAATGAAATTAAAATAGCTGCCGGCAAAAGTATAATGTCGCAAACAATCACAACTTATTTGGCGACGCGATAATATTATAACTGTCACGGTAGGTACGAGTATATAACATTTACTACATACCTATTTAATTAACCTACAGAAGGTTTACCACAGTCCACAAGCTATTATCTCGCAAAAATCTTGCGAATAGATGTCTTTTTTTGACCTACACCTTAATTTGTATCCATTCTTTGTACTTGTATCAACAAAAAAGTAAATGGAAAAATAAAGCTTTTGTGTTTTTGGTGGTTCGGTGCGCAAGCCCAGGTCCCACTTGACCGTTTTTTGATTTAGTAACTCCTGAAGGTTTAACCGCTATGACAGATAGATAGACTAACGACGTATTGAGCACAACAGGACTCGTCTTTCTGGCATAAAATCCAATAATTAAAAATTAAAAACTGCGAATATTTCAACTTATAAAGTCACAAGCAATGACACATATTGTAACTAAGCGTAATTTCTTTTTAATTTCCTTTATAATACTCCACTCGATGGGTTTGTTTGAAAAAAAAAATCACAACTTTCGCCAAAAATCCGCCATTTTCTTTTAAACATATCTAAAGCTATTTTTGATAGGGTTTCTAAGATGAATCTAACGATATCATAACTGTTAAAATCCAAACAGCCGTTTGAAAGATACGAGCTAATATAATCATAAAGAAATTTATAAACAAAAAAACCGAAAGAAGAAAGCTGTAAAAACATAACTCCTTGGCAGTCGGAAAAAGGAGCCCAAAGCTGACTCATCATGTACTACTAATACTAATGTAGTACCTATATATTCTTGTTATGTTTCAATTGATACAGAAGGCAGGGTGTAAACTGTAAGCCCACTGGCCAGAAAGACCCAGGCCCTAGCCATAAGTTCGCGGGTTTTATTCGCGACCAGACGCAATAGGGCTCAGATGCGTGGCCCTTACTGAATAACGACAGAGATTCAGTCGCGTACGTTATTTCACTACAGCGGGACGTTCCACGTGAACCCCCACTATCTACATTGATAACGAATGATAAACTTTCATAACTAATGTGCTTTAAGTGTAATTATATCAAGTTTCTCGACATTATGGTGTTTATGGACTTTTAGAAGTGTTTCGCTTCACAAAGCTTTGGTGAGTGCAGAAATTATGAATAATTTTTAAAGTTTCCAACATTTTCGTAATATAAAACTTTTGTTTTGGTTGCTGGAATAGGTTTTGTTACGGATTTTTAAGGGTGCTTTTATTCTAATACAAATAATTAACTCTTAAAAAGTTTAGTCTCCACTCAATGAAAAGCTAAATGGTATTAATTTATCGTTGTTAATAAATAAAGATAACAGATAATATACTTAGGTACTTATTTGTGGTATGCATTACTATGTTTACGAGGTAATAATTTTCCTTAAAACGAATATCGTTTTTCTTCTTTATGGCACAAGTCTAGGGATCTCTAGGCTCTATATTTTAATTTATTACTTTTCTAGCAAATTTGATATAGATTTTGCGCTGTTAAAAATAGACATAAATACACAGCTGGGTAAAAGCTGTTAACAGTCATTTTGGTTCAGCAACTATGGCGTAACTGAGTAACAAACATTCAAACTTTCACGTTTATATATTATGTAGGTACTAATATTTCCTATTGACTTTAAGCTTGTACTCGAAGTATATAATTATAATTACACACAAACTAATGGGAACCGAAACTTATTTAGACATACAAAACCCCACACTGCATCCACCACAATCAGGGGAAACGGAGTAGCTAAGCCAGACTTGCACCTACAAACGACCTGTGTAAAGCCACCCACATAAATATTAGCTAGAGGGCCGTGAATTATTTCTCTACGGAGAGAGGATAAAATGTTTTTCCGTTCTTCAGCTTTATCCAGCATGGGCATTGCACGGGTAGATTGGACAACCCCGTGGATATTGAACAAAATACTTTTTCCCCTTTTATCGTGCTTTAGCCGATGGAGAAAATATTTTTATCTTCGGTCAGGGGATATAATCGGGGAATAACATTTTCACCTGCCCATGCCGATCAGTCTTCTATAGCAATGTCGGAGTAACACTAAACTGTATCTCTCCATTTCGTTCGTTATTATCAGTTTTTCAGAGATTTCTTTTTCCATTCATTTTCGTTATCATTGGTTTTTCAGTCTTTTTTTACAGAAAAAGATGTATTCACGTTAAATGGTTCTCGCAATATTTACTATGACGCGGACGTCCAATATTAAAATGACTGGTTTCCACATAAAATACGATCGGTAGGCGTGATGATAAGTAGAAGTGTCAATATTTAGCGGCGGTTTCGGAGCAAATTAATTTGTATGTCGTTGACATTATAGCTTACAATAAAATATGCAGGTACATAACACAACTCCATACAACATAAGTTTTCTCTATACTCAATTTCATAATTTTCCTATGAATTATACTCCAAAGTAAGGAAAGGAAAAATACCTATGTTCGTTAAAAAGTTTTCTTTTTCTTGTATTATGTTAGAACTAATAAATTACAATAAAAAACAATAATAATAATAATATTCGTGTTATAGTACCTAGTAATGAAAAGTATGATACTGTAAAAGGTAAGTGTATATAGAAGTTAAACCGCTTGCATATTTACAGATACAAGCACTAGACAAGATATCAAATAGTTCGATCGTGTCTGATCCGACATAAGAAAAAAAATATGTTTTGCGTCAATGAGAGTGAATTTCTTATAAGAAATTTCTCATTATAAACTGACTTTCTTATAATAATATATGTCAAATGCCTTATTTTTGCAAAGTAAAGAAACCGTGGGCCCGCGCACTTATTTAATACCAAGAGCATAAAAGATTTATCATAAAAGATTATAAATATAGGCATATTTTGGATACCTTTAAAAAAAGTGAATAGGCACCTTCTAGGAAAGCGCGCTCCATCTTCGACCACATCATCACTTTCCAGCAGGCGAGATTATGGTCAAGCGTAAATCTATATTGAATTAAAAAAAATTGGTTGTCTGTAAAGTCGGTTTACTGACGATAGTTGAACGTGACAACGCCGGTAACGCCGCATGAGCGAGGTAACGCCGGTAACGCCGGATGAGTCATGTTTTTTCGTGCGTGCAACCGGCTCTATCGATTTATAAGACGTTGTCACGTCAAAAAAACTTGGTTGCCTGTAAAGTCGGTTTACTGACGATAGTTGAACGTGACAACGTCTTCATTGTCGCTCGTTCCGCGCTCGCGAGGTAACGCCGGTAACGCCGCATGAGCGAGGTAACGCCGGATGAGTCATGTTTTTTCGTGCGTGCAACCGGCTCTATCGATTTATAAGACGTTGTCACGTCAAAAGCCTTTTATTATTTAAGTCTTTAATTTCACAAGTTTGTAATCGTCTAGACTCTAGGTAGACAATCTTTTTGAAGTCGGTTATAACAAAAGTTTTCATAACGTGTCTGGCCACAATTTTAACGAAGTTAATTAAAACTTAACTCCTGGCCTAACTCGTTGAAAAACAACTGAAAAACTGTACCTACTTGATATTAAATTAAGACATGTAACAACTGCTATCTTACTATCGAGTACACGCCATTCGGTTGTCAAAATAAAAATAAAATACTCAAATTGTGAAGTGGTTAAACCTTTAAACGCAGATGCTACACAAAGTCACGTATTTTATATCGGTACGAGTAGGTACCTATACTGGAGTCTAGAATACATCTGGGGACACGGTAGTGTCCCCGCCAGACGAGTCAAGCGAAGCGCGAGGGCACTACCTATATTTTCTCGAAGTGTTTCGCCGTATTTTTAAACCCTTATAACTTAGGCCAGAATTATTTCAGATAATCAAAATTCTCGAGAAATGATGTCGCCAGTGAACTTATTAAACGTATAAAGTTTCAATATCACAGGTCTTATACTTTAGATTTTCACTGCATGTCGAGTGACCAGGATCCAGCGCTCAATGACAAGAACCCACAATGAGCCGAGTGCCCAGTGCCCAGCTTGAGCTGTTGAACGTGCCAAGCGTCAAATCTCTCTGATTTTGAAGAGCGTTATAGCGCAATAAATATACCTGCTCAGTGCCCAAACGGACGCGTCAAGCCCAAGTTACATACAGGCCCCGTCCAACGAGCCCAGCTCTCAGTTTCCAGTGCCCAGGGTGAGATGAGTGCCCAAGGCCCAGTGCCCAGTACCCACAGTTAGCCGTCGGGCATGCCAAGCGTAAATTATATGGATTTAATAGCGGCCAGCCCGAATTCCCGTACCGAGCTCCGCGTGTTCATTGCCCAGAGTCCAGTGCTCTGTGACCAAAATGAGTTGTCAAGCGTGTCAAGCGTCAAATTTGAATTTCAAGAGCGCCTCAGCGCCCAACGAAAATAAAGACTATAAATAAAACAATAGTTAAAAAAACTAATAAACACACAAATCTCACCGATACCTTCCGTAGACTTTTAATGGATAACAAGTAGTCTATTAGTCCAGGATATAATCAGTCTACATTTTAAATTTCAGCCAAATCAGTTCAGTGGTTGTGTTGTGATTGAGTAACAAACATCCAAACTTTCATTTGTATCTGACTTTGTGTTTTAATAGGTAAAATTTGAAGTTAGAAATTGAAATTTGGATCTATACATTACGTTTGATTATCATTTTATCTTGATAAATGTAAAATTAGTTTCACTTCCGGTAGGCCAAACTACTAACTTTAAATCCACTATAAGTTTTTTTAAATTTTCAGAATATACTTCTAAGCAAAGTACGTAGACCTCTACTCGTAATACAAACATATTAGAGAGTGGACTGTGAAAAGAGGCGCACCTGAAGTGCAAGAAATACACAAAAAAAAATTAAGTTAATAAAAAACATTGTTTTAAAAAACTTACAAAAAGAAATGAAATCCCAACAAAAACATTTTTATGTAAAATGTTGCCAGACGAGCTTAATATGGCTCACACTGCCAAAAAGTTATCAGATCTCATGTAGGGCAAGACTTTTGACTTTATACACCCTTAAATACAAGCTCTAACTTCACAAACTCTACACTTTAGTTACAATAATGTCTTGACCGTTTGGCTACCGTTACATTGGGCGTAAAATCAAAAATTTATTCACTTTTCAGTACTCTGTAAGTTCTGTTAAATCAAAATTTGAAATCAGGAAAATGTTTTTGGTGGGATAAATTTTTCACTTTACGCCCATGTGACGGTAGCCAAACGGCCAAGACATTATTGTAACTAAAGTGTAGAGTTTGTGAAGTTAGAGCTTGTATTTAAGGGTGTATAAAGTCAAAAGTCTTGCCCTACATGAGATCTGATAACTTTTTGGCAGTGTGAGCCATATTATGCTCGTCTGGCAACATTTTACATGAAAATGTTTTTGTTGGGATTCATTATTACCTTTTCCTTCAAACAAGAAGATTTTTTTGTAATCAAGGTATTTCGGCCCTACTAGTCCGCGAAATTTATATTTTATTAAATTTTCCGCAAATATTAGACTAACTAAACATTGTAGGTTTATGGCAATGAGGTTTGCGAAATGCGAGCATAATATTTATAACATCTAGGTACATGTTTTTAATAAAAACTGCTCGAAAATTATTTTTATTAAGGCGAGTCATCGGGCATAAAGCGGGGAAAACAGTTTTTTTGAACGAATAATTTAGGTGTTTAATCGTCATTCCCGATCTTACAAAAAATACACAATACACATGAAGATATCATCTAAAGAATGTGCTAATTTGTAACACGATAGGACTTACTTTACTCGATCATATAAAATCTTGAAATTGACTTAAATAAAATTTTTAAACGAATAATTTCATAAGAAAATTTCAAAATATTAACATAATTTTTATATAGAAATATTTGTCTTGAAGTACTACAGAGAACCTGCTAAATTTTGGTGTTCAATTGAAGTCCTGTATCCAGCAAATTCAAATTTATCCCAGAACTGGAATAATAACCAGCGTTTTCGGGACATGCCGCGCCGCCCGCTACCCCGCCAGTATCAATTCGGCGCTTGCCAACGTCGGGCGTGTGCCAAATTTTGTACGCCTGATCTTTTGTTCGCGCAACGGTTAAATAATTAAAAATGAGGGATAAAATAATAAAATAAGGAACAAATCAGTCTTAAAATCCAAGAGAAGTACAGGAAAAGAGTATTTGTAAATTACTCTCTTAATAAAGTTATGTTGATTTGATTTCGTTATTACGTTATGACATATAGAACACAGATTAGAAAATTAAATTTGTACAGAATGACTAAACAGCTAAATCTATAAGTACGAGTACTCTCGACCGTTCAAGCGTTCGCGGTCGAGTAAGTGATAATATTAAAAGATAAAAATTAAATATGTTTAACTTCTTAGGATTTGGACATTTAGGAATTTCAATAAAACATGAGCTTATTTATACTTTGAATTTTAATTCGATGCAGTAAAATGACGTTTCATATTTTACGGAACTCCATTTATCTGACGTTTCACCAAAAATACTTAAAATATTATAACATCAGAAAAGCGACTTTCAAAGCGATTTAGGTGATGTCGGCAGTATACTCTCGTCGAGGGACCGCGAGGCTTGAAGAACGCGAGAGTGTACATGTATCACTCGTTTTATCTCGCTAAGCTTCGCCTCGCCTCGTGTGCTCTCCGCTCCGAGTCGGTTTTGTGCGCGAATCAAAGGACCTCGCTAACCCTCGCGAGGCGACGCGATTGCATTTCTGTACACTCACGCGTGACGCGTCGTTCAGCTTCTCGCGTGAGGGCATTTGGTAAAACATGGCGAGAAAACTCGCGGAGAGTGTACTTCCCCATAAAATACTTTGATTATATATATATATTTTTTGTTGTATTAATTTACCAAATGACAATTAAAAACGTAATTTTACTGAATCTATATATATAATAAAGTATCGATATAAAAATAAACGTATCCCACCAAAAACATTTTCATGTAAAATGTTGCCAAGACGAGAGCATAATAAGGCTCACACTGTCGAAAAGTTATCAAATTTCTTTTTGAGCAAGACTTCTAACTCTATAAAACCTAACATACAAGCTCTAACTTCATAAACAAGGTCAACAAGGTCACAAGGTCAACAAGGGACAATAAGGTCTTGGCCGTTTCGCTACCGTCACATGGGCGGTAAAGTGAAAAATTGATCCCACCTACAACATCACATGTTCCTGACTTAAAATTTTGATTTACTTCGTGTCTAATGTTGAAAATCATATAAGTACTATGGCCGCCATTTAATCGCGTCAAAGTAGAGCATTGTATTTCCTGTGTTGAAATACATTCAATTTTACACTCTTACGACAATGGACGTAAAGTTCATTTTTCCGTGTTAATTTTTTGACAATTTTTTTTCTTCGAGAATGTCATACCTGTGGTGACTAAAAAAACTAAAAAGGAACGAGATGAGTAGAGCTCGATGTAGCGAGTTTGGAATTGTTAGTTGCGATGAGATCTTACACAACGACTGGCTGAATTTACCTGATGGTAGACTTTGAACACTTCTACCTCGAATATCCGAAAAAGAAGATTATCAACCCGTCAGAGGGCGACGAATAGTGGATATAAATTATCTTATACTCCAATTGCAGGAAAAATCCCACCGTTGCTATTTATTTGACTGCAAAACTGGGTATTTTCAGCTGATTGGTGAAAAATGGAGCTTTAAATTTAATAAAAAAAAATTATTAAAAAATAATAATTAATTACTATATTTGGTTGTTTTTTATATTAATTATAATCAAACCAAAAACATCCGCATTATAAATAACGTATCGTTTACAAAAAGTTGATCATACCTACTTGAAGTTCTGAAATATTAGGTTCTTACATATGAAATTGGCGTTTTGTATGGGAGGAACATAAAGTCGATTTTTTTTTTAATATAATATATATATTTAATCAAAGTATGTACCATTGCTATCTATGCACTTTTGCCACCTTATAGGTAGTTCATTGATCCCTTTACTAAAAAAGCCATTCGGACGGGAATCAATAAAATCTTTGAAAGCGCTTTCCACTGCCTCATCGGAGTTAAATTTTTTCCCTTGTAAGAAGTTATCCAAATTTCGAAAAAAATGGTAATCTGTTGGAGCAAGGTCCGGGGAGTAAGGTGGATGTCTTAGGCATTCCAATTGAAGCTTCTCTAATTTGGTAGCCGTCTGTTGTGCAGTGTGTGGTCTAGCGTTGTCCTGAAGCAGCAGTGGCCTAGAACGATTGACCAGCCTCGGTTGTTTAGCAGCTAGCTTTTCCATCATGGATTGCAGTTGCTGACAATAGAATATATCCGCGGTAATCGTCTGGCCAGATTTAAGAAAGCTGTAGTGAACGACGCCGGCGCTAGTCCAGCAAACGCTCACAAGTAAATTTTTTTGAGTCAATTTTCGTTTGGGGCAGGATTTGGCTAGTTCGCCAGGGTTCAACCATTGCAATGAGCGTTTCCGATTATCATACAGGATCCATTTTTCATCACAGGTAATGATTCGATTTAAAATCCCTTCATTACTGTGCCGGTTGAGTTATGTAACACAGCAGTCTACGCGCGTTTGTCGGTTTGCTGCACTCAATTCATGAGGTACCCACCTTTCAAGCTTTTTCACCTTCCCAATTTGCTTCAAGTGAACTAAAACAGTTTTATCACTAACACCGCAGCTTGCAGCTAGCTCGGACGTGGTTTGCGATGGATCCGCTTCCACAATAACCTTCAATTCTTCATTGTCAACTTTGGTCTCCGGCCGTCCACGGGGCTTGTTCTGCAGGTCGAAATTTCCAGAACGAAAACGTTGGAACCAAAAACGCACTGTGTTTTCTTTTGCGACACCCTCGCCGTACACATCATTAATCCTTCGAGCCGTTTCTGCAGCACTGGTGCCACGATGGAACTCGTACTCGTAAATAACGCGATATTTCAAGTTTTCCATTTTGTAAACTGAGTGGCGCAAAAAAAAAACCAAAAGAGAAAAAAACAAATGAATTACGATTTTCAAAACACAAAAGCATGAGTAAATAGCTGTATAAATTTGAAATTGGAATTTCTAACCAAAGAAGAGATATTTGAGATCAAAGTGGCCAGTTAGGCAAAACGCCAATTTCATAAGTAAGGACCTAATATTTTATTCTTTGCCACAGCGCTAACATCGTGATTCGTGACGCACGAAACGAGAGTCGTTGCGTCTTACGTACGAAGTGTGAGACGCGCGGGGGGCACCCCACACCTCACCTCCTAAAATCTTGCTTCGCATCGAAGTGACTCGCCTTAAAAACATGCGGATGCTCGCGAAACTCATTGCCTACGATGAATAATAATTAGCTCAATATTAGGGAAAAACTAAATAAAATTTGAATTTTCGCGCCCAGATGATACTTATCCCCCTGAGATAATATTATAATGGATAAGTATTAAAAGCATAGTTCACAATGTTTTTGCGTGGGACGCTGACTAGCTGTTATATATTAAAAAATCCGTTCCGTTTATTCGAAGCGAGTCGAATCGAAAGTATAAAAACCTTTACTAACACTGCTGATCACTGCAGCTTCGAAGTGAAAACAATGTCCCGGTAATTCGTACATTTTGTGGTTAATTTATTTTATGCATGGTTGAGCTCAAAGAAAATACTATAAAATGTCTGATATTCTACTGCATGATACTTGTTAGACAGTTTTATAATTACTGTACCTAGCCAAATCGTTAAACGTGGCCTTGTTTTCTCTTTTATCGCTTGGTTGCTAGAGTACTGATTGTCTATTTATTTTCATAGGTATTTTAGTTATTTCGATTTCCAGTTGAAGTTAATTTATTATTATAAAAAATTATTAGTAAAATCATTTAGATAGATTACTTTTCTTCAATATTTACACTAAATTTTCTCTATGTCCCGTTTGTTTTTGTGTGTGAATACTTACTTGACACCTTTTAATCAAGAGTGCTCGTAGACAAGCGCGCTTCACCTTAGGCTGTATCATCACTTTTTATACTGTCACTGTGTTATAACACTCAGGCTAAATTAAACTTATTAAAGCTGGCCCGGCAATCGTTGTTTTACCATGGAAATTGTTCATCACTTAGGACGGGTCAGCGCTAAAAAGTGTCCGAACCGAAAGAGAAATAAAACGCGAAAAGGGGGATAATCGCACTATAGCTAGTTGCAAGTAAAATTAGGCTGTATAATAATGGATTAAGACATAAATTACAATGTTTTTGTTTTTTTTTTATAAAAATACACATACCCTCGTTAATATATAGGTTTTCTCGGGACACTTATTTCATGAATTTTGTATTACACCCGGGGTCCTTAGATAGTAAGTCAATGCTTTGGAAATAGTTTACTTACTAATCACAGACCTACCGAATGCAAACAAACATTTCATAAAAATCGGTCAAGCCGTCTCGGATTAAGTTTTGTTACAAATACTGTGACGCGAGAATTTTATACATTACTAGCTGGCCCGGCGACCGTTGTTTTGCCACATCAATTATTTCTCAATTGGGGATATAAAAAATTACGAAAAAGCTTACGATGTTTTATCAGACCTACCGAACATACACAGAAAATTTCATAACAATCGGTCTAGCAAACGGAGGAGTTTGGTAACAAATATCGGCACGAGAATGTTATATATTAAAGATGTTTTGCCATTAAAGATACAGAAAAATATATAACAATCTATTCCCAAACCTAGAGAATATACACTGAAAATTTCATGACAATCGGTCTAGCCGTTTCGGAAAAGTTTGATAACAAATATCGGCACGAGAATTTTATATACCTACTTATTAGAGAATATAGATATTTTTCTCAATTTTATCATTGCTATACTTCGCTGCAAGTTACAATCTCTTAATAAATTGAACCAATAACCGTTTGGAATCGTTACAATTCACCGTCACGTTTTATTAGCTACATTTAGTTGGTAAAAATTAGCGCTAGCGTGATAATCTGAGAGGTACCTACAGGAGCATTATTTTGTGAGGCGAGGAGTAGAGACAAATATAAGTTGAACATGCGTTAAAATTGTTTCATATAAAAATCGTGCCTTTATTTTTAAAGCCCATCTTCTTAAACTAGAAATAATATAATTTTTTAATACAATTGGGTAAAAATTAGACTTTTTAATGGGAGTTTATCATACGGAAAGTTGTTATTTTCCGCACTTTTCGCAAATGTAATTAAAAAAGCTCCTTTCAATGCAAGTGCAGAATTGTCATTTCCACTCGTCTCTTTTGTTGACCCGCGCCTTCGGTATGGGTTAACAAACCAGAACTCGTGGAGAAATGACATATTTTCCGCACTTGGATCCAAATTTTCCTACTATACGATCTAGTTATTGAATGGGAATATAAAAATCGAGAGAGCAGAAGCTGGTAGCAAATATTTACGGTTCTAACAGCTCTATGTATCGTTGTTCATACATACCTGTGCCATATTATAACATACTAACATCCAGACTTCCCACCGTCTCGGTACAATAGGATTGTACTTTTCGAGCAGGTACTCTAAACCCTTTTGAGTGGATAAGTGTTTTGCGGTGAAATTGATGACGAGGGTTCAAGCAATCGTCAGACGTTAAGCCTTTTAAAAACATGTTATGTAGAAAATCCTAAAAAGTCTCGATTATTTCTGAATATACTCACATAGCTAATCCATTTATCATAACAAAGACCTACGGCTGAAATGAAAAGCATGTTGGAATTTTCACGTGTCGGAATTGGGACGTTCACAAATCCCATACAATTATGGGTTTTTCCAGGATAAAAAGCAGCTTATGTGGCCAGGATAGTTGTAATCTATCTCAATTGCGACATAAAAACATACAAATCCACTAACTTTCATATTTATAATGGTTTTAGAATAATAGCATGTGAAGCGAAAATTTTCTATAAAGATTAAGAATTTCTTCTTTTTTTTACCACATACATAAAATAAAACAATACCCACAAATTTTCATAAAATTGAATATAAGACCTGCCCATAACTGTCTTCTGTAGAACATTAAGAAGTTTCATGCAAATCGGATCTTAAATACTGGAGAATATTAAATTCCTAAAGGTTCAATGTATAAGGCACCGAACCACTTTTGAAAACGTTTAATAAGATACCTTTTCGCAACTGCCATTATTATTAATTTGAAAAGAAAAAGAACGTCCGGAAAGCTTGGAGAAATCGGTGGAAAAAATCTAAAACACTAGTTTTCGTAGAACACAGTAACTTAGACGAACGCAAAGTTAAATCTTTCAACATTAAAATAAAGCACTAGAGTCGCAATGATTAAGTTTAAAATCTACCCATAATAGGATTGCGATGCAATTAGCGGGAGGAATGAGATAAGAGCGAGAACGCTTCGTAATTATTGTATTGGATCTACGATGTGCCCCTTTCGCTTGATCACATAGTAAGTTGTATAATGTCTTATGTCTCGAGTAAAGACGCTAATATAATGTGCGCCCATATAACAAAGCTGCCAGCTCCATTAAGACATATCTAAGGCGGCCAACTTTATAATAAGTGAATGCGGGACACACCCACACCTAGCCACAACAAGACTTAGGATTTATTGGAATTGTTGGTGATGTACTACTGGACGATAGCTATTTTTGATGGATGGTTTGTTGATGTGGAACACTTTTGTGCGATCGAGACGATGAGAAACGGGAATGCGGGACATACGGGACGCCTTAGATGATTTTCGGGACTATTTCATGAAATATTGCAATGCGGGATTTCAACTGTCATTACTAGTGTTGCCCAAATGCAAGAACAAGACGAGACTCAGCCAGTCTTGGTCTTGGTCTTGCGCCAGTACATCTAGTCTTGGTCTTGGTCTTGCACTCCCAGTCTTGGTCTTGGTCTTGGTCTTGCAGCAAGAGTCTCTCAAGTCTCGCAATTACCTATTAGCCTATTGCTATTTATCAAACGGTAATTTAGATGTGAGAACAATGTAACATTTTGAGTAAGTATACATTTTGAATTAACATAGGTTTTTTTACTCACTACAAGTTAGTACTTAACTGCGATCTCACCTGATGGTAAGTGACGATGCAGCCGAAGATGTTATCGTACTAACTTGGACGGGGTAAGCAAACTCTAACGGATTCTACACAGTATCGCGCCGGAACGCTAAATCGCTCGGCGGTGCGTCTTTGCTGGTAGGGTGGTAACTAGCCACGGCCGAAGCCTCCCACCAGACCAGACCTGAGCCAAATTAGAAATTATAGGAACAATTCTAAAGTAGCCTGTGACGGTAATCGAACCCGCGACCTCCCTCTCTAATCCGAGCGCGCAACTGCGCCAGGGCGGTCTAAAAGTTACCTATAATAAAGAGCCAAATAATTCAAAAAATCTATTGACACCGGTAATGTTTGCCGAGTTTGACGTGAGTAACTCACAATTAATAACAAATTGATCGATAATCGAATACATTCTTAAACTGGACACTTTCAAGTAAACATTTTCATATAAAACTGTGAAGATGATACTCTAATTATTTTCGCAAAATGAATTCCATAAGCCTATTTCGTTGGATTAGTTAAATAATTGCAAAAACAAAATAAAATTTGAATTTCGCGGGCAGAGGGTGCGATTTCACGGTAACTGCAAGACGCAAGAGTCTCGCAGGCTTAGTCTTGTTCTTGCTCAAATCTTGCACTGCCATTCTTGTTCTTGGTCTTACTAAAATTAGGCAGTCTTGGTCTTGGTCTTGGTCTCGCAAAAATGCAAGAACAAGACCAAGACTGCAAGACCAAGACTGATTTTGGGCAACACTAGTCATTACGGGACGGTCCCGTAGAATGCGGGACGGTTGGCCGCCTTCACATATCTAAGCTGTCCGCCTGTGTTTCTTCAGGTAATAAAAACGTCATTAGAAAAATAAAACAGTAAAAAGTCACTGATAAAAAACTCAGGATACGGGTAACCGAACGATTCACGTAAAACAGTGGCGCCATCTGTCAAAATTCTATACGCGGCTGCTGAGAAAACTACATCATGGCCTTACTGTTGTTGGCAAAATAACATTTTTTCGAGGGTATATATCTATTAAAAAAATATTATATTATCTGATATTCATTGTCATAGCCGTTTTACCCGACATATTTTCACTGACAAAGGCCTCCTACAATGATTTCCAAGCAACTTGGTCCTGCGCCACTTGTATCCAGCGACTTCCTGCAACTATCTTTTAATGTCGGCAGTCCATCTGGTAAGAGGTCTGCCAACGCTGCGCTTTCCCTTACACGTTCAGTGTACAGTCTGTTAAATATCATCATCATATTATAATCCTCAAAACTATAGCCCTCAAAGGGGTTGACCTACTTTAGAAATTTTATCATTGCTGTCTATCTATTGCGTTCGTCTCCCAATTACTAGAAAAAATCCTTGCTTAAAAATTATATACATTTTTTATCATGTGACAGAAGGGCTGGCTCATTTTTGCGCAACGTATCAGCCTAGTTGTTCAACGCGGAAATGCTGCCAGTATTATTGGCACCATTCCACGCGTGCAAGACTTGTATAATAATTAGAATAGGCTAGTGATAAGTTTCATTGTAACATTTCAATTTAAAAAAAAAAGTTAGAAAATGACGAGCGAATATGTGGTAGATCCCCGTCTCCTTTATGAGACAAACTATTTTTTTGTACTGGACTGAAAAGAACACGCTCCTAAAGCTCCTCGACTAAATAATTAAACTGATTGTGGGTTTTATGTTATATTGACCATTGAAAAGGTTTTTAGGGACGCTGTGGGCTATGCCATATCGTGGATTTACGCCACCCATGAACAGATTGGCAGATTGGTTTCATGGAACCAGCACTCAAATGGAGAGTGGGAAAAAAGCAATCATGCTAAAAACATTAACAAGGATTTAAAGTTCTCAAATTGTTAAATCAAATACGGAATATCCATTTTAATTACTACATAATATAATATCATTCGATCCCGACCCGACCCTGATATATTGTGATAGAACTTCATGAGAATACGTAGTAATTATTGTTAGTGAAATTTAATAACATAACTACTTCCCCCGGCTTCACGGTATTGTAGTGAAATATTCTCCGAGAGTTATATTGTTATGTTACAACTTAATGCATATTATACAGTTCATAATAGTACAGTAGGTACCAAAATGTTTTTGAAAGGCTTGTTGTAATATACCGTGTATTAAGTAATGCACTCTCCTCAAATATAAGGTCCTTACGAAGAAATAAGCGATTTATAATTTTATATGGAAAAGATACTTTGGTAAAAAAATCATTTTTTTCACAAAAAAAATTGTATGAGCGCGAAAAAATTAAATCTAAAGGCAGTTTGGATTGCCTCATCAGCAGTGCTAATACAGGAATAATGTAAATAATTCGATAACATTATGCATTTTGAATACGGTGGGGCATTTAAATTGTATGGCGAAACAGAATTGAGATTTGAAACGAAAATCTAACTTCTTGTAACTACTAGAATATAATTAGTTTTAGTATTTGTACTAAAATAGAGCAAAAAAAAAGTTTCGTAGAAATGTTTCGATAAATTGATTTTTTTACTATCTTATAGCCACTTTATGGTATAGAATTTCTTGAACAATTCGACGATTAACTACAAAAGGGTTGGCAATATTATGGGATGATCAAAATTTGGCCATGACGTATATACTGGAGTGCAAATACACTACTAGTCTATAGAACGAACTATATTATACGCTTGTGGCTATAAACCACTGATTAATGTCGATGAGACCGCATCTATGTATCTGATAGATCTAACAATAGAGTAGGATATCCACGAGGCCACGTGCGGCGTACGCAGGTTGAGAAATGAAAGCTTCGTTTGATAAATTCTTAGATTAATCAAAATGCCACAGCCCACATCCTTTCTTCATTAACTTAGGTATAACAAGAAACGCTTTACGAAGGAGGAGTGGGAACAAAAGATTTTGCGCCGAAATTGCCAAAATTGTCTCATAAATTGGAATTTAACGAAATAACTCATGAAATACTTCCGGCATTACCTAGGACTTTTGTTAATAAATTAGTTGCGGCTTGGTACAGTCGCGGAATGAAAAGGTTCGTCATCTTAGTGTCGATTTTCCCTTGCACTAATACTGCAAGAGTCCATACTAAAACAATCGACTAGTGCAAACGAATCACTTTGAAAATTGACGAATCTTTTCATTCCGCTACTGTACAATAAAAACAAAATATGTAAATTCTAACTATCCATTTCGACGTCAATAATATCTACGGTTTTGGGTTAGTTGCGGTTGAAATTCGCAAAAAGTTTCTATTAAGTTACAAAATACTGTCATTAGATTTGCATAATACCGGGTGCGTTATTTATTTTTGCACCCTACCCTCGGCACTATCACATTTAATAAATTATACAAGCTTAAGTTTATTTACGTGTGTGTAAAGAGAGATAAGAGTAAAACGTAGGTAAGAGTAAGTAGGTAGAGTAGCTGCTGAACCGATGCTGACTGTAGAACAAAGATAATGCCCTGGATATAAGCTAATCTATGATTCCTACGGAATTTGTATATAACATATTTTATATCATAGTGTATGTAACGATTAAGGCCAAATCTGACCGCGAAATTTTAAATTTTGGGAAGCATGGGAGCACACTGCGCTGATTTTCAGTCGGAGACTTGGACTTGAGGTGTGAAGAAGATACTGCCTTTCCCGCAATTTAACTGACATACCTAGGCTTCTATGTCTTATTTAAAATTTGCGAAAAACCAAATAAAATCCGATTTTGGCGTTTTGTTCGCCTTACTCAGTAAATTGGCACGAGCTTAGAGCAACCGCATCTGCGGACGTTGTTTCAGATCCGATGGACGAAGCTTCGAGTTTCTGAAGGAGGAAGAATTTCCGCTTTCAATGCATTAGCATGTTACAGCCAAATTGGTATATTGCTTTTCAATCGATAACTTTGACTAAAGTGTATTGGGAAAAAATACGAACCTTAAAATTATTTATTACCTATTATATATGTTTGCATAAAACATGGTAACAACAGGTATATTTTCTAATATACTAATACCATATATTATAAACAATCTTTATTTTTTGAATATAAAATTCTCGTGTCTCTTGTTTGTTACCAAACTCCTCCGAAACGGCTTGACCGATTGTTATGAAATTTTCTGTGTATATTTGGTAGGTCTCAAGAGTAGGTCATGCTATTTTTTACATTCTTTATGGCAAATAAAGTTTGCCGGGTCAACTAGTACAATATATGTTTTGCCGTAGCTGGGGTATGCAAATCTTTAAAAAAATCTATCAATATTAATAATGAAATAAATAAATAATTATTTAGTCAGCTTAAACACATAAAAAGCAAATACAAATTTAGCCAGTGCCAATCCCTATTCCAGACCAACGATAAAAAAACATGAAATAAGAAAGAACAACATCTTATATCATATCATTCCATAATAATATAATTAGAGTATAGTATTAAGGGGATTTATTGAATTTATTTTTGTCTTTCTCACTCTTACGGAGATTTGGTAGGTGCGCATTGCAGCGTCGCGGAAGAATATAGCAGAAAAACGACGTTTTACCTAATTACTCAAAAACTAAGCCAGTTATCAAAAATCTGTTCTAAGCGTTTTAGGATATTATTATTACCGATACATTAAAACAAAAATTACAATTACATCCATTGTAGTTTCCGATAAAACATAGAAAAACTGAGATTTTGGAGCAACTTTTGGGAGAACTTTCTATCGAGAAAATTTTATCCAATCGTGTTTCTGCTTCTAAGCGATTTTAGATTAAAGACCCAAAATACATGACGTGTAAATTTGAAAGTAATTGTCTTTATAGTTTTTGCATAAAACGTCATTCAAACTCACCTAAATACGGCTTGTAGGCCGTTAATTAATTATTATAGGAAATAATTAAAGATGAAGCACTTACTCTGCGAGTAGGTGGGGTACGTACAGTCGCTAGATAAAGATAGTCACTTTGCCTTAAGAATAAAGTCTTCGCATTCTTCTTAAAAGTTTCTTTTCTATTTAAAATAAACTTATAAGTTTTGTCTTGAAACTAAGTCATAATAATGTTATTTTATGTTCGGAGCTTCCACAGAATTTGCGCTGATCGCCAGTTTAGGTGGGCGAAGAGTTGAACTTTGCCAATAGGTAATCATTAAAGATAGATATTTTGATAATGAAAATGAAAATGAAAAATCTTTATTTTCACATAGGCCCAATTAATAGGCTCTTATGAAAAGTCAAAACTCTACCGCTAGGTTCGGAAAGCAGGTTTGCACCGAGAAGAACTGGCAAGAAACTCGGCACTTGCTGTTTTCAAAAAATGTCACTAAATACAATTTCTTAAATAATATCAAAAATTATTACATAATTTTTAAGATATCTCGTGAGGAGATGGAAATATATCCCTATCATTCCAAGAATTCTTGTCATTGAAAAATTCTTCAATAGTATAGTAACCCCGATTTATTAAATGTTTTTTGACAGTGACTTTAAACCTGTGTAAAGGTAAGTCCAAAACAGACTTCGGGATCATATTGTGGAAGCGTACACTCAACCCCACAAAGGACTTACGCAAACGGTGTGGATATTTTCCTTCACAAGAAACCGTCTTTTCCTTTTACAAATATACTAAAAATCTTTAATATTAATATTGAAACTATTGATTGATTGTGTCACCGGAAAATTTAAACACCATTAGATTATAATCTATCTCGCGAGATTGTAAACTGTCGAAAGATTGTGAACCGTAGGTATATCAATCAGCGCGCGAGGATCATGGCATTTTACAATTTTATTGTTTGTAAATTGTAATATTCCGCCGTTTACAATATGCCGTCGTTAGTTTTTGAGGAGACGTGTAACTTTAGAAAATAATGCTCACACACACATTTTCCGACGTTGATTTTTTTTACTGTATACAAGTTAGTACTTGACTGCGATCTTACCTGATGGTAAGTGATGAAGCAGCCTAAGATGTTATCGTACTAACATGGAAGGGTAAGTAAATTTACCCCAACGGTTTCTACAAGCATCGCACCGGAACGCTAAGTCGCTTGGCGGTGTGTCTTTGCTGGTAGGGCGGTAACTAGCCACGGCCGGAGCCTCCCACCAGACAATAGTCATATTGTCATCATCACTATTGTAACAGAGTAATTAAAAGACCCGTTGATCGACAATTATGAACCGGGATATCCTCTGGACTTATTCTGTATCTTTAGTTAGCAACTCGCACTGGGTTTTAACTAAGAAAACGGAGACAAAAATCCTATTTTTGTATTACTTTTGCACAAGTTTCCCTCGCGTTCCCGCCCACTTGGGTGATTTTTTTACGAGGTTGTCTTCCTCGTAGTACCCCGAAGGGACTTGTGGGCGTTTCCGCCCTCCTGTAATTTTTAATGAGGTTTTCTTCCTCTTCCGGTGTCGGTGTAGACGTTTCGACACTATGCCCTCTGCTGGGGCTCAGAGGGACACCCGAAGAAACGTCACCTATCCACCGGTCCAAGCTATTAGCCTTCGGTTATTAACCGACGTTACCAGGGAGCACCGGCCCGTGCGCTACAGAGGGGTCCCGTAGCACTCAGGCACTTGTGGAGGTTGCTTTTTTTTTTTTTTTTTTTTTATAGACAGAAAATGCCTAACGCATACCCCTCCGGCAGGGGAAACGGAAGGGTTATGTGGGGCTTGCACCCACTAAAAACTGTCTGTTTCCACGACGGACCCGCTGGCGGAAGTACGGGGTTCACTCTCGTATTCACCGCGCTTCTGCCAGGTCTCGACTAGCCACCGCAGCAGCGAGTCACATCATTGTCGACAGCCTGGCTGCTGCCGAAACCATCTCATAGGTGTGCCTTTATCTGGCCTCACCTTACCTCCTGGCCTGTCTATGTTTTGGGCGACGGGTGGCCCCTATCACCCGTCACCCGCAGGCCGGCAACTCATGGAGGCCGGAGGTCATTAACCCTCCGGCGCCTGGTGCGTCTCCTTCGAGAGGGATAGGCTGACTGATTTTCCCTCTCTAGGCCAGCCCCCCTTGTTATGGTATCTTGCGTACCATGCTAGTTGCTAAGTTGTGCAAAAAAAAAATACAAAAATAAGATTTTTGCCTGCGTTTTCTTAGTTAATAAACCAGTGCGAGTTGCTAACTAACGATACAGAATTAGTCCACTAGTCTTCGAAACTATCGTAGGTATTTTATCTCTGAATATTCCATCTGATTGCCTATATATAATAACATTTATTTCAGCAATATATTTGATATCAATACAGTACGAGTAAACGATGAGGCGAACGAACAATACGGTATGTTTACGAATTTTACGAGTACTTTGCTCTGATTCGCCATTTACGATTACCTACGCCCGAAAGTATTTCCGGCGTAATAATACAAGAAAGGTTTTTTGCTGGATGGTGGCCTCAAAGAAAAGTATACCTACGCTATACTGCTTCATATTAAAACATGAGATATAACTTTATATTGGGCGTCCTAGAGCTTTAATGAAAATGAAAATGAAAAATGAAAATCTTTATTTTTCACATACGCCCAAATAATAGGCTCTTATTAAAAGTCAAAACTCTACCGCCAGGTTCGGAAAGCAGGTTTGCACCGAGAAGAACTAGCAAGAAACTCGGCACTTGCTCTTTTCAAAAATGTCATTATATATAATTTCATAATATCACAAATTATTACATAATTTTTAAGATATATCGTGAGGAAATGGAAATACATATATCCCTATCATTCCAAGAATTCTTGTCATTGAAAAATTCTTCAATATAGTATAGTAACCCCGATTTATTAGACTTTTTTTTTAAACTAAGTACATCACTAGACTATAGATGTTATCGTTTTTAAGATTCTGTAGGATACGGTTTCGGTCTCTACTTAGCCCGTAGATTACTGTTTTTAACTTTGAATTATTGAAAGTTCCACGGTTCTCCGTTTGAACTTTTCCACTACAAACATACGAACATTGGAACTACTACTTAAGCCAGCCCACATGCATATCGAGTTCGCAACTTTCTTTATTAAAATCGGTTGAAATTGTGGTATCTGTTGTATATTAATTTGGCAATAAGTCTCCTTTTACGTCGGGTCTACAAGTTTATTGCCTATTAATAAAGACAAACTGTTGCTTCATTAAAATATTATATCCTCTCTGGTCTTGTAAACTATTCATAGTTATTTAGAAGCTTAATTATACCCGAAGGGCATTTAAAGACTTTTGATAGTAGTGCTTTACCTACAGTAACATTTATTAACATTCGGAAAACAAGCTGTACAATTTTCTGAAATACCCTATATAAAATAATATCATGTTAGGTATATAAACTTAACAAAAATTCTGTAACCAATATCGCTAACAACTTAGGCAGATCTTTCTTACGCTGCATTAAGTAAAAAAAATTGATAGAGAGTCTACAGAAACTCTTTTTTAAGAAAAAAAGTGACAGCCTTGAATTCGCTTTTCACATTTTTTACATTTATTAACATTCGATAAACAAGGTGTACTTACATATTTCTTAAATACTTTAGATACACAATCATATCATGTTAGGTATATAAACTTAACAAAAATGCTGTTATCAATATCGCTAACTGCTTAGGCAGATCTTTCTTACGTTGCATTATGTAAAAAAAATTGATAGAGAGTCTATAGAAACTCTTTTTTAAGAAAAAAAGTCACAGCCCTAAATTCGCTTTTCACATTTTTTACACTAGTTGAGTGACCGAGCTTTGCTCGGTAATATTACAGCTACTTAGGTACCAATAGATGGCAGCAGGAGTTTACTGTTATAGTTATACTTTATTGCCAATAGATGTCAGGTATAGCTTCATTTTCTAAAAATGAATCCTAGCTAGATCAATTTATCGCCCCCAAAACCCCTTGTATACTAAATTTCATGAAAATCGTTCGAGCCGTTTCCGAGATTCAGATTATATAGAAATATATATACATATATATATATATATAATTTTTACTATATATATATATATATATATATATATATATATATATATATATATATATATATATATACAAGAATTGCTCGTTTAAAGGTATAGGATTTATTAACATTCGATAAACAAGGTGTACATATTTCTTAAATACTTTAGATATACAATCATATCATGTTAGGTATATAAACTTAACAAAAATGCTGTAATCAATATCGCTAACTACTTAGGCGG
Organism: Coenonympha arcania; assembly: GCA_036785405.1. Lineage (NCBI taxonomy): Eukaryota > Metazoa > Arthropoda > Insecta > Lepidoptera > Nymphalidae > Coenonympha > Coenonympha arcania. The sequence continues at coordinate 4,914,406 of CM072074.1, forward strand.
ATCTTTCTTACGTTGCAATATTTAAAAAAATAGATAGAGAGTTTACAGAAACTCTTTTTTTAGAAAAAAAGTGACAGCCCTGAATTCGCTTGTCACATTTTTGCAGGGGGTGGTTATGGACCCATGAAGATTATTCGTTCTTCTTAGACAGTCTTTTCAAGTTTGTGCAATTGTACCTTAGAGAAATAAACTGAGATTTCTAATTTTACCTACGAATCTTGGAAAAATATCTAACATTACGAAAATTGTTCCCGAGTTATGTTCAAATGTAATATGAAACTTCTGTAATAATATAGGACCCTATCTATACAAATTATTAGGGGCATTACACATTTCCAGGCAAAATGATGCCCGCTTTCGTAACTGTTGAAAACAATTTTAATATAATACTTTGGAAAGGATTCAGTGGATCGTTGATCGGAAATGCTTCAAAGTCTGGAGACTATCTACGTAATGCAAAGTTGCCAGTTTCTCGACATCACGACAGGTATAGATAGGTGTAGGTAACAATGTTTCCTCAGAGAATGTGAAATCTTTGAACTATAACCTGGAAGATGGAGCAGAAACTAATTCGAATGTATAGTCGACGTTCCTCAGGGTTAGTAGAAGTTATTGGATATTTCTTAGCTGTGGAATTCCGACTTTTCATAAGAGGCTAGACCTACTCGTATGTGAAAATGTTAAAAAGTTTCATTTCATTTTCTAGGGCTTTTTCCCCTAGAAACGAAACGGTTTGATTCCTCATTCCTGATACGTACTACAATGGTCTGGATGACACTCCCAGGCAATATCTTTCCTAACTCTTAGAACTCGGGCGCCTTCAAACCAAGAGTGAAGAGGCATTTCCTAGGAAAGCGCCACATCACACCTGAGGAAACCTTAGATGTATCATCAGGTGTGATCACAGTCAAGCGCTAATTAAAGCACTGTTAAAAAAATCATTTTCAAGATTTTCATTGACCTGTAGGTAGGTGATCAGTAACAGCAGTTAGCAACCAGGGAACGGGCAGTAATGATCACATCACGGTCTCAACTTACAAGCCGGTATAACGCCCGTACACAATACACAGGGGATTAAGAATCACGCCCACAGAGGGCGCTCGAGTGGAAAGATCGCCTTCCATTATGTCACGCGGCCCTTAATTAATACGACGCGCGACGGGTTTAATATTATCATGGTATATTTTGGATATCTCCCTACCGTTAGGGAAAATACACGTGTATAGTAGGAAAAAAATAAATAATATGTACTTATAAAAATTATTTCATCGCATCGCTACCTACCATAGAATGACAAAAACATTTATTCATAACTATCTTTTAACCTATTCTCAGACCTAACGAATGTTGACAAAAAAATTATAAGAATCGGTCAAGCCGTTTCGGAGGAGGATAAACACTGTGACACGAGAATTTTATATATTAGAGACATCCCCATCAGTCCTTACTTTTAAGGGAGGATTGTGGTGAAATCTAGTAGCAAACATTTCAGTTTCAATCTACTTTTCAAAGGGAATCAGTTCAGATGGAGCTCCTATGAAAGAGAAGTGAGACACATCTTGCCATTAAAAGAAATAAATAAAAAAATCTAAAGACCTCAGACCACCACAACTCGCCTTAGTGGTGACCATCTTGGATTTGAAAATTGTCATACTAATTAACTCCTTTCTTTTAATACCCATTTTGAGGGAGTTGTGAAAAATAATATGTCATCCGCCATATTGTGTCGGCTGCCACGGACTGCTTGGACCGATTTTCATGAAACATAGTTAAAACGTTCCCGACTACTTCAACTTTCAAACAAAAAATAATAATCAAAATCGGTTCATCCGTTCGGGAGCTACGCTGCTGATAGGATGATAAGAGTACACACACAATCACCCCGTCGTTTTTCCGCCGGAGGTTATAACTAAAGGGAAATTCACAGAAATAACAGTATTAAATATAAATATATATCAGGACATTACACTCATCGCAATCTAGCCCCAAAGTAAGCGTTAGCTTGTGTTATGGGTACTAGATAACTGATAAATATGCATACATATTAATATACATAAATATTATATACTCAAAAACACCCAGACACGGGAAAACATTCATGCTCATCACACAAACATTTACCAGTAGTGGGAATTGAAACCACAACCTCCGACATAGACGGCAGCTTTGCTACCGCTACGCCATTCGGTCGTTAAAAGTATTGCGAAGTATTTTACCAAAAATAAAAATTATATCATAGTTGACCATCGGAATCTCAAATTAATGTTGTTCTCGATAAAAGGAAACGAATCTTTAGTAATCCTACAAGCATCTCTATCTAACCAAATTGCTTTTTTGCCCACAGAAAATACCTGTGTAAGAATCCCACGTTTCTCTTTGTAACTACATTAAAAGATTTTATTTAAAAGGAGAAGCCGTGCTTTTATGCGAATTCTTAATCGTTGAATACTTCCCTTAGAATTCTTTTTTGAAGAATGAAGGAGGGTAGGTACATCTTATTTTAATGAAAATATCCTTTTGAGCTTTTGGTATTAAACCTACCAATATTTTATTGTAGTCGATCATAAAATTTATATGCTGTCTATAAACCTTATTTCTCATTTAAGAGTTTAAAAAAAGGGACTTACGGACAGAAATGCATAAAATAATTTTACATATATCAATAAATTATAAGGTTTTTAGCGTTGAAAACCTTCAACTAATGAAAGTAATTAAAACAACGCTTCAGATATTTATAATATTTTAGGCTCTTATGTAATACGGGCTTAAACTTCAAAGCAATCTGTAACAAGGACGTTGAAGAGGGATTTATTAACTTAAATTAAAAGAAAACTTTTCTCCTAAAAGATGAGATCCTCAAAATTTCTGGTCTCTACCTAGCTTTTATTACAAAAGCAGCTAACCAGCCTCTTCATCGCTCTGGTTTATTTTCTATACCTCAAGAATTCTTTTTTATTGCCCTACGTTACTAAAAAACAACAGAAGGCCTTGGCAAGGGCCTCCTAAATTCATTTTATACGAGTATAATCGCTAACGCTTCATTAAACTTATAAAATGTTTTAAACGTAACAGAAGAGAAACGGTAATTATCAGGTACCTATTGCTTTCTGAATAGATTGTCTTCTTTTAAAAAAAAACATTAGAAGGCTCAGCTTAGACGATCGATTTTATGGACAATTCCTACATAACAGGTTATGAAACTAATCTATTTCATTGAAAATAGAATCTTTGCCATCATATTTGTGTAAGACGTATACCCTACTCAATTAGAGAGTCAGTCCGTACTTATCTAAGGGCTGATTTTTCAAGCGTTAGAACTCTCTGAGGGATAAATTTGAAACAGCCATACAACATTAGTCAAAACGCCATATTTACTCCATAGTTAACGATTATTTGGCGATTGAAAAATCATCCTTTAGTTAGTTGTGGGTATAGTTCTGAGTCGAAGATATCAACATAAGTATGGATAATATGTGTGTAGTATGCATAGATGAGAGAAGTGAGTATGGGTAATAAATCTTCCCGGCTATACATCGATAAGCCACATAAACAGAAGCTACAGTTATTGGGTACCTACTGTAAACGATAGCCGCGAAATGGAAGGTAGAAATAGAGGTTTTATTACCAAGGTGTCATTTTGGCAGCGATTGATTTATATAGGGTCCCATCGGATAAAAATCTATTGTTACTATTGCAATGCATAGTCGAGGAATTTCGTGAAATACATTTTAAATACAAATACATCGTTGTAATTAGGTTACCTGTCTATTGGACATTGGTATTATTTAGGAGATATATTTCGAAGAGTATTCTCAGAAATAATTTAAGAGCGTTCATGCGAAACGGCATGCCTCGCGTTTCGTTCCATACTAAATTGGTATTCGTTGGCGCTGACGTAATTTTGCGCCGATAATGGTATTACAAAAAAATTTATAGTAAAATAAATATACATCTTATTAAAATAGTAAATAACCAGTGACATTGAATACTAAATTACTATAATTCAGAAATAACAAAATATCTTGGATTTTATCCTAAAATAATACGTTTAATTTTTCGAAAAATGCTAAAAATGACACTTTTCGGTTTATGGTTTTTGAATGAAAATCTAGGAAAATCGTGTTTTTTTGAGACACTTTTTAGTAAATGTTATTAATTTTCTAAATATGTCATTATTATAAGTTTGTGTTATGAAACATGGCAATTATCTTTTTGAGACAAAAACTAGATTATGAAATGCCAAATAATATGATGGCAATTATCTAATCAATAATTGAACACATGACACTCTTAACAAATTGACAATTTTGACTCAAGCATAATTCCAACGCTTGAACGCTCTTAATTAGCTTCACCCGACACTTTTTAGGGTTTCGTACCCAAAGGGTAAAAACGGGACCCTATTACTAAGTTCGTCCGTCTGCCACCAGGCTAGACACTTGAAATTTTCACAGATGACCTATTTTTGTTGCTACTTATTTATCAACGAATACTAAAAAATTGAATAAAATTAATATTTAAGGTTCCATTACAACACATGTGATTTTTTGCTTGTTTTTGCGCGATATTGGCCGATATCGGCAAAGTAGACGCTAATATTTACAGAATATTATGTCATGTATTTACTTCAAAAATAAATAGTTAAATTAAAATAAAATAAAATATTGTAAGTAGGTGGGCTTTCATACACATACGTGATTTTATGCTCGTTTTTGACTTTGGCGAGCAGAGGTGTTTTGGTTGGAACTGATCGTGAATGGTCTTGGTATGGAACCCTTAGTGCGCGAGCCCGATTCGCACTTGACCAATTTTCTGATTTTTTTTTGCGCAACCAATAATTAATGGCTGATTTTTCAATTGCCAAATAAACGTTAACTAAGGAATAAATATGACGTTTTGACAGATTTTGAATGGTATAGTTATGTTTCAAATTTATTGCTCAGATAGTTTATCTGGCGGTTGAAGAATCAGTCCTTAGTCAGGCAAATGATTGGTTGCGTAAAAAATGAGCCAATAACAATAATATGATAAAGCAATCAATCGCGGTGAAACATCTCAAGCTAGGAACCGTCTGGGTCTCCACGGCAACCGGGAAAAATTATTAGTCATCCCGGCCTTGATTCTGTCTCCCTGATATGAGTCAAGAGTTATTGAAGTACATGAGGAACTAAACAGAAAATTTTATGATTAAATAAAGGAATAAAATCATTTCCTTACCTTACGGGATGTGCGCTTAACTGAATCTGAATAAGGGTGTTAATTGTCTAAAAAAAAAGATTCCGACGAATTGAGAACCTCCTCCTTTTTTGAAGTCGGTTAAAAAAGAGATACCTAAGCTACGTTTTTGCCACCAACAGTAAGGTCACATTGTAGTTTACTTAGCAGCCACCTACAGAATTTTGACAGAGTGCGTTACTGTTTGCTTTTACAAAAAAAGGTTTACGTAAATCGTTCGGATGCCCATATCCTGAGTTTTCTTATCAGTGGTAGAGACCGTCGTGTAAATTTCACTTTATTAACCGACTTCAAAAAAAAGGAGGAGGTTCTCAATTCGTCGGAATCTTCTTTTTTAGTTCCATGGACGCTAACGCTAGATTACGCGACAATCAGCGCCAAAATGGCGTTGGGCAAAAATCAATTGTCTTCATTTTTACGTTGACAGTTTGCGATCCATAGAATTATTGAGATGCGTTTGACACACTAACGTAGCGTAGTACCTACATGTTTGGTGTACGAGCAGCCTTATCGTCGTTTATAAGTCCCTTTTTATGTTTATTCCAATTTGTATCCAAAAGAGATGAACGTTATTGTATCTAATTTGGGTTCATGCCATGTTGGGTTTACAAAAGCTGGGTATTTTATTTGCGAATGATATTATATTTGCCGTTTCTCGTTTACCAAACCGAACAACAGGTTAATGATTGTTTTGGAAACAATGTTATTGTGTATACTCGTAAAACAAATTAGACGGAGATAGACGAGCTCCTTTTGTTTGATGAAATTTATTTTTTATTTGGACTAAATTACAACATTGATAGGTTTTGTATTGTCTTTGTCTGTACCTACGTTCTCTTCGGTTGGAAGAAATAACGTTTAGATTTAGTCAGTTAGGGAGCAGTGAGCAACAAGCACATTTTTCTTTTACATGCTTGGAATTTGGAGCATTATTTTGACAACCTCCTTCGGGATAAATTAACCAGACATGACACATTAATTTTTCGTGCAATAATAGATCAAGCCGCTTCTATGACGTTTTCTAACAAGAAGTATCTCTCGTCACTAGTATCGAATTAAACATTACTTACAAGTAATATAGCAACTTGGAAGTAGCGTTACATACTCGTATATTATATTATGTAATCTATTACCCTTACCTTACCTCAAATAGCGCTTTGTGATGCAAATAAGCGTTAGGTAGGTACCTAGTAATTTGGGCATTTTACACTTGACTTGATAAATCGTATTTACACCTTATGAGGGAAGTTTCTGACACTCTCCAAATAGGTATACAGTACTTACTCATCGTCACGAATAATTAGCTAAGTATGTGATCAATGTTACGAAGACTGAACCAATTTACTCGAACACGTAGGTAGCTTTTAATAAATAATTAGGTTTATTTCAAAGCCGAACTGAAAGTGTTTAATGTATGAAAACATTCCTACACATAATTTTTTGTGCCATAAGGTATTTACCTATATTCAGTTTCTTTATTATTGTGTTAGCAAAACTCAATGTAAAATTCTGTGATTTAGTTTTTTAATACAAAACGTAGCCTTATGAATCTTGCATAGGGGTCCTGTCGTTCTAAAGAATAATCCCTAAAATGTTATTTTTTCTGTAGACCTGACCGTCTGACGTGGGAAAAAATATTAGAAACCTGTGTTGGGTATTTATTTTTCCAAATTAGTTTTCCTGAAATTATACATGTTTATTATATTACAACAATAGACATTGAGATGGCCGTTCCATATACCGTGCCAAGACACATTAACTCTTGTTGAAGTCGGTAAAATAGAAAAATAAAAACATGGGTAAGTGCCTACATTTCGAAATACGACAAGGGCCTGTAGCTAATAAATTTATTCGAAACAAAGTTGAAGGGCTTTTAAAAATGGATTTCTAGGCTATAAATTTGAAGTTATCGTGACAGTAACTTAAAACTAAAGCTGAATTTATTGCCGTATTTCGAAGCATTGAGACACTTAAACCCCAGAAAGCTGTCACCACTTCAGTTAGATTTTTTGCATCATCCTCGCTGTTTGTTTACTTATTCGTGGGAATCGAAGTTGCTATTAAGGAAGAAATTTCGCCAGCAAAATTGTATAGACTGCGCCTACGCATGGTAGAGTTTGCGTGTGACCAATTAGGAAGAAACAATACTTTGGCTCAGCCAATAGGCATAGAACAGATGATTTTGTGGTAAATCTTTACAGAAAAAGGCGTGGCCTGGGACCCTGGAGGTGGAGTCCAGCAAAAGCTGGGAGACCAAGGGAGGAGAGGTGAACAGGCGACGGCTCCAGGGACAGACAAGTTTCGGTGCTCGAGAAATGTAGACGCGTTTTACTAATTAGGAAATAGTAAAGAATTTTCTCTTGTAAAAATTTGTGACTTCATTAGTATTAATAGAAATTAAAATCTAATAATTAAAATTTTATAAAGCTACCGTGATTGTAATTAAATATTAATATAGTAGAGTGTGGTATTTGCGAGCTACGGGAAAGCTGACGGTCAACTGGACGGAGTTTTCGGTGACGTATTAACTCTGTTTATTTAATTATCGCTACCTGAATTCGTACCTAAATTTCGTAAGAATAACCTAGACTTTGAGACAATATTTCTGAGCAGAATACTGTCAGAAATGAATCCAGAAACCGCCATGGGTGTTATTTATGGCGCAAATAAAAGGAATGATTCTGTTTCCTGGAATTCGATAGAATGGACATTATTGGCCATGTTCATTGTGATTACATTTATTGTCATTTAGTACTTATGCATGAATAAAAGGTGTCGAGGGTTAATACTCTCTCTTGAATGGGTTAGAAGTCTGCAGACAGTGTTCAGAAGGGGAGAACCAACAGGAAAATGGATATAGTCGATTTAACGTAAAATTAACAATATGATACTTTGGTAGTAGTGGATAAAATGGAGATACGAATTCAGGTCTTGCGCTGTACATTATATGCTTTTAGATGACTAATGTAATTGTGTGTGTTTTCGTCTATTCTTATAGGGTTACAGGTAGAAATAAGTTCTGTCAGGTGTAAATATTTTAAGCATGAACTAGTAGTAATAATGTAGTAGTTTTTTAGATGTGGTCGGGGAGTTTTTGACTTAGGCAAACCGTTTTCTCCCCTTTATTAGCATGACCTAGGAACGGGTTGCCTGGCTAAATAGTTGACCGCCAGGTCGATATTTAGTCTAAATAATATTTCAGTTTCGTTTTTTTTCTATTGTACTTGATGTTGAAATAAGTGACCTAAGAAATTTGCTCAGAATAAAATTTAACTTCTAGCATTTACTGCCTTTTCTTTTATTATTATAGTCTACCTTACCTCAAAATTCTAGTTAGGGAAGTTGAAATAAAAGGTGATTTTCTCAGAATACAATAAGACATATAACTTTACTATTTCTATTGTGCTATTCAAACTTATATACTAGCGCTACGAGTTACAGTAAATTCTCAGCAAACAAACTTCAACTAAGTATAGCCAGCTGCATTTATGATGTTAAATTACTCGATAGGAAGTGAATAAAGTAAATAAAGATTTATTACGTTTAAAGCCTGAATCCATACTTGAAGCCTAGCTTAAGGTCTAAGTTATTCATCTTGACACAGTCTAAGTAAATTAGCTAAAATTTTTTAAATCACTGAGGCTAAATGAATCAAAAGTACGTAAGTCGAATAAAACGCTGTGTAAGGAAATTAGACCGTAATTGCTGTGCATAAGAGTCAAAAGAGAATTAACCGTAAGAGACTTGTGTCTTATGTAACTGTAGCGACAGGTTTTTTTGAAATAATTTCTTAACGACGGAACGAGTCGACGAGCTGCGTTGGCGTAAACAAAGGATGGGGTGAGCGAGATTACAAAAACATTCAGGTAAGAAATGTATCTTAAATAGGGAACTTTAAAACCGTAGGATGGACAAAGGGGATCGAAGAACTAATGACATTCGAGGTTGAGTGGGTAAATAGTTTTCATGCATTGATTCAGTTTAATCTAACATTGTACATGGCTGATTGGTGGCGTGCTGGCGGCGTAATCTCGACACAACAATTACACGTCCTCTCATTGCAGTCGGCTCCGACCGATTCTGGCCAGAATCAAACATATATATATCAAATTTATACTAAAATCAAAACCATGGTTTCGGGGCGAGCCTAGAGCTCAAAGAGAAGTACCCCCTTTCTTCTGGAAGGATGTGGGAAGTAAATTTAGCGCTTAGAGCGAAAAAGGAGCCGATTTCTGCAGCCCCAAATAACCTGACTTTTCCAGGGCCGTTTTCACGGCGTAGGGTTTCCCAAGTGTCCGCTGGATTACGGTTAGTTCACGATGGCCAAAATTGGCAAATACAATGTATCAGCTGACCTATCAATCTGCTCTGAAATTGCACATAGGACTAGTCTAAACTCTCAAGTCAACCGCTTTGTTGAAACACAAGATAACTAGCTGTAATTAGAATCTATAATAGATCAGGCAGAGTGATTCGGGAAAGCCTACATTGTCCACCCAGCGAAGTGTACTTAACAATTATAGGCATTTAACTAACAATAGCATTTAACCGGATACCTACGTTGTCACAAGTTCTGAAGTCCAACCGTCCAAATGACTAGTTAGAGCTGCATTCTATATACTCAGTCACTTGAATTGATAAAATAGACGATCTGACCAGCTGTACCATCACATAAAATTGGTGCCGTGACCAGGATCGAAATCCTCTGAGTCACGGAAATTGTTGCCGTTACATGACCAGGAATCCATTGTACGTGTTGAAGTTACAATACGACTGGATTTAATATTAGAAAAAAAAAATATATAAAAAAAAAACACAACGTAGAAATCGTGACAAGAGTATAATAGAAATTTCAGGAGATTGGACGGGAAACACACACAGTGCATGGTATTTTTTAGAAAGGAAATTTTTGTTGTTGCATGATATTGTAAAGAATTGTTTTACTTCTATCGATACACAAATTAAGTGTATCTATGATATTGTATACTTATAAATGTGGTATTTACAGGACTTAAATACAACGACTGCGGCCGATGCAATACCACTACTTGTTACTCTATAAATTAATTTTCAAATAACATCTGGGGAACTATCGGAACTAGGCTACGTATAGACGTTTAAACTCTAGTATAGATACCACTTGTTGCCACGACTTTAGACTCTATTATTAGGAGAGGATTGTGCAAAAAACTGACTGGCTTGTGACGGCTCACGGGTGAATGTAAATAGGAGCGTACACAAAAAAAAAAAAAAAAAAAAAAACAAACAAAAAAAAAATATATCAATACAATATGCCTTTGGAAAAGGGTAAGGGTAAACGTTCTATGAGACGGGTTGGAGCCGCCGAGGCTGGCGCAGGTAGTTCAACTGCGGGGGAGCGCCCGGACCATGCGATAACTGTAGGAAACGAGACCTTAGAGTTGATATTGAAAAAGATAAATGAATTCGAGGGAAAGTTGAAGGAGTTAACCGCAATAACTAACGTTAGACAGAACGGTAACGAGTCAAATTCTACACGCGCTACTATGGAGGTAGATAGGGACGGTAGCGAAACACAGGGGTCTACTAGTTCTGCGTGCGCCACTTCGATTCTAGCGCCGTCGGAAACGCGAAACTTGTACGTTGTACAACCCTCGGTTAGTAAACCGAGTTTTGATGGAAAACCATTTACAAATCCTATTACATTTTTAAAACGATTAAAAAAGTATATTAGGGCAGTAAACGGATCGGATCGCGAGCTAGATATAGCGCTGGGGTGCATTACAGGTAACGCTCGAAAGGTTATGGATTTGTACTCGAAAGGGTGGATTACTTTCGCCGATTTCGAAACGGATTTTAGACGTACGTATTGGACTGAGCAAATACAAGAGTCCGTTAGGTATAGACTAATCCATTCAATGTATTCGAAGGATTCGGGGATGACAATGTCGGAACATTTCGCGGAGCAGGCCGAGTCAATGCAGTCGTTGACCATCGCGTTTAGTGAGCGAGATTTAGTGAATTCTATTATGCGACATTATGCGATAGATATACAGAGACTATGGTTTACTAGGACCGATGAAGTTAGTATCACGAGCGGGGCTAATTTTCTGAGAAGTCTGGAGCAAAACATTATCGAGAAACCCATAGGAGTCCCTTTTGGCGTAGTTGGTAGACATAATAGAGGAGGCAGGTACAACAGGTCGGACTCGGCTCGACCCATTACAGCGACGATGTCAGCTAAAATAGGACGGCGACACCTAGAATTGAGCAAGTGAGGGCTAACGCTAGGCCGGCTATTACCTTTGTAAAAGAGGGTGATGATTCTTCTATGTCAAAGACTGTGGGGGAGAGCCAGACAAAAAACTAATATCCCCTACACCATCGAGGTCCGTTAGGTTATCAGCGTGTAAAATAGGGGAAGAGATGACCTCGAATGTTGGAAAGATGGAAGTGGCTTACAGGATTCTTATTAAAAACGGTTGGCAACCAGGGAAGGGGTTAGGAGCTAGCAAAGGAGGGGCTAGACAAGTATTGAAAGTCGGCACACACTATGATGAATATGATTTTCGACCGGAAATTAGGAGCATAGGGATTTTATTGGAGAATCAATTTGACAACATTGTAGAATGCAACGAAATAGGCAGTGCGTGTGGGGTTTGTGTAAAGAGAAGTTCGAGTATGTATACGATGATTCATGAACTCGACGAACCGACTGACGTGGGTGTTGACTATTCCTTACCTAGTTTACCTGAGGTGTGCGTGTGGTTATATGGGAGAAACATAAAAGCTCTTATTGATACGGGGAGCCAGATTAGTGGGGTAACTAGAGAATTATACGATTCTGTTCTTAGAGAAAGAGGTGATTTGCCCGAAGTCGCTATTCCCACGATACAGGTACAGGGGGCGTTTGGTTCGCGTAGTGAGAGCACAAACCGGTTGGTGTTAATAGAATTCAAGTTGGGTAGTTCAATTGTAGAGGCACCGGTACTCGTTATGCGACGGTTACCTAGGTCTTTGATATTGGGATACGATTGGTTGGAACGAGTAAAAGGAATAATAAACTGTGGGCAGGAACGAACATTAACAATAGAGCATCTGGGGGTCAAGACTTGTGTTAGACTGAACTCGGAGTGTCGAATTGATCGGTTGGGGGGGGCTTCTAATGCCTCAGTTATCAATTCAATATTAAATCAAAATAATGAACCCGAGCAGATTAGTGTGTCAAAGGGAGGGACGGACGGTTGTAAGAGTAAAGAGTTCCAATTAGACGATTCGAACTTAACCATTGAGCAAAAGGAGCTTTTACTACCTGTCCTAGACAAACGTTGTAAAGTGTTTACGGACAGGTTAGGTTTAACCGACAGATACGAACATGCCATTGAGTTACTAGACGAAACTCCTTTTGTGAAACACAGTTATCCAATACCTCTGGCATATAGGGATCAGGTTAGAGGGGAGTTGGAGGAACTAGAGAAGCTAGGCGTTATTAAACAAGCGGCGACACCGTATTGTAGCCCATTAACATTCACAAAGAAACGGGATGGTTCAATAAGACTCTTATTGGATGCGCGCGAACTAAACAAAAAAATGATAGGAGATGCAGGCTCACCGCCGCTTACATCTGAGATTTTACAATCTTTTCATGGGGTGAATTACATCAGTTTAATCGATTTAAACAATGCTTATTTTCAAATACCACTGCACCCGGATTCAAGAAAATACACGGGTTTCTCTTTTATGGGGAGAACATACACGTATTGTGTACTACCTCAAGGATTAAAAACGTCTGTAGCGGGGTTTTCGAGAGCGATGGATATCGTATTAGAAGGGTTACGAGAATTTTGCGTGAACTACTTAGATGACATCGTCATATTTACCACAGGAGACGTAAGATTACACTTAGAACATTTAGACCAAGTGTTGGAAAGACTAGAGGGCGCTGGACTAACGGGAAGACTAGGGAAGTGTAGGTTCTTGTGTGTAGAGGTGAAGTTATTAGGACACATAGTAAATACGAATGGGGTACGAATGGACCCTGAGCGAGTAGAGGCAATATTAAACTTCCCCATACCTAGGACAATTAAACAATTACGGGGATTTTTGGGGTTGATAAACTATTTTCGGAAGTTCATATCAAAGTATAGTGAGGAGGTTAGGCCATTGTGTGACCTATTAAAACAAAACTCAAAATGGTCATGGACACTAGAAATAAACGATTGTTTTGAAAGGGTTAAGAGATTATTTTTAGATACTATACTCCTTACGCACCCGGATCCGAAAAAGACTTATTATTTGCAAACGGATAGTAGCAACTTGGGGATTTCTGGGTATGTTTATCAACTGAACGAGGCGGGAGAAGAGATGGTGATAGGATTTTGTAGTAAATCATTATCAGAAACGGAACAAAGGTGGACAGTTACTGAACAGGAATTATGGGCGATAATATTTAGTCTGTCGAAATTCGAGACGTACTTAAGAGGAGCTAAATTAGTCATTAGGACCGATCATAAAAGTCTGATATTTTTGCAATCGTGTAAACTGCTGAGTGCGCGAATGATACGTTGGGTGCACTACATAGGACAGTTCGACTATACAGTTGAGCACGTGAAAGGCCGATTAAATACAGTAGCAGACGTGCTATCTCACCATATAAAGGGCACAACTGACGTTTTAACTAACAAAGCTACGGGACCTGAAATGAATTTGTTCAAAGTACCTCTAGGGCGAGTGGTACGAGACAAATGGCGGGAAATAGTTGATTATCAAGGACGCGATGAGGTAGCAAGCGAGATAATTAAACGGATGGAGACCACGGGAACATCCGAATCAAAATATTACACACTAAAAGAAGGGATTCTTTATCGGACAGATATACATAAATCTACTGCGAGATTATATGTACCTAAGGAATTACAACGAGATTTGATTATTAGCATACATGAGGAGATAGGCCATTTCGGACGTTACAAGGTTTACGCGTTAATGAAGCGACGTTACTATTTTACTAATATGTCACGTATAATAGGCAAGGTTGTGAGAGCGTGTGAGATATGTCAGAAATCTAAGCACGTGAGAGAGACACACACGGGGCCGATTAAAACGGTGTTAGCAAGAGAGATAGGAGAGAGAGTTTTTTGTGACATTTACGGGCCATTACCGGCAGGAAAATTCGGTTTCAAATATATATTCGTGATGCAGGATGCTTATAGTAAGCTAATCAGATTATATCCATTACGTCAAGCGAGTAGTAAGGCGACACTCACTTGTGTAAAGAAGTTTCATAAGCAAATCAAGATCAAGGCATTGTGTTCTGATAATGGGTCTAACTTTACTTCGGCTGTTTTTGAGACAGGAGTCCAACAGTTAGGTATAAAACTAACACACACATCCATCAGAAATCCGCGACCGAACTCAACAGAAAGGGTAAACAAAGAACTAGGTAGGCTATTTCGTACTTATTGCAACAAATCGCATCGATCGTGGGTAGACCTGTTACCAGACATAGAGGATTGTTATAATCAAGTGATACACACCACTACAGGGTATTCACCTAACGAGATAGTCTGGGGAAATAGGACCTTTTTGTCGACCGACATGTTTGATAACACAACAAATAGGTCTAATTTACAACAGGATGAGTTAGAGCATATAAGACAGAAAGCTAGAGAAAACATAGTGAAGGCAGCCGAGAGTAGGGAGATCCATTATAACAAAAATCATAAGTTAGTTCAGTTCGAGATAGGTGATTTAGTAAAACTAAAGACTTTTGCAAGATCCGACGCGGACAAAAAGATAACAAGAAAATTCATGCGTCTTTTTGAAGGACCTTTTATAATAGGAGCTGTACCATATAATAATGTGTACACTCTGATTGAACCACACACGAACAAAATAAGAGGGAATTATAACGCCATCCACCTGTTCCGCTATTATAAAAACGACTAATAATATAGGGCCTTAGTAGGCATTGAAGCGAACAATGGGGAACCCAGGGGTGTTGGCGCCACTCTCATAAAACAAGTAGCGCAATTCGTACAAACAAAGAAAGACTTGGGTTGCGTATTGTTGCCGAAGACTTTGAAAATAGATAAGTGTGTACGTGGATGAGAACAGAAAGGAGATAACGGAAATGAACAGATAGCGGTTTGACTTTATTTAATGAGTGGGAAAATATATTTTAAAACTCGCCTAGTATAACGATAGGAATCCTAGATAGGTAAGGCGTTTTCAAAATCTATTTTGGGGGAGTATGAGATGGCCGTTCCATATACCGTGCCAAGACACATTAACTCTTGTTGAAGTCGGTAAAATAGAAAAATAAAAACATGGGTAAGTGCCTACATTTCGAAATACGACAAGGGCCTGTAGCTAATAAATTTATTCGAAACAAAGTTGAAGGGCTTTTAAAAATGGATTTCTAGGCTATAAATTTGAAGTTATCGTGACAGTAACTTAAAACTAAAGCTGAATTTATTGCCGTATTTCGAAGCATTGAGACACTTAAACCCCAGAAAGCTGTCACCACTTCAGTTAGATTTTTTGCATCATCCTCGCTGTTTGTTTACTTATTCGTGGGAATCGAAGTTGCTATTAAGGAAGAAATTTCGCCAGCAAAATTGTATAGACTGCGCCTACGCATGGTAGAGTTTGCGTGTGACCAATTAGGAAGAAACAATACTTTGGCTCAGCCAATAGGCATAGAACAGATGATTTTGTGGTAAATCTTTACAGAAAAAGGCGTGGCCTGGGACCCTGGAGGTGGAGTCCAGCAAAAGCTGGGAGACCAAGGGAGGAGAGGTGAACAGGCGACGGCTCCAGGGACAGACAAGTTTCGGTGCTCGAGAAATGTAGACGCGTTTTACTAATTAGGAAATAGTAAAGAATTTTCTCTTGTAAAAATTTGT
Organism: Coenonympha arcania; assembly: GCA_036785405.1. Taxonomy (NCBI): domain Eukaryota; kingdom Metazoa; phylum Arthropoda; class Insecta; order Lepidoptera; family Nymphalidae; genus Coenonympha; species Coenonympha arcania. Next base: position 4,930,527 of record CM072074.1, read on the forward strand.
GACTTCATTAGTATTAATAGAAATTAAAATCTAATAATTAAAATTTTATAAAGCTACCGTGATTGTAATTAAATATTAATATAGTAGAGTGTGGTATTTGCGAGCTACGGGAAAGCTGACGGTCAACTGGACGGAGTTTTCGGTGACGTATTAACTCTGTTTATTTAATTATCGCTACCTGAATTCGTACCTAAATTTCGTAAGAATAACCTAGACTTTGAGACAATATTTCTGAGCAGAATACTGTCAGAAATGAATCCAGAAACCGCCATGGGTGTTATTTATGGCGCAAATAAAAGGAATGATTCTGTTTCCTGGAATTCGATAGAATGGACATTATTGGCCATGTTCATTGTGATTACATTTATTGTCATTTAGTACTTATGCATGAATAAAAGGTGTCGAGGGTTAATACTCTCTCTTGAATGGGTTAGAAGTCTGCTGACAGTGTTCAGAAGGGGAGAACCAACAGGAAAATGGATATAGTCGATTTAACGTAAAATTAACAATATGATACTTTGGTAGTAGTGGATAAAATGGAGATACGAATTCAGGTCTTGCGCTGTACATTATATGCTTTTAGATGACTAATGTAATTGTGTGTGTTTTCGTCTATTCTTATAGGGTTACAGGTAGAAATAAGTTCTGTCAGGTGTAAATATTTTAAGCATGAACTAGTAGTAATAATGTAGTAGTTTTTTAGATGTGGTCGGGGAGTTTTTGACTTAGGCAAACCGTTTTCTCCCCTTTATTAGCATGACCTAGGAACGGGTTGCCTGGCTAAATAGTTGACCGCCAGGTCGATATTTAGTCTAAATAATATTTCAGTTTCGTTTTTTTTCTATTGTACTTGATGTTGAAATAAGTGACCTAAGAAATTTGCTCAGAATAAAATTTAACTTCTAGCATTTACTGCCTTTTCTTTTATTATTATAGTCTACCTTACCTCAAAATTCTAGTTAGGGAAGTTGAAATAAAAGGTGATTTTCTCAGAATACAATAAGACATATAACTTTACTATTTCTATTGTGCTATTCAAACTTATATACTAGCGCTACGAGTTACAGTAAATTCTCAGCAAACAAACTTCAACTAAGTATAGCCAGCTGCATTTATGATGTTAAATTACTCGATAGGAAGTGAATAAAGTAAATAAAGATTTATTACGTTTAAAGCCTGAATCCATACTTGAAGCCTAGCTTAAGGTCTAAGTTATTCATCTTGACACAGTCTAAGTAAATTAGCTAAAATTTTTTAAATCACTGAGGCTAAATGAATCAAAAGTACGTAAGTCGAATAAAACGCTGTGTAAGGAAATTAGACCGTAATTGCTGTGCATAAGAGTCAAAAGAGAATTAACCGTAAGAGACTTGTGTCTTATGTAACTGTAGCGACAGGTTTTTTTGAAATAATTTCTTAACGACGGAACGAGTCGACGAGCTGCGTTGGCGTAAACAAAGGATGGGGTGAGCGAGATTACAAAAACATTCAGGTAAGAAATGTATCTTAAATAGGGAACTTTAAAACCGTAGGATGGACAAAGGGGATCGAAGAACTAATGACATTCGAGGTTGAGTGGGTAAATAGTTTTCATGCATTGATTCAGTTTAATCTAACATTGTACATGGCTGATTGGTGGCGTGCTGGCGGCGTAATCTCGACACAACAATTACACGTCCTCTCATTGCAGTCGGCTCCGACCGATTCTGGCCAGAATCAAACATATATATATCAAATTTATACTAAAATCAAAACCATGGTTTCGGGGCGAGCCTAGAGCTCAAAGAGAAGTACCCCCTTTCTTCTGGAAGGATGTGGGAAGTAAATTTAGCGCTTAGAGCGAAAAAGGAGCCGATTTCTGCAGCCCCAAATAACCTGACTTTTCCAGGGCCGTTTTCACGGCGTAGGGTTTCCCAAGTGTCCGCTGGATTACGGTTAGTTCACGATGGCCAAAATTGGCAAATACAATGTATCAGCTGACCTATCAATCTGCTCTGAAATTGCACATAGGACTAGTCTAAACTCTCAAGTCAACCGCTTTGTTGAAACACAAGATAACTAGCTGTAATTAGAATCTATAATAGATCAGGCAGAGTGATTCGGGAAAGCCTACATTGTCCACCCAGCGAAGTGTACTTAACAATTATAGGCATTTAACTAACAATAGCATTTAACCGGATACCTACGTTGTCACAAGTTCTGAAGTCCAACCGTCCAAATGACTAGTTAGAGCTGCATTCTATATACTCAGTCACTTGAATTGATAAAATAGACGATCTGACCAGCTGTACCATCACAACATACAAAATAATACCTTTATATATTTGTTTCAGTTTCACCAACCAAGCACTACTCATTTCGCAAAGTGGCGTACCTACCTAGTTGTTTATCATTTATTTATGTTACTCTGTCCTCATGTTATATCTATCAGTAATTAGGGCGCGTCGTAACTTATTACAGGAACATTACTGGCGACATGTTGACAAATTGCATTTTCTGTTTGTGCTAAAGTTTCCCACACTCTAACCAAGTACAAACACTCCGGACCACTTAAAGATGTTAATAGCTAATTAAACACTTCAGATATTGTGCTTTTACGTCCTGATGTATTATGCTTTTACGTTCTGATTCGAATGGGAGGTCACAGGTTTGATTCTCGCCACGGACCACTTTAGAATTATATTAATAATTCCGATTAATTAATAAAATCAACGTGACGTAGATCTGGTCTCGTTACAGTCTACGGTCTCAGGCTATGGCCGTGGTTAGTTAGTAGCACCATGCCAACATAGACCCCCAAGCGATTTAGCGTTCCAGCGCGATGCTGTGTTTAGGGTAGAGTTAGCTACCCATCATCACTTGCCACCAATTACCAGATGAGATTACAGTCAAGTAATAACTACGTTTTTTTGATTCTACTAATATTTATGACACCGAAATTATATTATTATATTTTTATATCACTAATAGAGTGTAAAAACATACATACATCCAGAGCCGAATCAAACATTATGTAACAAGATATTAAAAACATACATACATCCAGAGCCGAATCAAACGTTATGTAACAAGATATTAAAAACATACATACATCCAGAGCCGAATCAAACATTATGTAACAAGATATTAAAAACATACATACATCCAGAGCCGAATCAAACATTATGTAACAAGATATTAAAAACATACATACATCCAGAGCCGAATCAAACATTATGTAACAAGATATTAAAAACATACATACATCCAGAGCCGAATCAAACATTATGTAACAAGATATTTCAATCCACGAAGTCGCGCCCCACTCTGTCAAAATCGCTTATGTTTCGTATGGAGTTTGACAGAGTGGGGCGCGTCATCGTGGATTGAAATAGATAGTATACCTACGAGTACGTATAACAGGTACTAAACCCAATTAAAAGCCGCAAATGCACATTGAAGTAACATGGAAAGTCTAGTCTCTATACATATGTACATAACCCTCTCTTTTGTAAGTGCTTTATTTATCAAACCGTAGAAGCGTTATTACTATTTCTGTGGGTGGAACGTATTAATAAATAAATAATAAATAAATATATCAGGACATTACACACATCGCAATCTAGCCCCAAAGTAAGCGATTGCTTGTGTTATGGGTACTAGATAACTGAGAAATATTATATGATAATAATAATAATAAATAAATAAAATAAAATATATTATATACATACCTCAATATTATAATATTGAAAAACACCCAGACACTGGAAAACATTCATGCTCATCACACAAACATTTACCAGCAGTGGGAATCGAACCCACGACCTTCGACGCAGACGGTAGGTTCGCTGCCGCTACGCCATTCGGTCGTCGTATATAAAAATGTAACGTAATAAAAGTTTATAGTAGAATAATAATTAATAGTTATGATATCTAAAAATAATCTAAATAGACATATTAATTTATACATAACATGATGGAGCTTTGATGATAAAGCAGTGGAATATTTTTTGAGTCGTCTATTTGGTTTGCAATAGACGGCTTGGCGTGTAGCCAGACCAATCATATTGCGTTTGTTTTTATGTGCCGCGATTCTCTATTATCGAGACACAGTTGATGGTGTTGCCGTTAATCAACAAGGCCACAGTTTAATTAACCGACTCCAGAAAAGGAGCACATTTTTTTATTTACTCTATACAAGTTAGCACTTGACTGCGATCTCACCGATGGTAAGTGATGAATCATCACATGATCATCTTAGAATGCATCATCACTGATGATGCAGCCTAAGATGTTATCGTACTAACTTGGGAGGGTAAGTAAATTTACCCCAACGGTTTCTACAAGCACCGCACCGGAACGCTAAATCGCTTGGCGGTGCGTCTTTGCTGGCAGGGTGGTTTATCCACGGCCGAAGCCTCCCACCAGACCAGACCTGAGCCAATTTAGAAATTATAAAATTCCAAAGTGGCCCGTGGCGGGAATCGAACCCGTGACCACCCACTCGAATCCGAGCGCGCCGCCACTACGCCAGGGAGGTCGTCAAAATTACGGATTAGCATACCAAAATTACGGCATAACAACTTAAGAGACTATTGAAGAATTTTGGACTAAGTGGCACTTTTGAACTAGACTACAAATCAAATTAAGGAAATTGAAATATGTAGCTGTGTACTAGAATACAATTTTTGTAGTAACCTAGGTACCCACTCTACAAATTTCATATTTGGTGGAATAAGGCTAATAAATATTCCAATTTCGCCGAGTGAAACAAAGCTGATTATATTTGTCAGACCTCTATAATCTCGTAATTGAATAATAAATATGAGTACTTACTTTTGTTTATCAAATTTTATTTGAAAAATTACATTTTGTCTGTTGTATTTTCGTTGTATTGTTTTATTATTTTTGTAAATGTTAGTCTAGATATATTACTATGGACGATGTAAATAAAAACACGTATGATTACTACCCAGCATAGCAAGGAATGCCAAACGGAGCGCGAGCGACGACCTATTATAAGTCTATGGCCAAAACGTTTGAATTTCAAGATATTAGGGGTAGGTAACCAACGGCAGATGTAGCCTCCCACCAAACCAGTTTAGTAAATATATAATCCCAAGGCTCAGACTACATTAAATAAAGGTGTCTTGTGCCAATGTATTTACGTCCTTTTGAGTTGCTTACTTATAACGCAGCGATGGAGGTTGATGATCTATAACTGATAAACGATCTCGCAAAAAATAATTTTCCTAACATCGTATTTTATTTCCAGATTTCCTTGGAACCGCCACATCTCATGGACGAATCGATTTCATACGACATACTATCCAAGTGAAGACAACTTCGCAACATGTCTAACAAATCGCAAACTCTTATGGACATATTCCAGGAGATTTTAGCGGCGTCTGGTAATTCCTCGGACACCAAAAGCATAAATGAGACGAGGATCTTATCCGTTCTTAAGGAGCAGGCGTTTAAGGAGAGAAAGGAGAACATCGGCTCGGTGCTTGTGAAGATGGTCAGCGATGCCCAGAGCAAGCTGAATTTAACTATTAAACCTGAAGCTTGCAACTACTGTGAAGGCGATTTCAGAGATGTCGTTGAAACATACAATGGTATACATGGATATGTCAGCCTTATGGTAAGTACACGTAGATAGTTATTTTTTTTTACTGAAATGTTACAATAAAACTGATCACTAGCTTATTCTAATTACTATATAAGTCTTGCCCGTGTGGAATGGTGGCAAGAATACTGGCTGCATTTCCGCGTTGAACGTCTAGGCTGATACGTTGCGCAAAAAATGAGTCAGCCCTTCTGTCACCAGTTCTTTTGTATATAATGCATTAATAAAACAGCAGTTTCCTAACGATGAAAAGGATGGAGTTTATTCTATGACTGAACCCAGCCGCGATAACTGGGAGACGCGAGTTTAATTCCCGCAGGAGAAATAATTTTGATTACATATATAATTATTTTATAGGAATCAGGAAAATTCCAAGTTAACACTCTGACAAAAAGATATAAGCTTTCTATGAGCTATCAAAGGAAAAACCAGTTTTATAGAAAGTCCGCCAGTTTTCAGAGAACTGTTTATTTCCGGGAAAAAAGTAGCAGATAATAATATGTTAAAGCTTTCACGATTTATCTGAAATATGAATGGAGTAGCTTGAATTGATACACTTTTTATTCCAGAAAAAAAAACACGGTTTTAGACGACGACGACTACAAAAACTAGAAAGAAACAAAACTACTTTTGTAACTGTAATATAATCGGTCTATTTATCATTAGGTACACTACTCATAAATACCTTTTGATCCGTGAATAAGCGTTTTCAAATACTTAAGAAAGTAGCTGCTAAAAATATGTACAACAAGTTTACAACAACAAGTTTATAAAGCCTCCATTTAGAACGTAAGCTATAAATAGCTCTATTTAATCGAGGCGTTGTCGCGCATAAAGTTATATCAAAAGCGTAGGTATTTCATTAACCGAAAGAGGACCTAATATTTATGTAGAGCTAGGTAGATTGTAGCTCAACGCGTTTTGAAGCTAAAGTGGCAATAGAAGGGAGGAGCACATGGCTCGTAGGACTGATGGACGTTGGGGACGCAGAAATACATTATGTTCTGTTCATCGAAATAGCGGTCCCTGTATCAGGAATCACAAAAAAATAACCAATCTCCTTTAGAAAGATGAATCTCCACCAGATGGCTGATCTCACAATTAAAGTGCGAGGTCCTGGGTTTAATTCAGTGTGTGGGACAGCAATTGAACATCGGACAGTCCTTTTGCAAGCTACGTTTTTATCTTCGAAAGGTATTGTGACCTGTGATTGTCACTCACCATCTGGTGAAAATTTACCTGAATGATAACTAAAGTAAGAATTTATGCGTCTACAATATACACCTGAACGCAATAAAAAGAAAATCTTGTAACTGTAAGTAAGCATTATAAAATATTATTTCACTTAAATAGTCGGTACTTGTTTTGGGTTTTTTGTGAAAGTAGATAAGGGACAGGAAAGGATTTTATTAATTTCCTCGGCAATACCTGAGCGATGCAATGGTGGGTGAGCTAGTTGTTACTAGAGACAATGGCTCTAAGTGAGATTGTAAGGAAATTTGCGGTGTTCTGCAAAGTATTAACGAAGAGAAATAGGTAAAGCCTAGCCGCCCGCCCAAATCGGAAGCGCCGTGGTTCGCCGCAATTTTACGCGGAACCCGCTCGGGACAGGGCGGCTTATACGAAATTGAATCTCGCAATTTGGGGTCTTAAAAGTGTTGAACATTAATATTATTGTTTGCTTCTCGATCGTGATTTCCCGCTTTCGAAGTCTTTTGCAAAAATAACAATGGAAACTTTCAAGTTACGATAATGTTTGTCGGAAATATGCTAACAACAATGGAATAATTTTATTATCTTCTCTCATTTACATAATTATTGCGCCTAAAAGTTTTTTTTATATTTTCCTGTTGATAAAATTATATTTCTCAATTAAGTTTCTTCGTCCTATTTCATTGATGTTTTATGAGAACACTGTTTCCAGCGGCTCCACCCGCGTGAATTTTGGTTTTTACATATCCAGAAAGTGAGATAAACAAGTGGTGACGCGGTTTTTTTAGAACTTTTAAAGGAGAATAATTCCATCGTACATAATTTTTGCGTAACTTTAACCGCAACGAAAGCTCTGCAAAATGATAATTTTTCCCGTTTTTTGCAACAATTTGATTAATGCTTTGCTCCTATTGGTCATAGCCCATATCGTGATGTTTTATATAGCCTTCCGCGATAAATGGACTATCAAGCACATAAAGAATTTCTTTTTTTTCTAAAAAACAAACAAACAAACTTTTTAAAATGTATGAAATTGAAAATACACTAATTAAAACAATGTTGTGGATTCCTGAACGACACAGTTGACTATTAATTGGCCATAGCGAGTACCTCTTCAGTATTTTAATTACAGTGCGGTTTGCAGTGGCATGAACAATCGGCAAACAGAATCGCAGATCCATGATTCCCTGCTCTTTCAACTGTTCAGGGAATGAGTGTTTTCACGAAAATTCCACCAGTTGACGCCATTTCAGTAAAAGGTCACCATTTTCATTTATTCTGTAGTATTTGGCTATAAATCAATTTAAAATTAAAGACGGACATAAAGGCTTTGGTAGTGAAACCTCTTTCAAATGCATAAAACTGAAACATTGCCTGGCCTGTCCTCAGATTAGGTATTTTTTAGGATCTGTCACCTCAGTGCTGCCATTTAGTGAATTATTTCAGAATACTTTCATTAGTAGTAATTTTATGGATAATCCCCTGGGCTTGGATCTCGTAGGATTAATCGTTTATATTATTATTAGTATTCACAATAAATCATGTATTTACATAACTGGTAAACTAACTACCTACCTAGTACCTATCTACTTACTGCTATGTAAAAAAAATATTAATTCGTTCAATCAATCACACATTCATTTTAGACTAGGAGACAGTTCTAGATTTTTCTTCCCCATTTTATATGCAATTGCGTGCTCGGGAACTAGTTCGCGGGATTACAAGTTTTTGCCTTCAGTTTAAAATACCTAATACCTACCCGAGCATTCTCCTGGATTTCAATACGTGTGCGATAAATTGTTTTCTAATATATTTGTTCAAAAAGATGACATTTCCATGTGTGTTTAGCGTGCGCAAAGTTATTCTTTTCCGCATCAACTAAAGCTGCAAATTTGCCTAATCTCAGAACGATCTTAGCACCTGTGAATTATACCTATGATGAACATTAAATAGCAATCTGTATAATTAGCGAGTAGCAATTTTCCGTTAATACATATTGATGGACATGAACTAGATTGATGATCGGCGAATGATGGGCGTTCGCGAAATGATAACAAATGGCGCTCATTTTCACTGTATTGATCACCTTAACAGCTTTTGTATATTCATAACAATTATGATTCTAACCTAAATATGAATAATTCAGTAGAATGAAATTACGTGTACATTATACCCGAGGGTAAATTTTTACTGTGTGAAATATTTAATACAAACATAATATACCTACAATCTACATTTATGACTACTAGAGTTTTCATTGGCATTTTCCTGGACGACGCAAAAAAAGTCGCCAGTTTATCGGCGCTGAAAGTGCTTGTTTTGTCACCAACAGTAAGGCCACGCTATAGTTTCCTCAGCAGCCACCTATAGAATTTTGAGAGATGGCGCCTACTGTTTGCTTGTACGGAAAAGGTTTACGTAAATCGTTTAGATGCCCATATCCTCCGTCTTCTTATCGGTGGCGAGGGTTATTTTTACAGTGTGAAATATTGCAAACCAGACTATGTCGGCTATTTACGGTCTTCTAAGTTTCCCCAAACCTCCACATTCCTGAATTGAATACGAACATAATATACCTACATATTATTATGACTATTAGAGTCTCCATTATCACTTTCCTTGACAGGAAAGTTTCCTCGATAGTAAATTATTTCCAAAAAATATTTTGCAAAAACATTCGCTGACAAATCAATTACGTTGTAGATTGTAGGAGCACCAACTGTGAAATGATGGAGTCGACGGAGCGTCGATTTCACGGCCGGCAGATTTTTCAATAAAATTATTAATAGGTACGTTTGAAGGGAATCGAGATTTACCGCCTATCGTTAAATTCGAGTCAAATGGAGCTGTTCAGATTTTGTTCGCTGTATTAATACGAGAATTATAATTTTAGGCTTCAGTGAACATTTTTAAAGATCTAAGTGGCTTCAGAGTCGTTCCTAATTTGAATTAAATTTTATAGCGTTATTCTCGGCACAAAATACTATAATAGTACCTTCGTCTCGGCAATAAACATCTAGATTTACATTTTTTTTGGAGTTGATATTCTTTGTACCTACTGACACTGTATTCTATCTAATTGACAGAAAAATCTAATTCTATCTAAGGGACAGACGGCTCACGGTGACATTTTAAGTATCACCGTGGGTCTGTCCCTTTCTCTTATAACTATAATTACCTGTTTTCCTCCATCAGGACTTTTCACCTGCTATCCATTTCCGCCACAAATCGGGTATCGTAACAACGCTATGCGTTTAAAGTCCTATCGGCAGTTGGAAAACTCTCGTGCTTGTTTGGTTTGCTTATTTTCCTCTGTACCTTTCACTCAAGTTTCCAGATTTCAATATATCTATAAGAAATATTAAGGATTTTATTTGACAGGCACCCAGACTACACCAGCCAAGCCAATGATATGATTAAGCTGATGTCGTGTATTATAAAAATCTTTGGATTGCTCTTTCCCTCTTTGATTGATATAAGTTCTTGTTGTATTCCAGCGTTGTCTGATGATGGTTAAAAATACAAAACATAACTTACAAAAGTATACAGCGCCAGTGATAAACAAAAGGTAAAATTAAGGGTTAGCTAATTAAATTAAATTGCTATAGTATGTTTTTGTATACAAGTCAAAAGTTTAGCGCTAAATTCAAAAGTTTAGATGAGCGTAAACAATTATTTAGTTTTTACAACTCTGTTTTGTCTAAATTGACACTTCTAACTTTTTAATGAGTACACTTTAAGTAATTTCCTTAAACTTAATGAAAGCTTGAAGGAGCTATTTTTACGTAGGACTTTCAAAATCATAGAATGGTTTGGACATCTGTATCAATTTAAAAGATTTTTGGGTCTCAAAATATTTTTTTTTGATGCAGATTGCTTAATTAAAATTTATATACTTAATTAACTAGAAAAATGAGGGACTTTCATAGAAACCTAAATCCCTTATTTAACCCCCTTAGGGGTAGAATTTCAAAAAATCCTTTCTTAGCACTCGGTTTGGGTTCACAAAGAATCTTCCCTGAAAATTTCAAGTTCCTACGTTTAGCCGTTTGGGCCTTAGCTTGTCTGTCAGTCAGTCACTCAGGACAAAGCCTTTTATAGTTGCCTTTTATAGTCCATGGCTGGACATTATCCTCTTATTCTTTCTGATTAGATCGAGCCTTCTTATCTAGAGTTTTGACGTGAATTTCTTCGGATCCATATTATTCTGTCATAATTCATCATTTCCACTGTTTTTTTGTATATTTTCAGCATAAGTTTTATATTTTATACGCAGCTTGCACGTTCATATGTAAATTAGTAATATTAAGCTTAAATTTGCTCCATCAATGCTCTTGAGACGATTGAGCGATAGCAGATGTCGACTGTTGCAATTCGAAGAGTATTAATCTTGCTTGAACATAATCAACGTTGAAATGTATCCAATCTAAATTTCAGATTGACTCTCTGTGAAGCATCATATTTTAATGAGCTCTGAATTGTTATATTTATGAGTAGTTTCGAACCAACTCTTCATCTCAACACCCTAGAATTGGCACCAAATGAATGTCTATATTTTCAAATAAAATAAAACTATCCTTCTTCCTAATACTATAGAGTAAAGACATGGTAGGTACCTACTGCGTAAACAAGTTCTATGTATTACTTAAATAAACATGTATTCTCGATTTGTATGAAGATGAACATCCTATTCTTAGTAACTATGTCCGGGAATGTTATTGTCAGCAACATCTCAGTTCGTTATACTAATCCTATATGTGATGATATTCATAGGATTAAAGAAAGCTTGCATGTAAGTATATTTGTAAGTTCGTCTCGTCATAATCACTGAATCTGTTTGGCTGAAGTTACGGTTAATGTCATCTTTTTAATTAGAACATAGATAATGTAAATATTTTATCCCAATCTAGCTGGAATCTAGTAGGATTATTAAACGTAATTACATTTCCCCTTAAGGGGTTTGAGACACTTGACTTTTAGGGTTTGAGACACTTGACAAATAGATGTTCTGGAATATCATTATTCAGTATTTTTAAATAAAATAGAGCAGTCGTCGTATCGTAAGTGTAGAAAATCGTTCGACGTAAATTTTTACTGTAACTCTTCTTACTTTCCTTGTCATTTACTTCAAATTGCAGTTTTAAAGTTTCTAATTGCCCGCATGAATTTCGGGGTTTCACTAATCTCGAGAGAACTATTGATTTTTTCGGAACAAAATTGCAGCCAAATCAGTCTAGGCGGTGTGAAGTATTAACTAACATATACACTTTCCTATATTATAGTGTGATTGCATAATATCTAAAATTTAAAGTTCTAAGTTAAAAATAACGCTGGAATCAATAGACATATTTTAACCCTGGACAGGGCGGACGGTACGTAAAAATGTCGTCAGTTTATGGCCCGGTTTCCACCAAAGTAGAGCGGAGCGGAGCTGTGTTTGAGTAACCAATCAGTACTGGTGTCGTCATTTCGACATCTCCTCTACCCTCAGTTTCGGAGATGTCAAAATGACCAAATCTGATTGGTTTCTCAAACACATCAGCTCCACTCCGTTCCGCTTTGGTGGAAACCGGGCCTAACGGTGCCAAAAACGCACGTTTTGCCACCACAAAAATGAACAGTCACACGCTGTACAGTTACAGGCCACGCTGTAGTTCGCTAGCAGCCACCTATACACTTTTGCCAGATAGCGCTACTGTTTGCTTGCACGAAAAAGCTTTACGTAAATCGTTCGTATGCCCATATCCTGAGGTTTCTTATCGGTGCAAGAATCACATTATAATATATCCCACATTCCATCCTACTAAGTACTGCGAATTGACATTAGTTATAAAGGATAGGCGTGTGACATCGGATGCTGTCCAGAAAAACATTCATTGATAAACATTCGACCCTACTTACCGAAACCATTCTCATAAATGCATTGGGTATACAACTAAGGATGCCAACTTATTCTTACAAACAATAAGTTAAGAAAATATTGTGTTGTTACTCCAGTTCTAGTAGCTTGTTATTATGTCGCTGCAGACTTGGTCATAAATCATTCGAGTGTTTCGCTTTTGTTGTTCTTTGTTGAGTTGTGCATTACTGCTATAGTTCATCGGGAAGTTAGTAAATATTTTTATTTTTTTGGTTATTTTTTATTTATTCCCAAATTATTAATTCTTAAAGGAGTTTCCCTTACTGTTAAGTAACATCTTTTTCGAAAACAAATAATTCTGAAAACTACAGAAATGTTATCCCTAAAATACTTGCATTACATTAGTTTACTAGGTTCTAAAATTTATGGCTTTTCACACCAATCGCAATGTCTTAAAACAGTATTATAATTTGCACCGTGTGAATAATAAAGAAAGCAAAATAAAGTACAAGTACCTACCATTGATTTACTATCTAAGGACTCCGGGTGTAATACAAGATTAACGAAAAAGTGTCCTGAGAAATCCTATATATAAACGAGGGTACCTATGTGAATTTTTATAAACAAACTAAAACATGGTAATTTATGTCTTAAACCATTATTATACAGCCTAATTTTACTTGCAACTAGCTATAATGCGATTGTCTCCCTTTTCGCGTTTTATCTCTCTTTCGGTTCGGACACTTTTTAGCGCTGACCCGTCATTCTTAGTTATAATCTATTATAAGTACATATTACATTGATAATGGTTTAAAACGGTGTGGTAGCCCTTTTTGTATTCAACGCACGGAAATGTAGCTACGTGAAAGCCTCATTTGCCCCGCTTGGCGAAGACAGCCATTTCCTTTACTGATTCCGCCCTTGAACCATTTGATATTGTTATGGGAAAATGGAAATCTTATTTATCTGTATGCTTTTTTGCAGTCAACTAAGGCTCGGTTGCTTGACTTGACTGTAACCGAAACGTTATAGTTAAATATGGCGATCTGATCCCTACTTCGAAAGTCATAAGAGTCAAACCGCCATATTTAACTATCACTTTTCGGTTAAAGTCAAGTGAAGAAACCGAGCCTTAGATTGTCAAAATTCATCGGTAAATTCTCACAATATTTTACTCTAGTCGGCCGCGGCTCCGGCCCGCGTGAATTGCAGGCTTTGAATTTTCTAATCCCGCAGGAACAAGATTTTTCGGGATAAAAAGTAGCGCGATAATCCACTGTTTATTTTATCTTTAACCCATATTACAGCCAAATCGTTTTTGTAGTAGCGGTGTGTAGGTATAACAAACATACACACTTACTCGTACAAATTTTCGCCTTTTTAACTGTGATTCCAGTAAAATTGGAGGCTTAAAAGAATTTTCAACACAACGCAAGAATATTGTATAGGATGGGATATTTTCTCACCTATGGGGTAACCCTAGGTGTATGAGTTTGACTTGTAGGTACTTGACTGATAATGTTTTCAGTATATTTTTAATATTAATTAATAAACATAGATTCCTATCACCTTGCTTAGTATACAAATTACAATTTATCAGTTTGTCATAAATGATGAGTCATAAACTTGCATTCCTAGGCACTTTTATAGCAAGCGCGTAAACCAATATTTCGTGTACACTTGACTGATAATATAGACGTTGATTTATGATGAACCTAATAAATAACAGATAACTTATTGTTGACAACAGTTTTTGTTTTGTATGCAAAAATGCTATTTAGTTCTAACTTTTCTTAAAAGTAGATGTCTTTGTTTTATAGAGGTCGGGAGTTCAAATCCCAGTTTTTGGAGTTTTTAGAGTAAGTCGTAAGGACACGATAATCATGCATCTGAGAATTCAAATGTGTGTGAAACTTGCCAACACACACGTTGTCATCGTGGTAGTTTATGGATAACTTCTGATTTTGAAAGAAGAGCCGTATTAAAGAGTAGGCCGTATAAAAGGAGTTAAAATATGGACTTTATGAGCAAGCGAGGGAATTTATTGACTTATTTCCAAGAGCGAAGCGAGTTATCGTCACACGTTACACCAGATTTTTTGTAACAAAGAATTATGAGATGGACAAGACGTTCACTTGATGTAAAGTGATACGGTCCGACATAGACCTAATTAATACAATAGAATAGACAATTTTTTAACAAATAAATTTTATCATATTCCAATTAATTACTTCTACTGCTATCAAAAAACCTACTAATAAAATACTATCTAATTCTTACACGAAAAATTCTCAGGGCGATTGATCAATTATGTTTTTGATGATAATTTTACGAAAAGCGTAAAGTGAGTTACAAACATCAGTATACAGTGAACTTTTAGCCGAAACACAGTAAGTAATACATTAGGTACTGCTTCACGGTAAGTTCTGTCGTCGTCGTCGTTTCAGCCGATGGACGTCCACTGCTGGACATAGGCCTCCTGAAATGACCGCAAAACACCACGATCTTGCGCCGCCTGGCGCCAGCGACTCCCTGCAACTTTCTTTATGTAGTCCGTCCACCTGGTTTGCCGACACTGCGCTTCCCGGTGTGTGGCATAACTTATAAGATAACTGTATCAGTTATAACTGTGTCAGTTGTCTTACCGTGAAGCAGTACCACCGTCTGGAGAAAAAGTGTTGCGTGGCGCTGGAAGCACTTTTTAAATGATAAGAATCTTACCTTAGACTAACCGACGGACCGACGACCGATTGACCGACGAATTGACGTATTGGTAAACTCCGGAGATAAGGGGGGGGGAACGGTATTTTTTTAGACATTTTCCCCGATAAATCAAAAACTATCATGACTAAAAATAATTAAAAATCGGTTTTAGAATGTACAAAGTAAACCCTTTCATATGATACCCCACACAGTACAGTTATCTCACTTTTAAATTTCAACCCTTATATTTTCCCCCCTTTTTAAATAAGAACAAAAATAATTTCCATTTTTTTTATTCCAGTGTCATTGGGCCACTAATATACACAACTATTCCAAATTTCATATCGATAGCTCTGGTAGTTACTGAAATAATCGAGTGTGACGGACAGACAGACAGACAGACGGACAGACAGACGGAGAAAGTCGCACCATAAGGGTTCCATTTTACCATTTTGGTACGGAACCCTAAAAAAAGGATTCGGACGAATTGTAAACCTCCTCCTTTTTTTGAAGTTGATAAAAAGTATCTGAACGTAAAATTCATATTAATGGAATCAAAGTCGTGTAAAAGTTGAAACCAGTCGTACAATTAAACGTGCCATGCAAAGCACATTGTTGGCACTGGAGTCTGGACAGACTTTTGAGTGTCGCCACTTAACTCTCGCAGTGTGACATATTTGTGAACTAGTGGGAACAAAGTTATAAAGCAGTTGCACGAGTAGTTCTGTTTCAGAATGTATTTATATTAATAACAAACGAAACGACCCGTCTGACACGGGTATAGATATTTCAATCCACGATGAAGTGCCCCCACTCTGTGAAACTTTGGTCAAATTCCATACGAATCGAATGAAACATAAGCGATTTTGACAGAGTGGGGCGCGTCTTCGGGATTGAAATATCTATAGCACTCGTTATATCTGCGTAGATTTCCTTTTTACCCACGACGGAACGGAGTACGGGTATATGAGTTTAGGGTGAGAGACCGTTTGTACATTACTCTATTAAAAAGATTTTATGTTTATTTGTATGTTAAATTGTTCACAAAAACCATTAATGCAAAAATATTTTTGTTTGTTTGTTTGTTTGTTTGTTTGTTTGTTTGTTTGTTTGTTTGTTTGTGCACATCAATGTTCCCGTTTATTTCAAAAACGGCTTGACCGATTTAGATGCGGTTTTCTGTATAATGTTTGGTGTTCAGCGGCAATGGTTCTTAAATAGTTGTTACGAACATCGATCACCAGGGGGCACCATAAAATACATTTATATTGCAAACGAATGTTCCCATTTATTTCAAAAACGACTTGACCGATTTAGATGCAGTTTTCTGAATAATGTTTGGTATTCATTGGCGATGGTTCTTAGATAGTTGTTACGAACATCGATCACCAGGGGGCGCCATAAAAAACATTTACAGTGCAAACGAATGTTCTCAATTATTACAAAAACGACTGAACCGATTTGGATACAGTTTTGTATAAAATAGTAGTGAGTTATTGGCATTGGTTCGTAGATAATTGTTCTTGTGGTTGAAAAGCGGGGGGCGCCACAATAAACGTCTCTTTATGACTTTGAAGGGAAATTTGCCTTCAAACGCTGCTAGAGGAGCTAATGGCTTTTGTAGTTTGAAGATTAATTTTCATTTTTTAATAATAATATAATTTAAATTACATTAATATATTAATCGAAAAACTATAAAACAAGTGGAAAATTAAAAAAATTTAAAACACCCACGACTTTTGCAGACTTGTAATTGAAAAAGGATTAAATAATTTTTTTGAAACTCCTCGACTAAAGGAAAGTAAGAACTAAGAACCTATCAGTATAATTACAAATCCAAGAAAATCCGTCGGAGCTGCCATTGCTATTTTCGTTTCCAATATCAATTAATGTAATTAGTAAGTATTGATAAACTGCCGGTATATGAGAAGTATACAGTTGAAATGCCGGTATATTGAATTAGTCATCAACTGGTAAACAGCACCATCAACACTAGGCAAAACACAGCAGCTCCGGCGGATTTTCTTGGATTTGTAATTATACTGATAGGTTCTTAGTTCTTACTTTCCTTTAGTCGAGGAGTTTCAAAAAAATTATTTAATCCTTTTTCAATTACAAGTCTGCAAAAGTCGTGGGTGTTTTAAATTTTTTTAATTTTACACTTGTCTTTCAAGAGTTAGGCATAATGTGTTACTATATTATGTTATATTACTGAAAGCTAAATTAAGACACTAAAAATCATGAAAATGTTTTATGTGAGTTAACTTTAAGCTTATAAAATCTCGGAATTGTTTTGAGAGGGATTTTAGTAGCACATGCCGCAGATGCTTGCAAGAAAGTATATCACCATTACATTGAATCTCTGCTTTTCTTCTTTTACTTTCAAAAAAACGTGCAATATCCGACGTGATTCATTACTCATTACCTTCATTTACTCAGAAGTGACTAAGTTACGTACCAGATTGTATGACAAATTTAGCTGGAAATGTGATTTATTTTAACCCTTTACACGTATTACATTACGTTGTATCACATTTCCAGTCACCTTTTACGGTGTGAGTAAGTACCTACTTTAAGCTGTTATCGAACGTTTTTTCTTCATTCATTACAAAATACAAACTTGAAGTGAAGAAGATAATTGCTTGCATTCTTACCTACTTGATGGTAAGCGAAGATGCAGCCAAAGAAATTATCGCACTAACTTGGATAGACAGGTTTGCGCTTGACAATAATGCTGATGGAAAGCAATGACGAGTTTTAGGTTGAAGCCTAAGGGAAAATGCCTATTCTCTTCTCTTGATTATACAGAAATTATATTTCTTACTGGGAACAAGGAGACTAGAATAGCGCTGGGAGCGCCTTACCGTGTATACGATAGCGTTAGAAACGTGGAAGATAAATACTTCGTGAGATTTGTTGGGTAGCAACCACAAATCCCGAGAGAATGTGTCGTCCCATGGGTAGGTTACGCGTATGAATCAGAGCTAGGCAATTACACAGTATGTATGTGCACAGGAATTTCCTCCTCTTCCTCAATGCAGAGTCTGCTCATGCATTATTACAAGTATGGTGTAGAATATCTTTAAACTGTGGTATTGCTTTGCTGCAGGTATGTACCATCGGCGTCCTCGCGAACACAATGAACGTGGCGGTGCTGACGCGGCGGGACATGGCGGCCGCGCCCATCAACCGCCTGCTGAAGTGGCTCGCCGTCGCCGACGTGTTCGTCATGCTCGAATACGTGCCCTTCGCCATTTACAAGTACTTGGTGAGTTCGACAATGCCGCAGGTGTGCACCATCGGCGTCCTCGCGAACACAATGAACGTGGCGGTGCTGACGCGGCGGGACATAGCGGCCGCGCCCATCAACCGCCTGCTGAAGTGGCTCGCCGTCGCCGACGTGTTCGTCATGCTCGAATACGTGCCCTTCGCCATTTACAAGTACTTGGTGAGTTGACAATGCTGCAGGTGTGCACCATCGGCGTCCTCGCGAACACAATGAACGTGGCGGTGCTGACGCGGCGGGACATGGCGGCCGCGCCCATCAACCGCCTGCTGAAGTGGCTCGCCGTCGCCGACGTGTTCGTCATGCTCGAATACGTGCCCTTCGCCATTTACAAGTACTTGGTGAGTTGACAATGCTGCAGGTGTGCACCATCGGCGTCCTCGCGAACACAATGAACATGCCGGTGCTGACGCGGCGGGACATGGCGGCCGCGCCCATCAACCGCCTGCTGAAGTGGCTCGCCGTCGCCGACGTGTTCGTCATGCTCGAATACGTGCCCTTCGCCATTTACAAGTACTTGGTGAGTTCGACAATGCTGCAGGTTCGACGCGAACACAACGAACGTGATGGTGCTGATGCGGCGGGACAAATATATAGGTTTTGGGTGCTTGTTTAACAAAACCTTTAACCCCGGGGTTCAATATACGTGGTATCTTTCTCTGTTTCCTTGTTTTATTCTTTTTCTCTTTTTTAAATTTCAAATCGATGTTTATTGTAGAAATATAATCAATAAGGTTACATGGGTACGGGTGCTTGTTAAAATTAAAGTTATTTGTAGGACTAAACTAAAACTGTCCACTGTTACATTTTTAAAAAAACTCTCGCAAAGCATTTTTAGGCCTTTCAGTTTAGTTAAGCCGACAACGCTCGCGCTAAATTTTCATGCAGAAAACTGTACATCGAGTATTGTATCGAAATTGTCTACCGGCTACATACAGTGTTGGCACTCTGCCGCCCCGTTAAAACTGCCAGAATACCTGAGCACAATTTAGGTACGATGATTTATATTGCATAAAAAATGTGATTTTAATGTTTTAATTAAAATTATCAAAAATCTGTCAATTATACTTTCCTACTACCTCGTGCATTTTGTGTCTAAACTCTAAAAGTACTTTGTACAGACGCAAATCACATTTTTATTGAATTCTCTTTAAAATCATAATCGAAGTATGAATATAGAATATCTGCCTTTGAACTGTATACGAGTAATTTTCATAGTCATCATTAAGTCAGCCTCCACGCGTTTAGGTACTGCTGGACAGCCCTTCTTAATCGAGCATCACCACACCCTTATATACGTTCCCTCACCCAACCGCATCCCGTCACCCCCTTTTAATGTCATCAGTCCAACGAGCTGTATCATAGGACGTAATATTTAAACAATGGTAGGTCCGAGGATTTCATTACAATGTCATGCTTACAATCCAAACTGCTTTCAAATTGAATTTATGGAACATTGCCCACTACAGCTGCCGCCGCGCCGAGAGCAAGGAAACGGCGCTAAAGAAGCGGTCATAAATTTTCATTTCATTTCATTTAATTTTAATGAGTATGGACATTGGACAGTGTGTCTTGCATCGTTTCATATCGATCTCAGTCAGAAATACGAGATTATTTCTCGTTGACGGCTGTGGTGGAGAAACGGCCTTACGTAATGGTCCGTTTTGTTGCGATGAAGCGGATGGCACAAATTGCCAACCGTCGAAGTGGCCACTTCGCTAACAACGGACTAAGTTGAACGTCATTCTCTGTTCAATATTTGTGTCCCATGTGTTACATAAGCCCAGAATATGAACATTGCCACTGCTGATGAGTCTCTAAGGTGTGGTAGACAGCAATTAAACGTTTCCGGTGCTAATTTACGTTCTCAATCATCTATGCTATGTACATCTATGCTATGTACGTATAACTACGTACAGCGTTCGTTCTTCCTGTCTTTATAGATTTTACACGCTTTCTAACAATCAGGAAAGTGATATAGGATAATGACCATGGACGTATGGAATCAAGCTGATTCAAATCCAAACTTTATTTTTTATAGACTACGGTACGGTATACACATTAACTCCTACAATTATTATTATTATTAAACTACACATTACCATAGATACAGACGATATAAATACCTCCTCACGATGGCTGGTCACCAAGAGGAGTAATGACTTCCACTCCCTAGACTCTACAAATTCAACAAGGTCTAAGAACCAAAATAAATTCTTTTTAGGAACTCCTACAATTATTATTTTTTTAATAAATATCCAGATTCCAAAGTTATAGGCCAATAAACAAGTTGTACTTTTAAATAAAATCTGTATGACAGGAAATGTGCATTGAAAAGAAAGTAACTTTTGTGTATGCAAAATTAAATTCTCAACATGAAAAATAAATTCCTAGAATATTTTATTTTTGGTTCATGAGAAAACTTGATACCCCCTTTGGTCATTCTTCTTTACTATGAAAATGCAATTTTATTTTATTTTTAGGTGTTACCGGAGACGCTGGATTTCCGGTATTCCTGGGCCATGTACCTGCTTTTTCACATGCATTTTGCTCAAATATTGCACACCGCCTCTATTTGTCTGACTCTATCACTGGCGATATGGAGATACATTGCCATAAAGTGAGTTGGATTACTTCATTGATTTTTGTCATTGACTTACTATCTAAGGACCCCGGGTGTAATACAAAATTCACGAAAAAAGTGTCCCGAGAAAACCTATACATAAAAAACGAGGGTATGTGTATTTTTATAAACAAAATAAAAATTGTAATTTATGTCTTAAACCATTATTATACAGCCTAATTTTACTTGCAACTAGCTATAGTGCGATTGTCTCCCTTTTCGCGTTTCATCTCTCTTTCGGTTCAGACACTTTTTAGCGCTGACCCGTCATCCTTAGTATTATATATCTATAATATTTGTACATAAACATATGAAAAGGTGTAAAAAAGAAATATAATTTATGAATAATACCACTTAGTTAGGACATTGTGAACAAAACTCGTTTATCCATAAAAAGTATTTAAGTAAGATATTTTAGAAACCTTTCTCTTGGGTAAAAAGTAAAAACCATTAAAGAAAACGTTTTGTTGGAAACGTGACATCTAAAAAACTTTTAAATTATGTTTTTGTTCTTCTGTAGCAATCGTTTTGTTCTGAAAATAGGTACCTAATCTCTCAAAGAGAGTTCCTAAACCTTTTACGTAAGAGCTTCGCTTGACGGGTGAATAATTGATTCCTTGTATCGTCTTTCGTAATATTAAATTAAATTAATGTTCTTTTGTTTAATTTTAGGTACTCCGACAGAAGTCATGTTCTGTGTACTGAAAGGCGATGTAGTGTTGCCATACTGACGAGTTTCATTTTGCCACCAATATTATGTATTCCAACGTTTATGGTAAGTGGCAGTGATTGTTCAGCCTTATTAACAATTCTTGTGTTACACATAAATGAATTGTCCTCAGTCTAAAATGTTTGTTATTCTGGGCCATTTGAATCTGCAAATGTAGAGTTTGAAGCAAACACTCTATAACTCAATGCTGAATATTTGAATGAGTTGTATATATCAGTGAAGTTCTACTTGAAGACAAAGACATTCTTTCATGTAAAATGTTTGCTTATATCTTATGCATTTCTGATTATTCTCTGCATAACTGATAGTGTTCGTTGCACTCGTTCTCCATACAATGTAAAAAATTATCATCGAATGAATTCGAATTTCAAACCTCTTTTATATTTTAGGTGTTTGATATTCACACGCAGAACGTCAGCGATGTACCAGGTGACGTGGCATACCACGTGGGCACAGACAACCAGGGAAGGTTATACCAGATCAACTTCTGGGTGCACGCAGTAGTCATAAAGCTATTGCCGTGCTCAATCCTGACAGTTATAATACTGTGGCTAATACGAGCGTTATACAGCGCTAATCAGCACCAAAAGAATCTGAGGAACTACAGCTCTTGCCCGGCCGCTGAGAAAATGGTGAAACGGCAGCATAAAGCCGACAAAAGGACGGATAGAACAACGAAAATGCTACTGGCCGTTTTACTGTTGTTCCTAGTTACGGAATTACCCCAGGGTATACTCGGCTTGATGAGCGGGTTGTTGGGGAAGTGCTTTTTCGATAAATGCTACAATTTGTTCGGCGAACTGATGGACTTTTTGGCGCTGCTGAATGGAGCGATCAACTTTATCCTGTACTGCTCCATGTCGAGGCAGTTCCGACAGACTTTTCGAACGCTTCTGCTTCAGAGGCATCTCGCTCGGTTCCTGCCACCCACCGCCTCGCACTCGGATTCTCACATCCAGAACACGTATGTATGGCTTCTTGTAGTTACCATAATTCATTTGAATAGAATAGAAAATACTTTATTTCATGTAGACCTAGCATACAGAGGCTCTTATGACAAGTCTTTTCATTCTACATAGTCTCTATAATGGTGATAACTATTCACGACTTAAAACTAAGAGTTACGAGAGTTCACAAACTGGGTTTGTTTAGATCTCTAATGTTAAGAGTAATGGTAAAATGATCTCTCATGATAAATATGATAAATGCTTTAAAACGCATAAATAACTGAAGCCAATTTGCGCTGAAAAATGGTTTACACTGTAAATTTTACTCTGAATTTTATCTTAATAGAGCAATATAAATATTAATAGTGTAAACAATTTTCATTAACTCTGAAAGTGAAGTACCAATTATTGACTTTCTCTTGGGACTATGAATATTCACTTTAATTTTATACCCTTTTAAATCCTAAATTGCTATTAAGTAACCGGTTATGATAATCCATCACTTTAAATTCTATTTTAAATAAATTATATTATTGAGAATTCAAAGAAACACTTACATTAAAAATATGAGTATAATTAACCTTGAAAAACTTACAGTAGGAGCTACCTTTTAGTAAGTTGAAGTAAATAAAGACGTTGTTATACCCACTAAAATACCTATCTACTGCTCAAAATATAATGATATTTATATACACTTGAAGTTAATCGCGGTCTTATATAAACAATCCGTTTTATTTTTAAAGGACAGAAAGAAAGCCATGACATTTTTTCTCCTACAGGTGCACAGAAAAGATAAAAAGATAACAACTCCGGAGCGACACTAAATTATGAATTGCTAACGTGAACGTAAGTTGAAAATTGTTTTGCCTTATTACTACGAGTATGTTGATGAAAATGTTGTACTGAGGCTTTACGTGAAACTATTCGTAATTAGAGTTTCACTCGATTCAATTTAACTTAATTTCCGCTTTCCGGATAGTTTTCCTCTAACGTTGAATTAAATGAAAATGTAATTGTAGCAAATCGACAATGTATTCTGTTAGGGACATATAACATCCTGTATGATTTTTCACATGAAAAAATGCAATAAATAAGATACTAGAAAAGGAACAATGATTTACAATGGCTATTGGATTGAAATGTACTTTACTTATATCATTAGTATGAGGATACCTTAAAAAAGACATTGATTGATTGATAAAACTATCTAAGGATGTTTTAAAAAGAATGATGAAAGCGTTATTATTCCAATAAGAGTAGGTTTTATACATACATACCCTTAGTTTTGTTTTTAAATTTTTATTATGAAAACAGAAAATTATGAAACTACACTGGCCTGCAAAAGTAAGTATCACACTTTTCAAATTAAATTTTTGAAAAGTGTGATACTTACTTTTGCAGGCCAGTTTATGATACAGTCAAACCTGGTTAAGTGAGAGCTCAAGGGACCGAGATCCCTTGCTAAGAATCTCACTTTTTTAGTTTTCTCGCTTACCCAGTTCTCAATTATTCAGGTTCGAAACAAAACACTTACATCGTTTTTATTTTTTGTATTACATTATATTTTATTTTTATTTACATTTTGATAAAACAGCAAATGAGATTATTTAGATTGCGCCAAATTGATGTGAACATTTTTAATAGAGCTTGCTGTAATTTGTACTCTTGATGTTTTTGACACTCTATCATGACTTTAATTAATTGAATCAAGGAAGACAAAAGACCTGTTGAGGTATTTTGTTTCAGTGTACTTAATTAAAAATATGGAGTAGTATCGTGTTTCTTTAGGAATCCGTACCAAAATGAAAACGGTAAGCTTTATGGTCAGTCCGTCTGTGTTATTGTCAGATTCGATTATTTCAGTAACTGTTAAAAGTATCGACAAGAAGAATAGTTGTATACACAGCGGGGCTAGCCAAGTCGTTTGGCGTTAATGACGCTAGACAAAAATGTATGGACAAACCACGTGACGAATGAAAACAAATGAAAGCAATCTGCTTTAAGCTTAGCATCGTTCACTATCAGCTGTCAATTGTCATGCGAAGTACACTAAAGCTATCTACAAGGTCTGCGAAAACGCCAGGGAGCGTTCAAATTGTCGTAGTCGATTATCAAATATAGCGTGTTTTCCTCTATTCGGTCACGTGGTTTTTCTATAGTCACGTGGTTTGTCCATAAATTTTTGTCTACTGTCGTTAACGTCAAACGACTGTTACTTTGTCTAGCCCCGCAGGTTGTACGTAATATTGGCATAACGTCGTAGTTATCTAATTGAAATTTAAAATCCCGTTGCCAAATTACATAAAAAAGTAAATTGCCAAATGGGGTATCATAATTAATGAAGGGCTTAAACGTAAATTCTAAAACCGATTTCTTTATTTTCCTCCCCTCTATTCTCCGAAATTTAGAAATAGAAATATAAATTAAATAATTAAAAATAATTATAGTCAATGAAGTCGGTGAAGAAGGTTCATATACATTTAACAAAAAAGTAAAATCTAGAACTGGATAATTTTCAACGAAACGAGTAGGTATAAAAATGCCTAACAAAAGATATAAAAGAAACAGAAGCCACAGAAGTAAGTTATTTGATTTTTCACAAGATTGAAACAAAAAGAAATAATTAATTTTTTCATAATTTTATTTCACAAAAAGTTTTTTTTTATCACTTGCCAAGAAACCGAGTCAAGATTTCGAAATATCTTTAAATAGCGCAGAAAAGAGGTCAAACAAAGGCGTTATTTGAACCATTTATTACGAAGAGTTAACTTTGTTTTAGAAATCGTAAATTTTGCTCGTTGTCGTCGCTCTGTCTAGAAACATAGACCTACAATAGTACTATTTTTGGAATTCATTACGCCAGTTTGTTGTTGCAAATACCCCACTCTGTCAAAATCGCTTATTTTTCATTCGATTCGTATGGAGTTTGAGAGAGTGGGGCGCGTCATCGTGGATTGAAATATCTTTTATTACTTATTTAATTTTACAAAATCCTCGTGCAACTGTTTGTAACCTACGTCTTCTAAATTTTTGTGTAACTTTTGAACTAAATAATAATAAATAGAAATAAATACACTAAAAAATCTAAGTAGTCTAGAATATAAAGTATGGTCTATTTCAGAAGTACCGAATAAACATAGAAAATAATATTGTCAAATACCTACCTACCCTTCATAAATATTAATTAAGAAATAAATGTTCTTCAGTATTGTTTAAAGAGGTCAAACGGCGGCTCCTAGAATCCTAAGCCGTTTAATTTTATATAGGGTTTAATTTATTTGTTTAGGTACTCGGGGAAGGTACCTATAATATACATTTTGTTTGAAGATCATAGCTATAATGGTGGCGTATAGGTTTACATAGACTTAGGTACCTAATGAACATTATTAAATTAGAATGTAATACTTTAAAGATTTAGGGTTTGGGTTTATTTAATCATTGCTAAATTTTAACAATGAAATGAAAATGATGGAATGGCGCTCGTTCCTTGGAAGCTGGGCAGGTGGTTTGTCTGGGATGCAACTATGTTTGAGACATTGGCTACATCCCACATTCAGGCGTCCTCTTCCACGGTGGGTGCGCGGCGGCTACCAACGCCGACCAAGAGGCGCAAATATGAAGCTCTTGAAAATGAAAATGAAAAATCTTTATTTTCAAGCTCAATTAATAGGCTCTTATGAAAAGTCAAAACTCTACCGCCAGGTTCGGAAAGCACGTTTGCACCGAGAAGAACTGGCAAGAAACTCGGTACTTGCTCTTTTAAAAAAAATGTCATTATATTATACAATTTCATAAATAAATCAAAAATTATTGCATAATTTTTAAGATATCTCGTGAGGACATAAAAAAATATATCCCTATCATTCCAAGAATTCTTGTCATTGAAAAATTCTTCAATAGTATAGTAACCCCGATTTATTAGATGTTTTTTGACAGTGACTTTAAACCTGTGTAAAGGTAAGTCCAAAACAGACTTCGGGATCATATTGTAGTTCAATTTTCATGTTTGTGCCTTTTGGAGTAGAGACCCTGGGGCCCTGGGGCCCGGGGGCTCGTTTTTCGCTGAAATATCGAAAAGGGTAATTGAGTCTACCGGGAATCCAAGAGCTGGCTGGCAGCTACACTACAATGGCCAAAAGCTAAGTTTGGCCATCCAAAGGGGCAACGCTGCCAGCATTTTGGGTACCATGCCTCGCTGCCTCCGCTTCGCTGAGTCTAGTTTACTTAATTTTTATTTTTGTAAAGAGGTCATAGTTTTTAAAATCATAGCTTGTTAAATAAAAAAAAATTAACAGGACGGATTAATTTGTTTTGCTATAATTCTATAATATAATATTCTTTTTCCTCTTTTTTAAAAGTAGGTAGGTTCATACATAATTATGTACATCTCAGTGTAGGTGTTAATGTTAAATGTATGTGCTCTTGTTTTTAAGAGAACAAAGTATTATTATTTGAGACAAGGAATGAATGTAATGTGTAGGTGTAGGGGTATTTATATTCCTTTTTTGTCTCTACTTTCAGCGTCTCATTTGCATCATATAAGAGATTTGACTCAAAGTGTTGAAAACAAGGTCGACAGTTCCGTTTCTTTACTCTTTACGTGAGAAGAACTTTTTTTAATCGCACTTATATTAAAAAGGTGAAAGTTTGTGTGTGACTGTGTATGTTTGTTACTCATTCAAGCCAAAACTACTGAACCAATTTGGCTGAAATTTGGACTCAAGATAGGTTATACCTTAATTCCTAGTACTGAATAGTTCTAGGTTGCGTACGAAAATTGTGAAAACCCAAAACTAGCTGCAGGTAACATTTAGTAATCAAACTGTTGAGGGATTGCCAATAGTAGTTAATTTTAAATACGAAGATATTAGCAGAGAAAAGAAGAAAAAAATATCCAAAATATTGTAATGAAAAGCATTAGCTAGGCGATAGAATGATAGGGGAAAAACATCTATATCGATGGGGAAAAATTATAAAGCTTCACCCAATCAGTTATGTAGAAAATAAATTCAAAACGTAATGAAAAGTATTAGCCAATCTCATTGCTAATATACAAAATAGGGACAGTGCACACTGCACAGTCTTTAAAATTCTTTGTCTATGACCTAGCCGTGATTGCTCTCCCCGCATAAGGCCATCCATCATAATCTAGCTGAATGGAGCGCAGATTCTTTTCTTACCATATTTACCCTTCTTTACATGACTCGCTTTTGTTGAATGTTGATCTACATAGAAATTTTCTTTCATAATACTCTGTTCCGGGTAAACTCCGTCAAATGAATACTAAATACCCTCGTAAAACTGTTACCGCTTTATTATTTCCTCCACTTAGCTCCCCGAACATTCTTGAAGATTTTATATTAAAGTCACCATGTGTCATCATGTTATAATGCCTTTTTAGGGTTCCGTACCAAAATGGTTCAAAACTCTTATAGTGCGTCGTCATCCGTCCGTAGCTGTCTGTTTGTCACAGTCAATAACAGTTCTAAGTCTCATCTATCCACAGAGATAACAAAACCAGGGATTCATAGGGAGCCTAGCCTTGCGTGACATGCGGCGCCATGATGAGCACCAAGATTTGTTGCAAAATGTTCATGTACTGCTATGACATTCTCGTAACGTTTTCATACACTCAGTGATGTGATACAAGAAAAAGGAAAAAATATTAACACTGAAAAATGAACTTTACACCTATTGGCTTAGAGTGTAAAATTGAATGTATTCATACATCACAGGAATTATTTTTTCAGTGTTCGCAAAAAATGTTTTGAATTCAAAATCGTCTGCTTATGTACGTAAATACCATCACCTTTTTAAACATATCACATCACGAAATGTAGCCGACACGTAACGTGAATAGCCCCCCTGAGTGTCGTACCTTGTAGGTGACACCATCTTATACGCCACTTTACAGATTAAAAATAGTCCAAAAACGTGCAAAAAAATCAAAATCAAAACACAGTAATAATTCAATACTACTTCTTGTATACCTAGTTTAGTAGTAGTAGGATATTATTGAGAGTTCTGGCTTCTGCATCATCTCGCTACGTTATAGATATTGGTACGGAATTCTTCGTGCCTTTTGCCGTGCACGATATATAAGATATCGGTACGCAACCCTTCGTGCCTTTGTGCCGTGCGTAGTCCGACACGCACTTGACCGATTTATTTACTTTTGCCGTTCGCTGGTGGTGTATGGTGTTGGATGTTGTTATAATAATCATAATAGATCATGAAAATTTAACTGAAAATTTTGTTTCAGAGCTAAAACCTCGGTGCCGTGATGTCGGAGTATGAAAGCGGCGCCTCCCGTCGTGTGTGAACAATTTCTATGACTATCATAATAATATAATATAATACAAGTGATAAGTGTTTGAACTGTGAACAATTTCTATGACTATCATAATAATAATATTATGATACAAGTGATCAGTGTTTGAACATGTTTTGTATAGTAGGTGAGCCCAAGAGGGGATTTTTGAAGTGACTCGAGCGTGTCAGAAAATTATATAGATTCCTTGCACCCTTTAAAGTAGCTCTACCAAGTATGAACCCTCCATATGGTGGGATGTGTTGAGGGGAACCCGAAAGGGGAGAGGGTCCACGATTCTACTAACATCGCCCCATGAAAACTGTCAGATTATTAGTTTTTTGTAATTCTAATACTTAGTGTTTTCTTCAAAATAAAAAAAATTGAAACGCGCTCGAGTATTTCAAGGTGAAGTTTTTTTTTACAACTTTGAGACTCGCTTGTTTCTGAATGTCACGCTCAAATCGTCAGATTATTGAGATATATACAATCTTCACAATGTAATTAATCAACTTTCTCTTAATCAGACGCGCTCGAGTTTTTCTAAGAATCGTTTTTTGGTTTTTACTAATCAGACGGGTTCCCCTTAACACACCCCACCCTATGGAGGGTTCATACTTGGTAGAGGTACTTTAAAGGGTCCAAGGATTTTCCCTATATAATTTTCTGACACGCTCGAGTCACTTTAAAAATCCCCTCTTGGGCTAGGGCTAAATATATTTTGTATTGCAGACGAACTGTATTAGCTGAAATTTGTTTCGGTAATTACTAATTAGGGCTATTGAAGCTCGGAATTGTCTAGTCCCAAACTAAGTATACTTATAGCTATAATAGGTATTTTACTGTAGGTATGTATAGTTATTTAATGGCACATAATATTGTACACAAAATATGAAACAGTTGGCGCAAAACCTAAAAGTAGTTTATTCAGAATATTGTGATCTTAAATTTTGCGCAATTTATGTATTTAAGGGGAACGTCTAACTGTAAGCTTTCATACAAAAAGCGATAACGCTTTCCTTCTCGTAAATGTAGTCCAATATTCATAATTTGTAGAAATGTTGCAGATCAATGATCTAAATATCCATATTTGTGACCTAAAAACTTGCTGGAGTGTTTTCATTTTTTTTATTTAATTAAACTAAAATACTGAAAATGAAAATGTTATTTAACCCAATTCGTTATCTAAACGGCCATAGGTATCATTTTGGAAAAACCTTTTTGTTTTAAAAATTTCAAATATGTATACAATAGGTATAATATGGACTATTTGTTATGATCTCAATGTTTCTTGAATTGTTATTATCTCGGGTAAAATACTCATTTCTGACGAATAACTAAGCTTGTGGTAGATCAATACAATCAATAAGAAAATTTTGAAAATCATTATTATAACATTTAATAACTTATTAATAGTAAGGCGTAAAGATCCTTTAATTTAGAGTGATACGTAACATTACTAAATTCTCATATTGCAGTTAAAAGTAAATAGGTTAGTATTTAGGTAGATATATTCACAAATCATTAAAATTCGGGACTGCCCAAGTAGTTTCGGATTCATCCCGAATACGTAGCCATAAGCTTTACATACGAATATTGGGTACGTGATGAAAACACCCAAGCACCAAAAAAGCTTTAACTTGCTATGTGGAAGCAGGTTACATTAAGTTAGGAAGAGTTTTTTAATATGTTTATTAACATGAAATATTAAAGTAAAAAAAAGTTAAGTTCAACGATGATAAGTCACTCAACTCAACTCAATGATAATGTAGCGGAAAAAGCATCAAGAGTTATTTAATTAGTTTAAGTAAAAATTACGTCGACGTCCACAAATACCTATATTATCTTTGTATGTTTAAGTCACAAACAGTATACCTAATAGTATTAGAATAGTTAAAAAAAATTAAAAAATCATACCCCTTCTTTCGCAGTCGGGTAAAAATATTAGAGTAGGTATTCAATACCTTGCTGTGACAAAATGAGGTGGCAATATTAAAATTAAAATAACTCATAGCTTCTTATTCATTCGAGTAATAGACATGTATCCTGGATACGTGGACGGCGCGAAGAAATGTCAACAGTTTATCGGTGCCAAAAACGCTTGTTTTGCCACCAACACTACAGCCACGCTGTCGTTTGCTCAGTAGCCACCTATAGAATTTTGACAGAAGGCGACTGTTTGCTTACGTAAATCGTTCGGATGCCCTGCATATCCTGAGTTTTCTTATCGGTGGTTCGAGTATAAAAATACGCAAACGAATCCATTGTCGGTGTTCCTGATACGGCTTCACAGGTGAGTTTTTTTCGGAATATCGCTTCCGGTAACTGATACCCTTTCCAAACATCTTTTTATATCTGGAGAAATAATGGCGTACGATATACCTACGTCAATACAGCGATACTGTCGCTTAATAGATGGAAATACACAACGGTTCCATTAAGACGTGTCATAGCGTCGTGATAGCGTTTGCTTCTCGAATTACTAGAACCCGGGAAACGCGCATAGTAACGGGAAAATTTAATAAACAGTCAATAATGAACTATACTACATTGTATAGGGTCTGTTTTTACTGTTGACGTAAATAGGTATATTATTATAATCTTCATTCATTAGAATTTACAGTAAAAGGTTTATTTTATCGAAAATGTTTATCGATCGTTTTGACATAGTTTCGGATTTCCAATTCGCTCATTCCATTTCATTAATCAAGCAAGGATGCCAATTCACTCTAATATTATCTCATGATTAGAAAAGCAAAAGACTTGAGGACTATATTTAATAAAAAAATATTATTAATAATTCTTATTAGAAGGTTGGTTGATAGGTAGAAGCGGTCTTTTACGGTCTACCTAACTCAAAAAGTTGACAAGATTATCTTGTGTGTCCAGGATTCCATAAAAGTGATTAATGGGATATTTTTTCATGGGACGTATAATAAAATTAGAAATATTTTTTCGTCAATTTAACGTCAAGGTATACGAATTTGTCCTTGGTCCAGGGGATTTATTGAATATTTTTTTTGTCTTTCTCACTCTCAAGGTTGCGTTGGTAGGTGCGACATGCAGCGTCGCGGAAGAATATAACAGATAAACAACCTTTTACTTAATTACTCTAAAACTAAGCCAATTATCAAAAATCGGTTTCTAAGCGTTTTTGGATATTGTTATTACCGAAACATTAAAACAAAAATTACAATTATATCCATTGTAGTTTCCGATAAAAAACAGGAAAACTGAGATTTTGTAGCAACTTTTGAGAGAACTTTTTATCGAGAAAATATTATCCAATCGTGTTTCTGCGTTTCAAAGACCCAAAATAGGTACATGACGTTTAAATTTGAAAGTGTCTTTATAGTTTTAACGTAAAACTTCATTCAAAATCACTTAAATACGGCTTGTACGCCGTTATATATTTCCCAACTTTCTTCTTCACGTCTCTACTTAGTGATAGATCAATACCTTTATTTTATAGCTGCTCTGTCAACAATCCTTGCTAGATGCTGCAATTGTTATCTCACTGCTTGGAAATCTGCCAGGAGAGCGGATCTCCAGAGTTTAATCTCTTAGCTTGCATTTTTATTAATTAAAAATCTTGGCCACATCACCACAGGACCACTTATTACAAATTCCAATTAATTTAATTGCTTTGCACTATAAAAAATAGGAATAAAACGTCAGTGTTTGTAAATTGTAAAAATAGGTGTACTTAATTAGATATAAAATGGTAGAAATGGTTTTAAAGTATAAATCTAGTATTGTTTGTTGATAAAACTCTATTGGGATTTGGGACTTGTGAGATATCGTTTAAAATTTCCAAAAAAATAAATATATAAATAAAATACGAGTAGGTAACACGGCTAATTCACAACGGCAAATAGCAATGACTTAATAATATATACAATATTCATGATTATATCCATTACGTACACTTTGCGTAGATTAAGAGTGATCTAATAAACATTTTATGAGAAGAAAGTATCTCTTGGATATATTTAATAACATTTTGATTACATTTTTTATGAGAAAAACGTATTTATTTCAAAGAGCTCTTAGTGAAATAAATAAAAGAATCAAAGCAGTAGCAAAAATTGTTAATAAAAATATTCCAGTTTTAATATTATTAATATACCTAATTACGTAAACGAAATACGCCAATACATTCAAAAAATATCCATAGATTAAAAAAAAATCAAATTTAAATAAATTATATGCAATGCCTAGGTATTTTGGATTCCAACAAAAATGGCATGTGTTATTATTTGACAAATAACGTTGGAAAAAATCTCGGGAAAATTTAAGAATGACATCCATAACTTTATAAATTTTAAATTTTATTAAATTACTTCTTAAAACCACTGTTTCATTTGGCACTTTTGTATTATTTCATGGAGTAGCATACATTTTTATTGGAAACTATTCGACCAACGACATAAAAACTGTTGATAAATCGATAATGAACTTACTATTCCTTTATTTTTGTGATAAATGCGGAACCCTAAATACCTATGAGAGAATTCATTTGCCACGCAATGCAAAAGAATTCTCTCATATTTAGGGTTCCGTAGCCGAATGGCAAAAAACGGAACCCTTATAAATTCGTCATGTCTGTCTGTCCGTGTGTCCGTCTGTCCGTCCGTATGTCACAGCCACTTTTTTCCGAAACTATAAGAGCTATACTGTTGAAACTTGGTAAGTAGATGTATTCTGTGAACCGCATTAAGGTTTTCACACAAAATTTAAAAAAAAGTAATAAATTTTGGGGGTGCCCCATACTTAGAACTGAAACTCAAAAATTTTTTTTTCATCAAACCCATATATGTGGGGTATCTATGGATAGGTCTTCAAAAATGATACTAATTAGGTTTCTAATATAATTTTTTTCTAAAATGAATAGCTTGCGCGAGAGACACTTCCAAAGTGGTAATATGTGTGCCCCCCCTGTAACTTCTAAAATAAGAGTATGATAAAACTAAAAAAAAATATGTACATTACCATGCAAACTTCCACCGAAAATTGGTTTGAACGAGATCTAGTGAGTAGTTTTTTTTTAATAAGTGTTGAATTGATATTCAACAAGTCTAATATTTTGTTAAACTTTGATGACGACAGATGGCGTTGCACGTCCGACTCGCACTTGTCCGGTTTTTAAATTCTATGGGCAGGGGTGTTTAGTTTACTTTATACGTACTATTGAGAATGAGTAATAGTACGGAACCCTCAGTGCGCGAGCCCGACTCGCACTTGACCAATTTTATTTGTCATTCCTATCATTCAATTCTGTACTGCAAAGCTTCATGAGATATCGGCCTAAGCTTTTTGGCCGCTGTTATAGGCCGTTGACTGAAACGACTGTTGGATAAGATAAATCGTCCAGTAAAAATCCTATTATACAATATGTTATTCATTGCGGTGTTATTAATGCAATCTATGTCATATTGGATTATTTAAACTTTCGAATATCAGAAATGAATCATCAAGTTAAATGAATATTTTAGTGTCCAATGAAAAATCAGTATTCAAACCAACATATGCAGAATATACTTGGAATAGTAAAAGAGAGATTGAGAGGTTTTCTACCTGTTTTTGTTAAACGATAGTGTAATGTTTCTAGACATACAATCGGTTGGAAATTTTTTGTTGAGGTTGCGTAGCTGTGTTACCTTGTTATATCCCCCTAGGGGGCGACAGTAATCGAATGTCGAACATAGTGGTCATCAAGAGACAACCGTGGATGCGAAGACAAAGGTTCTGGACATAGGTATATCTTACTTTTCGGCCACAAGATTAAAGGACTAACTATCCAAGCTAAGGCATTCTCATGCCAAATATGTCCAAGTTTCAGCTAAAATACGAATAAGTATTACTGTAAAGCCAAAACTTTCGAGTAAATTGTTTTCGATTGAATAGTTTTGATGTTCCCAGAGGATAAAGTAGGTATGTAGTTATAATGTACGAACTTTAAAACAGAAACTTTTCTAAATAAGTGAATAAGTTATAAAAATACATAAAACTATACTTTATCGTAAACTATTTCGGGTTCCATACCACAAGTGGAACTCTTATGGTGAGACTTTTTCCGTCCGTCCGTCTGTCATATTCAATTAAATTTTTTTTTTTAATAAATATATACGGGACATTTTACACATCGCACTCTAGCCCCTTGGGGGTAATGGGGGCGCACTTCCATCTTTGCGCCCCAATCGTCAACCTCACCTGCCCGCGGTCCCCCTGCTGATCAACGGACGAGGCGATGACGACCGGCGAATGGCGGTATAACCGTTCTGGACTGGCTGTGCTGGAAATGCGAACAGACCGGTGTCGGGCAGCAGCGACACCGGTGCGATCAGCATAGCCCTGCGGGCGACCAGCCCGTCTGCCCAGCGTGGTCGCCTATTGGGCAAAACCCTGTAATGATTAGACAGCCGAAACCACGGCCCCCAGTCCCTGGCAGCCCCGCTAGCCCCGGCTCTGGCAGCGGTACGGGTAACGGCGGGGCAGGGGGTGCTAAGAATCTCCAGCAGAGATTCCGCTGCCGACCTCAACGACTCGACCTAGTAACTTATAACGCACGCACTTTGAGGACCGACGAGAAGATCATCGAGCTGGAAGAAGCAGTGAGCAAGTTGCTTTGGGACATTATAGGATTATAGGAGGTCCGTAGAGAGGGGGAGGACTCGATAGTACTTCAATCCGGCAACTTGCTCTACTACCGGGAGGGCGACCAGCAGTCCCAAGGTGGTGTCGGGTTTATCGTCCATAAATCGCTCGTTAACAGCGTTGTTCAAGTCGAAAGTGTGTCGAATAGGGTAGCGTACCTTATACTCAGAATTACCGAAAGGTATTCGCTGAAGGTCATACAGGTCTACGCACCGACATCGGCGCACCCAGACGAGGAGATCGAGGCTATGTATGAGGATATTTCCAGAGCCTTACATGCCTCTAACATCTACTACAATGTTGTGATGGGCGATTTCAACGCAAGGCTAGGCGAGCGACTCGGTGACGAGGAGAGAGTGGGACGATTTGGCTATGGGCAACGGAACCGAAGGGGCCAAATGTTGGCTGACTTTTTGGAGAAGGAGAGCCTCTACATGATGAACTCCTTCTTCAAAAAGCAACCACAAAGAAAGTGGACGTGGATGAGTCCCGACGGTTCCACGAGAAACGAGATTGACTTCATCATGTCGACCAAACGGCACATATTCAATGATGTCTCTGTGATCAATGGGTTGAAAACCGGTAGCGATCACCGTATGGTAAGAGGCACATTGAATATCAACATAAAGCCGGAAAGGGCCCGCCTGGTGAAGTCTACGCTCCGACCTACTCCTGCGCATATCCAAAACCCCGAGAACTTTCATCTCGAACTCCAAAACCATTTTGCTTGCCTGGAGGACTGCGCCTCTGTGGACGATCTGAACGACAGGCTCGTGGAAACTGTCCATGAGGTTGGGTCTAAGTTTTATAAGGCCCACCGTAAGACTACAACCAAAAAGTTCTCGGACCAGACCCTCAAGCTCATGAAGGAGAGACATGAAATGAGACTCCAGTCTTCAGCCGACGCTTCCGATTACCGGCGGATTAATAGGCAGATCTCGAAATCTCAAAAGTGCGATTTGCGTAACTTTAATACCGAGCGTATTAAAGCTACTATTGAGCAGAACAGGGGCTCAAAGGTATTCGCCAGAGATCTGTCTATTGGACAGAGCCAGTTGTCGCGCTTGAAGACCGACAGCGGTAGTCTCATTTCGTCGAAGCCTGAAATCTTGAGGGAGGTCGAGAAGTTCTACGGACAGCTGTACACCTCATCTCAGGAGCCTGTAGAAGATTTGGCTACAGACCCAAGAGCCAAACTAGCTCGACACTATACCGAAGATATTCCGGACGTCAGCCTCGACGAGATTAGTATAGCTCTCGGTCAACTGAAGAACAGAAAGGCGCCAGGTGATGACGGAATCACAGAAAAACTCCTGAAAGCAGGTGGCAAACCAGTACTGGAAGTTTTTCAGCGAATGTTCAATTCCGTCATCCACGGGGGTACAACGCCAAAGGCATGGCACAGGAGCGTGGTGGTCCTTTTCTTCAAAAAAGGTGACAATACCCTGTTGAAGAATAACAGGCCCATCTCGCTGCTGAGCCATATCTACAAGTTGTTCTCGAGAGTTATTACGAATCGTCTCGCTTGTAGGTTCGACGACTTCCAGCCTCCCGAACAAGCCGGGTTCCGAAAAGGCTATAGTACCATAGACCACATCTTCACGCTTCGGCAAGTTATACAAAAAACCGAGGAATATAACTTGCCACTATGCCTAGCGTTTGTGGACTATGAGAAAGCCTTCGATTCGGTGGAGACGTGGGCCGTGTTGAGGTCGCTGCAGAGATGCCGAATTGACTATCGATACATCGAAGTGTTGAAGTGCTTGTACGAAAGCGCCACCATGTCAGTCCGTATCCAAGATCAAACTACGAGACCAATTCAATTGCAGCGAGGAGTGCGACAGGGAGATGTAATCTCCCCGAAGCTGTTTACCGCTGCATTGGAAGACGTCTTTAAGCTTCTGAATTGGAACGGATATGGCATCAACGTCAATGGCGAGTACATCACTCACCTTCGGTTTGCCGACGATATCGTAGTCATAGCACAGACTCTGGGAGACCTCAACACGATGCTCAATGACCTCAGCAGAGTTTCCCAACAGGTGGGCCTTAAAATGAACATGAGCAAGACGAAAATCATGTCGAACTATCACGTTCCGCTCCACCCAGTAGTAGTTGAGAACTCTGCACTCGAAATTGTGGACGAATTACGACCTGGGACATACGGTCCAGCTAGGTAGGTCCAATTTCGAGAAAGAGGTGAACCGCCGAATCCAGCTCGGTTGGGCAGCGTTCGGGAAGCTTCGTGATGTCTTCTCGTCCACTATCCCTCAGTGCCTGAAGACTAAGGTCTTCGAACAGTGCGTGTTACCAGTGCTTTCATATGGATCCGAGACTTGGTCTTTCACTATGGGCCTCATAAGAAGGCTCAGAGTCACTCAGCGAGCGATGGAGAGAGCTTTGCTCGGAGTTTCTCTGCGTGATCAAATCAGAAATGAGGAGATCCGTAGACGAACCAGAGTCACCGACATAGCTCAACGTATCGCGAAGCTGAAGTGGCAATGGGCGGGGCACATAGCTCGTAGAACCGACGGACGTTGGGGACCCAAAGTGCTGGAATGGCGACCCCGCACGGGAAAGCGCAGTGTTGGCAGACCTCCGACCAGGTGGAGCGACGACATTAAAAGAGTCGCGGGAAGGCGCTGGATACAAATGGCGCAGGACCGTGCGGGCTGGAAAGCATTGCAGGAGGCCTTTGTCCAGCAGTGGACGTCCGTCGGCTGAAACGAACGAAGGAACGAACTCTAGCCCCAAAGTAAACGATAGCTTGTGTTATGGGTACTAGATAACTGATAAATATACATAAATACAATATACTAATATACATAAATACAATATATTGAAAAACACCCAGACACTGGAAAACATTCATGCTCATCACACAAACATTTACCAGTAGTGGGAATCGAACCCACGACCTCCGGCGCAGACAGCAGGTTCGCTACCACTACGCCATTCGGTCGTCAAATTTCTTTCTTCAATTATTTCAGTAAGTGATTATTTTAAGGTTATCTTCAGCTCGCGAGTTTGTCTCGAACTTGGACGTTTTTGGACAGTTTCCAAAAGTGGCAAAAAGAAAAAGCACGAAAATCACCAATACTACGAGTGACGAAGAATGAAATCCGCTTTATGTTAGGTGAGGCAGCGATATTTAAATAAGTACTCTTACGTACATTTACTGCTCAGTTGTAATAAAATAGATAAGTACGAGTAGCACGTAGGTATGTGGCTAGAAGATATTTTTTACAATTTTCTCGAATTTGTTTTCCCGACGTTCCTTCGTATTTATTTAATAGAATCATTTGAATCAGAATTTCAATCATTTTTACGTGACGCCTTATCGAAAGTTTACGCTTTTTTATTTTATACCTATAGAAAAGTAGTGTATTTTTTATGAAGAAAACTTGAGAACCTATAGCAGTCATTTTTTTAAATATTGCGTATACGAAGTGAGTTTTGTTTTTGTTTTTATATGGCGGAGGAGTGTGTGAGTTACGGTTGAATTTGGACCAACAGCCGCGCAACCACTATAGTTCGGTTGTTTTAAGTAACGTTAACAAACATGGCACCGTTAAATATGATTGTCTGACCTTTATGTTCAATGTGTCTGTTACCTCTCTGTTAAAGTTAGTTAAATCATCTTGGCTCATGTATGGCATCATTTATTTAAGCCTCGACGTAAAAAGACACAATAAAGTATGTAATTAAAACTATGAGACAGAATTAAGTATTTTAAGGTCATAAAGTCTTAGTGTTTAAAATTATTTTTATTGAATATATGAATGTTTTAAAAGAATTTATAGATTAAAGATTTTATTTCGAAACAAAGCATGGCAAATGTGAGAATATTTATTGTATGTAATTATTAGCTTATTTAGCTTAATAACGACTACAATATTATGGCTATAAAATAATGGTTTTATAAATTAGACATACATTTATTAGATTTAAATGTTACACATAATATACTTAATATTATTAATAAAAATTAGATATTATTGTATAGGTAGGTAAATAATTTAAAAAAGAATTGGAAATGCTCTATCACTATATCTGACATAGGCTGGAGTATCACTTAACTTCAGGTGAACGTATTGCTCGTAAATCTATTATTAGATGGTGATTAAATAACTATAATACTAGTAATATAGGTATACATACATACTTACATATTTTGTAATTAAAAATAATGAAAATTTAAGAATATAAGAAAGATTGTTACGAGTATCAACACCGTTCCAAAAATGTTAACTAATTAATGTTATTTCTGGTCTACATTCTAGTCTTAAGCTGTCATAGGATAATATGATAAAATTATTATTGTTCTGTATCTCTAAAAAGATTTTTAATGAATAAACCCTAATATTTATTTATTACTAGTTTTTTTTTAATGTCTTGGCAGTTTATTAACTTCAAGCTCATCGTATTAATTATTGGTAATTTGGAAGAAGTAATTTAATTAACTTCGCCTGCTTCTTGCTACAAAGCAACTACTGTTGCTGCTATAACAACAAATACTAAAAACAGAATAAAATAAATATTTAAGAGTGCTTTACTTTTTTCCTCTTTTTTGAATTTGTCGGGCAGGGGTGTTTTGCTTACTTAAATACTATTGAGAGTTGGTCTTGATAGTACGAAACCCTTAACGCGCAAGCCCGACTCGCTCTTGACCAATTTTTAACTACCAACTACATACAAAGCCAATCCTGACGAATTGGCTTTGTATGTAGTTGGAATAGTAGTATCTATTTAATATTTTACACAGTTTGTCAAAGTTGTTAAGTTGGGGCCTTAGTTTCATGGAACAATAAAGTTGCTTTTATTTACTTCTGGGCGTACCGCCATTCGCAACTAACCAAGATAAACAGACTGTATGGGTTGGTAACATGCAGGTTTTGCGTCCTTTCAAAGATTGGCCTTTCTAACAAGAAAACAAGTACTTAAGTATCAGTTTTTGTTTTTTATTAGGGTGTCGGGAAGGGTGAAACGGGACCCTATTACTAGGACTTCACCGTCCGTCTATTACGAAGACAGTTGAAATTTTCACAAATAATGTAATGTAGCTGTGAAAATGGAAACAAACTGATTTTGTTGCTATTTTTATAGCTGATAATAATGGTACGAAACGATTGGATATTGGAGATTTTGTCTAAGGGATGCTCTATTCTCTCTGGATTTTTACGAAGGAGATAGAATATTAGGTAAAAAATGAGTAAATAATGATTGGAGTGCATGGCATTGTTGAGTTAGTAGGTTTACAAAAAGCTAAATTAAAACAACAGCAAGTACCTACAAAGTAATGATGGACGGATAGATCGTGTCAATATATAGAAGTTGTTCTTGAGGTTTCCCACTAGACGATAAAAGTTATTGAAGTGATATCTAATGGTCTGTTTAATCGTTAGTGAATGATTAAAGGAAGATTTTATTTGTCGTTCTAGAATGCCTGTAGCAGATAAATTGCGTAAAGGAAACCTGCAAACAGTAGGTCCCCTATTCTTTTTAAATTTTTTACTTTCCAAGCACTTTTCGTCGTTACGATGTTTTCCTTTTCAACATTTGAATACCTAAAGGCATAAAAAGACTGATTTACATGGGAACA
Source organism: Coenonympha arcania (assembly GCA_036785405.1). Lineage (NCBI taxonomy): Eukaryota > Metazoa > Arthropoda > Insecta > Lepidoptera > Nymphalidae > Coenonympha > Coenonympha arcania. The sequence goes on from CM072074.1 coordinate 4,972,065, forward strand.
TTGTCTTGCCTGCTGTTTTCAGTAAAATTGAAATAATATATATAACTTGCATCTTTAATGCAAAAGCTAGTACAAAACCGCCTGTTAAAAGTTGCATACAATTTTTAAGAATTAAAAAAAAGGAAGAATCATGTCTTTACAAATAGTCGTATTAAGTGAATGGGCCTTATTAGAATATTGCAATTCGATTTCTGAACAGAAAGTTGAAATCTCATCCACTAGACAACCACGGTCTACGTGGTTATGAAAGTAAGACTTCTATAATATTCCATCCTATATACCTACCTACCTTATCTCCAATAGCCCTCAAGGCGACCACAGCTAAGAACCCTCTAAGACGTTGACGACCGACCCTCTCGAGTCACGCTCAAACCTCCACTTCAAGCCTCGGCTGTACTATGAAGTCAGACTGATCTTCGCGTCAATTACGCGATTGGTTGTCCCTTTTCCACGTCATCAAAACACGTACGCTGAAGGGGAACGGAACGTGCTCGGAGAAACATTGAAAAGTAACTTCAAAGCAAATAAGAAGGGCCAACTCTAGTGCTTTTCGGTTCGTACCTAACAACTTTTTGTAATTTATATTATGATATCGTTCGCGTACTTGAAAGAGGCAAAAGAATATTATGTAGCAGAAATTTCCATGATAATTGGTGTTTATTTAAGGATTGTTGATTTTAGCTTAAGAATTTAATTAATCCCAATCCCTAATTACAACGCTGAGCCGAAAAATATTCTCTTTTCGTTTCGAATGTTACGTTATTTTTTTTCTTAAAATTCTTTATACAAAAAGTCTGTGGAAAGAATTTTATTAAAAAAGAAGTCCACTGAAGTAATAAATAAGTCTGACCAGAGATATAAGAATTATTCAACTATTGTGGTGTCACATTTTCATTGCAATAAATATATGACAGAGCAAATGTTTTAATTGGAGCATGAGCAAAATAATAAATGAAGCATGTTTCCCACAAAAGAGCGAAGATATATTATTTCGTCTGGTGGCAGGCTTGGGTCGTGTCTACTTTCCACTATACCAGCAAAGCCGCATCGCCACGTGATTTAGTATTCCGGCGCAATACTGTGTAGTAACCGTTAAGGATGTGTTACTTACCCCTTCCAAGTTAGTGCGATAACTTCCGCTGTATAACTTACCATTATGTGAGATCGTCATCGTGGTCAAGTACTAAGTTGTACAGGATATAAAAAAGTAAATAATAAAAAAAACTACTGTCCTGTATAGTAAAACAACTTTTTCCAAAAAAAAATCCCAAACGCCTATGTTACTCGGAATGATGTAAAGATTCTAATGATACCACATAATATTTCCAAATCTCTTCAGTCGTTCGGAAGTTATAGTGGAATAAAGAAACTCACATACATACATACTCCTAAAAACATCCTAAAACATTACACTCCATTTTTGTGCAGTCGTGGGAAAAGCCAAAAACCTTTACCTATCCTTTTTAATAACATCTGTTATTTATGCGTTAACGATATGCTATAAAAATATTGAAAATATTACTATCGCTTACTCAGTATCGCGATAACTCATTATCAGCGGGTTATCCTGAACTTATGGAACACGCCTCCACTTTAGCGTAATATCGCTCATTATCTGCAACATACAATTTGTTACGAGGAAAACAACTTCCTCATGTGATGACCTGATTGCTGTGACGTTAACCTTCGCAGAATCTCGGATATAATGACGAAAATGAAACCACAATAGGTAATTAAAACACTTTAGTTATCACTAAAATAAATATTTAAATAAATAATCGGTCAAGTCCGAGTCAAACTCGTGCATATAGGTGCCGTTCCATTATCTATATACTCGTAACGTAGCGAGATGATGATGCAGAAGCTAGAAGGCCCAATTATACTTTATTTCTATTACTATACAGGTAGAGTAATATTGGGTACTTATCCTAGATCATCGAACAAAAACGAGCAAAGAATCACGTTTGTTGTATGGGTCCCCCTTTAATCTTTATTTTATTCTATTTTTAAGTATTTGTGGTATAGCCGCATCTGTGAAAGTGTGTAACTATAACGATTCAAGAAATAATTATAGCCTGGTGACAGACGGACGGACGGACGGCGAAGTATCAGTATTAGGGTCCCGTTTTTACCCGTTGGGTAAGGAACCCTAAAACAAGCTTTTATATTAAACTAGCTGACCCAGCAAACGTTGTTTTGCCATTAGGGATATAAGAAATAGCATACGACCTACTCTCAGACCTACCGAACATTTCTTATGAAATTGATTGCCGATTGTTACCGGTACCGATTGTTATCAATCGGTCGAGATATTTGAGATTTATTTTAGTAATCAGTGTTCTTCGCAGCAAACTTGAAATGCGAAACTCAGCGCACTCGGGTATTCATGGGTCTGAAAGTTGATGATGCTAAAATATGAAATGGGATAACTTGTTACTTCGACGGCTCTGAGGGAGGGCACTTTTGGAAATTATATAACGCTACCGTATATATAAGTAAACTGAACTTTTTACATCTAGTTTTTTGTTAAAAAAAATTATTTTCTCTTGTGTAGATATATTATGTTTTGTTTCCGCTGTTTCTTTCATATAGGTATGTTTCCGCTTATCATTACTGTTTACCGATAATATTAGAGACATTCTTTGTTTACCACTTAAAACAAAAAAAAATATGTTTTTTAATGTTCTTACAGAATTAGTAATTACCCACAGGCAAAGCAAGGTCTGGTCGATTAGTATAATAATTAGGTATATACGACTAATAGGGTATTCTGTTCTATGCTCACTATTTTGGATAGTGACGTCACTATCACTAATGCCATAGTAACTCCACGTAACTCCATACAAATTTTCGTTATGCGAGAAATAAAAAAACAGAAGAAAAATTCAAATGCCTATAACTTTTGATTTCCTTGTCGGATAACGATTTTATTTTCCTTGGATGTAATTATTTCTAACCTAGTTTACAATAAAGCAATAAAAAATGGAGTAAAATACCGAATTGTTAACGCACAAAAAATTCTGAAGCAAACGAACTTCAGCACTGGCTTATTGAATGAAATACCAATTCTGCTTGTAGAGCACGTAAATTATTTCATTAGATTTAAAAAGTTACCTATTTTAGAGGCGAAGAAGCTTCTCGCTATTCAGCATTCGAACCACGCTGAGAAGTTGTTACATGATGTACCTATCTACTGTAAATAGTTTCTCCTAAGTGAATGGTACAGTTACCTACATTGTGTTCAGAAAACTATTTTGAAGGGCGGTCGTGGGTGGAAAATTGGCTTGTTACATAATATATGCTAGGGCATACGCAAATAAAACTACCTCTTATCGACCGACTTACGCAAAGAAAGAAAGAAAAACTTTATTCCACAAGAATATGCCACATGTAACAAAACAATACACCTTAGTGACACCTTACGTACTACAACAATGCCTGAAGATTCCCCCACTCGGGCAACAAAAACCAATAGGCAATTGCCCAAGTGACGGAAGCCCCAGACACCGCCTGTCACATGTGGCACAACCCGGAAAAATCCATTCTTGTATATACATTTCTATTTAATCTTAATCTCGGAAACGGCTCGAAGTATTTTCATGAAATTTAGTATAGGTACAAGGGGTCTTGGGGGCGATAAATCGATCTAGCTAGGATTCATTTTTAGAAAGTGTCGTATCTGCGAAAAAAATATGACTCCTCCTGACATCTATAGACGAAAAGTAATACTATTTTTAAACGGGTACGGGGAAACGGGGTGCTGTGTTTGTACCTATATGGAGAAATAATCCTTCTCGCCGCAACTACGAAACAGATTTCGCGGAAATTTGGAATTAAGATATTAGATTATATTCTGGATGAACACATAGGTTCCCGTGGGATTTGTGATCCCAGCAAAAAAATTTTCATGGAAATGTTGCCAAGACGAGAACATGACTGTGGCTCACACTATCAAAAAGTTATCAGATCTCATGTAGAGCAAGACTTCTAACTCTACACGCCCAAACTCTATAAATCCCAACTTTATAAACTCTACACTTTAGTCAAAATATATTATGTCTTGGCTGTTTCGGTACCGTCGCATGGGCGTAATGTGAAAAATTTATTCACTGTTCAGTACTTTTCTAATAGGCGTTTGGGCTCTAAGACATGCAGTGAAACTCGGCTCGTTAAACATGACATGCATGGAACTTGAGCTTGAAACGTGCTATATTACTGGGCACATGACACTGGGCACTTGGGCGCTTGGCCGCTTGGCCGCTTGGGCACCGGAATCGTGATTCTAATTACCAAAAAAAATTACGTGTTTTTCAGATGTTTACTAGCAGATATCTAACATGAAATTAAGTTTATACCTTTATGTATACCTATGGGAAACCCCATACGAACTTCCAACCCCGTAATTTTATGGATGTGGGGTGATTAACTAAAAATCCTGAAACACGTATTTAATTGTTTATTACAAAGAGTCCCTAAATCAATTTTGAGACCTCTAGCATCAATAGTTGCGGTAGTTTCATACAAAATTCCATCCCCTATTTTAAGGGGTTGGGGGGTTAAATTTCCAACTTTTGGAATTTTTTGTTTGTTGTGTACTAACACTAGCTTACATACCAAATTTCAGCTTTCTAGGACTTCAGAAAGTACTTTATAAGTTTAATAAGTTCACTGGCGACATCATTTCCCGAGAATTTTGATTATCTAGAATAATTCTGGCCTAAGTTATAATCCCCAGATCCCAAAGTTGTTATCCCCAGATTTACCAATTTGGCAAATCAAATGTGCAACGTTGATAGGTATCTTAAAGCTTCGATTAAAATACAGGCTACTTTTTATCCCGAAAAAATGTATAGTTCCTCTGGGATATTGAAAAACCCGAAATTTGCTGAGTGTAACAATCTATACTTTAAACAATAGGTAGGTAAATTGCTATGGCAAACTTCCTTGAGCGTAGGGTTGGGAAAGGAAGTGGGAACGGGAAATTCACGATTTCCTCGGGATTTATGTAAAACCGATGTCCACGCGCGTAAAGCCTAGTTACCTATAAAACTACGCAGTATTATAGATAAGAAATTTATATAGATCTTTCAATCTAGTTTTGGTAGGTTTAGAAACGCAATTTATATCTCCTTCATATTTTTTTTTTCACAAAACTCTATTCGCCCTGAGGTTGGGAGCTGTGAGCCATGTTATTAATTTACTACACGACACTGGGGAATGTTCTCGTCATGATATGCAAATTTTATATCTTTTATAGCGCAATACTTTCTTCTATCATTTTTACCCTCCCTTTTCCTGTCCTAAAAAAGCTTCATAAATATTCATATGGAACTAGCCCGTCCTTTTATTAAATAACAAGAAAAAGTTAAGTTTTCAATATTGAATGCAGCAGGCGTTATTTTGCAGAAATCCATAATTAGCAAGGCAGATAAATTTGTTTTGCTAAAATCTGCTTTTTGAGAAGAATCTGTATGGTCCAATATGCAGGAACACTTTCTTGGACACACGTTTCGTCCCGACACTGGCACATGTCCTCAGGAGATGTTGACTTCACAATGCGAAATCGTACTCTACGACGTGCGTCGAAGAAAGGGTTGGATGAATTGTGTTGTGGTGTTTTACATTATATTATATAACAAAACAAATTAAACTGTCTTGCTAGTTAAGTTTTCTTTTTTATTTCCTACTAGGTTCTTAAGGGTGAGCTTCGATTTCATAATTAAATCATGAATTTAAAACTATCTTGAACGTTTAAATATATAGGTTGTTATTCCAGAGTTTAAGATTAGAAATGCTTTCAGGAAACGAGCAACAACGTTCAGTATCCAAAACAAATAGTAATAAAATCTTACGAGTATTGTTATGAACCATGTTAAATTCAGGGAGGATTCAATACGAGATGAGTGTTACTACACCTTATAGAAATAAAAAGATAATAAGCATTTTTTTAGGACGCAAAAAACTATGTTCGGAAATGAAATAAAATGAAAGTTTATTCCTATCTCTTCGCGATCAAATCAGAAATGAGGAGATCCGTATCGAACTAAAGACACCGACGTAGCTTAATGCGTAGCAAAGCTAAAGTGGCAATGGACGTAGAGGACTAACAATCTCCAACAAGGTGGACCGACGACATTCAGAGAGCCGCTGAAACCAAGAAACGCAAAATGTAAGATGCAAAATCGTGCAGACTGGAGTTCCTATTCAAGAGTCCTATGTCCAGCTGTGAACATCAATTGTCTGAAACGAATCATTTTATCATTTGTATGAAGTCAAAGATGAATTGTATTTATTTTAATTCAAACCAACCTGTTGCAAGGTAATGGACAAAATAATTCGGTTAAATCTTGACGAAAAGACTAGCTGCTAGTACCGATAAAACCAATATATTAAAAAAAATAGGTTCTTGCCGTATTGCCTACTTTAGAAAAATACCTACCTAAGGAGACCTATTTTGTTTGCTGTGACTCAGCTAGGCAGATTTCTTGCAGTGAAAAGATATACAAATAGCAGAAAATTAGCCGTAGCACTTAAAAGCGAGCTAGCAGGCTATAAATTTTGTAAGTGCGATCATTTTTAGGTGTAGTTCGGGAGACCCATTCTATCTCAACATCATAATACCTCAGTTATCTTGAAGAACAATATTGTGGTTAGTATTTAATTAAATATTAACAGTACATATTAACCTCTTCATTAACCGGCAAAGGGCTGCAACAGTCAAATGGCAATCGCATAAAAACTGGTAGCCTGTCAAATCTGATATAAGCAGTCTCTGGGTTTGCTTATATGAATATTTATGAGTGCTTCGCGTTCAATGGATTTACAGGGTTAAAAATTATAATAAAGTGTTGCGTCATAAAATCTGCATATTATGACGCACTTCGTACTTTTGCCGGTCGTAAATTAATAATTTCATGGATGAAGGCAGGTACACTCCCTCGCGATCGATATAGCTTTTTGTAAACGAACCAAACTCACAAATCTTGCTTGATTGCTTCGGCAATGCTTCGAAATTGTAATCATTACGGATCACAATGTGTAAAGATATCAAATGTATCTAAGCGATACAATAATTAAGGGGATTTATTGAATTTATTTTTGTCTTTCTCACTCTCACGGAGATTTGGTAGGTGCGACATGCAGCGTCGCGGAAGAATTTAACAGAAAAACGACCTTTTACCTAATTACTCAAAAACTAAGCTGGTATCAAAAATCTGTTTTTTAGCGTTTTTTGATATTATTATTGCCGACACTTTAAAACAAAAATTACAATTACATCCAATGTTGTTTCCGATAAAAACTAGAAAAACTGAGATTTTGGAGAAGCTTTTGGGAGAACTTTTATCGAGAAAATTTTATCCAATCGTGTTTCTGCTTCTTAGCGATTTTAGATTAAAGACCCAAAATACATGACGTGTAAATTTGAAAGTAATTGTCTCTATAGTTTTTGCATAAAATTTAATTCAAAATCGCTTAAATACGGCTTCTACACCGTTAATGCGTCTATATCTAAAAAAATATGCTGCTGGAAATAATGAGTCATAATTAAATAAATGAGTGCAGTTATTTAAATTCACGGTTCTGTTAGTACCGTGATAAGGTATGTAGGTAACTCAATATAAATAATTTTAATTATTATTCAATCAAAATCCACAATCTTAATTGGGCGAATTTCACGCTCTTATTAATGCGAAATAAGGAAGTTTACAGTTACTTGAAGGGCTCAACAAAATGCCCTATATTTTGGGTTGTAAATGAAAATAATTTACCCTTTATTATATATTTTCATAATTTCAATATAGCTCATTTTAACCGAAAATATAATTCATTTCTAAAAGAATGTTTTCTAAGAGTGACTATTTTCGTTATTGTGGAGGACTTATAACTTCCCACGGAGGTTCTAAAAAGAAACTCACAGCTTTTATTCTAATCAGTTTTCAGATTTAATAAATTGTGTTGAAGAATTTTTATATTGAAGTCTCCGTAATAGGGTTCGTTTTTACTCTTTGGGTACGGAACCCTAAAAATGTGTTAAAAAGTGAAGTTTTTTCGCCATAAGCCTTTCACATATATTTCGACCTAAGAAGCCTAGTACACGTGGGTTTACATACCTAACTACTAAAGGCAAAATCGATAACTACAGTTTGCTTTTGTAATGTAACTAATTTCCAATTCCAATAATTTCCAATTCTTTTTCTTTAAAACGTGTGAAAAAAATCCATGTGACGAATGAAAGCCACAAACTGTCGGTTTCAAGTCCGCCCTTTACATGAGTAATTTAGTAAACGTTCATAGATTTGTTGAGGATTACTTATAAAGTTTTTTACACACAGGAAATGCCGGACGCATACCCCTCCGTCAGGGTAAACGGAGGGGCTATGTGGGGCTTGCACCCACTTAAAATCTGTGCTTTGCCACGACGGAACACGTTGGCGGGAGTGCGGGATTCACTTGCGTATTCACCGCGCACCCCCCAAGCCTCGACCCGCCACCAGAGCGGCAGGTCACGTCACTGCTGCTGGCAGCCTGGCCACTGCTAACCCTCCTGGGAGGTGATCGTCCCGAACAGATCGCGCCCTTGCTTGGCTAGCCCCCCGAGGATTAAATACCTACGGCTACGAGTAGTCTAGTGAAGAAGTGCTTATATAACTAACTTTTCTCAGCAGTGTCGAAAATTACAATGCAATTTTCCACACACCTTAACACATAATTCACACTTCATCATTTTCGGTGACTGTTGAAAAAAGTTAGTTGAAAAAGCACTTCCTTACTAGACTAGAATATCTTAATCTAAATAATGTAGGTACCTAAGAACAAAAAATGAGATAATCGTTTTTGTACTCGGAATTATTTTGATATAATAAGTACAGCGTTTTTTATTGCCAGTTCTTCCTACAATTGCTTGAAGCTTATCTTAAAACTGCTACGAGTATGTACAAATCTAAGAAATAATTGTTTTACTTTTTCGATATGTTTTAATCGCACGAAACGTTTTTCTTCTACATTTCTGATAAGAACTGCTAAGGCGTGACACGCTCTTCCAGCCTCCTTATTCCCAGCCAAGTTGAAGCCAAGTTATTAGGTGAGGTGGCATTTTCTATACACGTGCGCTCGAACCTAGATCTCATGATTACTTTCCATCAGGCATGAGGAATGAGGATGCTTGTAGTCAAGCGCAAGCCTATGAACAATAAAATAAAAACTTGGTTCCAGAATTTTTAGCCAGGCACTGGTTTTTATTATCTTTTACAAAGCTCACAAATACAATTACGTACCCACACTACGTACAACTGACGAAAAATAGATTATTCTTCCTTTTACACACAAAGTTTCCAATTTTCTATACTTGTCCGATTGAATTATTTTTTATGTATGTATGTAATTATGTATGTATGTATGTATGTATGTATGTATATACTTGTATTGTGCTCCCGAGAAACAATTAACAAAAATTAAAGTAGAAATAAAAAGAAGATACAGGTAACAATGAGGCGGACTTATCGCTTAATAGCGATCTCTTTCAGACAACCTCAGACACCAATTAATTAGGAAGTAGGAAAATGGGTGGTGAATTATTATGTCCTTTGTAACAAATAAATATGATTATTATTACTGAAGTTTTATTCTCAGATATTTACTAGCTTATCAATTATCATATTATGTACTCGTATGTCTATTTAGGGGCGATTTTTCAATCGCCAGAATAATTTTTTTGAGGAATATATTTGAAACATATGGTACAAAACAATAGGTACAGTTAGCGAACGAGTTGAATGCAGAGCGGAATGCGCTAGTGCTGCGACCTACTCGCTAGAGAGTATAGTGTTCTGTGGACCTAATCATGTCCATAATAAGTAATAATAAATTTTCTTGAAGTTTTTGACGTGATAACGTCTTATAAATCGATAGAGCCGGTTGCACGCACGAAAAAACATGACTCATCCGGCGTTACCGGCGTTACCGGCGTTACCTCGCGAGCGCGGAACGAGCGACAAAGAAGACGTTGTCACGTTCAACTATCGTCAGTAAACCGACTTTACAGGCAACCAATTTTTTATTTTATTTTGGTGTGCAATAAAGCATATTTCATTCATTCATTCATTCATAAATATGTCGATAAATTTCAACAATGTTTTAAGTTTATCATTTTACACTAGGTTAACATACCGAAAATAAACAAGATTATGATTTTTATACATTTTTAATAATTATTACACACATCGAAATCGAATAAAAAAAAGTTAAAATTTAATCATCAGATTCAGATATAACAGATATGGTTGAATCGATGTCACTATCCTCACCGTCGCTGACCTCAATTATGAATCGGTCTATCTTCAATTAAACCATCTCTTTGCCAATAATTTTCTTCTAAAATTATGACGTGATCATCAAAGCCACGCCAATCTGCCTCTGTGACCTGAGTGAGTGCCAGCTCAGTAACTTCTTTTAGCCTTTTCAGTCATTATTTAAAACAAAAAGAATAACACGGGGCTAGAACTCAAGTATTAACGCGTTGCACTGTAAGCGTACGCGGTACGATGACGACAATCGACAGCACAACACTAGACTGAGGAGCGATGAGGCGAGGCGTGCGGACGGCGGGGGGAGATGCCCCCGCTCTTTACCTCAGGCCCCGACTGCATTCAACTCGTACGCGTTCTGTACAAAATCTGTCAAAACGTTATAATATTTATTTCTTAGTTAACGTTTATCTGGCGTAATAAATGTAAAAGTTTAGTTTGTGTGTTTGTGAATTCGGATGTTTTTACTCAATCACACCATAACTACCGAAAGCATATTATGGATTTCTGCATAATCAACGGCTGCTTCTATTCAATTTTTACCTATGTGAAATATTGTAAGTTTTGAGTTGTTTACTGTTTTTAAAATGTTTGTTTATACTGTGCCTACAATGTCTTTTTACTTTGCAACTTTTTTACTACTACTTTTTAGGGTTCCGTAGCCGAATGGCAAAAAACGGAACCCTTATAAATTCGTCATGTCTGTCTGTCCGTCTGTCCGTCTGTCCGTCCGTATGTCACAGCCACTTTTTTCCGAAACTATAAGAGCTATACTGTTGAAACTTGGTAAGTAGATGTATTCTGTGAACCGCATTAAGGTTTTCACACAAAATTAAAAAAAAAGTAATAAATTTTGGGGGTGCCCCATACTTAGAACTGAAACTCAAAATTTTTTTTTCATCAAACTCATATGTGTGGGGTATCTATGGATAGGTCTTCAAAAATGATACTAAGGTTTCTAATATCATTTTTTTCTAAAATGAATAGCTTGCGCGAGAGACACTTCCAAAGTGGTAAAATGTGTGTCCCCCCCCCCCCTGTAACTTCTAAAATAAGAGTATGATAAAACTAAAAAAATATATGATGTACACTACCGTGCAAACTTCCACCGAACATTGGTTTGAACGAGATCTAATAAGTAGTTTTTTTTATATTTACAATAAAACCTCTAAAAACAAAGTTAGTTTTGCGGTCCGATAAGAAACGTGGTTTTTATGGTTTTATTCCTCCGGTTGTAGTACGGAACCCTCAGTGCGCGAGTCCGACTCGCACTTGACAGGTAATTTACTATAACAAACCAAATACGATGATGCAGCCTAAGATGTTATCGTGCTAACTTGGAATGGAAGAATAAAAATGCGTAGTGCGTTCTATATTTTAGGAATATGGGACTGACTCGTATAGAGGTCGAATTGTTCTGGTCCTCACAAAAGCTAAAGCATTTGGCTGTCATGTGTACTCCAGGCATTGCGTCATTTTCGACAGTTAAATGATTAAGTATTTAATTGTATGTATATTATTGTTTTGTGTTTATTATTATTTCATATTAGTGAATATTTATTGAAAAAATTAATCTGAAAGATCTCTTTTTATGAAAGGGGACACCGAATTTTCAAATAAAAAAAAAAAAAAAATGGAAGAATAAATAAATTTACCCCAACGGTTTCTACAAGCATCGCACCGGCTAATTCGCTTGGCGGTGCGTCTTTGCTGGTAGGCTGGTAACTAGCCACGGCCGAAGCCTCCCACCAGACCAGACCTGAGCCAATTTAGAAATTATAAAATTCTAAAGTGGCCCGTGGCGAGAATCGAACCCGCGACCTCCCACTTGAATCCGAGCGCGCCGCCACTGCGCCAGGGAGGTCGTTGTGGCTTGGCAAGCGGACAACTCGTTTAGTACATCGTAACGTTTGCCAGATAAGCAGTAATGTATGAACGTACATTTGTAGGTATTGCATTTAAGGTGTTTCGGCCCCACTAGCCCGTGAAATTCAAATTTTATTCAGTTTTTCGCAAATATTTCACATTTTAGGTTTATGGCAATGAGTTTTGCAAGCATAATATTAATGCATCTACATGCTTTTAATAAAAACTCTGATCGAAAATTTCCATTCACCTCATATTGGTACACGAAAGATATTTTTTGCAGTTTCCCCGATTTGGAGCTATCGAGAACCAATAAAACAGAATGCGCATTTTCACGCATTTTTTTTACTAAAAACCTACATAAAACCTACATAAAAGTCATACTCAATTCTTTAAACCTACAATGTATAAATTGATGACCGAATAGTGATAGCAATCATGCCGTCTGTATCGGAGGTTGCGGGTTCGATTCCCATAACTGAAAAATGTTTGTGTGATGAACATGAATGGTTTCTAGTGTCTAGGTGTTTTTCAATATATTATATTTATGAATATTAATTTGATGTTCTATATTCATCCATTATTTAGTACCCATAAAAAATCTATCGCTTACTTTGGGGTTAGATTGCAATGTGTCCAATGTTCTGATATATTTATTTACTATAGTTAGCCCACTATTAGCAAAAACTTGATAAAATTTGAAATTTTGCGCCCCGATGGTTCCCCCGCCCCTTAAATTCTTTCTATACGGCGCGTCACATCGTGTTATCTTTTGTGATCTGCGGGGTTCTCCTGATCATATTTATTGCTAATGTCACAGCTTCCCAAGCGTAGGTGGTGAATACAGACTCTCTAGAAGTCTAGAGTCTAGACTTTATCACAAAGACCACCTATTTGTGCAGACTGCAGTGGTTTTGGTATGACTTTTTTGTCCCTTAGCTTTTCAATTTCAGGGTTTTTACACAAAGGGCGCGAACTATCAGTACGTCAATTGATTTTGATTGACTCTATCAAAGATATACCAAAAATGAATGTTTTTTGCACATAGATAGATAGATAGAAAATTCTTTATTGTACACCAATAAAACATGAGAAAACATTGATAAATACACAAAAGTTATACTAATGTACATATGGCGGCCTTATCGCTACACAGCGATCTCTTCCAGGCAACCATCGGGGTATGAAGCGGTGATTGGAATATAATGAGGTAGGTGGTACAATAGAAACAATAAAACTGAAGAAAATATCACATAACACTATATAAATAAATACGTATGTATATATATATATAAATATATATGTATATAATAAATTCTAATAAATAATTACAAAACCCTCAAATAAAGTAATAAATGTTTCAAATTAAAATAAATACTTACAGAAATACTTAATGAGTGACAAAATATAAGATATATAATATAAGTAACATAGAGATCAGCTGCCACTGACTCCAGGAAGTTGAGACAAAAGGTGATCCTTTAAACGTTTCTTGAAGATATTAACAGAATTGGCCTCCCTGATATCAAGCGGAAGGACGTTCCAGAGCTTTATGGCCTTTACCGTAAAAGACTTACCAAAGAAAGTCGAACTATGTGTGGGCACCCTTTGAGTTAGTTTTCTTGCAGAACGAAGTACCTCGTCAGGCTGTCCCACGAAGTTGAACTTTTCTTTTAAGTATGGGGGCGCAGAAGGATGACAAAGAACACAGTACAGAACAGAAAGGATGTGCATATTCCGGCGAAGTCGAATGGGTAACCAATTAAGACGAGAACGAAAATGTGAGATGTTTATTCAATTGGTCTTCGGTTAAGTCAACAATGCTTGCGTCAGCATAATCTAAAATAGGGAGGAGTAAGGTCTGTGCGAGCATAATTTTGGTAGGAATTGGAAGAAAATTTCGAAGGCGACGCAACGAACCCAAAGCCGCAAACACTCTCCTGCTGATTTCGCTAACATGTCGAGTCCAGCTGAGTGTACTATCTAAATAAATTCCCATATTATAGAAATAAATAAACAACAATAATTTACTCAGTGCAATAAGTTTTTGTTACAGTCGCAAAAAATAAACATCTTATTTCGAAACTGTAGGTATGTATTTAACAATTACTGAAGTAAAGAGTCGCGAGCAAAAAGTTTTGTTTTAGCTAACAATCTAATTATACATTTATTACTACCTATCTAATTATACATTTTAGTTTAAAATTTAGTTTTTATTTTAGGCATATGTATTTTTAATTTGGATATAGTTAAATTTTATAGCTAGTTTTAGTTTTTAATTTAAATTAATTTTATGTACAACTTTCATTGAAACAATAAAGTCATTATACTGAGAAAAATAGGTAGGTGTTTGAATTAACCGAAACTGAACTGCTAATATTGTAAAAATAAAAGTTAGTTAGTGTGACTGTTAGAAAGTTTGGATATCTGTTCTTCAATCAACTGATTTGGCTGAAATTAAGTATGTATACACAGTACTAACACATAACCTACTTTTTAAAATTTTATTCCAGAATTATCTACGGTTTCTGTAGGATTTACATGATTTTTGGTCCTTTAAACTGTTTTGATTTTTTATATTATTCTCGAATCTGATCATGAGAGTATTTTTGTTGAAACCGTAATTAATTAATTTTATCTTTCTGCACTTCTTCTCTATAGGTATATTCTTGACTACTACTATGAATCTCAAACAACCTAATACGCTTATAGGGTTACTTACAAAGTTAATTAGGAAGCCAGGTATAGTCCGTCAAAAAAGTCATGAAATTAATTCAGGGAAACAATAATTTTTCTCTGCCTAATATGATTGATTAAAAAATATGTAAATACAAAAATATTAAAAAGAATAATTAGTTTAATTTTTGATTACTTGACTATCCATTAAAAATGTTCTTTTCTCTGACTTTTGAATAATTTTCAACTCCTTTTTATTTAATAATATATAGCTACTCGTGCTGATTCACTGATTGACTGACTGACTCATTGACCACCTCTCCTGAACAATTTTGTATGAAAAAAATTTTTTCCATGGATGGGGTCGTATAGAAGAAAAAAATTCATTCGGAACAAAAATACGGAGAGAGCTGATGATTGAGGATTTCGAAGACAGGGGAAGAGCACAGCCAAGGCTATTGCAGATAGGTGGGGGGTGCTCGACCAAATGTCATTTGAAACGTCATCCAATTGGCAGTGAGCTGAAAAAAATTTCAAAATGGCGGATTCAAAATGGCCGCCGTTCGAATATCGTCGATATCTCGGAAAGTATAAAAGATGGAAGAGTGGTTTCTTGACAAGAGGTGATCAGGACCTGAAAATCTATTCGATGCGTGAAAAAAAAATTCAAAATGGCGGAATTTTTTTTTACCATAAAAAATGTATGGCGAATGTTGAAGAGGCTAAAAGTTGGATGGCAAATAGGGGCGAAGACAGCACGCGGGCCACATGTGGCCCGCGCCCCCACGCACCCTACTAGTTAATATATATATAGCTCTTTGTGCTGATTCACTCACTGACTCATTGATCACCTCTCCTGAACAATTTTGTATGAAAAATTTTTTATTCAACGACCATTTCGTATAGAAGGGAAAAAATCATTAAGAACAAAAATATGGAGAGAGCTGATGATTGAGGATTCGGAGACGGATGAAGAGCACAGCCAAGGGTATTGCAGATAGGTGGGGTGTGCTCGACCAAATGTCATTCGGAACGTCATCCAATTGGCAGTGAGCTGAAAAAAATTTCAAAATGGCGGATTCAAAATGGCCGCCATCCGAATTTCGTCGGTATCTCGGAAAGTATAAAATATGAAAGAACGGTTTCTCGACAAGAAGTGATCAAGATTCGAAGGTCTACTCGATGGATAGAAAAAAAAATCAAAATGGCGGAATTTTTTTTTCCATACAAAATGTAAGGGGAATTTTAAAGGGATTTTTTTAAAGGCGGGAAGACAGCACGCGGGCCACATGTGGCCCGCGCCTCCACGCGCCCTACTAGTTTCATGAATATTTTGACACACTTGCTATAAGAGTGTTGAAAAATTGCGCTTAAAAATGAAATATATTCTTGTTGTGAAATAACTGTATTAACTGAGAAGTCATTTTGGTGCTTTGCATGCAATTTTATTGGCTGCTGTACTCTGTGATGAATGATTTAATGGCGTTATCAAATTTCCCATCGGGGTTGTGTAGCTCGTTCAGCTTCTTCCAGTCTTCGGGCAGCTTTTCCCTGATAGCTTCGGCCACCCGGGCCACGAGGATCTTCTGCTTGTGAGAACATTTGCCGCAGCTGCTCTGCAGAGCTTTGGGAATCAACTCTGTGAACACCGAGCAGTTAATGAACAAAAATATTACATGGTGAAATTCTGAGAACTGAAAGTGGTAAGGACGAGGAGTTAATGAACGAATAAAATGGAAGATTCTTTCCAAAAAACCAACTTCATATGCCACTACAAAGAGGGAAATAATTTTTTATGTACACCAATTCGAAGTCGGGCAATGTTTCGTTCAATCACTAATAGTAATTCGTATTGTCGATAATTTTGTCGTTTCTTCGCACACCAAGTTGTATATACGAAGGACTATTACTATTAGTGATTGAACGAAACATTGCCCGACTTCAAATTGGTGTACATTAAAAATTATTTCACTCTTTGTAGTGCATTTGAAGTTAGTTTTTAGGAAAGAATTTTCCATTTTATTTTTTACTTTTTAGGGGAAACAACTAATGCGCAAGGCATTGGAAAAAACACCCAAATCTCTTAAAGTATGCTTCTAAAATCTGAAGAGTTCCCTCAATTTCTCCAAGATCCCAGCATCAGATCCCGACCTGATGACCATAAGACAACCTGAAAAAATACTCTTTCAAACAATACCCAAATCACTTCAAGTGTGCTTATAAAATTTGAAGAGTTCCCTCGATTTGTCTAGGATCTCATCATCAGATCCTGACTTGAAGACTATGGGACCATCTGTGAAGCCTTTCAAACAAAAAAATCATTTTCTAAATTGGTCCGCGCATCTTCGAGTAATCGGGGAACATACATAAAAAAAAAATTAAAAAAAAAGATTCCGACGAATTGAGAACCTCCTCCTTTTTTTTGAATTCGGTTAAAAATGTAATTAAATGCCGAGGAATAAAAGTGGTAAGCAGTCACGTGATATAGCGATACTACGTTAATAGGCTGTACAGCAGTTATAACGATTTATTTATACCAAAGAATGATAAGGATCGTCTAGCGGTAAGTTTTCATACAAAAAGAAGATTCCGACGAATTGAGAACCTCCTCCTCCTTTTCTTGAAGTCGGTTAAAAAGCGATAATGTTTTTCTACCCCTAAATACATGTACGGGTAGACAAACGTCCGATTATCCTTATTTTTACAAATGTTTCAGATACAATGAAGAACTATGCTCGTGTGTTTTAATTTTTAAGAAATATTTCTTAACTTGAAAGTTAAACGGTAAGGCCAAGCTGTAGTTCACTCAGCAGTCACCTATAGAATTTTGAATTTTGGTGCTACTGTTTGCACGGACGAAAAAGGTTTACGTAAAATGTTCGCATGCCCATATCCTGAATTTTCTTATTAGAGGATGCGACTCACTCTTGATATCAGCGCCTTCAGGTGTGCACGGGCCAGTTCCTAGGAAGCATTTCACATAAGCTGCCATGAGGCGGAGGTTGATGACCAGTTCGTCGATGTCGAAGTGGTCGTAGCGAGCATAGTAGTCGTCCGTGGAAGACGCCCCGATGATGGTCGCCAGACCGAGGAGCAGGACGGCGTTCATGGCTAAAAGTGATAAAAACCAAAAAACTAGAAAGAGAGAGAGAGAGAGATACAGACAGACAAAGAAACATGCGCACGCCGCAAGAATAGCTTACTATAGCAAAAAGTGTCGTTACAACTTTTCGTATGAATTTTTTCCGTCTAGCCCCCTTTCGCAACGCGCGATAAGGAACTTCGTTCCAATAAATAACATTTAGGTAGGTACTATACTCCATATTCTGATTCGATTATAGACGATACATAGGACCCAGAGGACTGCAGGAAAAATGTCACCAGTTTATTGGTTTGAAAAGTGTTTGTTTTGACACCAACAGCGTCAGTTGTACGCCGAACGTATTTCAATTTTTTATGGTTGCAATGACGGCGGGGCATACCTACGAACATTCCAAATTTCTTGTCGATATCTTCAAAAGTTATTGAAATAAAGGGTCGTGACACACAGACGGACAAAAAGTGATCTTATAAGGGTTCATTTTTTTCTTTTGAGGTACGGAACCCTAAAAACGCATGAATGGGCTACAGCTGCTGCAACGTGTTTGCAGGTAGAGAAGATTGGCTTCGAAATACAGAAGATTCAAAGTTGATATTTTCGTCTTGGATCTTATAGTTCGGGCACTGTAGATACCTATATCAAATAATAACTTCAGGCCCTTTGTCCATCCACCGCTGCCGTCACCTCACCTCGCCCATAAATAACAAACCTGTTTCTGGCTAAGATCAGTATGAAATGACGGACGACGATTGCGGTGGACAAACGGCCTATTTCGCCCGGTCAAGAATGAAACGAGAAACGAGAAAGAGAAAAGAAATATACCTACTTCAGAGCCCCACGGAGACAGATTTTTTCTCAAAGATCTTTGTTGATACTTGAAAGTAGCACGGTGAAACAATTTGGAAAATTCACTTTACGACCACCCTCAACTGTATGCACCATGTCTTAATATGACGATTAAATTATATTGTTCTTATTTTTATACTTACCAAAATACATATAGGTACTTGTACCGGAAATATCCTTGCGCACCAGACGGAAACTATAGTAGTTTATGTAACGGTTACATAATGGGGGGTATTAAAACACGAGTGTGAGTTTAAAAAACGAGCCGCAGGCGAGTTTTTTAATAGTATCACACGAGTGTTTTAATACCTAATTATGTAGAGTTTCATACACTACTTTATCTACGCTCATATTATTACCCAAATCATAAAATCTTGCTAACGTTTGTCTTAAATCATTGCAACTACTAAGATGTCAGGTGGAGTGAAATTTTCTTTAGTAGGTTTCACTGCTAGACATTTTTCAGCGCAAAGTTTTGACTAATTAACAAAAAAAATTGGTTGTCTGTAAAGTCGGTTTACGGACGATAGATTTACGAGATAACGTCGTAATCGTTATCGTAATCATAATCGTTATCGTAATCGTAATCGTAGTCGTAATCGTAATCATAATCACAGGCCCAGATGGAACGTTACGCGGAACGTTAGACATTGTGTTGTTGTCTATGGTCAATCATGGCCCATCCATAGGTACTCTCGGCAATGACTACCAACTATAAGTTGTCTGTGGATTCACTTAAAAAAATTTACATAAAAAATATTACCCCATAGACATTGTGTTGTTGTCTATGGTCAATCATGGCCCATCCATACTCTCGGCAATGACTACCAACTATAAGTTGTCTGTGGATTCACTTAAAAAAATATTACATAAAAAATATTACCCCATAGACATTGTGTTGTTGTCTATGGTCAATCATGGCCCATCCATACTCTCGGCAATAACTACCAACTATAAGTTGTCTGTGGATTCACTTAAAAAAATATTACATAAAAAATATTACCCCAGATACAAATACAGGAGTCCAGAGCCGTGTATCGTTATGGATTTTATACAACTTTCTTTAAATATTTCCATAGTAGAGCGATGTTATTATGAATAACTTTTTAATAATTATAGAAGTCTGTGAATAAAGTAGGTAATTATTTGACACATTTCGATTTCATAATTCGAACTTTAAGCAATGAGCGTAGATAAATAGTAGTTTATGTAACGGTTACATAATGGGGGGTATTAAAACACGAGTGTGAGTTTAAAAAACGAGCCGCAGGCGAGTTTTTTAATAGTATCACACGAGTGTTTTAATACCTAATTATGTAGAGTTTCATACACTACTTTATCTACGCTCATATTATTACCCAAATCATAAAATCTTGCTAACGTTTGTCTTAAATCATTGCAACTACTAAGATGTCAGGTGGAGTGAAATTTTCTTTAGTAGGTTTCACTGCTAGACATTTTTCAGCGCAAAGTTTTGACTAATTAACAAAAAAAATTGGTTGTCTGTAAAGTCGGTTTACGGACGATAGATTTACGAGATAACGTCGTAATCGTTATCGTAATCATAATCGTTATCGTAATCGTAATCGTAGTCGTAATCGTAATCATAATCACAGGCCCAGATGGAACGTTACGCGGAACGTTAGACATTGTGTTGTTGTCTATGGTCAATCATGGCCCATCCATAGGTACTCTCGGCAATGACTACCAACTATAAGTTGTCTGTGGATTCACTTAAAAAAATTTACATAAAAAATATTACCCCATAGACATTGTGTTGTTGTCTATGGTCAATCATGGCCCATCCATACTCTCGGCAATGACTACCAACTATAAGTTGTCTGTGGATTCACTTAAAAAAATATTACATAAAAAATATTACCCCATAGACATTGTGTTGTTGTCTATGGTCAATCATGGCCCATCCATACTCTCGGCAATAACTACCAACTATAAGTTGTCTGTGGATTCACTTAAAAAAATATTACATAAAAAATATTACCCCAGATACAAATACAGGAGTCCAGAGCCGTGTATCGTTATGGATTTTATACAACTTTCTTTAAATATTTCCATAGTAGAGCGATGTTATTATGAATAACTTTTTAATAATTATAGAAGTCTGTGAATAAAGTAGGTAATTATTTGACACATTTCGATTTCATAATTCGAACTTTAAGCAATGAGCGTAGATAAAGATATTAATAACGCTGAATTTTAATTATAAAATATACAATGTGCATCACAAAAAACGAGAAACAACAATAAAAGTATATAACAATGTAAGTACATAAAAAGCCGGATTATCGTTAAAAAGCGAGCTTTTTTTTAGTGTTGGTTTACTAGAATAATAATACTACTACTTGGACAAACTGAACCGAGAGACTGCATTTTGAAAACTAAAGTGACAGATTATTCCTAGCTAATAATCTCCAATAAGAAAGCGCTAAAAACTTTGAAAGCCCTGTTACCAACACGACAGGTTGGCGGATGTTTAAAATATTTTTTTTAAAGTGTTTTTGATGTTTTTATGTAACATTATTTACATTTTGATACACGCAAGAAAAGTATATCATTTCTTCACGACTCCACGAATACGATGTACGAGTGAAAATAACAATTTTGCATACTACATTAAAAGCCATTTTTAAATCATTGGCAAAAATAATAATTAGAGGAACAATAAAAGAAAATTATAAAAAACTGTTTTGAATATTATACGTAGGTTAATTAAAAATTAAAAAATAATATACATTATAGGATTGTACGGAGCCAATGGATTTGCTTATTTTATTTTTCCGTACATTATGGAAAAATAAATATGCTTATTTCTATTTAATATTGTTACAGGTGATTCGTTATCAAGTACTGTGTACCCTTCAGTATTATTTTAACTTTTCGTTACACGTTGTATATCGCGTCCTTAGCCGTAAATGAAAACAATGCAAGATAACTGCATGCATATCTATATGCAGAGAGCATGTGAAACCTGCCAAACCACATAGGGCGACCTGAAAGCCATCAAAACCACCCCATTTTAACGGACTTCGCAATTACTAGTGGATCATAAATATTATTGTCTAATATCTATAACTATAAAATGCTTTGTCCTGAGTGACTGACTGACAGACAAGCTACAGCCCGAACGGCTGAACGTAGGAACTTGAAATTTTCAGGGAGGATTCTTTGTGAACCCAAACCGCGTGCTAGGAAAGGATTTTTTGAAATTCTGCTCCTAAGGGGGTTAAATAAGGGATTTAGGTTTGTATGAAAGTCCCTCATTTTTCAAGTTACATTCGTGAAAATTGGTATATAGACTTCCGGATAAAAATAAGAGAATGGGTGTCCCAGGGATTTTGGAAATTTCACACCTAACTCTCTAAAAAGGGGATTGAAACTGGAAAACGCTAGGTCAGGGAATATTCTTTTGACACCCTAGATGTGTACTAAGAAAGGATTTTTTGAAATTCTACCGCTAAGGGTGTTAAATAAGGAATTTTATTTGACATATATGGAAATCCGTCAATTTTTAAGTTATGTTCATTAAAATCGGTAAGTAGGCTTTTGGGTAAAAATAACAAAGTTCTTCGATTTTTTATTTACACCCCTACTAACGAGACTACCCCCTAGGGGGGTGAAATGGGGGTCCGAAGATATTACGAAGAAATGCTCCTTCGCGCCGCAGTTACTGATCAGAATTGGCTGGAATTTGAAAAAGAGTTAAATTATATTCTGGATTAAAACCAATATATTATCGCAAACCAATATATTCGTCAAACCAATATTTTTTTTTTATTGTAGATAGGCTTGCGCTTGACGATAATCATGCCTGATGGAAAGCAATGATGAGGTCTAGGATAGAGCGCGCTTGCCTAGAAAATGCCTATTCACTCTTCTCTTGAAGGCACCTAGATTGTACTTGGCTGGAAACACGGAGGCTGGAAGGGCGTTCCACACCTTAGCGGTTCGTATCAGAAACGTGGAGGAAAAACGTTTCGTGCGAGTTTGTTGGACGTCAATCACATAAGGATGCCACCGCTCTCGGCGTCTTGCAGTCCTATGGTAGAAAGGTGAAGGAGGTACAGGGTTATGTAGTTCCTGAGCACACTCACCAAAGTATATCCTGTAAAAAACCGCTAAACAGGCAAGGTTGCGCCGATGTTGTAAGCTGAGCAGTTTTGCCCGCGTTAGCGATTCCTTTCCGATTATTCTGCGAGCGCGGCGATCAACCGAGTCCAATGCATGCAAAATTGTTATTTCCACTCGTACATCGTATTCGTGGAGTCGTGAAGAAATGATATACTTTTCATGCGTGTATCAAAATGTAAATGATGTTAAATAAAAAACACTTTTGAAACTATTTTAAACATCCGCCAACCTGTCGTGTTAGTAACAGGGCTTTCATAGTTTTTAGCGCTTTCTTATTGGAGATTATTAGCTAAGAATAATCGGTCGCTTTAGTTTTCAAAATGAAAAGTCTCTCGGTTCAGTTTGTCGTAGTAGTAATATTCTAGTAAACCAACACAAAAAACCTGTCAAGTGCGAGTCGGACTCGCGCACTGAGGGTTCCGTACTACAACCGGAGGAATAAAACCATAAAAATCACTTTTCCTATCGAACCGCAAAACTAACTTTGTTTTTAGAGGTTTTATTGTAAATATCAAAAAAACTACTTATTAGATCTCGTTCAAACCAATTTTCGGTGGAAGTGTGCATGGTAATGTACATCATATATTTTTTTTAGTTTTATCATACTCTTATTTTAGAAGTTACAGGGGGGGGGGGGGGGACACACACATTTTACCACTTTGGAAGTGTCTCTCGCGCAAACTATTCATTTTAGAAAAAAATGATATTAGAAACCTTAGTATCATTTTTGAAGACCTATCTATAGATACCCCACACATATGGGTTTGATGAAAAAAAAAATTTTTGAGTTTCAGTTCTAAGTATGGGGCACCCCCAAAATTTATTAGTTTTTTTAAAATTTTGTGTGAAAACCTTAATGCGGTTCACAGAATACATCTACTTACCAAGTTTCAACAGTATAACTCTTATAGTTTCGGAAAAAAGTGGCTGTGACATACGGACGGACAGACGGACAGACGGACAGACAGACATGACGAATTTATAAGGGTTCCGTTTTTTGCCATTCGGCTACGGAACCCTAAAAAGAGCTCGCCTTTTAACGATAATCCCGCTTTTTATGTACTTTTGATAAATAATTATGTACTTACATTGTTATATAGTATTTTTATTGTTCTTTCATATATATTGTTATATAGTATTTTTATTGTTGTTTCTTGTTTTTTGTGATGCACAAGAACATTGTATATTTTATCATTAAAATTCAGCGTTATTAATGTCTTTAGTTTCCGTCTGGTGCGCAAGGACCATAATTATTTACGGTACAAGTACCTATATTTTGGTAAGTATAAAATAAGAACAATACAATTTACTCGTCATATTAAGACAAGGTGCATACAGTTGAGGGTGGTCATAAAGTGATTTTTCCAAATTGTTTCACCGCTGGCTACTTTCAAGTATCAACAAAGATCTTTTAGAAAAAAGCTGTGTCCGTGGGGCTCTGAAGTAAGTATATTTCTTTTCTCTTTCTCGTTTCTCGTTTCATTCTTGACCGGGCGAAATAGGCCGTTTTTCCACCGCAATCGTCGTCTGTCATTTCATACTGATCTTATCATCTTAGCCAGAAACAGGTTTCTTATGGGCGAGGTGAGGTGACGGCAACGGTGGATGGACAAAGGGCCTGAAGGGACCTATTATTTGATATATCTACAGTGCCGGTACTAAAAGATCCAAGACGAAAATATCAACTTTGAATCTTCTGTATTTCGAAGCCAATCTTCTCGACCTGCAACCACGTTGCAGCAGCTCTAGCCCATGCGTTTTTTAGGGTTCCGTACCTCAAAAAAAACCCTTAGGTATAAGATCACTTTGTTGTCTGTCTGCGTGTCACGACCCTTTTTTCAATAACTTTTGAAGATATCGACATAATATTTGGAATATTATTTTGTAGATAAAGATAGCCAGCCGTCATAGCAATAACAAAAAATTTGAAAATACTGCGATTGGCGTACAACTGACGCTGTTGGTGTCAAAACAAACATTTTTGACATCGTAAACTGGCGACATTTTTCTTTCGGTCTGCTGGGTCCGAAATTAGAATTTAGAGTATAGTTAGGTAGGTAGGTACCCAAATGTTATTTATTGAAACGAAGTTCCTTATCGCGCATTGCGAAAGGGGGTTAAACGGAAAAAAATCAT
This sequence comes from Coenonympha arcania, assembly GCA_036785405.1. Classification (NCBI taxonomy): domain Eukaryota; kingdom Metazoa; phylum Arthropoda; class Insecta; order Lepidoptera; family Nymphalidae; genus Coenonympha; species Coenonympha arcania. Next base: position 4,997,142 of record CM072074.1, read on the forward strand.
ACAAAAAGTTGTAACGACACCTTTTGCTATAGTAAGCTATTGTAAGCCGTGCGGCGTGAGCATGTTTCTCTGTGTATCTCTCTCTCTCTCTCTTATAGAAAGCAAGCCAGATATACTACGTTCCTTCCGGGTGTCCCTTGACACCTCTCAAGTTATTTGTTATGTTTAATCACTTTTAGCCATGAACGCCGTCCTGCTCCTCGGTCTGGCGACCATCATCGGGGCGTCTTCCACGGACGACTACTACGCACGCTACGACAACTTCAACATCGACGAATTGGTCAACAACCACCGCCTCTTGGCAGCTTACGTGAAATGCTTCCTAGGAACTGGCCAGTGCACACCTGAAGGCGCTGATATCAAGAGTGAGTCGTATCTTTTTAATTAGAGCCTCATTTTGCTAATCCCAAGTAACAAAACTGCATTGTTTGATGCCACATCGGTTTATAGCATTTATGCAAACTTATTAGAGTTCACTCAAACTGCAATAGCTGAAAATTACGCTTTCAGCTGTTTATTTTGTAACAACCACGGAATACCTAATAGTAGAGGATACCTTCAATGATTTTATTTTTATATTCAATAGAATATTCTCCCAAAAATTGCTCCAAATGCTCAATTTTTCTAATTTAAATCTGTGGAATAAACAGTGGTGGTAGTTGTAATTTTTAATTTAATATCCAAAAATGCCCAAAACGTAGTTTTGATAACTAGCTTAATTTTTTAGTGAGATCGCAGTCAAGTTCTAACTTGTATAGAATAAAAAAAAGCCACTACTGCGATGGGTAATTTAAATTCAAGGAACGCTTAAGAAAAATAGTATTGGACGTGAATGACATATTTGACGTGATTACTAAGCAAATGAGACCTAAGTTCTGATGTCGCCTGGTGATGGACGCAGATGCAGTGCGCCGAATGATACTGCAATGCGAATTCGTGGGGACGCACTGCGTAGGCATCTGACATGGGCAGGCATAACTTAACATTAAGGCGTTTCGGTCCTACTAGCCCGCAAAAGCAAATTTTAATGTTTTTCGCAAATATTTGACTAACTACACAATGTAGGGTTAGGGCAATGAATTTTGTATATTCATGCAGATGTACATGTTTTTTTATAAAAACTTTACTCGAAAATTCCCATAGTCCGCATATTGGTTCCCGAAAGTATTTTTTTGCAGTTTCCCCGATTTAAAGCTATCGGGAACCAATACGAATTAAATGCGTATTTTTGAGCTAAGGTTTGCTGCTGCTGCTGTCTGTAAATGTATGGTGGCATTCGATTCGCTTGTGCGATGCGATTCGACTCGAAATTCGTACAAAACCTGTACTAACCCCTCTGAGGCTACTAATCGTTGCCAACTATACATACTAAAACGTTTTTTCTCCACAGGATGGATAGGCGACGCCTTGCAATCCAAGTGTGGCAAATGCTCCGACCACCAGAAGCACCTCGTCGGCCAGGTGATAGCGGCCATCCAGAAGAAACTGCCCGGAGACTGGACAGAACTCAACAAGAAGTACAATCCCGAAGCCAAATACGACGACGAGATCAAGGAATTCGTTGAAAAATACGGCAAACCAGAATAAGTAGATAATATGCCTATAAGTATTAGATCGAACCTAATGAAAGCTTGTGATATGTAGAGTAATAATAATAAAATATTTCAATTAATTTCCTGTGTATTTGTTTACCCGATACATAACTACGATTTTATTAAATTGTTTAATCTTACTAGTTTCTGAAACTAAAACTACAGAATAGTTTAGTTCCAGTTTTCGTCATACATTTTATTTATGAAAAATTTATGTATCTATCAGGGAAAATGTTATTTTGCCATTAAGGGATATAATAAAAAAAGGACACAGACAATTTCATAACAATCGGTCGAGCCGTTTCGGAGAAGTTTGGTAACAAAAATTGCCACGAGAATTTTTTATAAGAGTCTAGCTGACCCGGCAAAGTTTGTTTTGTCATTAGGGATATAAAAAAATACCTTACGACCTACTCTTAGATCTATCCAACATACATAGAAAATTTCATAACAATCGGTCCAGCCGTTCGAAAGAAAGATGGTTAGACTGGCTGACACGACAATCTATTTCTATATATATGTGAAAAACCAATATCTACGCGGGAGAAAAACTCTTTTTCATCACTCATACACGGAAAGTAGGTCTGAAGTTGCCTGAGAAGCGGGTTGAAAGTAATACTTTGCAGCCCTAGGGAGAATCGTTTTCAACTGACAGCTGTCAAATAATTAAAAAAAACTAGTTGTCACATTTTTATTGGAGTTCAAATGAAACACGACATACCCGAGTGCATCCGTATACAAGAAGAAAGATAGACTTTATTCATAAAGTAAAGACAACTAATTCATAGACAATCATAGACAATACTTGAGTATTATAAAGCTAAATGCATAGCCCGCCGGCTAGGCCAAAGAAAAAAAAAGGCGGGAAAGTGGCAAGCGGCAATCCGATCTTCATTTGTTTTTCGAGTTGTAGAGTTTTGTTTAGGCTTCTGTTTAACAGTGATTTTTATTGACACAATTATTCAATTTTCTTTAGCTAATTTCTATTTTTATTTTGACTTTCCTTATATTCGTAATGAAAAGCACAGTGTTTACCTCGGGATAAAGACTTATTTAGTCCCTCGAACTATAGGCGCCCTCGCTACGCTCGGGCGCCAAACCCCGTCTCGGGACTAAATAAGTTACTTTCATCCCTAGGATAACAATGTACTATTACGCCGTAACTACTGAAACGATTTGACAAAAATTTGGATCAGAGGTAAATTTTGTAATGATTTAGAACTAAGGTTGCTTTTCATCCCGGAAAAATCCATGGTTTTACACGATTTTCGAAAAATCGATTTCCACACAGGAGAAAAATCCTTTACGCTGCGATTACTGAACCAGTTTTGCTGAAATTTAAAAAAAGATAGATTATATGCTGGATTAATAAATAGGCTACTTTTTATTCCGAAAAAATCCATGATTTCCGCGGGATGTGTGAAGAACGAAATTCACGTGGAAGAAATTATCCTTAATTCCGCAAGTGTTCCGCAAATACAGAACCGATTTCGTAGATATTTTGGAATGGAGCTAGCTTATATCCTGGATGAACACATAGGCTACTTTTTGTCTCGGAAAATCCATGTTCACCGCGGGATTTGTGAAAAGTCGAATTTTACGCTGGAAAATACTTCTTCACACATACGTTAAAAAGTAAAAAATAAAATAGAAAATTCTTTCCAAAAAACCAACTTCAAATGCCACTACAAAGAGTGAAATAATTTTTAATGTACACCAGTTCGAAGTCGGGCAATGTTTCGTTCATTCACGATTCAACAGTCCTCCGTATTGTCGATAATTTTGTCGTTTCTTTGCACATTAAGTCATCATTAAGTTTTATAATACGAAGGACTATTAATGATTGAACAAAATATTGCACGACTTCGAATTGGTGTACCTATATACATTAAAAATTATTTCACTCTTTGTAGTGGCATTTGAAGTTGGTTTTTTGGAAAGAATTTTCTATTTTATTTTTTACTTTTTAGTGGAAAACAAGTAATCCGCAAGGCATTGGAAAAAATGCCCAAATCGCTGGAAGTATGCTTCTAAAATCTGAAGAGTTCCCTCAATTTCTCCAAGATCCCATCATCAGATTCTGACTTGATGAATACAGTCATTACTTGATGACTGCAAGGAAATGCAATAGTAACTATAAAAAATACCTAAATCGCTTCAAGTATACTAGCAAAATTTGAAGAGTTCACTCAATTTTACCAAGATCCCATCATCAGATCCCGACCTGATGACCATAAGACAACTTAAAAAAAAATTACTCTTTCAAACAATACCCAAATCACTTCAAGTGTGCTTATAAAATTTGAAGAGTTCCCTTGATTTCTCCAGGATCCCATCATCACATCCTGTCTTGATGACTATGGGACCATCTGTGAACTATACCCATTGAAATAAAAAAATAATTTTCTAAATTGGTCCACGCATCTTCGAGTAATCGGGGAACATACCCACATAAAAAAAAATTAAAAAAAAAAGATTCCGACGAATTGAGAACCTCCTCCTTTTTTTTGATGTCGGTTAATTAAAAAAACTCAATTTTCCAAAGCAATCGATACCGTCAGCTACTTTTTTGAAAGTAGGTATAAAGGTTAGGGTTGATAGGGTTAGTGAAAAATCGAAATTAATGCGGGCGAAGCCGCGCGCAAAAGCTAGTATTATATTATAAAATTCTCGTGTCACAGTGCTAGTAAAAAACTCATCCAAAACGGTTTGACCGACTTTTTTCTTTTTTTTTTGTGTAGGTACATTCGGTAGGCCTTTTTTTTTTTGTCGCTGGGAAACGCATCCCGTCCGTAGACTGAGCGGGTCAAAACCGCGCAGTCTCCGGCCGGGTATGTGGGACTCGCTGACTGAGTCAGAATACCCACTAAAACCCAGCGGAGCCGCCTGCGTACATTCGGTAGGCCTGAGAAGAGTACGTAAACTATTTTTCGTACTAGATTTCGTATAGATTGTCGTGTCAGCCAGTCTAACCATCTTTCTTTCGAACGGCTGGACCGAATGTTATGAAATTTTCTGTGTATGTTCGATAGATCTAAGAGTAGGTGGTAAGGTATTTTTTTTTTATGTCCCTAATGGCAAACCAAAGTTTGCCGGGTCAGCTAGACTCTAATATATAAAATTCTCGTGGCAATTTTTGTTACCAAACTCCTCCGAAACGGCTCGACAGATTGTTATGAAGTTGTCTGTGTACGTTCGGTAGGTCTGAGCTCTGAGAGTAGGTCGTTATTCTTTTTTGCTTAAGTCAAAATTTACGATTTCCGAAGGAAATAGATTAGATAATTGAATTCATATTATTTGGCATTTCATAATCTAGAACTTGTCTCAAAAATATTTTAAAATATGTGTATAACTTTCTCACTAGAACAGTTTTTGTATAGGCTGTTTGCTAAAATAGCGGTCGACGCTCTACGCAGATGCAAGATATTTGCCACGTTTCTAAACAAAAACTTATAACAATGACATATTTAGAAAATTAATAACATTTACTAAAAAGTGTCTAAAAAAAAACACGATTTTCCTAGATTTTCGTTTAAAAAAAAAAACCAAAAAGTGCCATTTTTAGCATTTTTCGATAAATTAAACGTATTATTTTAGGATAAAATCCAAGATATTTTGTTATTTCTGAATTATAGTAATTTAATTCAATTAATATTCAATGTCACTGGTTATTTAATATTTTAATAAGTTGTATATTTATTTTACTATAAATTTTTTTGTAATACCATTTTCCGCGCAAAATTGCGTCAGCGGGAACGGAATTCCTTTTTTGTATGGAGCGACACGCGATTCACATCGTGCCGCATAAACGCTCTTAATGACAAACTCATGACAAAATAGCATTTTCAAGTTAGATACTTTATAAATTTTTCGTAAATAAAATGTAGGACGGAAACCGGAACTAAACTATTCTGTAGTTTTAGTTTCAGAAACTAGTAACATTAAACAATTTAATAAATTAATTAATTAAACAATTTAATAATTTCATTAATTAATTTAATAATATTTGAATAAAAAAATCACACCAATAATCACTCATTTAACAAATCATTGTATTGAAACATGTATATATCCAGACTCTCTGAAAGTAGGCATTATTAGGCCTGTACATAAGAAAGGTAGTTATGACAACCCAAACAATTACCGTCCAATTACCATTTTACCATGTATTGATAAAATAATTGAGAGGTATATTGGAAATAACTTAAGTGAATACTTTACTCAAAATAATATTATAAATAGCAAGCAGAAAGGTTTCCAAAAAGGCAAAAGTACCACACAGTTACTAGCAAAATTTACCAATGAAGTCAGCAAGCACTTGAACGATAAAAAGCATGTGCTTGCTGTATTTATTGATTTTTCTAAAGCGTTTGATGTTTTAAAATATAATGTACTATTCTCTAAGATATACCAGAATGGAATCCAGGGCCAGCCAGGTACTCAATTTGTTCAAAAACTATCATGCTAATCGGCATACTGTTGTTAAGGTAGCAGGTGAATATAGTGAAAAAATGATAACAACACAAGGCACAGCCCAGGGTTCAATTCTCGGTCCAACCGAATATTTATTATATGTTAATGATATGTGTAATATATTTAAAGAAGGCTCAGTATATCAATTTGCAGATGATACTTGCTTACTAGCTGCACATAAAAACTTACTAGAGGCACAAGAACTCATGCAATATAACTATAATCAGTTGTGTAAATGGGCACACGATGTAGGACTAGTGATTAACGCACAGAAAACTAAACTGATGCACATTCACTCCAGTCACTTAAAATCTTCTTCACAGCCTATAATTGTTTCTCACGAGCACAACTGCAGTTAACATCAGAGTAAAAATTCAATTTGTATTAATTGTAAACCTCTAGAAATAGTATGTCAGCTGTACCTCGGCCTCATAATAGATGATAGATTTAACTGGAAACATCATATTAATCACATTTGTAATAAACTAAGAGCAATACTTTGTAATTTAAATCCCCTTCAGAACCCTGAAAATGATGTACATGGCACTGTATGGCTGATTCTGTAATCAGTTACGGGCTGAGTAGCTATGGCAGAACCTATAAAACTTATATACAGGATATCTATAAAATACAATTAAGGTTATTAAAGATCATTGTTCCCAACCACATTAAGGTAAATGTACCATATTACGGTATGTTAAGGCATTTTCAACTTTGAGGATGATTTTAAGAAAAAGTACGAATGTGCTAGAACTGAAAACTGTTTTATTTTGTAGACGAGTAATATCAGATTAATGTGGAATATTATTTTGCGCCGTAACTTTTAAATTATATAAATAATCGTTATTTTGCGGAACCTCGTGTTTGTCTCTAATTCCGTGCTAAAATTTGCCTCATGACATAATTCCGGTAGTCTTTGTCCATAATTCCGTGATATTTTTATTTTATTTTTATAACGCATTACTAGTGACTTGACTGCAATCTCACCTGATGGTAAGAGTGGTTATTTTTTTTATTTTAATTTAACTATTAATTTTAAAGTGCATACATATATAATTAAATATTCAGTGAATATTTTAAGCGTCTACCTGTTGCCTTTATAAATATAGAGCAAAACAAACAGAAAAAAATAATCACGTTTGTTGTATGGGAGTCCCCGTTAAATATTTTATCATTTTCATTTAGGTATTTCATTTATTTTCATTCAGATAAGAGAAAATATTTATATCATAATTTTTTTTTTTGCATTTGTTGTTATAGCGGCAACAGAAATATCATCTATGAAAAATTCAAGTGTCTAACAATGACACAGCCTGGTGGCAGACAGACAGACGGACGGATTGTCAGAAGGATGGACGGACAGACGGACGGATGGACGGACAGACGGACGGACGGACAGCGAGGTCGTATAGGGTCCCGTTTTTACCCTTTGGGTACGGAACCCTAAGAAGATATTGCATGGCCGCCTCTCTAACTTAGTTTTATTACATCTTAGTCAAAGATAAGTAAAAAAAAAACGTTTCATTTTCTCTCCGAATGCTATATTTCGGGTTTACCAGAATAAGGGACATGAGTAGGAAATACGTGTACCTTATTACGGTACTCAAAAAAATGGTTTCTATTTCATATTTTTAATAAAAAAATTAAGTAAACTGCAAGCTAATATAGTTTTTATATAATATAAATATATACAATGTATAATATATGATTCACTAAAATAATACTCATGGAATTATGTTGACGTACTAAGTCTATTAATTCGAAAGTATGGCGTAAAGTGTAATCATTTCAGACTCGATTATAGAAGTTAACATATATAAACTCACATACCGCAATTAGGTCACAGTAATGTGCAGTTATTACTAAACTTATTCACATTAAATATATATATATCTTTAACCCAAGAGAGATAAAAAGAAGGAAACATTTCGAAGGGATTTTTCTTTATTGCGTGATACGCACGCAATTAGGTTCACCGACTCAGAATTGTGAACATAATTACGGTAGTGAGAAAAGTGTCAAATTCTTTAAAAATATACTATATCACACCTTGAATTTACTATGAAACATACTATTGATAACTGCTAATCGATAATTTCATAATTTTCGATAACTCTAACTTACCAGTATCACATCACGTCCTTATGAAAATTCCACTGTTGCCTTACGCTCACTGTTACGGCCCCTTGCCTGTCCAGACGAGGGCTGAGTTCCCGGGCCCATAGAGGAACGAGCCCGGACAGGTCGAGGGGGGACCGACTAGTGAGACTACAGTGATCAGTACGGATGACGGTATCCAATCCGAGTCGGATAGTAATATCCGAGTCTCACTAGCCGATCAGTGGAATAACAGGCGGCTTTTACTAGACTACTACGGCAATCGTCAACTCGGGCAGCGACAGCCTTCGACATAGACAAGGAAAATAGAAGGCCACTAACCTGGTTGATGCATGCGACGATACTCGATGCGACGCCCCCTGTAGTGGATGTGGGACAGTATGAGACGTGAAAGTGTAAATGTGTGTGTAGGTGTGTGTGTGGGGCTTGCAACCGTAGGGTCTCTGCACCACTCAGCTCCCAGACACGTCAAACACGAACACAGCTCCAATCGTTCGTTCGCCTCCTATGAGTGGGGTGCTCAATGCGTCAGCCCAGTGGGTCACAAACGCAACAATAAACGCGACGGTCAAAATATGTCGAACGTTCAGGCTGGCTTCAAACTCCAACAACACTCAAGCGAATCGATAAAAGTACGTGATTCACGAAACCACAAGGTCAACGGTTAATAACCGCGCGGTCTACAATTATTTAACTACCGCGAACTTTATCGCCGCTCAGAAAGTGTTCCAATCATTCGCAACAATGCACTATCAACACTCAATGTCACAAACACGCGTGCAAAGTCCAAAAACCCAGCGATATCACAGTGCAGGGCGAGGCGGTCCCAAAACAATCAGGTCTGGGCAAAGAAACCGCAGCGCGAAAAACAACTCAGGCGCCTCAAAAAACGGACGTCCCGTTGCGCAAACATTCCATGACCACACACCCGCGCAAATATAAACGTGGCTACTCAAACGCAGCAATTTACGTCTCGCGACTACGCGTTTCAAAGACGACACGTGATCAAAACTACGTCAGCCACGCGCGGGGAACCGCTAAGTTTGTCGGTCGACAGCAGACTCGCTCCACAAGATGAGTTCACGAATACGCACAAAAGGTCGCGCCCCCACATAAAACTGTCGCGGTCCCAAGACGTACGTTTCTTGGGGTACAAACCGCCGGGGCAAAAGGGCGCCGCAAAAAACCCAGCCGCACGCACGGCTGTTGCTAGCTGACTTCGATTCGTACTGTGCGCGCCCCGCAATCGCCGCGTCATTGCAGGCACAAAAAAAAACTCTCGTAACCGAGGCGTGAGCGGGACACGCAGATAAGCGCCTCTGCGGGTTAGCGAGGGAGCGCACTATTCAATGCAAACAAAAGACTCGGCGCGCGCGCCAGCTACCCTGGCGTAAACAATCCCCCGCTCCGAATCTAAGAATGTAGATTCGCTAATCAATAGGCCGTTGGGACAACGTGGCCACGGCACGTTGCAATACTGAGTCCCCTACAAATACCTTGGCCACCCGCGGAACGCCATCCGATCCAAATAACAGTTTAACAATGCGTCCACGACGCAAATAGTGGGAGTAGATTAGATTCTTTAAGCATAACAAGATCTCCCATTCTAGACATGACGGTGCCTACACAGTGCTTGCTCTCAACAATGAGGTCGACGACCTCCTTCAAATAACGATTGGTTCCCTTATAATTAGTCCCGCAGTCGGTCCGAACCAAATCGGGTAGGCCGCGACGGCTCACGAGGCGGCCCAGAGTGGCCACGAACGCCTCCGTGCTGAGGGCACTGACAAGTCCCAAGTGAACTGCCTTGGTTGCAAGGCAAACAAGACGCACAAGTAGGCCTCAAAAACCGAGCATTCTTAAGGTTAGAGCTCTTCACTAAGAAAGGACCGGCAAATTGGTTCCAACACCAGCGAAAGGTCGAGCAGCCTTTACGCGGTCCGCAGGCAGGTCACCCATCACAAGCTGTGCAATGGATGCCTCCAAACGATAGCAAGCAATACAGTTGAAGATCACGCTTCGAATGGTTCGTCGGCCTGCCAAAATCCAAACTCACGCTGCAAAATGTCTGAGAGGGTATTGCAACCCGCATGAGTATTTAAAAAAGCCAAGATTATGGACCGAAGTCCGAAGCCAACACAGGACAATCTCACTGTCCGACCACGCAAAAACGTCCACCATGTTTACCAGAGACTTCCAAGAAGCGTGGACGTGGTTTAGTAACCGGGTCAATAGTTCGGCTCCACAAGTGCAACTTAGGAATTGTTAGACGAGACCTGATAGATGCAACCTTGCACTTAGCTAGGACAAGGTGCAATGAGACTTGCCCCGAAGCGCTCACCCACCACAACGACGCAATCCAGCGCTGTGATCCGAGATCTAGCAGCGCGCGTACCATAAGCCACTCACCCTTCGGGTTGTACACCCTGACCAAAGCCGTTGGTAAAAGTACAGTCTGGCAGACCGGCTTATGGTCGTTCAAATTGTCAGGTGAGGTGGCGGTGGTGGGAGCCAAGGCAGCAGCAAGTCAACGGAAGTTGCCCCTTTCGGGCAACTCCTCTAGCCTTGGGCGCTCGTAAGGGCCTTCTTGGGGAACTTCGACCACACCAAGAGGTGGGGTTCCCCCAGGGTACACCCAAGCGTCTCTCCCGGTCTGAGGGGGTCTGGCCATGTACGACAGCCGCGGGGCGGCGTAGTGCGGAAGGGGGTGTCCAGGCCATCGAGGAAGGTGTCGCTGCAGCCTGGGGTATTCAGCCAGAGGAGGGGAGTACCTCCTTGGATCAGGCTGAGCGACGGCAAAACCTCCCTCAGGGTTGACAGAGGGCGGAACGCCCCCGCCCCTGGAGGGCTGCACCCCCGCCCGAGGGGGGGGTGAAGCCCTATCAAAACCAGGGGCCGCACTAACAGTGTCACCACGCCTTCTATCGGCTGGGCCTGTGACCGGTGAGGAGACTCCACTCCTGCCGGGTGTCCACTCAACCACCTCCTGCCTACCGACGCCATTGCGGTCGAGGCAAAGAATAGGAAGGTGGTTGCCCTGACAATGGGGACAAGGCCGTTGGTGCTGGCAATTTCGTTGTAAGTGCCGACCTAAGCAGGAGTAGCACCAACGGCGCTCCCTAGCGATGGCCCTACGGGACTTGGGCGGTCTCTCCAAGAATTTAGGGCAGTCGGTCGTCGTGTGCGTGGAAGCACGGCAATAGTGACAGGGGGTCACCTCGGTCGCAGCAAGACCACTAAAGTTTAGAATAGGGCGGCGTCCAGTCTCCTGCGCTAATTCTGGCTGCTTGGAACCCCTGGTGGAAGTCGTGGGTTTAGAAGGTGGCGTCGGTCGCGCCGGCTCCTTTGCCGGTGTTCCCGAGGCCACGGCATTCTCCACCTGGCGGCTCTGTTCCTCAAGGAACTTTAAGAGGTCACTGAACGGGGGTATATAATTAGCCCCGTCCCCGCCGTACCTCTCTTCAAATCGGATCCGCAGATCGAGAGGCAGGCGGGACAGAACCAGGTGAAGAAGCCAGAAGGACCACTGATCCACCGGTAAGTCAAGTTGTCGAAGGGCGTTGCAAGCAACCACGACTGGGTCAATGATCACCTCCCGGAGACGTGCTAGGTCTTTCAAAACCGGGAGGGATATTAACTCCATCATGTGCGCGTCAGCAAGGCGGCGCACATTGGCGTAGCGCCTCTCGAGGAGTTCTCTGGCCGTGGAGTAGCTGGCGTCAGACAACTTCAAATGGCAGACTACCCCAAGTGCCTCCCCTTGAAGGGAGGTCCGCAAATAGGCCATTTTTTGGCCTGGGGATAGGTCGCGGCGGGTATGGACTAGACTGTCGAAGATGGAGATGAACCCCATCCAGTCTTGAAGCCGCCCACCAAAGTGTGGAAGGTCCAAAGTAGGCAGCCGACCCAATAGGGCGGGCTGCGGCTGCGGGCGAGGCGACTCGCACAGAATGCTCTGTCGAGCCTCACGATTCATTTTGGCCCCAGCCTCGAGCACATCGTCTGTGAACTCGAAGAACTGTTCGTAGTCCTTCTGGGCCGATTCTCGCGCCTCGTCGTCCTCCACTGTAGCAAGGAATTCCGAATAGGCCTCTTCAAAATGGGCTCGTCTGGCTGGGAGCTGCTCAAGGCGGTGGAGCAAGCTAGCCGTCCTGTCTGGACGAGTAATAAGCGCATGCGCGCTAGCTGCCCACCGCAGCTCATCCTGCATACGGCGCACCGGAGGCTTATGCGAAGGCATGGCGAGACTGCGCGAGAATAATTACAAGGAAGCACGAAACCAAAAAATAAAACAACAAGGAAGTAGAACAAGCACAGATGCAAACACCAACACGTGCAGAACGCTAATCAAGGTCGCGGTTAACAAACGCGCGGCACGCGGTAAATAAACGCGGCGTTGCTACAAAAACGCGTGGTGTAGCGGTACAATAATCTGTGGCCGTTAACGCGGCGTATCGGTCCGACACGTGGCGTACCGCGCCTACAAACGTGTGACCGACAGAGATACGCGACGAATTAAATACGCGCAACAAATATCGATATCGACGCGCCGAACGTGTAAAAGCCGCTTAACCAAAAGGCGCGAAACCACGCTCTGCTACCAACTGTTACGGCCCCTTGCCTGTCCAGACGAGGGCTGAGTTCCCGGGCCCATAGAGGAACGAGCCCGGACAGGTCGAGGGGGGACCGACTAGTGAGACTACAGTGATCAGTACGGATGACGGTATCCAATCCGAGTCGGATAGTAATATCCGAGTCTCACTAGCCGATCAGTGGAATAACAGGCGGCTTTTACTAGACTACTACGGCAATCGTCAACTCGGGCAGCGACAGCCTTCGACATAGACAAGGAAAATAGAAGGCCACTAACCTGGTTGATGCATGCGACGATACTCGATGCGACGCCCCCTGTAGTGGATGTGGGACAGTATGAGACGTGAAAGTGTAAAGGGGTGTGTAGGTGTGTGTGTGGGGCTTGCAACCGTAGGGTCTCTGCACCACTCAGCTCCCAGACACGTCAAACACGAACACAGCTCCAATCGTTCGTTCGCCTCCTATGAGTGGGGTGCTCAATGCGTCAGCCCAGTGGGTCACAAACGCAACAATAAACGCGACGGTCAAAATATGTCGAACGTTCAGGCTGGCTTCAAACTCCAACAACACTCAAGCGAATCGATAAAAGTACGTGATTCACGAAACCACAAGGTCAACGGTTAATAACCGCGCGGTCTACAATTATTTAACTACCGCGAACTTTATCGCCGCTCAGAAAGTGTTCCAATCATTCGCAACAATGCACTATCAACACTCAATGTCACAAACACGCGTGCAAAGTCCAAAAACCCAGCGATATCACAGTGCAGGGCGAGGCGGTCCCAAAACAATCAGGTCTGGGCAAACAAAACCGCAGCGCGAAAAACAACTCAGGCGCCTCAAAAAACGGACGTCCCGTTGCGCAAACATTCCATGACCACACACCCGCGCAAATATAAACGTGGCTACTCAAACGCAGCAATTTACGTCTCGCGACTACGCGTTTCAAAGACGACACGTGATCAAAACTACGTCAGCCACGCGCGGGGAACCGCTAAGTTTGTCGGTCGACAGCAGACTCGCTCCACAAGATGAGTTCACGAATACGCACAAAAGGTCGCGCCCCCACATAAAACTGTCGCGGTCCCAAGACGTACGTTTCTTGGGGTACAAACCGCCGGGGCAAAAGGGCGCCGCAAAAAACCCAGCCGCACGCACGGCTGTTGCTAGCTGACTTCGATTCGTACTGTGCGCGCCCCGCAATCGCCGCGTCATTGCAGGCACAAAAAAAAACTCTCGTAACCGAGGCGTGAGCGGGACACGCAGATAAGCGCCTCTGCGGGTTAGCGAGGGAGCGCACTATTCAATGCAAACAAAAGACTCGGCGCGCGCGCCAGCTACCCTGGCGTAAACACTCACCAACAACAGCATGTATAGGCACCGTAGTACAATAGCGACTGACGCGTTCGGAAGCTCGGTATGGGTTTTAGAACTATTGTTTATCTTAGAAAATTAGGTTTTTTTGGTCGTACACAAACTATAGTTTATGTAGCATTCTATTAAATTACGATTTTACTGATAGTTTTCTTATTTTTCGACTAAAACCAAAATGACACGGCATAATGTACTATACCGGCATAGTGTACACTTACCTTAAATTAATGTACACAGATGATGAGGATGGATTATTTAAATATTGTAATTGTTTAACTGTAGAGAATAAAATTAAACTGTCAGTCATGTATGAGGAGTGGGACCATGTGAGCTCCCTCAAGAAACATATTAGAACAGGAAACCTAAGATAACTTAAAAATTTGCCTAGATATAATTTACCCTATTACAGTAATACCTATGGGAAAAGGACTTGGGAATACATGCTCCCACTACTACTCAATGAACTTCCAACTGAGTTATTAAATAAAATTACACAAAATAGTTTAAACAAAAAATATGTTAAAAGAGTTCTTAAAGATTTCATGTATAAACGTAAAGGTTGATTTTGAAAACAAATTATATAAAATAATAATTATTATTGCATAATGTAATAACATAAATAACATTTAAATATAGAGAAAAATGTAAAAAATTATCATATATTATGGGCATGTTATGTAAAACCACACAAAATGTCATGGATGTTATGTAACAATTAAATGTAAGAAATTATGTCTCTGCGCAAAAACCCCAAGCGGTTTATGTGGGGACTACTCATGTAGTTTGTAAAAAAAAATTGATATCTTGAATATTAAATAAATAGAAAATAAATAAAATCGTAGGTATGTATCGGGTAAACAAATACACAGGAAATAAATTGAAATATTTTATTATTATTACTCTACATATCACAAGCTTCCATTAGATTCGATCTAATACTTATAGGCATATTATCTACTTATTCTGGTTTGCCGTATTTTTCAACGAATTCCTTGATCTCGTCGTCGTATTTGGCTTCGGGATTGTATTTCTTGTTGAGTTCTGTCCAGTCTCCGGGCAGTTTCTTCTGGATGGCTGCTACCACCTGCCCGACGAGGTGCTTCTGGTGGTCGGAGCATTTGCCACACTTGGATTGCAAGGCGTCGCCTATCCATCCTGTGGAGAAAACACGTTTTAGTACTTATGTCAGGCCAGTCTCACTTATTACGTGACCGTCCCGGCTACAAGTACGGGTCCGGACCACGATATTTCAGATGGTTGCCGCTCGCGGGCCGAGTTGCACGCGCTAGTTCTGTACGGTCTATTTTACGCGCCGTCTGTTCAGCCACCACTACGGCAGCCCTAGTACGTCATAAGAGATAAAGTTAGGCGATAGAAAGAGACCACAACATTGCGTTTGATGTGTGTCGATTTTGAGGGCGGGGCTAGGCGCTATTGCGAACTGAATTGCACTTTTTGTGTCAGCGCTAGAGTCGCTATTTCTTTAAATTATCGTGCGGACTGAACCTTCTGGTACTATTAAGTGTTCTTTGCTTATGTATAGTTTGCACCGATCAGTAGCCTCAGAGGGGTTAGTACAGGTTTTTGTACGAATTTCGAGTCGACTCGCATCGCACAAGCGAATGGAATGCCTCCATACATTTACAGCCAACAGGAGCAGCAAACCTTAGCTCAAAAACACGCATTTAGTTCATATTGGTTCCCGATAGCTTTAAATCGGAGAAACTGCAAAGATTACTTTCGGGAACCAATATGAGGAGTATGGGAATTTTCGAGTAAAGTTTTTATAAAATGTAGATGCATGAATATAATGCTCGCAAAATTCATTGCCCTAACCCTACATTGTGTAGTTAGTCTAATATTTGCGAAACACTTAATAGAATTTGCTTTTGCGGGCTAGTAGAACCTAAACGCCTTAATGTTATATTATGCCTGCCCATTTCAATTTTCAAATTCCTGCCCAGTGCGTCCCATGGATTCGCATTGCAGTATCATACGACGCACTGCACTGCGTCCAACACCAGGCGACATCAGTACTTAGGTCTCATTTGCTTAGTAATCACGTCAAATATGTCATTCGCGTAACAAAACTAGTTTTCTTAAGCGTTACTTGAATTTAAATTACCCATGGAATAATGGTAAATTGCTCTAATTTTATTAGCTACTTCAAATTTGTTGTTTGTGAAATAGTGATAACAAAAAAGCAATACCCGGCTGAGTTAGTTAAGGGCTTTTTCTCAGTTTAGGGCGTGTTTGAACTTTCGTAAAAGTAGTCTCGTAGTTTTTTTTTTAAATGAAAATTTATTTATTATTAACTGGGTTACAATTACATAATGCAATGCAGGGACCTCCATTTAGGTACCAAAAACCTTTATTTGGAGGTCTCGCTCTTCTAAAGTTTTTACAAAGGAGTTTTTAAGTTGTAAAATAGTTATCACTAATTATGTACATTAAACCAAAATTATACTTTTTACTGACTATTCATAAGAGACAACAAGTAAGGCCTACATGAAATAAATAAATCATTTGAGTTTCGTATGAGGTAGCGACTTAAGAAATAGAATCCATTAGTAATAAAGGTTGATGCAAAATGTGCTTACCCTTGAAGTCCAGTTGCTCTGGAGTGCACTTTCCTTTGTCAAGGAAACAGTTGCAGTAGCCCTTCAGGAAGCGCTCGTTATCGATGACGTCCTTGACTTCGAAGTTTTCGTAGCGACTGTAGTCGTCGCTAGGGTGCGCGCTGGCTAGCGCTACCAGGCACAGGGCGAAGAACACTAGCAGTTTCATGATTATTGGTGTAGGGTTGGAATAATGGGAGATACGAACTGGAAAAGACGAGAAACCATACCATTATTATAAATTATCTATTGTATTAATTCAATTTATATTCATTGGACTGATTCTATATCGTTCTTGAGCAACTCGTTATTTTTCACTGGGTACCAACCTAACAAACCATGCTAGTTGCTAACTTGTTCAAAAAGAACACCAACGTTGGATTTTTGCCTCCGTTTTCTTAGTTACCCATCGAACTATCGTTAGTTAGTAACCGATTGAGGGTTACTAACTAACGATAGGTACAGAATCAGCCTCCTGTTGTTACACAGAATCGTAACAGAACGCTAACCCCAAAGTCAAAGCCTCCCATCAGACCAGACCTGGAGATGTAGCCATATGGCTTATCTTTTCTATTTCTTATGAAGCGAAATAAAAAAATATATATTATATATAGGAATGGCCGATTACAAAATACAAGCTTTGCGAAAGAAATCTCAGAAATCGAAGAGATGAGTTTTATGGCTAAAGCTCCTGAGCGCATTTAGAAATTGTGGAGAAATTGTAATTTGTAGCATTCTAAGGACCTTAACCTCAAATCGAGGTTACTATACTATTGAAGAATTTATCAATGACAAGAATTCTGGGAATGATATATGGATAATATATTTCCATCTCCTCACAAGATATCTTAAAAATTATGTAATAATTTTTGATATTATTTAAGAAATTTTATATAATGTGACATTTTTTGAAAAGAGCAAGTGCCGAGTTTCTTGCCAGTTCTTCTCGGACCAAACCTGCTTTCCGAACCTGGCGGTAGAGAGACTTTTAGATTATTTTTACTTTTAGACTTTTCTTATGGGCCTATGTGAAAAAAAAAGATTTTTCATTTTCATTTTTCATTTTCATCCAAGCGCTGCCGATATAAGAACTTCAAACTACGCCAGAAAAATCGTCAAAAGTGTGTATCTTTGTCAATTCTTCAAGCACAAGCTACTGGTCCGATTTTGTTAAAATTTGGAATAGAGATTGATGAAACCTTAAAATATAATACATAGTTTACTATTATGTTTCCACAAATTATTATATTATCAACACATAACCCTATTTGGAATAGGGATAGATAATACTTAGTTATACTTTCAAATAATACTTAGTTTACTCGTAGAAATTACAAATTATAAGGAAAAAGTCGTTATGAAAACTGCAAGCCTAAGAGTTCACTACAATGTTCTCTATATTATAATGAATAAGTATGTCCAATTTAATTAAGTGTTTATAAAATCTACACAAATAAACCTTTAACTTGACCCCATAATATTTTACGAAACATTAATATTGATAAATAATTACTGAACCAAAACTAATTTACATGTACAAGTTATTACATTACAATATTGTAGTGTTACGCACCTTAGCTCAAATCTATCAATGGTGAGATTATTTTGTTTTCAAATCTTTATATACTAATAGCAAGTTCGGGTCCTTGGCTGCCAAAACAGCTATAAAGCATTAGAATAGACGCGTGTGGACAAAAAATGAGTCGATTTTAGCTTCTAATTCATTTAGGTTTTTTCCTTTCGATTCTGGAGAGTTTTTATTAGCATACAGACATTATAAACAAAATTTTTTGTTGTTTTCAATACGTACTCATGTTGCAAAAGACGTCATCTCCTAATCTGCCGGTTCCAATCTCAGACTATTTTAACCGACTTCAAAAAAAAGGAGGAGGCTCTCAATTCGTCGGAATCTTTTTTTTATGTATGTTCCCCGATTACTTGAATGCGTAGACCAATTTAGAAAATTCTTTTTTTTGTTTGAAAGGGTATAGTTCACAGATGGTCCCATAGTCATCAAGTCAGGATCTATCAGATGATGGGATATAAGCACAATAAGTGATTTTGGGTATTGTTAAATGAGTAATTTTAGTAAACTTGTTTAATCGTCATATTTTTATTTTTATAAGTATTATGTTCTAAATTTCTTAGAACTGTACTTGGAAAACAGGTCAAGTGCGAGTCCAATTTATGCCGTACCTAAGTATCATAAGTATACATCATAAGTATAAGTATAAGTTTTTTTTTTAATTTTAATATTTTGTTGATAATTATTATAGTAGCTATGGCGCTTGGTAAAAATACTGGGTTCCTTATGGATCATAAGACAGATCTTATCAAAACTTTGTGCATCCATTCATGAATGCAACAGCGAGTTATAATTAATATATTGAGTGGAAAATCATAAATAGTACTATTATAAAAGAATAAGTTTGTATGCTTGTTAGATGGCAGAACGAAGACAGTTTTTACCTTTTACACAAAGGCTTGTTTTTAAACAACCAAAATAGATTGAAAAGGGATTTGGAGAAAACAAAATTTTCTCAAACGTGATTTTTTTGCTTGTTTTTGCTCGATATTAACGGTAAAAGGTAGACGCTTCAAATTTTCACAGAATATTTAGGTAGGTATATATATAATTCACTTTTAGTCTTAATTTATTTTTTAACATTTTAGTTTATTTAGTATAATTGAAAATTATATATAAAAAATTGGACGCAAGTTCAAGATTTTTTTTATCGACAAAAAAATTATCCTTTTATGTTTTCACTAATACAGTTTCTTTAAAAATATATATTTCATTTGAAATAAAACAAATATTTAAAGAGGTCCCGTACAACAGACGTGGTTTTTTGTTCAGTATACTTTAATACTATATTGAGAATGGGTCTTGATTATATGGAACCCTCAGTGAGCGAGCCCGATTCGCACTTGACCAATTTTTTTTTTTGCTTTTGTTTACTCTACACAAGGTAGTACTTGACTGCGATCTTACCTGATGGTAAGTGATGATGCAGCCTAAGATGTTATCGTACTAACTTGGAAGGGTAAGTAAATTTACCCCAACGGTTTCTACATGCATCGCACCGGAACGCTAAACGCTTGGCGGTGCGTCTTTGCTAGTAGGGTGGTAACTAGCCACGGCCAAAGCCTCCTACCAGACCAGACCTTTATTTTTACTCTATACAAGTTAGTACTTAAGTGCGATTTAACCTGATGGTAAGTAATGATGCAGCCTAAGATGTTATCGTACTAACTTGGAAGGGTAAGTAGGTAAATTTACCCCAACGGTTTCTACAAGCATCGCACCGGAACGCTTAGTGGTGCGTCTTTACTGGTAGGGTAGACCTGAGCCAATTTAGAAATTATAAAATTCCAAAGTAGCCCGTGGCGGGAATCGACCCCCAACCTCCCACTCGATTCCGACGCCACCACTGCGCCAGGGAGGTCGTCGAGCTTGTTGTAGCGGCAACAGAAATACATCATTTGTAAAAATTTCAAGTCTCTAATTATCACGGTTTAAGAGATAAAGCCTGGTGACAGACGGAGGGACTGACGGACGAACAGCGAAGATTAGTAACTGGGTCCCATTTTTACCCTTTGGGTACGGAACCCTAAAAAAAAATTAACACAACTCAATAGCTTAAGAGTTGAATGATTCATACACGAATTCACTAAAATTCACGGTCATGATCATTATACAGCCGCATCCCAATTTTTTATGTGTTAAATGTTAATTTAATTGTGCAGTGTAACAAACAATTTAAGTTCAAATTAAATACTGCCTTTAGTAGGGAGGCATGCTAAATCGGTAGTTACTCGAGCGCATCTTGAGGACCATAAAGATTATGAAGATTAGTTGCTAAAATGGATCAAAATTTATTTGATATTTGCTATTCCAGTTATGGGGGAAGTTTGTACAGGTTTTCAAATAATTCAAAAAAAAATCGTGACCTTGAAAAAAAAAAGAAAAAATTAAATAATAAGAATAATATGGGGATATACTGAATTTATTTTTGCCCTACTCACTCTTACGAATACGTTGGTGTGCGCCATGCAAAGTTGCGGAAGAATATGACAGAAAAACGACGTTGTACCTAATTACTTAAAAACTAAGCCAGTTTCTGAGCGTTTTTGGATATTATTATTAACGACATGTTAAAACAAAAACTACAATTACATCCATTGTAGTTTCCGATAAAAAATAGAAAAATGGAATATTTGAAGCAACTTTTGGGAGAGAAGTTTCTATCAAGAAAATGTTATCCAATCGTATTTTTGTCTCATGGCGTTTAAATTTGAGAGTAATTACCTATCACTAAAGGTCACTAAAAATCGCTTAAATAGCCGTTTACGCCGTTCACCTATTAATTTAGGTATATTTAGATAATAAATAAAGCTTTGCTCCGGCTCCGCTAACGTAAATTCCAGCGTTTCACATATCCCGGTAACCATGAATTATTTTTGAAAATTAGTTAATTCCGAATTTCAGTAGAATCGATTGCTGACCTTTGGCCATGAAGTTATAACAAAATAATGCACATATTATACACAACCTAAAAATAACTTAATAATTTTTTGCTCTGTACGTTTCGCGAAAAAACCGATTGAAAGAACTCTGTAGCTAATAAAAATAAATTCACCGTAATCATTTATGAGATAATCCAACGATGGAAAATTTAATGTAAGGTTTTTCCTTAATACTTATACGTATATTTTTTTCTTTCTAACAGAAAAGTTTAATATATTTTTAATAGGGCTACCATATTATAGTTTGACGCATAGGTTTTTCGTGTCTCGTAGTTTTTAGGGTTCTGTACCTCAAAAGGAAAAACGGAATCCTTATAGAATCCTAATACTTTGTAGTCTGTCTATCTGTCTGTCAAGATGCTTTATCAAGATGATATCGAATTGAAATTAAAACAATATGTTATTTCATCAACAGTTATGACTGTTTTTGCCGCAAATAATGTGTATTTCGACACTCTGAAGAGGATTAAAAATTTATAGACCTATCCTCATTGATCATTACTAAGGATAGGCCTGTTCGAACATTTTGCCAAAGCCTTTTTCATACAAGGAAATTTAGCGCCATCTATCAAACATCCTGCGAAATACTTGTTTTTTTTATGTAATATTTCTTGATGTTACTTACCGATGATACGTTATCCCATGCTTCTCTTTAAATTTCTTGGTGTAATTTTTGCAGTCTTTTATCGCACAATTAGGCATTTTTATCTTTTAGAGTTAAATTTTCCACTATTCTCTCGCTACTAAGCGTACTTACTAAAATGGCGGGAACCGTCTCCATGGAAACGTGCGTGCGGAGCGTCGTGAGCTGAGGCGGGGACCGCGGCATAGACAATAGTGCGCGTACAATGGGGACATTTCCCCATTGAACTGGCGACATTTTTTCGCGCGGTTCGCCCTGTCTCTATATAGAGGTCAATGCCTATCCTACATTCAGTACTTTCGTGTCTTTTATCATAAATACAAGGAAAAATAATGAAAAATATACCCCCTAATTCATAAACGTTCCTCGTTGTAGTCTTTGTCTGTGTACAGTAATTTGAATTAGGGACAACCCTCCACCACCCATGGCCCAATCAACCTCTCGGTTATGGGGGCCGAAACGCGGGAGGGCGCCCGTTCGGTACTTGCTCTTGGCGTGTTCCCGGGGCGCCTTCTTGACTCCCTACAAGTTGTTTGCTCTCGCTCCTTGTCCCTATGTGCTCACTCTCCCCATTCTGGGGCAGGACGAAACAAATGACGGACTCGCCGCGCCGTCGCTGTCCGCAGCATATAAATTCTCAGTGTCACTCCAAGCCGCTTCGCCTCTTATGCCACGCGTGCGCGAATTCCCGTAGCTTTCCGAAGTTGGCCGCCGAACCCACGAGATCCTGATAATAAACTGGGCCAGAAACTTCGCGAACGATCCCATCCAGCAGCAAGCACCGGAGGTCCTCGTATAAGGAGCACTCCCACAAGACATGGTGGAGGTTCTCCTCCGCCAGTCCGCAGAAGCACTCGCCACTCTCGACCAGACACATATCATGCAGGCGCTTCCGAAAGCGACCGTGCCCCGTCAGCATCTGCGAGGTCTGATAATCCGGGACGACCCAAGTCGCCTCGAGTCGCCCGGCCACGTCTGGAAAGAATCGACGAAGCTCACCGCCCTTCGTTTCGCTGGCCCATCTCGCTTGCCATTCCGCGACGATGTCTGCCCCGATTTCACGCTTGCGTCTACTCAACTCACCTTTGACCGCGGTCTTACGCGCCGCATCAATCCTGGCAGCACGGATCACCTCCAGGTCGGCCGGCAACACTCCCGCCAGTACGGCGAGAGAGGCAGCACTATTTGATCTGTACGCCTTGGTCAGAAGGACCAAGGCGGGCCTCTGCGTTCTTATCAGAGCAGTCCGAACGACGTAGAGCGACGCCCTCTCGGCCCAGCACGCCGCGGCATACGTAACCGTCGCTACAAAGGTACCGTAGTATAAGATGCGCAGCGCCGGATATCGGATGCCCCAGGTGGAGGTCGACACACGCGACATCCTCCCAAAGCACTTGGCGGCTCTTTCCCCGATCGATTTCGCATGCTCGGCGAAGGACAGACTTGCATCGATTGTGACGCCCAGCACGACGACCTGGCGTACAGTCCTGATCGATGTACTCCCGAGTTTGACGACTGGGCCGCGCTGGAGTCGCCGTCTGGCGGTGCCTCTGAACGTCATCATTTGCGACTTTGCAGGGGCAAAGGTGAGTCGGTTCCTCTGAGCCCAGTCTTCAAATAGGCTAATGGAGGTAGGAGGTAGAGTAATTTGAATTGAAGGAAAAGGACAAAACAGGGAATAATTTTTTTTATACCTACTTAATACGTGTACCAAAAAAATACGGAACCATCGATGGGTAAGCCCGACTCGCACTTGTCTGGTTTTTTATTAATTTATTTAACGTTTTTGGCCTCACACAAAGCTAGCAAAAAATTCTATAGGTACGTAGATTATTCCATAGTATTTAATTATTGTTATGGTACATATCAAAACCAGTCTTGTTTGGCTCGTTGGAAGTGTAACAAAAACTATTATCGCAACTTATGCATGTGGGAGTTGCTTCTTTTGTCCATGAAGATATTATACAGTAGGTACTTAGTTGAAGCAAAAACTATAGAGCACATACAAACGTGATTTAGCTCAGGAGTGGTTCGAGGGCGGTCGATTACTTACTTGTGGTGCTCGAAGAAATTAAGAAGTGGATTTATTGAATTTATTTTTGTCTTTCTCACTCTCACGGATACGTTGGTAGGTGGCAGCGTCGCGGAAGAATATAACAGAAAAACGACCTTTTACCTAATTACTAAATAACCTGTCAAGTGCGAGTCGGACTCGCGCACTGAGGGTTCCGTACTTCAACCGGAGGAATAAAACCATAAAAACCACTTTTCTTATCGAACCGCAAAACTAACTTTGTTTTTAGAGGTTTTATTGTAAATATCAAAAAACTACTTATTAGATCTCGTTCATACCAATTTTTGGTGGAAGTTTGCATGGTAATGTACATCATATATTTTTTTTAGTTTTATCATATTCTTATTTTAGAAGTTACAGGGGGGGGGACACACATTTTACCACTTTGGAAGTGTCTCTCGCGCAAGCTATTCATTTTAGAAAAAAATGGTATTAGAAACCTTAGTATCATTTTTGAAGACCTATCCATAGATAACATATGGGTTTGATGAAAAAAATTTTTGAGTTTCAGTTCTAAGTATGGGGCACCCCCAAAATTTATTACTTTTTTTAAAATTTTGTGTGAAAACCTTAATGCGGTTCACAGAATACATCTACTTACCAAGTTTCAACAGTATAGCTCTTATAGTTTCGGAAAAAAGTGGCTGTGACATACGGACGGACAGACGGACAGACGGACAGACAGACATGACGAATTTATAAGGGTTCCGTTTTTTGCCATTCGGCTACGGAACCCTAAAAACTAAGCAAGTTATCAAAAATCTATTTCTAAGCGTTTTTGGATATTAAATGAAAATGAAAATGAAAAATCTTTATTTCCACATAGGCCCAATTAATAGGCTCTTATGAAAAGTCAAAACTCTACCGCCAGGTTCGGATTATTATTACCTATACAGTAAAATAAAAATTACAATTACATCCACTGTAGTTTCCGATAAAAATTAGAAAAACTGAGATTTTGGAGCAACTTTTGGGAGAACTTTCTATCGAGAAAACTTTATCCAATCGTGTTTCTGCTTCTAAGCGATTTTAGACTAAAGACCCAAAATACATGACGTTTAAATTTGAAAGTAATTGTCTTTATAGTTTTTGAATAAAACTTCGTTCAAAATCACCTAAATACGGCTTCTACGCCTTTAAATGATACCATATTTAATGAACCTCCATAACATTTTTGAAGAAAGCAAGTGCCGAGTTTCTAGCCAGTTCTTCTCGGTGCAAACCTGCTTTCCGAACCCGGCGCTTAGAGTTTTGACTTTTCATAAGAGGCTATTATTTAGCCCTATATATTTATGTTATATAGCATTATATCCTTTTTAATACATTTGCTCAAAAAGTTGACATTTCCATGTATGTTTAGCGTGCGCAAAGTTATTCTTTTCCGCACTAGTGCTTTTGTGTTTTCCTCCTACGCGGCACCGGAGCGGGCGTACCAGGAGCGCATGAACACGAACACGGTATGCAAACACGGAGCAGACAAACACGTAAAACCAATATTTTTTTTCGCAAATGTATTAAAAAACGTCGTTCAATGCACGTGCGGAATTGTCATTTTTACTCGTCCTTATAGTTGACCCTCGCCTTCGGCTTGGGTAAACAAACCGGGACTCGTAAAGAAATGACAAACTTTCCGCACTTATATTGAAATGTA
This sequence comes from Coenonympha arcania, assembly GCA_036785405.1. Taxonomy (NCBI): domain Eukaryota; kingdom Metazoa; phylum Arthropoda; class Insecta; order Lepidoptera; family Nymphalidae; genus Coenonympha; species Coenonympha arcania. Next base: position 5,022,805 of record CM072074.1, read on the forward strand.
CTATTCTCGACAGAGGAACTATCCAATACAAAAATAAAATCAATTTTAGCTCCTGTATATGTACAACTAGTAGGGCGCTTGGAGGCGCGGGCCACATGTGGCCCGCGTGCTGTCTTCCCCCCTATTTGCCTTGCAACTTTAGTCCCTTCAACATTCCCATACATTTTCTATGAAAAAAATAAATTCTGCAATTTTGAATTTTTTTTCGGTCCATCCAATAGACCTTCAAGTTCTGATCACTCCTTGTCAAGAAACCGTTCTTCCATCTTTTATACTTTCCGAGATATCGACGAAATTCGAAGGGCGGCCATTTTGAATCCACCATTTTGAAATTTTTTTCAGCTCACTGCCAATTGGATGACGTTTCAAATGACATTTGGTCGAGCACCCCCCACCTATCTTCGATAGCCTGGCCGTGCTCTTCACCCGTCTTCGAAATCCTCAATCATCAGCTTTTTCCGTATTTTTCCTCCGAATGAAATTTTTTCTTCTATACGACCCCATCCGTGAAAAAAAAATTTTTCATACAAAATTGTTCAGGAGAGGTGATCAATCAGTGAGTCAGTCAGTGAATCAGCACGAGTAGCTATATATATAGTAACTAGTAGGGTGCGTGGGGGCGCGGGCCACATGTGGCCCGCGTGCAGTCTTCCGCCCTATTTACCTTACAACTTTCAGCCCCTTCAAAATTCGCCATACATTTTCTATGGCAAAAAAAAACTCCGCCATTTTGAATTTTTTTTCTATCCATCGAATAGACCTTCAGGTCCTGATCACCTCTTGTCAAGAAACTGTTCTTCCATCTTTTATACTTTCCGAGATACCGACGAAATACGAATGGCGGCCATTTTGAATCCGCCATTTTGAAAATTTTTTCAGGTTACTGCCAATTGGATGACGTTTCAAATGACATTTGGTCGAGCACCCCCTACCTATCTGCAATAGCCTTGGCTGTGCTCTTCACCCGTCTTCGAAATCCTCAATCATCAGCTCTCTCCATATTTTTGTTCTTAATGATTTTGTCCCCTCTATACGACACCATCTTTGAAAAAAAATTTTTTCATACAAAATTGTTCAGGAGAGGTGATCAATGAGTGAGTGAATCAGCACGAGTAGCTATATATATATTAATGTACATATTGCGTTCAGTCAACAAAAAATAAACAAACTATTCGGTTTCATTATGTTTATAGATAGTTTAAAATTAGTAGCTGTGGTACATTACAATAGACGTGCTCTAAAATAAAAAAGGTCTCACCGTAAGGGTTTCATTTTTACCATTTTGGTATGGAACCCTAAAAGCCTCCCGCAGTTTAGGAGGTGGGTTATTAACCAGCAAAGCTACACCGATTTCGGTTCATCAACCTGTCCCTCAACTATAACGAAACTCGAATCTTTAATCGTATTATAACTCGATTTCCGGTTGTTGCTAAGCTAGGTAGGTACCTATTTGATATTCGATAATGCAAATTTGCCCGTTCATTGCCCTTTCGTGGACCGAACAAGAGTAGGAGGATGGTCCGTACATTGCGTAAAGTGACGCTGATAATGTCTGACATCTCTGACATATTCTGACGCAACCTGCTGTGAAGTAGAGCCGTCATCTTTTATAAGGATCCTCTATACTATTTACATTCTTTTATTTTCTCTTTGACACACGAAATCACATTAAACAGATATAGCAATTGCGAGGGACCAGAGAGAGATAAAGGTAAAGTTGTCTCTTTCTGGTCCCTCGCTATTGCTACATCTGTTTTATATGTCAAAGAGAAAATAAACGAATGGAAATAGTATAGCTGTAAGTTTAATAAAGGGCTTCTCTGTTATTAAAGCAGAATGTCAGCTCCGTCGATGGCAAAATTTTCATCAGCACAACTTGTGGTTAAAGAACTTTATTATTCTCAAAAGAAATTATATACATTTCACTTAATGAGAAATATTAACAAAAAATACAAATGTGGTAATATTAAATGACAGCGATAGCAACATAGTCAGTGGAATCTAAATTTAAACCTAAATTAAATTTTAGCTGCCTGTGAAGACGGGCAGGCCAAAATACTTACGATTAATGATGATTCATCTTATGCATAAAGCAGATATTCTTTAGTTTCCTATTGACGACCTCCCTGGCGCAGTGGCGGCGCACTCGGATTTGAGTGGGAGGTCGCGGGTTCGATTCCCGCCACGGGCCACTTTGGAATATTATAATTTCTAAATTGGCTCAGGTCTGGTCTGGTGGGAGGCTTTGGCCATGGCTAGTTACCACACTACCAGCAAAGACGTATCGCCAAGCGATTTAGCGCTCCGGTTGGATGCTTGTAGAAACCGTTGGGGTAAATTTACTTACCCTTCCAAGTTAATACGATAAAATCATATTACCATCAGGTGAGATCGCAGTCAAGTACTAACTTGTATACAGGAAAAAAAATCCGCCATATTATGGTATTCTGTGGTTCCGTACGAAATTCACCCGGACAGAGCCTCGTACAAAACCTATAGTAATTTATAAGCTCTAGAGCAGTGTACCTGCCTGTACATGGCATAGCGAAGATGCACTCGCATTCTTATCAGTTTATTAGATCTTGCACAAGGCTATATGCACGAGGAAGGCGAGAAAGATGTAAGAAAAATATGAAAAACTTAATAGATTTCTTTTCATTCTATTTGCTGAGTCGAAGTAATAAGTCAACAGACAAAATGATATGGCAATCAAGAGGTAGTTTATCAAAGGTTTCATTTAAATTTCGAACTGGCTTGCAATTATATAAAGTTGTTTAAAATAAACAAATGAATAGAGTCGTTTATTGCTCGTGGTCCCCCCGTTAGTGCCCCTAGGGTACCACGGGTAATTTTTTTGCCCGTGGTACCCCTGGAGCTTTTAGGAGTACTACGGGCAAAAAATACAAAAAAAGGAAAACACACAAACCGTACGTTTAAAGACTACCTACACCTACCTATTGTTGTTCGTTGTTCGTGACTGATTTTGAAAATTTCTGCCTAGGTATGCTTAGTTTGTTGAGGAAAATCCTACACAATCCTTGGCCACAACTAGGCATTGATGAACTCACGTATGTGTGGCTCGGCAGTCGGCCCACACACACGTTCGTCCTGTATTGTTCTTTTTTCAAACCGACCAAATAATATGATGACCACAGCAAAGAAACTGCGATGACAGATAATATGATAAATAGTTCAATATGTCCCAAGAGACTCCTTCCGGCGAAAGTTTGACAAAAAGATTGATGACGAAGGGTTGGCCGTTGGGCGAGAACGTAAAAATGTAAATAAAGTCGTTCAACTGCGATTATTCCTTAGCCTTCAGCATATGTAAAGCCAGACTAGATAGCTACTACCTACGTATTATTTTACTTGTCTGTCCCTTGAGAACTAATGGGTAATATTATGCAAATATTAATAAACTTTTTTCGTTGAAAACCAGCTGACCTAACAAACATTGTTTTGCTTAATAATTTATATCTCGCTTCGAGGTATGAATAATATACGTTAATTAATTAACGAAAAACGCGATTTCAACTATCATCAAACTTCTGTTGAATAAAATGCAATCCTTAACATTATCATCAATATCGATTCACCATGCAAAATTCATTTCCGCGCTGACCAGCTAGCAGCTAGGCTGAAATGGGCTGAAAAATCAAGGATATAATTAATTCATTTTTGTCTTTTTCACTCTCACGAATACGATGGTGGGTGCGACACGCAGCGTTGCGGGAGAATATCAGAAAAACGACGTTAACTGAGCCAGTCAAAAATCCGTGTTTTTGGATATTATCATTACCGACATATTAAAACAAAAATCACATTTACATCCATTGTAGTTTCCGAAATTAGAAAAATGAAGATTTTGTTACAACTTTATTGAGAAATTTCTATCGTTCATTCAATCGTGTTTCTGTTTCACACCGAAGTTAGATTAAAGACGCAAAACACATGACGTTTAAATTTGAAGATAATTGTCGTTATATTTTTAAACTGCAGGTCACTAAAAATCGTTTAAATCGACCGTCTAAGCCGTGAATTCCCACAATTTTCGACTGGTTTTGGTAAACAAACCTCTTATTGCGTGCATGGTTCATGGATTACAACATCAGCTTAATAGTTATTATTTTACGATTAGCGTGACCACTCCTAATGGTAATGACATTCAAGATCCCTCAGAAAAAGTAATTAGTGTGAGGCATTCAGATACTCTGTGGACCTCTTAATTAAGGGCGTCACGATAAGTGGAGTTGATTCAGCGAAAACTTCCACGGACCCACACTTGTAGGCCTTATTGACGGCAATCTTGGAGACATCCTAAATTTGCATTTACTGAGGACACTAAGCGGAGAATAACCCCGTTTAAATGTTGTAATCTTTTAGCTTTTGGAGTTTGCTGCGATTAACATTATCCTATCATAAACACGGATAGACCAATTTTCATTTAAAAAACTGTAATTAATAAATATGTAAATTAATAATTTTGGAGGAAACCAACAAAGCAAAATCCAGTATTGAAAAAGTAAACCGTATTGCGTATACATTGAACAAGATGTGTTATTGAAAAAGGTTTGAAGTCAATGTAAGTTCAAAACTGCCGTCGGCATCATATTATTTTAAAAGCGAAATATACCCATCATGAGATTTCAAAGCAATTTATAGTTTTAAACCCTTAAAACTTTGGACTTCTTAAAGTTAAACAGTGCCATATTCACCCTGCTTAACCTCTCGGCAGATGCGAGGGTTGCTTGCGATTTGCATTTTCCGCAAACTTTGATACGTACCACGAAAATGTTGTAGGATTAAAAGGAAAATCTGAAGTCTCAAGAAATAATAAATACCGCTTTGTAGTAAAGCCGGATTCAACCACGAATGAACGATGTGCTTTACTCGCACACTCGCGCAACGATAGGTAATTTCCGGGGAACCATAATTAATAAATATCAGGACATTACACACATCGCAATCTAGCCCCAAACTTCCAAAGTAAGCGATAGCTTGTGTAATGGGTACTAGATAACTGATAAACATACATACATACATACATAAATAAAATATATTGAAAACACCCAGACACTGGAAAACATTCATGCTCATCACACAAACGTTTACCAGTTGTGGGAATCGAACCCACGACCTCCGACGCAGACAGCAGGTTCGCTACCGCTACGCCATTCTGTCGTCGCATATCATATCATGAATTCTTTAGGTACTATTACATATTGTAGAATCTATTCAACGAGGCTTCTATTATCCGTAATCTGTATTAGCCATGGAAAAGTTTGTCTGTATAATCTCAAAGGTTAGTAAAAGTCAGCATTGATATGAACCTATAGATGAGCCCATCTGAACATTTTACGTATACCTTCTCCAAACCAGAACATAGTAGCGCCATCTGTCAAATTTCCTGCTAATACGACACATTATGGCGGAAGCCGTCTCTGTAGAAACGCACTTGAGGACTTATAACAAGTATAGTGATTTGTGGCGTCAATATTGTCGTTGGCTTACTGCTGACGCCGTTGGTGTCAAAGCAAACAATTTCGACACTAGTAAATTGGCCAAATTTTTTTGCGCGGTTTGCTGGGTCCAGTATATATATTTCCATTTTCTTCTCTCCTAATAATATTTATTGACGAACATTACAAAGAGGATATCTAAATCTAGAAGACGGAGGGCACCCTTGGGAGCAGCTTAATAAATAAAATGTAAGTACTAATATTTATATTATCTAACAGTCATTGTTATTTAGCAAATAGATTTCTGCCCACATCTGCCCACTGTCAATCAATCTTGTTTTTGCTTCCAATAACAACAATTAACGTATCAAAATAACTTATTCTCTAGCCGCACTGACTTCAGACCTACCTATATATGAACTCAGTGCTCTATACAATGTTTGAGACTCGGATAGCAGGAACTAATAAAAAAGCAATAGGTAAAGCTCAGTAATAAATTTTAAACTGAAAGTTATTTATAAAATTATATCGGCCTTAACACCGACTGAACACGCTACTATAAATATAATATAATATTCGGTACAATCAGCGTAAAAAATGTATAATAGCTTAAAAGCTAAAACGGTGCGCAAATACCATAAACAACAATATCAACCATTTAAGACAAGAGCATATTAGGTTCAAAATATTTTGATGTAATACATGCATGCAAATTTTATATCTACTTTTGAAGCTGGCTGTACCTATCTAGCCATGACAGTCTATAATCTACATTAAGTTACGCTGATGATATGGTGCTGCTCAGTCCCTCTATCAAGGCACTACGGAAATTGTTGAGTATTTGTGAAAAATACGCTTTAAGTCATGGACTTAAATATAACGTTTCCAAGACCGAAATGATGGTCTTTAAGTGTGGAAAAGGCCCGGACAACGTCCCTCCGGTATTCATGAATGGTGTGGAGATACGAAGGGTGGCGGCGTTCAAGTATCTCGGTCACATGTTGACGGAGGGTCTCAGAGACGACTGTGACATAGAGCGCGAGAGGCGGGCGCTTGCTGTCAGGTGCAACATGATAGCACGCAGATTCTTCCACTGCAACGAGCAGGTCAAGAACACCCTGTTTCGAGCGTTCTGTCAAAATTTGTACACTTGCCATCTATGGTTTGGGTACACCAGACGCTCGTATAGTGCCATCAGGGTGCAGTACAATGATGCCTACCGCATCCTGATGAAATTGCCACGATTTTGCAGTGCGTCGAACATGTTCGCCTCGGCAAGAATGCCCGACTTCTTCGCAATAATACGTTCGCGTATAGCAACCTTTTGGGAGCGAATTCGTTGCTCTCATAATGAGATCCTTCGTACAATGTGTGACCACTTGGATGCCGCAACCTTTCGGCATTGGTTGACACAGCATCGCAGTGCGAATCGAAAATAAGCACATAATATTTTATAATATTAATATAATATTTCTATTTCATTTATGTTAATATTCTCATATTATCATTATTGTTTTTATTTTTATTTGTATGTAATATTTTCATGTAAATTGCTTAACTGGGTTCATTGCCTTTCAATAAAGAACATTATTATTATTATTATTATTATTAAACTCTTTACATCCTTCTCTTATAAGTACTGTCAAAAAACATTTAATTAATCATGGTTACTATACCATTGAAGAATTTCTTAACGGCAAAGATTCTTGGAATGATAGAAATATGCTTCCATCTCCTCCTCAGATATCTTAAAAATATGTTATATTTTTTCATAATCTATATAAGAATTCTTGTATTATAACACTGACATTTTGGAAAAAAGCAAGTGCCGAGTTTCTTGCCAGTTCTTCTCGGTGCAAACCTGCTTTCCGAACCTGGCGGTAGAGTTTTGACTTTTCATAAGAGCCTGTTATTTAGGCCTATGTGAAAATAAATGTTTTCATTTTCATTTTCATTCATTTTCATATAGGAATAGAAATCCTTTGTGCAGGAATGTGTGATGACGATTACTTATGCAAAAAAGGTAAAAACTTGAACAATTACGTGATGTGTCGGTTACGGTAACCGAGTGAGGTGTCGGTTACGGTAACGGTGTCATGAGATCAATGGTTTTTCACATCTAAAAAAATTATGAAAGCGCTTAAAAGTTTTCACTTAAAAAAACGCATTATGAGTTTGTAGTCAGTTTTGCAAATCGGAACATAAATATTGAATAGGTGAGAATCGAATTACTGTCAAACAGAAGATAACCGTATTCACTCTAAACTATTTGACAGGATGATGCCTCGTTTGCATAATTCGACATCTGAGCGAAGTTATAAGCACCCTCTTCTTTTGAGGCATCAGATGTAACGAAACAAAGGAAAATAGAAATAAAAAGATGATTACATTTCCCTGTCTCGTTACATAAATGGCTACAGAAACAGTCGCTGCGTTTTTATCTAGCACTGTAACCAACCTTTCTTTTTTTTGGTAAACTTATTTTAACATGGCAACCAAGGCCAGTACCTAATTTTAAGCAAATAAAAGTACTCAGTGACCAAGGGCACTCAACTAGTGAAAGTATAAGGTAATTTTGCCTGAAGCAAAAAGTATCCATTTTAACAAAAGAAATCAATAAATGATAACTAATAAGACAACTCTACAGACTACAATCTTTATTTTAGTTTCTGTAAGGCTGGACACACGTCAAAGACGCAACCCACGGCTGTATATAAAATCAATCTTTAATTTAAAAGCTTTCTGAGAGAAGATCAATTTTTATGGTTCAATACTAAAGTGGTAAAAATGGAACCCTTATGGTGCGACTTCTGCCATCCGCCTGTCTTTCTGAACCACACCTTACCTACCTTGCAACAGAAACTTAAGAGCGTTCATGCGTTGGAATTATGCTTGAGTCAAAATTGACAATTTTCGACGTAACATAAGAGAGTCATGTGTTCAATTATTGATCAGATAATTGCCATCATATTAGTTGGCATTTCATAATCTAGTTTTTGTCTCAAAATATTTGAAAATATGTGTATAACTTTAGAAAGTTTAAGGTAAAGGCTAATTACTCACGGCGGTGGAATTAGCGGTGGAAGCTCTATTTTGATGCAAGATATCAATATTTTTGTAATACCATTATCGGCTCAAAATTGCGTCAGCGCCAACGAATACCTTATTAGTATGGTACGAATCGCGAGGCACGCCGTTTCGCATGAACGCTAAAGCTATCGCCACGTGGAATATATCTAGTTGAAATAGTCAACCCACATCATTGCTTTAAAAATTTTAAACTATTTCAGTTTTATTTAAATTGGGGGAAAAATGGGAGAGTAAAATTTCAGAGTGAGATAACTATACCGAGTATCAAATGAAAGGGGCTCGTTACCGTACATTCTAAAACAGAATTCAATTTTCATTTATTAGTTTTCGATTTATCGAGCAAAATATCAAAAAATATCCGTTCCCCCTTATTTCAGAAGTTTGCCAGTCAATAAATCTGAAATAATTACGACCAATAGAAAATTTTTAGGTACACGAAAATTTAAAGTTATGTAGGTACTTTCTAGCATATTTTCGCTAACAGAAGTTATTCTATTGAATGGAAGCAGGCATTATTTTGCGGAAATCCATAATTAGCAGGACAGATTATTTTGTTTTGCTATAATCCGCTACTTGAAAAAATTCTGTATGCCACAATGTGCAGGAATACTACCTACATGAATCACCACACACAATTTTTCAACACTTTCTTCGACGCACCTTTTCTCACGACACCGTGACATCCTCAGAAGATGTTAACTTTACAATACGAACCCTCGACGATACTCGCACTTGGCCAGTATTTCACCTCTGCGAACGTCACTACTCAATGAAACATATTCTAGTTATTAATGTACTCCTTTATGTAAAATATTCCTTCATGCCATTGGTTGCCTGGAAGAAATCGCTATGTAGCGATAAGGCCGCCAAGTTGTACTCCTAAGTTTGTGTTTTCATTATTTCTTCTTTTTGTTATATTTTTATTCTGTGGTGTGCAATAAAGTGTTTATCTATCTATCTATCTAGCTATCTATCTACTCCAATTCTTATTACGTTTCTTATAATTTCGTATCTTTGTCGAAGAAATTTTCTCGAATTTCATAATGTAAAGTTAGTCTCGACGAGAATATGGAGCCAGCTTTATTGTCGGGATACACATGTAAAAAATACGGATAACAAGAAACGATGATAGCATGAACGTGATTCAACGATACACATTTGCTTGATGGCTCCAATTTATTTACGGTCCTATATTAATAATTTTCTTGCTACATTACTCACAGACTTGTAAGTAGCGAGTTTGAGAAAATTAAATTACATATTAAAATATGTATATCATTTCATTGAATTCTAAGCTCAAAAGTGGTAATACGTGGAAATAAAACAATTAAGATTAAACATATTATGAAGATTTTATTGGATGCTTAAATAATTGACGACAAATATATTAAAAAATCCAACTTAATTAATATTTATGCATTTTGCGTCAGAAACACCTTTTACGTCATACGTATAGGTTCATTATAATGGTCATATTATTGTTACAAATGAACCCTATGACAAGCGCGATAAGGTTTAATCGCACTGCCGAAATACCACTCGTAAGTTGTAAACAACTTGAGGGGTCAGTGACCTCTCTAAACAATGGGTTTCTAGTAGATCCGACTTCTCGAACGATCTTCCCTTTCCGATAATTAAAGAGGGTGGAATGTTCGAGACTCGTTCAGATGTATATAAAAAGCGAGCAGCGCGCCGACGAGTCAGTCTGACTGAGGGACGAGAGGAGTAAACAAGCGAAGCAAGCGATCAAGAGCGAAGAGGAAGTGAACTACGAGGAAGACCAGGGATATTGGATACTGGAAGTACTGAATAAAGTCTCATCAAGGATCAGCAGGTGTTTTATTCCAAATCGTCGAACCCAGCACGTAACAATTGGTGTCAGAAGTGCGATTTGGACGAGATGCCATTGACTCCAAGAGACGACTCCAGCAGTGAGGGTGTCAAGACCAGGGCCCAGCGTGCAGCGGAATCCAGCCGTCCACCTGCAGTGGAGCACCTGGAAGAGCCGGCACCCGTTGGGTCCCGCCACCATGAGCCACCCACGGGCCCCGCCCACCAGGCCACGCCCACTGGGGCCACGCCCACTGGCCCCGCCCACCAGGCCACGCCCCCTGAGGCCACGCCCACCTCATCGGAAACTCCGCCCACTGGCCCCGCCCACCAGGCCACGCCCCCTGAGGCTCCGCCCACTGGCCCCGCCCACCAGGCCACGCCCCATGAGGCCACGTCTACTTCATCGGAAGCTCCGCCCACTGGCCTCGCCCACCAGGCCCCGCCTTCCAGACAAGCCGCACCCAACATCGACCTATCCAGTTTGCTACGGATGATACAACTACATTTTGCAGCTCAGGACAGCAAGTTTGTAGCGATTCAAGAAACTCAGGCAACAATTCAAGAAAATCAGGACAGCAAGTTTGCGGCGATTCAAGAAAATCAGGACTGCAAGTTTGCAGAAGTTCAGCAGACCGTCTTGACTGCAGTGAACGAAGTTGGCGGCATGGTGGCCAAAATACGGAAAGATTTAGATCTAATGGACGAACGGGTCACCTCCTTGGGAACCGACGTGGAGAGCATGATGGCTGCCCTCACGGAATTGCGGAAGAGGGTCGTACGACTAGAAACCACTAGGGCATCATCGAGTGGAGCGATAGAGGCAGTTCAGGGACCGCATGTGAAGGTACCCCCATACGACGGCAGCACCGCTTGGTCCGCATACCGGCAACAGTTCCAGACGGTTGCTGCTGCCAACGGATGGGCGGATGAACAATGCTTAACTGCCCTCACTATCGCTTTGAGAGGGCAGGCACTTAACGTTTTGGAGGCATTGCCAAGTTCGGGTTTTGGATATAAGGAACTGTTGGATGCACTCGAAGCTAGGTATGGGGAACGACATCTGGAGCACGTTTTCCGCGCTCAGCTGCGAGATAGAGTGCAACGAGCAGGAGAAGGGCTACAGGAATGGGCGTTGGAAATCGAAAAGCTTGTGCGAAAAGCGTATCCATCGGCCGAAGACAAGATGATAACCGCAAATATCGTGCAAGGTTTCGTGGATGGAATCAGAGACCTGGAGGTAAGAGCTGCCGTGAGGCTTCGTCACCATGCCACATTGAAGGAAGCGTTGACGCATGCCTTGGAAGTCGAAGCAGTGCGACACGACATTCTGCAGACACCTGTTTATAAACTGCGTGAGGTAGCAGAGGAGGTGAGAGAGGTCAAGGCCTCATTCAAGAAGAATCTCGGCGCTGTGTGCTATAAATGCGGTGAACGAGGGCATCTGCAGCTAAATTGCCCACACAAAGAGTCGCAGATGTCCAGGTTCAGGAAAGTGGAAGAATGTTTTGAAGAGCTGTCGAAGAAGAGCGAAGATGCTTCAAAAGGGAGGATTGAAGTCTCCACAAAATCAGGGAAATTAGTAACAGCCAGGACTAAGGGGCGAGTACTGCATGGCACAATGGAAGCCCCAGCACCTGTTATCTCACAAGCAAGGACGGATAAATCGGGCATTTGGAATGATTCTACAGTCAATGAACTCCTTAAAGACTGCAAAAGTAATCTGACTTATTCACAAAGCATCAAGGCTAAGAAGTTTCTTTTACGCTACGCGGACATCTTTTCTAGTCGGGAAGGAAACCCGGGAAGAACGTCGTTAGTACAGCATAGAATTGATACCGGCAACGAGAGACCCATCCGTCAGCGGGCAAGACGGATACCGATAGCGAAAGAGAAAGAAGTCAAGGATATGCTGCAAGAGATGGAAAATAACAAAATCATTGAACCATCCTCAAGTCCATGGTGTTCGCCTGTTGTGCTAGTGAAAAAGAAAGATGGAAGCACACGGTTCTGTGTGGACTATAGGCGACTCAATGACATCACCAAGAAGGACAGTTACCCGCTACCCAGAATAGATGACACTCTGGACACCTTGAGTGGCATGAAATGGTTTTCGACTCTAGACCTGAAATCTGGTTACTGGCAGGTGGAAATCCATCCAAAAGACAAGGAGAAGACAGCGTTCTCAACAGGAAAAGGATTATGGCAGTTCAATGTCATGCCATTTGGTTTGTGCAACGCGCCTGCCACCTTTGAACGACTCATGGAGTGTGTGCTAGCAGGGTTAGTAGGAGACGCCTGCTTAGTATATCTGGATGACGTCGTTGTCATGGGTCGGGACTTCGAGGACCATTTGCGAAACTTGGAACGCGTCTTCGCAAAAATATATGGAGCAAACTTGAAACTGAACCCGAAGAAGTGTCAGTTATTCAGAAATGAAGTGAATTATCTCGGCCATGTCATCACTAGTGAGGGCATACAAACCGACCCAGCGAAAGTTGAAGCGGTTAAAAAATGGCCCACCCCCAAAGACAAGACAGAGGTAAGGGCATTTTTGGGCTTGTGTTCCTACTACAGGCGTTTTGTCAAAGGGTTTTCGGAGATCGCAAAACCATTACACAAACTAACGGAAGAGAAACGACAGTTTTGTTGGGATGAAGCCTGCGAGGATTCCTTTCAAAATCTGAAGAAATGCTTATGTGAAACACCAATTTTGGGTTACCCACGACCAGAGGGCCAATTTATCGTCGATTCAGATGCAAGTAATACGGCGATTGGAGGAGTGCTTTCTCAAAAACAGGGCGATAGAGAAGTTGTGATTGGGTATTTCAGCAAATCACTATCGAGACCGGAACGAAATTACTGTGTGACAAGAAGAGAGCTTTTGGCCGTGGTAAAAACGTTACAGCACTTCAGCAAATACCTCATAGGTCGACGGTTTTTACTACGCACCGATCATGCAGCACTGAAATGGCTACTGCAATTTAAGAATCCTGAAGGTCAGGTCGCTCGATGGATCGAACAACTCCAGGAATATGACTTCGAGACTCAACATCGGAGTGGGAAGTCTCACGGAAATGCAGATGTACTTTCACGAAGACCATGCCCGGAAGACTGTAGACATTGCATCAAACAGGAGTCCATGGAAGCGACGTTGAAACTTACCACGATGAGTCCCTTAGGACCCTGGGAGGATAATGCAATGAAGATGGCTCAAGAGGACGATGATGATCTGAGGCATATCATCGGGTGGAAGAAAAGGGGGGACGCTAGACCAACATGGAGTGAGGTTGCACCTACTAGTGTTGTCACTAAGGCGTATTGGGCTCAGTGGAACAGTCTTATTCTACAGAATGGAATACTTTACCGGAAATGGGAGAAGACTAACGGCAGGGAGTTCCATCTTCAGATAATTGTTCCGAGGTCCAAAGTACCCGATGTCCTTCGTGAAGTGCATGACAGTGTTTCGGGAGGCCATCTTGGCGTCAAGAAGACACTAACGAAGGTACGAGAGAGGTTCTACTGGCTTCATTGTCGGGAAGATGTGCAGGCTTGGTGCCGTAAATGTACCACTTGCGCTGCTGTGAAGGGACCACAGACAAGGAGTAGGGGTAACCTGCAACTGTACAACGTTGGTGCACCTTGGGAGCGTATAGCTGTGGATGTAGCCGGGCCATTTCCTGTGACGGAATCGGGGAACAAATACTTCATGGTTGTTATGGACTACTTCACTAAGTGGCCAGAAGTGTTTGCCATACCTAACCAGGAAGCTACAACCGTTGCAACTAAGCTAGTCGAGGAGGTCATATGTCGTTTTGGTGTACCGCTGGAGATCCACTCCGATCAGGGGAGGAACTTTGAGTCACAAGTGTTTCAGGAAGTATGCAGAACTTTAGGTCTGCATAAAACGCGCACAACTGCATACCACCCGCAGTCAGATGGAATGGTGGAAAGATTTAATCAGACTCTTGAAAGACATTTGGCTAAACTGGTGGACACCCATCAGAGAGACTGGGACAAGTATATCCCACTGTTCCTCCTCGCCTACAGGACAGCAGAGCATGAGAGCATTAAGGCAACTCCGGCGTTTGTCAACTATGGCAGGGAACTCCGGTTGCCAATAGACTTATTGACGGGAGGATCACCGGACGAACCTTGCACCATTCAGGATTACGTTGCCAACCTGAAGGAAAAAATGCGGGAGATACATGCCTCAGTTCGGGAAAACGGATTGCAATCGAGCGAGAAAATGAAAACCAGATACGACCGTAAATCGAACACGAGCGGATTCGAAGAAGGCGCCTTAGTATGGCTGCATAATCCGGCTCGTCGGAAAGGGAAGTCTCCAAAATTGCAAACCAGATGGGAGGGTCCATACAAAGTGGTCACCCGTATGAATGATGTCACGTATAGGATTCAACGTCAACCAAGAGGTGCATTTAAGGTGGTACACATCGATCGCCTGGCGAGACATCACGGGAGTAACAGTGATGCTCGGGACGAGCATCGCTAAGAGGAGGGCAGTGTTACAAATGAACCCTATGACAAGCGCGATAAGGTTTATAATCGCACTGCCGAAATACCACTCGTAAGTTGTAAACAACTTGAGGGGTCAGTGACCTCTCTAAACAATGGGTTTCTAGTAGATCCGACTTCTCGAACGATCTTCCCTTTCCGATAATTAAAGAGGGTGGAATGTTCGAGACTCGTTCAGATGTATATAAAAAGCGAGCAGCGCGCCGACGAGTCAGTCTGACTGAGGGACGAGAGGAGTAAACAAGCGAAGCAAGCGATCAAGAGCGAAGAGGAAGTGAACTACGAGGAAGACCAGGGATATTGGATACTGGAAGTACTGAATAAAGTCTCATCAAGGATCAGCAGGTGTTTTATTCCAAATCGTCGAACCCAGCACGTAACATTATATACAGCAATGCCACTTATGGAGAGGAACTACCTTAAATATTTTAGATAGAGCATTTCACTGGAGGAAGACGCACTGTATACGTTTTTGTTGTGTATTTGGTTACCAGGACTAAACTTCCTAAGATATTCGGTATTCTTATCTTATACAGTAACGTTCACGGAGAAAAAAACCAACAAAAATCCTGTTGTAATTACTAAAATATTTGTAAACCCGAGGACAACAAATGCCCTGTATTTACAACAAAACGACTTTAGTAATTGCTTATTAGTAAATGCAACAAATATCTGTTTTGTAATTTCAAGGAAACAATAGTAATATCCGAAGTAATGACGTCATAGACAAAAACTAAATTTGAGTTGGTATTACTAATTACTTTATTTTATTCTAGCGTTCGTTTTGTAATTCCAAGTATAGCGGTCTCTTGAAATAACTAATGTTTTGTTTTATCCTAGCGTTCGTTTTGTAATTCCAAGTATAGCGATATCTTGAAATAACTAATGGGTGAGGCCGCCGTTTTTTGCTGATGTGGCGCAGAAGTATTGCGATGGTGGCGTAGAAACTTCTACGCGTCGGTGACGTTGAGTGGCGTATAATAGTGACGGTTAAATATTAAGGTTCGCATACATAAGTAAAATTATACTGATGTATTTTATATATTATATATATTGATGTATATTATAAATAGTAACCATAATAATATGTACATGAAATTGCACAAGGAAACACATTGAATGAATAAAATCAACTTTATTTATCTTACATTATTTTTAAGTGATACAAAATATACGCAGGTACGTAAAATTTCGGTTATCCTATCACTCATGTCCATGAGTATACCTACTGTATAGTCCGAACAAAATGAGAACTCACTCGCCATTTTAACTGCCATATCTGGGTGACCGAGCTTTGCTCGGTATTTTCTCTATTTGCGAGTGAATACTCACCTTTATTTGGTGGCGTAGGGGAAGTAGCGAATATCTACGCTACCAGTGGCGTTGAAGAGCCAAAATGGTGGCGAATTTTTACTTCTACGCTACCGACGCGTTGAGAAAATTACATAAATCTCTGTAAATAACGTACGATTAGACTTGCATTATAACACCAAATATAGCTTTCACTTCTAATCACGCGGTGCACTGATAGTTTTAAGTGAAACAGTTAAATTTACATTTTTATGCGCAAAAATCCTCTTTCGAAAAAAGTGTGTACACAATCCGGATCTTACATTCACATGTCTACCGTCAAAATAATGACCGCTATCGAGCCGCTGTCCATAGTCTATAGAAACTCTATGTTGCCACTTCCCGATTTAAACCTCCCTGACTCCAAACTTTAATGGGTATGAAAAATATTGGTGGCGTTGACAAAGTGGCGTTGAATTTCAATTTTTAACGCAATAACTGTTTTGGACAAAAATTTAAAGAAAGTCTTAGGATACCCCTTGCGAAATTAAAAGCATAGATAGCTAGTTATATAAGTATTCTTAAAACATCAGTTGTATCTCGAGAATCCTCTATCCTTTTGCTACAGCAAAGGTTAAAGTGCACCTCGGCCTCGGCGGATAGGAGTTTTTGTGTCATTTCCGTCACTTTTTTCAAGTTCCTTTCGAAATATATTTTTAATTTACTAACTGAACTTTAACAATTATAATGTTCACTTGAGCCCTTTTGTTGCTCAATCCTACGCTGTTATCAAAAATTAGATAGATATCATACTTTTCAAAATATGAACCGCGGAGAAAAAAGTTTGCGAAATCAGCAAAAAAAGGCGGCCTCACCCTAATGCTTTGTTTATCCTAGTGTTCGTTTTGTAATTCCAAGTATAGCGATATCTTGAAATAACTAATGCTTTGTTTTACCCTAGCGTTCGTTTTGTAATTCCAAGTTCAGTGCTTTAGTTGAAGCAATGAATTTTGTTTAATAATTACAGGTAAAAAATATACAGGCTTTAGCAGCATGAGGTGTCAAGATCTCATTTGATTTTATGTTTCAATATGATTAGTTTAATTGTTGTACATACTAGTAAGCAATAGTTAATTGCTGTACTAGTAAGCAACAAAACTCGTCATATTGAAACATAAAATCCACTAAGATCTTGACACCTCTGCTGCTACAGCCTGTATATTTTTTACCTATAATTATTAAACAAAATTTATTGCTTGCAATATATAAGCATAGATTACATTATTACAAAAAATAAGCACTGTAGGTACGTACACTCAGAACAATTATTAAATATTTTTTGTTAATAAAGGGTTTTTATTGTAACAATGTATTTCAAATGTGAAGAGAAACGGCATTTTACAAGAAATGACAGGGTGGATTCTTATATGGATAAATAGTCTTTCTTCAAATTTGAAACACTTATTATTAGTATAACTACGATCAATAAAATACTCATTTATTATTAATTTGTTTTATTTCTCATACTTATCTTAATTGTCAGATATTTGTTTATAATATTCTTAATTTTTAATCATCAAATTAATAAATCTTACTAATAAAATACATAATGCCAAATAAATAAACGGGGAATAGAATTGGAAAAGTTATAAGAACATGAACACATAACATATTAACAGTCAAAAAGCCCAAAGAACTACCCAGGGAATTGAATACTTAACATAATATATATCGTTTTGCAGATTAAACGCACTCGCAGTAACGCACAGCAGCACTGAATCGTAACGCACTCGCAGTTTTAAACTCGGTTGTGTTCCTTGCTTCTGTTACTTTCATTGGGTTACTTGGGTTATTTAAACGACGACTTGGTTTAATTCTCAACGGACCCGAAAGTGTTAAACGATTGTAATGCATCAAGTGCAAATATACTACGGGTAATAAAATTTAGATCTCACTAGATATCCCGACAAATCGGGAACTTTTGCAGCACTGACCACTTCAACGAATGAGGGGCAACTGGCAAGGAGCGGAAGGAGAGGGAGGCCTCACTCTTTGTTGAATTTACAAATGAATTAATAATTTCTAAAAGTTTGGTTTGCGAAAATAACAAATCATTAGTAGTAAACTATGACGTAATGCTAAAATCTTATTTTTATGAAATTACAAATGAAATAATAATTCCAAATAATTTTGGATTGTAGATTTTACAAATCATTAGTAATAACATAGAATTACTATTATCTTTTGATGAAATCATAAAATTTTGCTTCTTGCCGTTATTAAATCAAATTTTGTTGGAAATACAAAATAATTAATAATATCAACAAGATTGTTTTGTAAAAATCACAAATCATTAGTAATAACAATAGTGTTTTGTTGTTATAAGTGAAGTTTGTAATATCTGACATTACTAAAACCGAAATGTAGGAATAACAAATACGATTGGGGTCTGTTTTGTAGTAATCAGTAATATTTGTTAATATAACAAAACTTTTGTAATTTTTAATAAAATTTAGTTATTTCTTCGAATACAAAACAGTTTAGTAAATTCTGGGGGTGTCTTTTTTCTCCGTGTTTTCAGTACTTACTTAACATCGAAATATTGCTTTCTTTGGCCACCTGCAAAGAGGAGAGCAGGTTTCCTTCCCGAGACTGGTGTTAGAGGGAAAAATTGCTGGGAAGAGGCCTCCAGGGCCCCGGAGACGCAAATGGTGGGATATAAAGGGGTATACCGGACTTACTTACCCAGATTTAAAGAAAGCGGCACTTAATAGGAAGGCTTTTCGATTGTTGACCGGCAAACTTCAATTTAAGGAAGAGGGCACGCGATGATGGTGATCGAAATATAGTGCACAAAGTTATAACCGCATAATATCAGAGTTTCGTTTCATGGGTGCAGCACTTGGCAGTAGATAGATATTACATGAAATTTCATGATTGTAAAACGTTCCCGGCAATATTCTGGAACCATTCAAGGTAATGTCTATATTCGCATCGTATAGATTCACACTGAAGTCTTATTGCCGCTTTTTGTGCCCGTAAGATTAAATTAGATCTGAGAATATTGCGTCTAAATTTTACCTCAAAAATTATTGCGAATTTAAGGAAATTGCAAGAATTTCCTTAAAATTCGCAAGCTTTCCGAAATTCGGAATGGTTTCCGAGAATGTTAAATAATCTTTTTTTGATATTTTCGTACGTAGATACGTATGTACATAAAATACTATGAGTATACGCGTCTAAAAAAACCCTTCATTCATAAAAAAACTAATAATAGTCTATTCATAAAAAAACCCTTTTAAATCAAGATTTTTAACACTGCAGGCGTATTTGAAAAGTTCCAAAAGTTCCGTGGTCAAAGCTCTTAGCCCTTGTATGGAAAATATTTTAACGACACAAAATTGGTAGGTACGGGCGGCGGCAAAAAGCTGTACCACCCTTCAGAAATATGGAGCCTGTTTTTCCTGAATTACACGATGAAAGCATGTTTGTGTGGTTTTCGAATGCAACTCTTTTAAAATATTAATTGGTTTGCCAGCTCGTTTTTATGTTTTTTACTTGGTAGATTTTTTTACTGCGAACCTGCAAGCTTCCCTTCGGTAGACCAATTTTTTTCTTACCTATTTCAGGTGTACTCTTCGTGGGAAGTGGTATTTTCCATTAACTCGATGACGTTGTAGCCGTCGCCTGGACTATACAGATTTTGTCATAATTATTAGGTATAGGTAGGTACTCACGCGAGCAAATGCTTTTAAAAAATCAATTTAAAAATAAATGAACCAGAAAAGGCAATGCAATTATTGATACACATTATTTATTTTATTTTATAATCACGCGATTGTATTTGAAATGTAGAAGGTTCTTCCATTAAATTGTTATTAATTACATCGTCTTTGAAGTTGATATTTTTGATGAAAAGGTATTTTTCTTTACGAGTGTTTTTTGTTTACGATTTTCCCGTACTTTGACTCTCATTGTTTTGAAAAAGGCGTTGGCGGTGTTTACTGATTTCTATAAAGTTATTCTGAAAGAATGTTTGATTAGGTAGTAGATTTTCAACAGCGGGAGTTTCGAATTCGTCACTGTCTCTGTCTGTCGTGTCTGTTTCTAGTAGTATATCTGTTTCACTTGTCCCACCTGAGTGAAGCTTTGATATCGAATTGGCATTTCAGTGAATAGCCCTGCCGATACAAAGGGACGGAAGTTTTGGCTGTTTACTTCTTATTTTCAGAGGATAATGTTTCCATGTTTTTGAATGAAAAAAAATAGGGAAGCAGAAATAATACTCCCCCTACCATAAAGGGAAACTGAAAATTTAAACTACTTCAATGTCATAACATGTCGATCCAAATTGCATTATTTTAGAATCTTAGTAAAAAATAAAAATAGTGTTACGGAGACTAGATAACTGATATATATTTTATATTCATAAATTCAATATATGAAAAAACACCCAGAAAAGCGGAAAAACATTCATGCTCATCGCACAAACATTTACCGGGAATCGAACCACGACCTCCGACGCAGACCGCATGCAGGTTCGCTACCTCTACGCCACTCGGTCATCAAATTGTTTGGTTGTTAATAGGTAGCAAGCGACGAAGAAGTAGGTATTTATTCTTTTTTAAAAGAATCATATTATCTTTAAAATGTTTTTTTTTTTATAAAAAAGACATGACTGTGTAAATTTAACACTCGTCTAGCATTTCAATCCAGTTAATGCATATAAAATATAATGTTTGTTGTTGAAAATGTGAAGCGTTAGACTCTTGGAAATATATTGACGAGTCGTAAATATTTAAGTATTGAAAAACAAAAGCTGCAAAATTTATTTAGGTATACTCGTAAGATACATGGTTATGGCAGGGCAAAGACCTTACAGTTACTAATAGATCGAGATAGTTTGGGGTAGTTTCGCTGTAATTGTAGGTACAGTCACGGAATGGAAAGGTTCGTCACCTTAGTATCGGCTTTAGCTTGAACAAGTACTGCAAGAGTCCATTATGGTAACATAACAACATAAGCAGTTCTTGTATATACATTTCCATATAATCTGAATCTAGGAAACGACTCGAACGATTTTAATGAAATTTAGTATACAGGGGGTTTTGGGGGCGATAAAGCTAGGATTCATTTTTAGAAAATGTCGTATTTACCTAAAAAATATGACTCCTCCTGACATCTATTGGCGGAAAGTAATACTATTTTTAAAGGCACACAGTAAAGGTAACACAAACACACACGCTATTATAAGGGGTTCGGGGTTCCATAGGTGTCCGTACGTACGTCACAGCCACTTTTTAGAAAAGGTCTGCCGACGAAATTCAAATTTTATTGGGGTTTTCACAGTTTCTTGCGACAGTAAAATTGTGGGAATAGAAGAACCATCTTCACATGTTTATACATATTATATAAAAATCTTTGCTTGAAATTATTTGGTAAAGTTTAGTATTCATGGTTTTTCGGGGGCGATAAATCGATCTAGTAGGATTCATTTTTAGAAAATGTCGTATTTAAGTGCCAAAAAAATATATACCGAGCAAAAAAAAATATACGCGGTAGAGCGGAGATGTCTATACCTAATAGTCCAGCCATGTAGCAGCGCCAGCTATAGTGGCAGGAGTGCCTGGGATTCGAACCCACGGCCTTCGATTAGAAGGTCCGTTATTAAATAACCTAATATCTTATTCAAACCAATTTTCGTTGGGAGTACTTTTAAAGTTTCAGCTCACCCTAATTCCGGAATTTTCCTTTCAATAATTAAAAACTTAGGAGTTTTTGCGCCTACGCCATAATGAACAGAATATAAACTGGAAGGATGGTTGGTAAAAAAATCCTGACTTATTTAATAACAGTATAGACTTAGAGTCAAATACTCTTGACTTTACTCGTCGCTCCGGCAGCGAGGTCTGCATTTTTTTTCAACTATACAGCTCGGCCTGTAGTTGTTTAGGTACATTAAAACTAACAACTATGTTGTTCTACGACTTTTCAAAATTCAGTATTAATTTATTTCATACAAAAATCATGTTATTTCTACTGTCTAAAGTGACATTACACTGTGAAACCAATGCAGGCCGCGAGTTCGCGCGCTGCCGCCGTTGCCGATGTTACGTTACAGAGTAGTAACAAGTAAGTAAATATCGAGGTAAAAAAAACGTAGAACAAAAGTTGTTAGTATTAATGTAAACAACTACAAGTTGAGAGCGATATAGTATTTTTTATATAACCCTGTATAGGCTAGCGCTTGACTGTGATCACACCAGATGAAAAGTGATGATAAGGTGGAACACGCTTGCCTATAGGAAATGCCTATGCCGGAGGGTATTCCAGATCATGATACGTCAACTACCTATGTAGGGCATGCCTTTTCCATGCCTTGCAGTTCTATGGTAAAAAGCTTTTCTATGGTAGAAGTTTTTTAAAATCCTGCGAGAAACAAGAATTTCTAGGGGAAAACGTCGCAGGTACTTACTTCCATTCCAAATTTAATCCAAATCAGCGCCTTTATATGCGGCTAAGGGCGTTATTTTCTGAATAATTATTATTTCGAATTCACAAATGAAAATGAAAATCTCTATTTCTCTCACAAGCATAACTTGCATAACTTATAGGCTCTTATGAGAAGTCAAATCTATACCGCCAAGTTCGGAAAGCAGGCGTAAGTATATGTGATTACCGGAATGAACGGGCAAAAAACTCGGCTAGAATGTTTAATTTAATGATGAATTTATTTTTGTCTTTCTCACTCTCACGGATACGTTGGTAAGTGCGACATGCAGCGTATCAGAAGAATATAACAAAAAAATGACCTTTTACCTAATTACTCAAAAACTAAGCCAGTTATCCAAAATCTGTTTTTAAGCGTTTTTGGACATTATTATTACCGACACTTTAAAACAAAAATTATAATTACTTACATCCAATGTAGTTTTCGATAAAAAGTAGAAAAAAAAGATTTTGGAGCAACTTTTGGAAGAACTTTCTATCGAGAAAATTTTATCCAATCGTGTTTCTGCTTCTAAGCGATGTTAGAAAAATACATGACATGTAAATTTGAAAGTAATTGTCTCTATAGTTTTTGAATAAAACTTCATTCAAAATCGCTTAAACGCGGCTTTGAGACTTATCTATGATCATCAAAAATACCTGTCGATCACTCATTCCACTCAAAAAATGTACGGGAATGATATCCATCTGCATCCTACTTCTATAGTGACGCTATATTTGAACAATGCAGAATGGTAGGCATTCAATCAAAATAATTTAATTAGTCTGTAATTACTAACAACGTAGGTATTTCAAAGTCAAAACATGCTCATTATTTTTACACGACTGCCCAAAAAAAAGGAGTGTAATGTTTTTTCTGTTGTTTTTGTATTACTAAGACTGTAAGACATTCATTAATTAATGTTTTATTACAGATTTGTAAGATACACATCCGTAATATTGAATATACACTAGGTGTCTATAGGTAGGTAAGTTTACATAATATCTACATTGTAGCCTGTTGGAAAGTGTAAACAAATCATTACACAGCAGTGACAGTTTAACTCTGTACGTATAGTTGGTACATTATACTTGACATTGACGTTAATAAAGCTTTGTCTGTCAATGTGTCAATGCGGGCCTTCAAACGAAGTTTCCTAACCTCTTTGCCGCCGAAACTGTGAACCTATTAATTCTCTAAATGTTGGTATGAGAAAATTAATTCTGTTTTAATAGATAAAATGAAATTTAGAAAATTTTCTTCAGAGCCCTGTGTGTTTATAAAGAATCATGATGATGGTACAGTGACTATTATAGCTCTGTATGTAGATGATATCATTTTGTTCACTAATAACAAGAAAGAAAAACCTAAGATCAAGCAGCATCTTATGACTCAATTCGAGATGAAGGATCTAGGGCCAGCTCATCAGATTCTTGGCATGAGATTATGTAAACAAAATGGGGTATTTACTTTAAATCAATCAGATTACATAGGTAGGGTGTTAGAGCGTTTTAATATGTCTGATTGTAAACCAGCTAGCACTCCTATGGAAACAGGTTTAAAATTAATTAAATGTGATAGTAAACCGGATAACTTACCTTTTAGAGAATTAATAGGTTGTTTAATGTATATTGTTGTTTGTACTAGGCCTGATATAGCTAATGCTGTAAGTATTTTAAGCCAATTCAATGACTGTTTTAGTGAAACTCATTGGAAGGCAGCAAAGCGAGTGCTTCGATACTTAAAAGGTACTATTAACTATTGCCTCACATTTAGTAAAACTAACACAGAAATAAATGCTTTTGTTGACGCCGACTGGGCGTCAAATGAGGTAGACCGAAGGTCCTATACAGGCTTTGTTTTTAAGCTCGGAGGATCAACAGTCTCTTGGCAAAGCCGCAAACAGAAGACTGTTGCTCTTTCGAGCACAGAAGCAGAATACATGGCACTGTCGGATGCATGTAAGGAGGCGTTATTCATAAGAACATTTTTGTATGAATG